>CM053600.1:62485181-62522904 GCA_028646575.1 Pseudocheirus occidentalis
GATGTATAGCTTCTAGGCATTCTTCAATTGTCTTGGAAGCATTTGGTGTGGGAGTTCTGCCTCTCTTCCTCCCGTTCCATGCTTTGACCCTTTTTATCCATAAAAAAGGATTCTAGAGTTTTATTGGTGTTCTTATTTTGCTTCCTTTACCTCATGTTGGCCAGTCAGTTAATTGGTTGGGTTTTTTAGGTCTGTGAAACTCCATTTCCTGTGTTGGTGGGTTTACCCCTCCTTAGGTAACCTAGTGGCCCCTAATTCCTAGAGGCTCACCATACTGACGTCAAACTTAGTGTGGATACCTAATTGGCATAGCCAATTGAAACTCAGAATCTGCAAATGCAAAAGAAATGACAGTTAGTCTTTCAGATAGCTAGGATTACAAGCTTGCCCTACTACAACTGGCAAAATACTAAATTTTAAGAGCATCACTCTAAAATTTGCTACGATGGTAGCCAGAAGAAGGAGAGATCTTGGTGTGACAATGGTAATTTGGGTTAATCACAGGAATGGAGATGTTTTGGCAGGGAAAAGAGAAGATTGTAGATATAGAAATAAGGTAACCATTTCCTAATATGTAAGCTATCAAATGAAAGATGGAATCCACTTTTTTTCTTTTTTGCTGAAATAGGAAAAACTAGGGCCAGTGTGTATAACTCATAGGGCTTCAAATGTAGATTATATAGTAAAACAAAAATAAACGCACACACACACACACACTTTTCCTTTAGGAAAACGTGTTTATTTATGATTATTTTTGGTAGTTTAACTGCCCATCAACAGTTTTCTATGGAATTCAGAAGCATTTTAACAATTCATAGAAACTAACATTAGGAATATATCATTAAAAGGCCCTCTAAGTATTAAAGAATAAGCTTATGTTATGTCTTTTAGTGCTACATTTAAAATTATTCTAATCCTACATCAAGCCACCATGTTATATACAGCATAAATTTCCAGTTTATGTATGCAAGTCTATGGCACTTTAGTTCACTCACAGACAATTTATAGAGTTGGAAGAAATCTTAGTGATTATAAAACTTATCTAACCTACTGTACAGATTAGTACATTAGAGCTAGACAATTTAAGTGAGTTTATCAGTTACATAGTGAAAGAGCCAGGCCTGCAATGTTGGTCTATTATACTTGAGTTCAATACTCTTTCCATCGTGTTACACATTCTCTCATTTTGTTTTGTTTTATTTTGTTTTTGGAAGAGGGAGGCAAGGCAATTGGGGTTAAATGACTTGCTCGAGGTCACACAGGATCAAATGTCTGAGATCAGATTTGAAGTCAGGTCCTCCTGACTCTAGGGCCACTTCTTTATTTGCTGTGCCACCTAACTGCCCCACAATCCTTAATTTTTTATTACTTCTCAAAAAGATAGATACTAATAATAAACTCACCCCATTCTGTGTTTATTTTCACTAATATTTTCCTGACTTGTGATCTTCATTTTAATAAACATTTTATTGAAATAACATCTCAGTATATAAGACTTTAATCTTGAATTTACTCATTAGGTGAACTTTTATTTAGTAGGAAATTTTAACTTATTCTGCCACATTTTCTCACTTTGAAATATGCCCAGATCTGTATTCTCAATTTCATAAAGATTTGGTACAATGTATAAAGTTTACTGCATTTGTCAACAATACTGGAAACACATTCTGGCTCTGGGTCTTGGGCTGTCAGGGGAATCCTTCCTATACTATGAATCCTTAACAAATGATTGCTGTGGATTGAAGGCAAATGAATTAATAGGCCTGTACTTTCCTACTATGTCGTTCCCCTTCTGAGATTTATTGCTTAGTGCATGCACAAAAAAGAATGGTTGATGTTGATTTATAAAAGTTGAACAGGGCACATTATATACGTTCCTGTTCTCAAGCAATATATTTAGTTTAATTCATGTAACCCAGTCACTGTTGAGGAGGTTAAGTGATGTCTGACAGGTTATGTTCAGGTGTAAGATATAGAACTCTAAAACAAAAAGCTATAATAAATCTGTTTGAGTTATTTCAAATTATAAAAATGATCAATAAGTTTTGCCCAAATTCATTAAATTCCTTGCCTTAAATATAATCATCATGCTTTACCAAAATGTATCCCATACTAAGCCCCTTTATCAATTTGGTTTTTGAAAGAAAAAAATTATATCTGAATAAGTATTTTAATGATTACTTTTTCCTTCTTTAGATATGGTTTAAAGAATATAAAGAAACAATTTTTAAAATAAATACAAACTATTAACAACCATAGGAATTATTTCTTTATGTCACTAATAACCAGAAACTCAAATCAAAATAGCTCTGCAATTTAACTTCACATCCATCAAATTAAAAATGATGACAAAAAGTGAGAATGGTCAATATTGGAAAAGTTGTGAAAAGTTAGGCACCGTCATTGGAACTGTAAACTAATCTGACCATTCTAGAAACCAACTTGAAATTGTGCTAAAAATAGTACTAAAATGTCCCTAACTTTTACCCAGCTATCCCACAGACAGACATGTCATCTAAGGATGTGAACGACATAATGAAAGACCTTGTGTGTAATGAAATATTTGTAGCAGCACTTTTTGTAATGACAATGAACAAACAAAAAATATAATTGATGCCTGTCAATTGAAGAATGCATGAATACGATGAAATGTTACCAAGTCATAAGAAACTATAACTATGAGGAATACAGAAAAGTTTCAGTACATTTATATGAACCGATAAAAATCTGAAATTAGGAGAACCTGGAAAAGTATACACATAATTAATAAACAATGTAAATAGAAACATCTATATTGGTAAGATAAAAATTTAATGCTACATAACTAACAGGATAAATATGGCCCCAAAGAAGAGATCAGAAAATGAACCCTCTTCTCTTGTTTTCAGAGGTAGGAAACTATAGATAGATATGGAATATCACATATTCTGTCAGCTTCAATAGATACATTGTTTCTTTCTGAATTCACTTCTGTCCCTTTCTTTTTTAATATATTGTTATAAAGGATCATTCTGTTGGTAGGAAAAGTGAATGATATATTTAGGAATGAAGGTAATGTGAGAGCATATATCAATTATTTTAAAATGCTTTTCACATCCAAATAAGATAACATCTTAAATGTTTTGGAAGTTTAGTGACTAAGCATCATATGGTCAGTTCTGCTGATTTATGGCTATTTTTTATCACTCATCAAAATAAGACGTTTGTTATTTTTAAAGACAACAATAGCTTTGAAAATTAAATATGTCAAGTACCAGATATAAAAATAATCAGGTGAAACAGAAAATAGTTCTCCAGTGTTTAAAATGCAATTCCCTTTAAAATTTCTATTCCTGACATTGTTTAGTATGGCTGGCATTTCTATACATGGAAACCAAAACCATGAGAATTAAAATCTATCTCCTTATAATTTTCAATGTTTTGTGAAGTAATCTGAGAAAAGAATTAGAATTTCTCTCTATTTTATTTCATTATTATTATGATTGCTGTTGTTATTATTGACTGATTTGTTCATTTACTTTTAGTTTACAAGATTCAGTTCCACAATCCCTTGAGTTTCAAATTTTCTCCCCTCCCTCCTCCCTCCCGCCTGGCAGCATGCAATCAAGTATAGGATCTGCAAATACTTTCACACTGGATATTAGTCTGGTTGTATAGAGGGATTGTAGCCAATGGAATGAATAATGGGAAAAAAGAAAGAAAACCAAACATGAAAAAGAAAGATAGCATGTAGATCACTTCAGTCTCCATTTAAACTCAGTTCTTCCTAGATCTTTCTCTAAATGTAGATATCTCCTTCCATCCTGGGACTTGTAGAGTTGTCTTATAACTGTGTTACTGAGAAGAGTCTAGTTTATTAAAGTTGGTCATCACGCATACAATGTGTCTGTGATTATGTAAAAATGTTTCCTGGTTCTGCGCTTCTCACTTAGCATCAGTTTGTATAAGCCTCTCTGGGTGAATATGAACACTGTCTCCCCTCCATTTCTTATAGCACAATAGTGTTCCATTACGTTCATATACCACAACTTGTTTAGCCATTCCCTAATTGATGGGTATCCCCTTAATTTGCAGTTTTTTTGCCACTACAAAGAGAGCTGCAATAAATATTTTTGTACATATGGGTCTTCCTCCTACTTCTATGATCTCTTTGGGATACAACCCCAGAAGTGGCATATCCAAAGGGTATGCAATTATTTATAGCCTTTTGGGCATAGTTCCAGATTGCTCTCCAGAATGGTTGTGCCAGTTCACAACCCCACCAACAAAGCATTAGTGTTCCAATTTTTCCATATCCTCTCTAGCATTTGTCATTTTCCTGTTTTGTCATCTTAGTCAATCTGACTTGTGATAAGTTTGTTTTGATTTTCATTTCTTGAATCAATAGTGATTTAGAGAATTTTTTCATATGCTTAAAGATTTCTTTAATTTCTACCTCTGAAAACTACCTGTTCATATCCTTTGACCCTTTATCAACTGGGGAATGACTTGTATTCTTATATATTTTACTTAATTCCCTGTATATTTTAGAAATTAGGCCTTTATCAGAGACACAGGTCATAAAAATTCTTTCCCAGTTTCCCACTTCCCTCTTAATCTTGGTTACATTGGCTTTGTTTGTACAGAAACTTTTCAATTTAATGTAATCAAGATTATCCATTTAGCATTTTATAATGCTCTCCAACTCTTCTTTGGTCATACAGTCTTCCCTACTCCATAAATCTGACAGGAAAACTATTCCTTACTTCCCCAGATTACTTACAGTATCAGCCTTTATACCTAGAACATGCACCCATTTAGACTTGACGTTGGTGTATGGTGTTAGATGATGGTCTATGCCCAGTTTCTGCCTTACTATACTGAAATTTTCCCAGCATTTTTTTGTCAAATAATGAGTTCTTATCCCCAAAACTGGGGTCTTTGGGCTTATCAAATAGTATATTACTATAATTGTTGACTATTGAGTCTTTTGTACCCAATCTTTCCTATGATCCACTACACTATTCCTTAGCCAGTACCAAGCAGTTTTGATAACTGCTGCTTTATAATACAGATTAAAATCTGATAAGGCTAGGCTACTTTCCCTAGCATTTCTTTTCATTAATTGCCTTGATACTCAGGACCTTTTGTTATTCCAAATGAATTTTGTCACTATTTTTTATAGCTCTATAAAGTAATTTTTGGTGGATTTGTTGGTAAAGAATTAGAATCTCTCTCTATTTTAAAGAACTACAAAGGAAATTCCACAATCTCAAAGCATGATTTTATGTCAATTACAGTTGACTATTATCTGGGGAAGAGAAACTATCTCATGACTGTATGTAGCCAAAAGGCTTACAAAGTGCTTCCCTCATAGTAATTTTGTGACACAGGTTTGAATATTATTATCTGTTTCTTTAGATATGGGAACTAGGTTGTGGCTTGTCCACAATTGCATAGCTAGTAAATTTTAGTCAAGACTAAAGGCCTTTTCACTCTAATATTAAGACTCTTCCCATTGGAGCAAACTATGTCTCTAAGCCAGCCTTTTATATTGTTGAATGTTCTTTTTGATCTTCCTTCTCTTCTCTGGGTTACAAATCCCTGAACCCTTAATTTTTAATTCATGTTTATTGCTTAAACCTTAACATGCAAGTTCTTCCAGATCTCGATATAACTCACTTTATACAATTCTTTTTGATCAGCAATTATCTTTTTTTCAGACACTAGGGACATCTTCAGCTCCTGTGTTCCCAGCCTCATTTGTAGTTTTTAATAATTAGCACACCCTCTTGCCTTGATCAATTGAAAATGTTAAAATTTAAAACAGTTATGTGTAAGGGACCCTGCTGGGAGCTGAGCGTACAGAGAAACAATGACAAATACTTTCTTACATCAAAGAATTAACTTCCTCTTGGGGGAGATGTTGCATACAAAGATGAATATCCAAATAACATAAATGGGATAGAGAGAGACAGAGAGAGAGAGACAGAGACAGAGACAGAGACAGAGAGGGAGACAGAGAGAGAGACAGAGACAGAGACAGAGAGTCAGAGAGATGGAAAGATACATAGATAGATATAGATATATAGATAAATTAGGCAGAAAGGACACTGGACTCCTGAACCTTCAAGGGAAGTGATAATGTGACCATGGGAAACCTATTCACCTTCTTTGAGAGTCTTAAATGATTCATGTTCAATTTTAAATCAGAGGATCTGTATTCAAATATTGATTTTTCCACGTTCTACATCTTTAAATTTGAGCAAGTTATTTAAACCTGTCTGGCCTTAATTCTTCATGTGCAATAAAAGAAGACTGGACTAGATGGCCTCTGAGACCAGATCTAAAACTATGATCCCGTGCATAGACTCTCTAAAACTCCGTCTAGCTCCAACATTAAGTGAGTTGACACATTTTCTCTTTTAAAGTAAATTAATAATCATTTTATTTGGAAAGTGGTAATACCATTTAAGATAATTGAAGGTAACTTGGGATTTAACAAAACCAGATATGGGAATTGCAGTTGTAGGGGGGAATGCATAATATTTTATATTTGTACCATATAGGGAATATTTGGATTTTTTAATGTCTAATTTAGTATAATTCCCAAGCTAAGTTAGTAACTTTATCTATTTTCTTACATGGCATATGTTAGAATTTTTTGCACTTCTTTTTCAGAAAACCAAACAATAAAAGGAATTCAACATAAAATAAAATATTCAGAACCAAGTGTATAACTACATAAACTAAGCAACTTTTTGGGCAGCAATAGGGGGGAAATTTCCATTTCTGCTTTCGCTTCTAATTTGATAGCTATCATGAATAAATACATGCATGGACAGGTACATGCATATTAATTCATCTGTGAAAAGGTATGTTTAGTAAACTAATGATATGTTTAATTCCTCATCTTAATTGGAAATTAGTGATTATCTACTACCTCAACAAATTGCAAGTTATTCTACCTTAAAGAACACTGAAATTTGAAGCATTAAAGGATTCTTCTAATAACTGGAAATTGGAAATCTGACAGATACATTAAACTTCTGAAATGAAATTGATGCCCAAGAGAACACAGGCATAATAACCAGGAAATTCTGATATTAGAATGGATCATATTTACAATTAGAGCATATATAAAATAAAAATAAGAACGGTGATTTGAATTGCATATTTTAAATGCTTGTATTTTCAGTTTCTTGCACATATAATTATTTAAACATTAATAAAGTTCCATGAAAATTTGTTCATTTACATAACCTTATGTCAAATTTCTTAATACCCTTCAAATGCAAAAATAATACCATTGAATCATGAGCATGGAGATAAATGCTCTTTGAGATCTTTTTTCAAGATATAGAAGAATTCACCTGTGATAGTCATACTTTCTTCCCACTCTTCCCTTTCACGCTGTCCAGCATCTAACTGTGTATTCAAAGTCCCATCAAATCTTTCTCTACATCCTTCCTCCCTCCATTTCCCCTATCATGCACCTATTTGGGTGTTATAATAGTTTTCAATCTGGTCTACTTGCTTCCAGTTTTTATGCAATTTAATATATCAAATAAACCATTGCCATTGGTCACCTATATAACAAAATCTAAAATCCCTTTCATAGTACATAAGACTCCTACTTTGATCCCAGTCTTTCTAGCTTCATCTTCCATTATTCCTTTCATTCATAGTGTGCTAGTCACAATTTCCCCCCAAATCCTCCATTTGTCACCATTGCCATAATTTCATGCTTTTATCTCTGACTATAATACTTCATCTTCAGCATTGTTTACCTATCCTTTGGGGACCACCTCATATGCGATGTCCTTTTTGAAATCTATTCTGATTCCTCCAGCTAGGAATAATGTTTTAGGCCTCTGAATTGTCATAGTGTCTTATTAATACCTCTTGTTGCATTTTTATATTCTATATTATACTGAAATGAATATGGAACTTGAAGTCAGAAGAGTTGGCATAACCAACCTGTCTGATCTCAGGCAAGTCACTTAACCTTTCTAAACTTCAGTTTCCTTATTTGGAAAATCAGTATAATAACACTTACCTTCTTTGGTTTTAGTAGTGATCAAATAAGATTAAAGAAACAGAGCTGGAAGCAATCATACGGACCATGAGATTCAATCTTCTCATTTATAGAAAAGAAAACAGGTGTACAGAGGGGCAAACAGTTAGCAAGTATCTGAGTTGAGTTTTCAAAACAGGTCTTCCTGATTCCAAATCAAATGGCCTATCTACTTTGTCCATGATGCCTACATATTATAACATATATGTATGTGTGCATGTATATTAATATTCCATATCAATATTTTCCAAGGTTATAGGTTCTTTTTTAAGAAATTTGATTTTATGAAAGTCTGTAATTAAAAATTACAGAATTATGAACATTTAGTCATATAATCTATGGTTAGGTTCTATTGGAAGGTCATTTCAAAATACTAGATATTAGGTTTATTTTGATGAACTCCTTACCAAAGAATAAATATAACAAAAATGAAGTTATTTGCAAATCTAAAAGCATCCATTTCTCAAAGTGAAGAGTATACTCTGAAGTTTTTGTAAATTTCATGAATTCCAGGGCAGCTAGGTGGCGCAGTGAATAGAGCACCGGCCCTGGAGTCAGGAGTACCTGAGTTCAAATCCAGCCTCAGACACTTAACACAAAAAACTAGCCATGTGACCTTGGGCAAGTCACTTAACCCCAACTGCCCTCCAAAAAGCAAAAAAAAAAAATTCATGAATTCTTTTTCTACAGGAGAAAGAAACTTATAGTACTACATGTTGTGAAATCGAGGAATTGAAAAGGGACTTTAGAAATCATCTTGGTTAAGATTGTCTATATCAACATATAGCAAATTGGTCTCAGACCTTTGATGAATTGATCTGTGATTTTTGGATCAAGGTAAAAAGAAGAATAAATAATTACCAAGATCCTCTCTGTATGTCCTCAAATTGGGGTGAGGAATACTCTGGTCAAATAGAGAAATTTTAAGTCAATAACTCAGCTTTGTAAACAGTTTGTGACAACTGGTTTCTGGCTAACAGAATTGGTACAGATTGACAATTTGGCAGGCAGGATCTGCATACAAAATGTATGGATATGGGGAGGAGAAGCCATTACTATTTGGGGGGATGTGGATTCAGAGTACCTCAGAACCTATAACCCTTCCTTAAATAAAAAAAAAATCTCTTCTACCTAGAAGGAGGATATCAACATTGGAAACTTCTCTTAATGAACATTGCCAGAGTAAGGATGGAAGGGTTCCTATTTCACTAATTCTAAGGGTGAATAAGTCTATACACTTCTACAAGGCATGAGTTATAGAAAAAGGAAAGAGAGAAAGACAATGAGAATGTTTTCTCCCTTTCTGTTATCTTTGACGATTTGACCTTCCTCTTTTATGTTCAGTAATCTGAAGAGCTCATTCTGAGCAAGACAGAGATATTCATTCATAAAGAGCATTTGAGTTCCTATAAAAAAGAAAAATGAGGGACTAAAGACCATACTAAAAAGCTTAACTATCCCCCAAATAAGAGCATTAGTGTTTGTACTCTGATATTGTCAATGGTCTGCGATGCCATCAACCCTTGTGCTTATGGCACAAATTCTTCCACACCCCATCCTCTGTAGCTCTTGTTCAAGTCCATTTGTAAATCCTCCAGACAGAATTAACTCAATATTCTGGAGCCTTCCTCTTGCTCCCTTACTAGCTTAAGAGTATGGATTGAGTGTTTGTGTTGTTCATCTGTTGTGTCACATTCTCACTACAAGACTGTGCCACCACATTTTCTGGCTATATTTGCTATCAGTAATGTATGCTAGGCTACTTATTGTACACAGGTTATTACTGGTCATGTGAAAGCCTAATTTTGTGATTACATGTTTCTTTCCATTTCCTATTAATTTATTTATAGATTTACTTATAGTCAATCAATAATTATAATCATAGTTTATGTGACTATTAATTTTAATGTATTGTGATGATTAATTTTAATTTTTAATTCTTTATTCTCCAAGCTTAATGATTTATGCATATATACATTATTATATTTCTATTCACTCATATTTTGACATGTGTGATGAGAAGGTATACATGGAATTATCTATGAGCTATACCATCAGAAGTACCCATATCAATGAGAACATGCTTTGAGTGAATTATACTTTCACACACAAACACATTTGTTTATATGTATACATATATGTATGCATGCAAGTATATATGTTCTCATAATCAAAGTATTCATCACCAAGTGGCTTGCATAATGATGAAACATTTCTCCATACTTAAGTAAAATGATCCTTAGAAAACAAATATAGTTTCTTGATATGACCATAAAGGGGAATGTAAAGAGATGTGGGGATTTTTTCAGCAATAAGTAAATTGGGATAATTGATAGCACTACATAATTGCCCAAATGCAGTTCTGCTCCATCTCCTTTTTCCTGTTCATTTATGAAACCAGATCATTGCTTGTCTGCTACAATATGTGATTGATACACACATGTGCACACATACATACATGTTTCTGTATTTATGGATTATGGAAAGGTTATCAATTGTGTGTATGTATGAATGTGTGTGTGTCTTTATAGGCATCCTTACTCAAATTATAAGTATTTTCTGTATTTGATAAAAATATTGCATTTCTCTATACTACTACCCATTCAGGAAAAACTCTAAGTTCATCAGCATACAGTTCAAGAGAAGTAAGGTGGGGCAATAAAAACAACCCTGAACCTAAAGTCAAAGACCCTGAGTTTCAAGTCCTCATTCTAACATTTAACTGTGTGACTGTAAGTAATTCATACAGTAATTCCACATTTCATTTTTCCCATCTGTCAGATGAGCTATGTAACATTTGTACCCTCTGCCTTACATGGTTGTTTTGAGCAAAGTGCTTAGCATCCCATATAGTGAAGCACCATATACATGTTAGTTATTATGTTTGTTACGTTGTTTTGCCATCACGTCCAACTCTCTGTGACCCCTTTGAGGTTTTCTTGGCAGAGATACTAGAGTAGTTTGACATTTCATTCTCCAGTGGAGAAGGCAAACCTCCAGGCAAACAGAGGTTACTTGCCTTGCACTAGGTTCCCACAGCTATTAAATGTCTGAGGTCAGATTTGAACTCAGAAGAGTCTTCTTGATCTCATTCAGTGCTCTACCCATTGTGCCACCTAGTTGTCCTTGCTATTTATCATAAGGAGAGGGAAATAAGGATGAACTTTGTTTCAGGTTGCATCTAGCAAATTAAATGCTAACTGATTTTTGCTAGCGTGAATTTTTCAGTCAATAATATCCTTTTTCCTTTTTTTTAATAATAATTTTGAGAAAATTTTTGTCCTTGGAACTCATGTTAATGTGAATGGACCCAAAATGCAAAATAAAATAGCAATCAATCATGTTTCAGTTATAGGAAATTAATTGCTATGTGGTTGGTTAGCTTCAGAACTTTCTTGTGTTCCAATTTCTAGAAACTTAGGAATTTTTAAGCTATTTTATGTCATAGTCCTCCTTGGCATTCTGGTGAAGCCTATGGATGCTTTTTTCAGAATGAGCTTTTTAAATGCATAAAATAAAATACATAGTATTATTAAGTGAACTCAATTTTACTGAAACATGATTTTCATTTTTTTAAAAAAAAATTCATGGATCCCAGGTTAAGAACAATTGACCCAGGTGATTTCCTGAGCTTTAGATAAAATGACTGTATCATCCCCCAGATATTTACAAACATTCCTTACTTTTAGAAATTAGTGTAGAAAATTTTTTACTTTGTTTGATGACCCATTCCACTGTATAAAAGTTATGATTAGCGATGTGTGAGTATACACACAAAAACATACACACATACACACATATATACACATAAATATGTAATATACATTTGTCATTCTTGTACATGCCACTATTTTCTCAGCAGGTTTTTTTAATCCTGCATAATAGTCCTTTAGCAGTATAAATAAAATCAGCAAGTTTTTTTTGTCTTTACCCAACTCAATTTAACTCAGTTTTTCACAAAATTGCAGAGTTAGAAGGGACCTGAGATACCATATAGTTCAATCCCTTCCTGAGCAGAAATCCCCTCTATAGCATTCCCAACAAGTGCTCAGTCATGAATCATGTTCCTGAAGTCCTCCATTAAAGTGCCCAAAACTAGGGAGGGCAGATACCAACATATTCCACCAACGCCAATAGAATACCAATATATTCTACGCTTATTATGAGGTCACACCTGAAGTACTACTGTGCTCAGGACTGGGTCCCACATTTTAAGGGGAATACTAATAAACTAGAGGATTCCTAGAGGAGAGCAACAGGGTTGATGTGGTGTTACCAGTTCATGTAATATGTGAATGATTTGAAGCAAATACGAATGTTTAACCTGGAAAAGAGAAGGCAGGGAAGGGCATCAAAGTTATATTCAAATATTTGAAGAGTTGACACATATGAGAAAAAAAGGACTCATTCCATTTCCAAAGCTAGCATCAACAAATGAAAGTCACAAGAAATATGCACATAATGAACATTTTATTGATGCTTACAATATTGGATCTCTATAGCTTCTTAAACTCTCTCTGGTTCATTATATCAATACATTCCTCAGTTCATTCAATAAATATTTATTAAGGGCATACTAGGTGCTGAACACTCTGCTAGTATTTTAACAGATAAGATATATTCCCTAACTTCATGGAGTTTATCACCAACAGCTAGAATACTGTAATGCCACATACACATGCACACACATGTGAGCACACATACACATATACCTTAAAGAGACAGAATACACAATTTGATAGAATAGGTTCATTAGAGAAGAATAATAAATATCAGGCAAGACTTGATTTAAAAAAGAGGCATTTGAATTGAGTTTTAAAAGATGAATTGAATTAAATAGTGAAGATGAAGAGAAAGAAAGACATTCTAGGTATGTGTTATTTCAATAATAAAGATATTGAGACAGGCTGTCCCAGGATGAAGGAAATAGATTCACTATGGCATGATAGGAAGGAGATTGCCTGGAGAGGAGAAAAATTAAATAAGACTAATCAAAATGGTACCAGACAGTGTAACTATAGAATAGGACCAAGGGTAGATATATTAATGGGCAAGAAAGAGAAAAAGCAACAAGCAAAGGAAATAGGGAAGAAGCAATTAGAAAGTTAGAAAGAGAACTAATAGTTTATTGTCTCTTGAAGGCAAAGTAGGACAGATAAAGGGGTTGTGATGACTAATATCAAAAACCACAAGGAGGATGAATTCTGAACAAAGGTCCTTGAGAACACAGTTTCAGCACAATGCAGAAAGAGTAAATTGGAAAGAGTTGAGATAAGAGTACACAGTGACAAAGTGGGAGTATCAAATGTAAACAACTTTTTTCAAGAATCTGAGCAATGACTTTAATTGTATTTAACCCAATGTGGAGTGTATTATAAGAAGACTTCCTTTTATGCAAAAAGTTATAATCAACTCCTTTTTTATTCTTGCTACAAAAGTGCTAAGGTAGCTTTAATCAAACATTTATTAAACATCTAATGTGTAAAGCACTAGGGCCAATTCATCTTCATGAGTTCAAATCAGGCCTCAGATATTTCCTAGCTGTGTGACCCTGGGCAAGTCACTTAACCCTGTTTGCTGCTAAATCCTCATTTGTAAAATGATCTAGAAAAGAAAATGGCAAACCATTTCAGCATCTTTCCCAAGAAAACTCCAAATAGGGTCAAAGAATTGGACATGACTGAAACAACTGAAAAAAAGTAAGGTGCTCTGGAACCACTGTAGCTACAAAATTAAAAAAAAATTAGAACTCCTCCACCATGAAAGACCTTAATTCTATTATAATACATTTGAGTAATGAATTATATTACTGTATTTAATATAGATATATTTGAGATGCTATATTTACTATACATTAATCAGCTTAATTTTAATAATTTGGAACTTCTCTTGAAAAGGTCTCTTTCATGAGAAAATGATTTGAAAGGTTTACAACTGGGGTACCTTAGAACACTTTACATGTCATACTCATGACAACCCTGTGAAGTGCACCCTATTGTTATCTCCATTTTACAAAAAGGAAATTGAGTTTACAAGAGGGTAAGTGACTTTACCAGGGTCAAACAACTAGTAGACGTTTGAAACAGGATTAGGATTCAGGTCCCCCTGACTCCATGTCCAATATTGTATCCAATAGCACCTCTACCTTTATTTAATAGCTTAGGAAGAAAATTGAGGCCCACAGAAATTGATTGACTTGCCCAAGATTCACACAGGTAATAGGTAGCAGTACCATGTTTCAAATTTAAATCCAAGACTTCTGGTTGTAGATTCAACAATGTCTTTTCAATTCAACAGCACCAAATTGTCTTTTCAGAAAATCCACAGCTTATAAATTTGCAAGTGAGGAGAAACACACAGGAATCACTAAGATAGATAGACAGATAGATATGTATATGTGTATGTATGTATGTTGTGTTTATATACACACATATATACAGGTAGGTATATAAATGGTGTATATATATATAAAATAGTATAAATATGGTATATTTTATATATATTGGAATGGGCATTTTATATGTATATTTGCATATGATGACTTTTAAACATTTAAGGATCAAATTACATTTGTAATCAAAAAATACAAGGTGATATACAAGCAAAATTAGGATCCTTTCTGAATGTTTCCCCAGTGCCATATAGGAAATAGTCTCAAAAACGTCAACTTACTCTGGAATTATTCTCCCAACCCATACTAGCAGTAGCAAGTTGAAATCTAAGAGCATGGGTGGCTGTATCTTTTCTTGGGGTTCATGTGGTACACCTGAGAGCCTGTCAGGTTCTTCTAATGCTATTAGTAGAAGTCCCTACTTTGAGGTATTTTCCCCAATAAGCATCAACAGCAATATTTAGTGCCCTAATATAATTTAACCTGTTGATATCCACCTGCCCCATACCATCAATAAACAATTAACATCAATCAGCTTTTATTAAGCAATGTTGTCTGGAAAGATACAGCAAAAACCAAACTACAGAAACATTTCTGTACCTGTATCAGCAAGTACCTTAGTATGCCCAGGGTGGCTACTAGCACAGGTTCTTAGATTTGCTTTTCCAAAGGAAAGCAACTCAAAATGGGTTTACAATCTTACTTTAATCAATCAAACATATACCATCCTAGTTCGAAGGGGTGGGGGAGAAAGTCAGCACCCTGAAATTCAGAGAATGAAAAAAGAATACAAACAAGCAGAAATTACAAGCAGACAAAGAACAGATCCACAGACAAGCTTCCAACCATCTGACCATTATATCCATATCTATTCAGTTACCAGATGGGGAAGCACCAACATCTGGGTTTTTCAAAGCTGGGAGGCTCAGGGGCTTCCCAGAGTCTCATCTGGCCAAATCACATAACTCTTCTCAAAGTGAGCCCCAAAGCAAAACCTCAAATCAGGGTGCATATGGGCTTCTCCTGGATCAGAGAATGGCACAGCCCTCTTGACCCACTGCCCAATCACAAAGTAATAAGGTGTGGGCATTCCTGAAGAACAAGCCTCCCACCACAGGCTCCATGTGATCACATTCAGCCTATTAGGGGGCAGAGTATACTTTCAAATTCTGGACGTTTCTCAGAGCTACTTAAGCCTATCAAAGGGCCTAGGGACAGGGAAGATCTTCAGATTCCCATAACAATATCCCCCCAACATGGGCATAATCTCCATTCTGCCACCTTAGTAAATCTCCTAGGTAAGTAAGTTCATAAGCAAAATGGTTGTTACTAAATATTTGTCCAAACAAGTTCCCCTCTGGGTATAGCAGAGCCAAAGTTATTCTTTTACTACAGTCTTTTCTTCTCAGCCATCACAATCCACTGCTCTGATAGGTTGAACTGGTCATTCTTCAAGACTGCTGGACCACTGGACTCAGCTGCTGCCAAACTCTGGAGTGAAGCCCAGTTCTGGGTCCTCTTGTGGCTTTTCCAATCTTTTAAAACTTACAAGGTTAGTTGGAGTCTAGTCTATTCTATCTCATACTCATTCATCTTAAAGGAGGAAAAAGTGGGGGTAGGAGGAGAATGAGAAAGAGATAGAAAGGAAAACCAATAGCACTGTGTGTTCAAAGTCACATAGTCCCCCTATAGCCCAGCCTCCAATTACATAAGATATTTACTTTATTTTAATCATGGATTTACTTTTAATTCTGAATTAAAACACCAGAAATAGAGCAAATCCCTATGCTTAATACCAGAACTTTTACATTTTAACATTGTTTATAGCATTTGCTCATGAGGGGAAAGTTCAGTTTCATATACCACACACATACAAAAGTACATTTAATTTATCTCCTAATATCCTAAACTGTATTCTAGGAAATCACTTTTCTGTTAAAAGAAGCAAAGCAATAGGGAAAGATTTTCTTCATTCAAATCCCTTAAGATTTAATTACATTAACTATGCTTTAATGTTCTTCAAGAGTATCATAGGAGGCTCCTGTTGTGAATCCACATAATAATTATTCAAACTGCTATTACACCTCAGTTATTCTGGTATGGTCATATTTCCATTTGTACAACAAGGTTCTATCTATAAGGATGGTATATATTTGGCACTGTATTTTTTCTTTAATGTCAAAAAGAGCTATTTAGCATTTTATTAGGCCAAAGCAAAATGAAATTCTATCTTAGTTTGGACTTTCACAGACAAAAAAATAAGCAGTAACTCTTGCTTAGACTTCAAAGTACATTCACAACTATATGAATATATTATGACTAACAACAAAAACATTGAAAAAATATCCATAATATGTATGAACAATGAGGAAATTCATGAATTGGGGTTCTCTTCTGCCTTCGAAGCAGCAATGAAACAAAGTATTAGCCTGGTAAAAAATACAAATCTTGTGAAATTCACACCTACCTGGAAAAATTAAAAGATAATTGTTGCTCAGTCATGTCTGACTCTTTTTGACCCCATATGGGGTTTTCTTGGCAAAAATACTAAAGTAGTTTGCCATTCCCTTCTCCCATATATTAAGGCAAACAGAAGTTAAAGGACTTGCCTAGAGTCATACAGCTAGTGAATACCTAAGGATAGATTTGAACTGAGGTCTTTCTGACTTTAAGTTCAGTGCTTTATTATATACATACTACCTAGTTGCCTCTATTCAAACCTACTAAGAAGTTCTGACAATTTAATATCATTGGTCATGATCTTTAATGTCTAAATAATACAAGAAGCATATGCAACATTTTCTAAAAGCTAGATTCTTTGATGTGAACATTATTTAGACATAAATAAGTCCTGTAGACATATATGAATATTTGCTTCAGCATGGATATATATTGGTATACACTACTTCTACTAACCAAATAGACCCCACTCAAATTCAGGTAGTTACTCAAAACTAAAACAAGTATCAATATATTTAAGTCATATATTATTATATAATATAGATGCCAGATAATGCAAATAGCAAAAACAAAACAGTACAACCAATAAGAACTATGTGTACTGTATTCAATCAACGAAAAAGAATTTAACTACATAACACGTATGACAGTCACTGTAGTAAATGCTAGAAATAAAATAAACAACAATGAAATAATTCCTACTCAATGGTAGCATGCATTCTAATGGGAGAGATGAGTGTATACATACATGTGTGTATACATATATATATATCGTGCCATATATATTCACTATTTGTAGTGAATAAATACAATATATACAAAATAACTAAATATAAGGTAGTTTTCAAGGGACTAGCAATTTAAGGGATTAGGAAGATGATGCTTGAGATGTGTCTTAATGAAGAGAGAAAAGATATTAGAGTAATGTAAGTAGGGAGAGAATTCAGGTGTGTGATAATACAAAAGCATGGAGATGGTAGGATGGAGTATCATGTGCGAAGAATGGAGAGAAAGCCAGTTTGAATGGATCACAGAATGTGAGAGGAGGAATAATAATGAATATAAACTTTAAAAGACAGATTGGTATCAGATAGCATAGGGCTAAAATAATTTATAGTTTTATCCTAGAGGTAATTATATGAGCATTTCCATATAAATTATTTTCCTTGTAAGCATATTATAAATCTAACATGTAAACTTCTAAAAACTGTCCAGTTTACTTCCTTCTGGCCTTCCTCTCAGTTTTTTTTGTTTTTTGTTTGTTTGTTTTGTACATGCTCTCTACTTTCTATGAGAGAGATCATGACCTCAAGGTGAAGGAAGAGACATGCATTTCAGACACAGCCAATATGGGAATTTGTTTAACTTTGCTTACTATGTATGTTTGTTACATGAGGTTTTTATAAAAATTGTTTGAAGAGAAAGAACTGTAAGGATTAAGAGGGTTAGCAACATTCCAATAAAAAAGAAAGATGAGAAAATCATATTATTAAATATTTGTTAAAGTCTGAATAAAAATTATATAATTTTGAAAATGAGGTTGGGCTAAATCTTTTCCAGCTTTAAAAGTCTAAAAAACATATTTCTAAAGTAGGCTATCCACATTTGAAAGGGTGGGGTGTTTGAATTTTATCCTTTAGATGTAAATGATAGCAGTGTTGATTTTTTTAAAGATATTTCAGTGATGATGCTATACCACATACCATGACAAGTAGCTATATGACCATGGAGGATTGCATATTGTTGATGACTATTCTGATTAGCAGAAACCTTTCAGAAACTATTAAACCATTTGAAAAGGTTTATACCAGGCAAAAGTATAAGATAGTAAACAATTGATGCCATAAATGTATCCGAAAATGGGCCAGAATGTATTTATGGGAGGCCCTCTAACCAAAAAGTGTATAAGGAATAAGATTACCCATTTGAAGTCAATTGCTTGAAAACTAAGGATGTATTTAATCAAAGAAGTAAGCTGAAATTTAAATGGTACAAAAATATGTGGTCAGTCTTTTTTTTATTTTTTTTAAGTAGAGATGTGAGACTTCAGTGGGAGTTTTTAGGAGTATGAAATTTTTCAGGAAGGGACAGCCTCTGTTGATAATTTTCATTCAAAAACCCAGAGCTTGCCAATTTTCTGTGGTATCAACCTAAAACCAGATGTTTCACTGAAGTTTTGGCTGAGTTTTATTCAGATTTTAGGGTGAAGGAAAGACAAATATAAGGAACAAAACCATAACAAATAACCTCTATGAATTCAACCTGCCAAGTTTAACACAGTTACACATCCACATATCCTTTTTCATTTATCTTTTTGCTTCTCATAGGGAAAGACTCTGTTTCTTGAGTACCTTGAAATGGTGATTCAGACAACCTGAGGCAGACGATTCTCTGTTAAAGTTGATGCTGTATCTACCTTATTCATTCTGCCTTTCTCTGGCTAGCTAATTGTTTAACAGTTTGGAGAAACGGCTTCTAAAGGGCCCCTTTCTTTCACATACATATACACAGATATACATATATACACATACAATAGTTAGAAATTAAAGGGATCAAAATAAATAGGGTAGGGCAGCTAGATGGCCAGCCCTATGGTCAGCAGGACTTGTGATCAAATTTGGCCTCAGACACTGACTAGAGGTGTGACTCTAGGCAAATAACTTAACCGTCTTTGCTTCAGTTCCTTCTCATCTGTAAAATATGCTGGAGAAGGAAATGGCAAACCAGTTCAGTATTTTTGCCAAGAAAATCACAAATGGTGTTATGAAGAGTTGGAAACACCTAACTGAGCAAACAATAACAAATAAAAAGGGGAAAAAATAAGGGGAGGGGGAAATAAAGAGGACAAAAATTTAATACAGTACCTCATCAATATAAGAGCTAAATGATTCTACATATCTCAATCTGAGAAAAATTAGTCATTTGTAATCATTCTAATTATAGCTAAATGTAGAGAGGATCATCACCATTAGATTTGATGACATATTTGAGCAGTGCAACCTGTGATTAAAAATACACATGAAAGGGGCAAATTAAAGGTACTTTTGAAAAAAAAAGTTGTCATATGGTGCAGAGAATGAAGTAGATTCTAAATAGGGAAAATGTGTCTGTGAAAGAAGTAATTGAAGTTATAGATTCATCTAGACTTTTTGGGGGAATATACAAATGTTTATCATTCAGTATGAGGAATAAAACAAGAATAAACAATATATTTATCTATATGTGATAAAGGGTGTAAAGAAAGGTGCAAAGATTCAGAGAGATTTTTTTCAGAAAGATAATATACAGCTGATGTGATCTGAGAAGGTTTCATGAAAGAAATGGTGTTGGAATTGGGCTTCAAAGGACAGGTAGGAATCTGATAGGTGGAGGTGGAAGGTATTATGTTGCAAATGGAGAGAAAATGATAAGCAAAGGTTAAAGGGTAGAAAAGCATATAGTGTGTTTAGAGGAAATCTAGTAGTTTGATTGAAATTCAGTATCTTTACCAATTGAAATCTAGTAGTAAAGAATGTCTCATATAAATAGAGAGTGACAAGATAGATGAACCAAAAAATATTTAGAACCAAGTGAGGAATTGTGTGGTTTATATGATATATATAGATGCATTTGGTCAAAACAGAAATTTCCTAGTAGTACACGAAGAGAAGTCAGAGTAGTTCAATAATAAGGTCTCAGGTCTCTTGTGTAGTTATTGGGTTGTTAATGGTCAGTTTAGACAGTTATGTTTTAAAAATAAAATAAACCTTGTGTTGTAAGAAATGATGAAGAAAAAGAACTGATGAACTCAGAGTGATGAATTAAGCTTTTTTTTTTACTTTATTTTTCTTGCCTTTTTGCAACATGGCTATTATAGAAATATGTTTTGCATGACGTCACATTTATAATGGAAATCACATTCTTTTCCTTCTCAATGGTTGGGGAAGTGCTGGAGGGAGAGAATTTGGAACTCAAAATTTAAAAATGAATTTAAAACAAAAAGAAATATGACAGGAATTTAATATGGTTGGAAGGAGGACAGTTGTACACTTGATCGTTTGAAAGATTCCACTAGAAACAAAGAACTTTCTCTTAGAGGAATAACCTACTTCTCATTAGGAGCTTCCCTATTATTTATTTGTGCATATTGGGAATCATATGATGTTCTTGATAGAGTAAATGACTTATAAAGTTTGGTTCCCCTGAAGGGAAAACTGATTTAAGTTCTGTATTCAGAAGTCTTGTACGCTAGGCATAAAATCACACATCAGAAGCTAACTAAAGTTGGGTCCAGGGGGATAAAAAGAAGCTGACATTTAACCAAGAAGTGCTTTTTTCACAATAAGTATACAAGGGATCACATGTCTACCTTTATATGACGTTGAAAATCATTACTCGACTTATCTGATAATTTATGTGTAGTCATTCCTAAACAATTGCTAAGGAATTTCCTGGCCTGCTTTCCACAGAGGACAGAATACAAAGAGAAGTAAGTCTTCTTGCTGATGCTAGTAAATCAGATAGAGATTCCATAGCTACTGCCCAGAGTTAAGTGAGAAGTTCCATTAACCATAGATTAAGATGCTGATGCCCAGTACAATTCAATCATCATTTTTAAAATGTTGCCTAGATACAAAGCTGAATAAATAAGTATGTCCTATTCACTTGTGAGCCATTAGTCATGAAAGAAGCTTTGTGTATCAAATATTTTTAAAAGGATAAAAATCAATGAAGATATTTTCATCTGTAAGCTTTGGAAACAAATTGCAAATGACAAAGAAACAAAGCCACAACTACTGTAATCGTCATCTCTGGCAGAGAGGATTTTGAAGTATCTATTTATGTCAATGAAACTCATAGTGCTCAGGGCTTAGATTTAATGATGGATTTTCAGAAAATGAAGGACAATATAATTTAGTTCTCCTGTAAGATAATCTTAGAAAATTCATGTTGTAAAGGAATAAACAAATTGATGTCTGGAAAATTTAAAGACTTGGAAAACCTATACATTATTGTATTGATTATTGGAGTAGGATGGCCTCTTTTCTACCACAATGTTGTCCCCTGAATGTGGAGACTCCCATTTCCAACTCCCTTTCATACTGTCAGTAATTAGTGATATGCATTTACCTAGTTGACCATGTGGGGCCATGGTGTATCCAAAGGCCCACTATCCCAGGAGAGGGAGATGGAAGAAACCATTGCCTTGCAGCATGATGAATCAGATCCAACCACCCCAGCAGCTGCCAAACAGATGAGCAGTTTTTGACTGAGCTGAGTTTCACAATGAAAGTTGGGCCCAGAACTAATCAGCTCTAATTAAGACAGACATGTTATGGTCCAGTAGTGTTGACAGGGTCGGGAATCCTGTAGCTTTAAATGAGGCATGTTATAATTAGGATCTAATTGAAAATCTGGAAGTGATACAAAACCTTTACCCTGCAGGGCCTAAAAGAGGGGCTGTTCAGGTCCTGGTGTGCACCTTATTAGATTGTTAATGCTCAATTAGACAGTTATGTAAAAAAATTAAGCAAGTATGACAAGAGTTAAATATGGTTGAAAGGAGTCCTATTTAAATTCACAACATCTGTTTGGATGTGATTCAGAGAGTTATATCTAATCTTCAGAAATAGAACTATTTATTTTAGGTTCACTGTTTTGTTGAGCCTAGTCTCATATACAGCAAAGAAACAAAACTTTGTGGATTTTCTCTACACAATGAGTTTCTTTTAATGGCCCTGACTAAGAGGTAGAAGGAGAATTTCTTTGTTCTAATGATTTGCTAATAGGCTTCCAAAGGATGCAGATTTTTACTACATCATCTTCATTGAGCCTGGCTTCTGCAAGTATCTGACACCAGTTTTTCCAGTAACCCTAGTCTTCATTCCAATGATTTGACACTTGAAATCATTTAATGCTTAACACAATATCATACTAAATGTGGGTATTTCGTTCACTTATAAATGTGTTCTACAAGGATATACGTGTTTCTTTTTTAAAATGGAAGTCAAAGTCTTCAATAAAGGTCTGAGATCCTATGCTGCTGCTGAATCCTATTCTGCTAATGGATATGTAATGTTAATATTTAGAATATGTTGACTATTTATAAGGTCTCAACACACCTATATTTGTAGGTAGTTTTTTTTTAATTAAGCATGAAGGGCAGCTAGGTGGTGCAGTGAATAGAGCACTGACGCTCGAGATAGGAGGACCTGAGTTCAAATCCAGCCCCAGACATTTGACACACTTACTAGCCATGTGACTTTGGGCAAGTCACTCAACCCCAATTGCCCTCCAAAAAAGCAAAAAAAAAATTAAGCATGAATAAACAATAGAAATATCATGAAAATCCCAGTAGTCTTATTATGTTTCACACACAACAAATTCTTTTTATTAATACTCTTTGTCTTACTCCCATCTCTCCCCTTCCATTTTAGCACTTCTCCCTCTGACCTCCTACAGTACAGTAAGACTTTTGGCACATCCTGTGTAAGAATAGACACATACATATGTGTCTGTGTATACAGTGGATCAGGAATATCTCTGTCTGAAGTCCTCACTTTATCCTAAAAGATTTCCCCCGATAATGGTTCATGAACTTTCAGAGTTTATTTCACTGACTACACACCTTACTGTTTGGACAGAGTCTCTGTGGATAAGACCTAGCAGCATATCCATCAAGAAGTGATGCTTCAAGACTTTCCCTTAGATTTAAGTCTCTTTGTTCTTTAACAGGCTGTCTTAAGAGCTGACCAGACATACCCTTCTCTGTCTTCTTTGTTTCAGGGTTGGAAGTAAATTTGAAACAGTGTCATAAGCAATCAGAGAAAAAATAAATTCAGTGTGGTATCAAAGGTCTAAGAATTCTGTTTTCATTCAATGGCTTTATTTATCAATTTATAAATTAACCTCACTGATGTTACTAATTTGGATCAGAACAGCAAACTACTCCAAATACGGACAAAAACAGTTTAAAGGAATGAAAATATAGCCATCCTTCATATCTCACTCTGTAAATTAGAAGTTGCCTTTCTTGTCTCAAAAATTATTCTTTTTCTATAGATAGAAGTTGGAAACTTGATTTTTTTTCATATAGGCATACTTTTATTTACATTGGCCTAATTAAATTACATAGTCTGAGCACTTCAGATGTGGTCACTTTATTGGACTTTTAAAAGAGACTTAAGCTCATCAAAATTTACTTTAGTCTATACATTTGAATATAGGGTTTTCTTCTGATTAAAAATTGTTACTGTACATTCAAACTATGATTTTTTTTCTTTACTGTTTTACCATTGAAGTGATGCATAATATTCTCAACTAAAAAAAACTTCCTACATGCACTCATAAAAGAACACAAATAATAAGACAACATTCACTGACTTGCAAAATAATACAAATATGCTTTCTTCTATATATCCATCAGCAATGCAGGACATGTTAGTGTAAAATTAGTTACAGAATTCTAGAGGTATTTGCTTATTTTCATAGTTTTGCATATGCACATATATAAAGTCATCCCTCCTCAATTTTTGTCTTACTTTGCATTTCTACACATTTCAGCATGACCTTTCATGATTATTCTTAAATAGATAAACAGTAAACTAGATTCTTTTCTAAACACAAATCAACAAATCTGGTCAAACTTTATTACAAATAAGCTTGCCAACAATTTACTTGTTACAACACCAGGAGATTCCTATCCCTAAAATATTTGTGTTTTAGTGCATCATCAACATATTTCAGGCCCAAATTGTGGTTCATCAAAATTATAATCAAATTCCTTTAATAAATATATTTAGCAAGTTAACTATATCAGACAGCTATTATCTTTGTATAAAATATACATATACGAGTTAAGAACTAAAGCTATCAGTTGGAATTTCCTTTCTGTAGTGGAATTAATAGCTTGAAAGCTGTTGTGGTGTTTTCTGAAGAGCGCATGTTTGAGTTGTTTTTATAGAATGCTGTCTTAAATTTCACCAGATGTGAAATCATTTGACTCTGTAAACACAATTGTTTCTGAAATGCATAGGGTTTTTATTTCACTGTGAAGAAAAGCTTGTAAATGGATAATGTCTATAGGTTGAACTGGACACCTCAGAGGGGCCCTGGGCTCAAATGCCCTGAGATGATTTACAATCTGATGTAAATAGATTGGCTCAGATAGTGCTACACTAATCAAATTCTTACTATCCCAAGTGCAGGAAATATCCTGGGGATGTAGGGAAATGACCTTTGCAAGCATTTCCTACAGAACTTCTGATATGTCTCCTCGACTCTGAAAAAAAAATGGAGAACTAAAAGCAAAAAAAAAAGTTTTCCTCCATTTTTGAGAGGCATGTCTTCCATCTTCTCACCCCCCAAAATATTCATCTTTTTTAGAATTTTTCAAGAGCGATGAAGGGAATAATTATCTAATTAACTTGTTTACTTGTACTTTAATTTTTAAAATACAGCTTTCTGTCCAATTCTTACCTTGATTCTTACCATATTTGCAAATTGGACTGGTCTCTTGAATTTTATAGAATGTCATAAATAATTAAAAGTGGTGTTTTAAATAAAAATACATTTTCCTAACCACAGGATTAGGAAACAAGAATTAATTTCTATCATATTAACTTATTCATACTTTCTGGAAACCTGTTCTAATCACATTTAATTTACCTTATGATGTCAATAAACCAGAATCTAAGCTCAAGTCTTTAGACTTTTGGATCTAGAATTAGGAAGACCTGAGTTTAAATTTGACATCAGACACTTACATTCTACATGACCCAGGCAACTTACTTGGCCTTTGTCTGCCTCGGTCTCTTTATCTGTAAAATCGGGATAATAATATCACTGCTTTCCTAGGATTTTTGTAAGAATTAAATAAGATAATACATCTAAAATATTTTGCAAACTTTAACATAATTACATTAATACTTGCTATATTATTAATTTAATATTATCAATTTGTGATAATGTAATTCAAGAAAAAGTACTCAAAAATTCCTAGTAGACTGAAATTTGAGCTTCTTTATGTTGAAGGGTTTTTTAACTAGTAATTTCCTTTTCCTGAGCTTATCCATTGCTATGATTTCAAACAACTGTCATGAATCTTCAACAAATTGTACTCCAAAAGAATATATGAATAAGATGAAATCATGCAAAATAACCCAGAATAAATGAGTTCTTGTTTACTTGTTTCAAACTTCACTAGGAAGAAGTTCCATGAGATAAGAATGAGGTTTCTTTGAATCCCGACACCCTACATATTCAGTTTCATGGTGCGTTGGGTGATGCTTATGAAATTATTCATTTTTAAGCATCTACATTTCTGGTTCAGTTGTTTCATTATGGATTCAATATTCTGTTACAGTATACTGTTTTGAAAGTCTCTGAGATTAGTTATCTTTAAATTTTCCCAATTGTTCATCAAGTACATTCACACTTTTTAATACGTATTATCATTTATGCTATTGCTAATTTATGAGCTAATAGGGCTATTTTTTCCTTGTCAGTTTTGGCCATTGATTATCTCATGTCATTATTTATTGTATAACTTTGTTTGTGGGTTCAGACTCTTAAAAAACAGATGTCTGGAACTTATCAATGATGTCTTTTTTTTTCCTGCGACCACATCTATGCCATTCTACTTCTCTAGAGTGGAAAATGGATGAAGGATTTAGAGAGTAGGAATAATTAATAACCTTTAGCTACTCCTCTTTCAAGATAAGTTGATTTCATAAAGGCCCAGAATATTATAGAACCTCCTTAATCATATCTATGATTTGTAAATATAATGATTGATGGAATGAAGACTATTGTCCTTACAATGGCATGTAGTTAAATAATAAGTCTATTGAGTTTGGTCTTCATTACATGTGTGCAGTACAAGTGTTGAAGATTGACAATGAGATGGGTCCAAATTAAATAGGGAGAAAAGAATAAATTACATTTCCTTTATAAAATTATTCTAAATTGACCCTGACATAAACATCCATCATGTGGTTTTGATGATTGTGAATATGAAACATTGCAATATCCAAAGAATCAAAATTGCAAGTGTCCCAAAGACCACTGGAAACAACATGATACGTGCAAATTGCAACATATTATCAAGATTCAAGAAGTAGTGTAAAACATATCATTTAGAAAAGGCATGCATGAATTAATGAATAGATGAATGAATAAATGAAAAGCATTTGCTAAATGCTTACCATCTGCTTGACAATACTTTGTGCTGAGGATAAAAATATACAAAAAAGACAGTCCCTGCCTCAATAGGAGAAGACTTCTAGGAAAGCAGTAGGCAGGGAAGGAATTTGGGGTTTAGGAAGTCATAGATATGTGTATGAGCTGATATATATGACAAGCTTTTCTCAGAAGTAATGGAATTTATATAAGGATCTAACACAGGGCTTCTCAACCTGTGGGTCACGACCCCTTCGGTTGTTGAATGACCCTTTCCCAGGGGTCATAGGAGTCACCTGAGACCATCAGTAAACACATATTTCCCATGGTCTTAGCAACTGAGACACCACTCCTCTATCTGTGGCCAGGCAAGTCTACCCACATGCAAATACACCCACATACGAGTATTAAAGGGTCATGGCATTAGGAAGGTTGAAAACCACTGATCCAAAGGAAACTGTAGACTTGATTACTATACCCAAAGCAAGAAATAGAAGGAGACAGAATTATATGCATATGAGGAGAAAGATGGTAAGATCACCTAGGTGGAAAGCTAGAAAGCTAGATAACATGTGAAGAAGAAGCATTTTCTGGTGTTAAGGACCAGCCAGGAAATGTAGTGGACCAAGGGAGTCAGTTTATACACACTTGATCACAATCAAACAAAAGGGGGAAGAGTCTAGGGTAGACTCTTAAAAAACAGATGTCTGGAACTTATCAATGATGTCTTCTTTTTTTCCTGCAACCACATCTATGCCATTCTACTTCTCTAGAGTGGAAAATGGATGAAGTATTTAGAGAGTAGGAATAATTAATAACCTTTAGCTACTCCTCTTTCAAGATAAGTTGATTTCATAAAGGCCCAGAATATTATAGAACCTCCTCAATCATATCCATGCAATCTGAAACAGGCCCTACATATACATTCCTATTGAACATATTTTCACGCTAGGTTTTAAAAAGTGAAATTAATTCTCTGCTGTAATCAATAGCAATTCATTCAGAATTGCCAAACCTGTAGCTCTGTGAAGGGAGTTCATATAGCATTTAGTCCACTCATGTTGAAAGCAGGAAAGAAAAGACAAATCTCTGATTGAATGACATTTTCTACTTTGGAGAGATTACAGATTAATTCATACTTTTCTCTTTCTCATTATACTTAATGAAGTTTTATTCTCCCTCTAGAACATACTATGACCAAAATACAGTATATAATTGTTAGTCCTACTTTCCAAAATGTCTTGGTTCCTCTCTAAGTTCCAAAACAGTGAGACCTGTATGTCTTATTCATGATCAACCTGTCCCATTTTACTTTCACCTAACAGAGCATATCAAGTGACAAACAATATAAATGTGGAAATTCAAAGAAGGAAATAGGTTCGTCTAAGCAAATGAGAGCTTAAGTTGATTAGATTAATCAGCAATGTGTATGGCGTGTTTAGTTCCTGTACTAACATTCATTTCCTGGAATTTCGTCTGGCCTCTTCATTCGACTGTGGACAAAAATAAACCCTGTTTGGTATATCTGTTCTCACTACCCATTTTATTTATCTCATGAATGGAGACTTTGGGAATGTAGCCTATACAAAGTACAAGTAATAAAGGCAGTGGATGAGTGGGTAGAATTCACATTTTCGAAGGAGATAACATCCTGGGCACCTCCTCTAAGACATCATGTCTCTGGGCTTTGGTATCCTAAAATTACAAAAATAATAGTGAATCTAGTTTTCCTGGGCCAACAGTATATATCCATAGCATTCTATGTTTGTTATTTTTCTTTGGGCAGTCCCTTGTAAGTAAAACATGGCTTTCAGTTATTGAAATTGGAAGAAAATGACCTATTTCTGAGAAATCTATTGTTTTGGATGTATTCACTCACTAACTGAAAATTACTTGTGAATGTATTAAGTGAGTAATGCTCACTTAATTATAATGCACTCTTAGCAAATCCACAAATGCAACAGAGAAATCATAAATAGCATGAGGAGTTGCACGTAATAACTACAGATGTTCACCTGTAGGCACAACATTGAAAATCATTGCAAATCAGTGATGTTCCTGGCAACAGAAATCTGCCTGCAGGGTACTTGCAGGCACAATGTTATTGTCAGAAATCAGCATTCTATATCTATTTTTCCTCTTCCTGGGGCTCTCTCAGGCCCTTTAGAAAACAATCATATTCTACAACACAGTCTTTGTCTAAGGTTACACCATCATTATTTTAAAATAATCCTATCATTTTATGACTGTTATCAACATATTGCTTGTTTTATTATTTGATGTATACATTTACTAACTTGATATTTTATATTCTATTTCTAAAATTAATATATTTATATTTTTCATGACTAATACATGAAATTATTCTTCATTTACATTTCTCTGGCAGAATACTTCTGTTGACTTTCCATTTATATTGTAACTTCTTTCTATTACAAAAGTATTCAATCTTTCCTTGTCATATTTGAGATGTTGTTGGATTGACTATCATTAAGGGAAATCATGGTTTTCCTAAAACCCATGTTCTCAATAGTATAACATATTATTACCAAGATCAAAATGGGCAGTTCTTATCAACAATACTCAACTTCCCAACATGTTATATTTACAACAAATAAACTAACAGTGACAATCAATGAACATTTTTTGTATGTTCCCCAATTGTCTTTCAATTGATATAATTCTTCCAACTCAAAAAGGTTATGATTCCATAGGCAAAGTCATTGATATTATGGAGACTTTTTTTACTACAAAAATCCTATGACTCTTGATATGCTTAAATATTCTCATTCATTCGTAGAAATAGTAATATCAATCATAATAGTTGCCTCATGTCACATTGCATTTTTATGCTAAAACAAAATAGTGGAAGATAGAATAAATTGTGTAATTATAAGAAGTAATTGATATGTCATCAACATTTCTTATGTTTATGTTTTTTATTTTAGTCAAGGACAATACTTACAATGATGAGTTAATAGAAAGTATTCAAACATTTTGGTTGCACTGGAAGTAGTTTTATGGAAAATTGTTTACTACCTTTTGGTTGTTATATTTATTTTACAAATATGTATAGAGAATCTTATGTTTAAGACCCTGTGCTTGCAATAGTCAACTGATGACTCTGGGAACTACAGACTGTTAGAATATCTTCTACTGGTATAACCTATCCACACCTTCTTATTTTTTATGATCCTGTAGCACCAATGCAATATTCACAGCATCAACAGTCATGATAAATATACCTGCATAGTGCTCAATCACAAAATATAACCAACTCTCCATATACAAGACAGAAGCAAAACATTTATTCAGACACCAGAAAAGCAAATGCCAAAATCAGTAAACCAATTCCATCACAGTAGAGACTTAATAAGTAACAACAGTACAGAGAGCCACAGCATCCTTTAATCTTCCCACAAACCAACACAATACCAATATTTACTTACAAGTCTGCCTCTCTTGGAAGCATCCTCTCCTCCCACCATTTAGCTTGCTCTGCCTCCCAGCTTCCTGTGGGCTCTGTTCCACCCTTCAGCAAATTCCTTCCACCACAGGCTCCATGTGATTACATTCAGCCTATGAGGGAGCAGAGTATGTTTTCAAAGCAGGGAAAGTCTTCTTCAAATTCCCTTAGGTTTATTAAAGGGCAGGGAAGATCTTCAAATTACCATTACCATTACAGATCCTGGTCGATGTCTTGTCCAGGCATAGAGAGTAAGCCTGAACAAATGTCCTCTACATTTTTTATAGACCACCCAAAAATCCTTTGGTGAGCTGCAGGTTGTGCAGACCTGATACATAGGAAACATTTATTCATAGACTTATGGTTGCAAACCATTCCCAAAATCATCTGATGTTTCTTCAAGGTTAGGAACAAACCTTGCCAAAAGAGTGAAAGCTTTGGGCAGTTCCTACCAAGAAATAAAGATTTCAAATACAACCTTGACCGTGAATTGCATATCCATTATGCAAGCATCAATTTAGCTAATTTCAGAGAAGTTTATCAACAAGTTGCTCAAGGTTGGCAGATCTATATGCTACGGAGGTCCATAAGACTATGCATATTGAGGTTTTTTTTTTATTCAGTCATTCTGTTATAGCTGACTCTTCATTTCCCCAAAGACTATTGCATGCAGCTTCTTCTATCCTTTACTATCTATTGAAGTCTGTCCAAATTCATGTTAGTTGTGTCCATTATACTATCTAACCATTTCATCCTCTGTCATCCCCTTTTCCTTTTTCCTTCCATCTTTCCCACCATCAGGGTCTTTCCAATGAGTTCTGTCTTCTCATTATGTAGTCAAAATATTTAAGCATCAGGATTTGACTTTCCAGTGAATATCATGAATTAATTTCTTTAAGTATTAACCGATTTTATCTCCTTACTGTCCAAGAGACTCTCAAAAGTCTTCTCCAGAACAATGATTTGAAAAGGTTGATTCTCTGGTGTTCAGTTTTCCTTATAAGGCAACTGTCACAGCCATACATTGCTTTGAAAAAACCATAACTTTGACTATACACACCTTTCTCAGCAAGGTGACATCTCTGTTTTGTAGTATGCTGTCCATATTTGCCATGGTTTTCTATCCAAAGACCAAGTAAGTGTCTTTTAATTTCACAATTGCAGTTGCCATCTGTAGCAATCTTTGAGCCTAACAATATAAAACCTGACACTGCTTCCATTTCTTCTCTCTCTATGTCAAGAAGTGATGGGACCAATTGCCAGGATCTTAGCTTGTTTTGGTTTTGTTTTTGTTTTTTACATTATGCTTTTACACTCTCCTCTTTCACCCTCATCAAGAGGCTTCTTGATTCCTCTTCATTTTCTGCCATCAGAGTGATATCATCTACACATTTGAAATTGTTGATATTTCTACTGGTAACTTTAATTCCAGTCTTTCCTTCATCTAGCCAGTATTTCACATGATATATTCTGCAAATAAATTAAATAAATAAGGTGACTCTATACAGCCTTGTCATACTCCTTTTCCAATCTTAAACCAATTAATCATCCTATATTCGGTTTTGTTTCATCTTGGCCCATATACAGGCTCCTCAATAGCCAAGTCAGATGATCTGGTACTCCCATGTCTTTGAGGATTTTCCACAGTTTGTTGTGATCCACACAGTTAAAGGCTTTTGTGTAGTCAATTAAACAGAAGTAGATTTTTTTCTAGAACTTCCTTTTTTTACATACTCCACTAAGTGTTGCTAATTTGGTCTCTTCTTCCTCCACCTCTGGAAAACAAGACTGTTCTAGTAATTCTCAGTTCACATATTGCTAAAGTCTAGTTTTCCAAACCTCAAGCATAAGCTTGCTGACACGTGGAATGAGTGAAATTGTTTCAGAATTTGAACCTTCCTTGATATTGCCTTTCTATAAGACTGGAACATAAATTGATCTTTTCCAATCCAGTGGCAGCTGTTGTATTTTCCAAATTTGTTGGTATATTGAACAGTTCTTTCTTTAACAGCATCATCTTTTAGTTTTAAATAGCTCAGATGAAATTCTATCATGTCCATCAGCTTTGTTGCCAGCAAAGCTTCCTAAGACCAATTTGACTTCATTTTCCAGGATGTCTGACACTACATCAGTAACCACACCATTGTGGTTATCGGTAATATTAAGATCTTTCTCATATAGCTCTTTTGTGTATTCTTACTACCTCTTCTTAATTTCTTCTACTTCTACTATGTCCCTACCATTTTTGTCTTTTGTGCTATTTATTTTTGCAGGAAACTTTCCCTTGATATCTCCATTTTTTAAAAGGTCTTTTGTCTTTTCCATTCTACCATTTTCAAACACTTGAACCAGCTGTTCATAGATTTTTATTATAATAGAACTATGACCCATAATACTGAGCCTTTAGAAAGGACTCATATTAAGATTATGATAATCAGAACCATTACAGATTATTGAATTGACATTTTTATTTAAAGTTTTTAAAACTACAGGAGATAGAATTCCTCTAGCAGAGTGCTTAACCTTACCATAGGAACAATAACCAAGTATTCTAGTACCTGAGAGAAGTATGGGGCTTAGAGGGGAAACAAGAGGGAGACAGAGAGAGATGATGAGTCCACAAATGGCTAGCAAATAGCTAGAAGAGGGAAGAGGGTGGGATTGGACTAGGGAAGAACTCACCTGGGGTATGGAAAATCCTCAGTATCTCACCTTCATCATGAACCATCCTTCACTTTCATTGTACCATTAATGACTTTTAGGTTGAATATAGTGTAACCAATGTCCCAGCACCACAGATGACACTCTAATCCCCCAATGGAAATGTGAGAGGCAAGGTCGTGGAAAGTCACCACAGAAGGGTGGGGGCATGAGGGGGGAGCAGAGACAAACAGGATAGTCATAATCTCCCTTTACCTTGGAATATAGAAAGACTATGCAACAGCAGGCCAACAGACCCCAAAAGAAGGGTATGCTGTTTTGGGGGGTAACAACCTAGAGACCAAGCAAGGAAGTAAGACCTGGAATACAAGTGACTGGGTAGAGGTAAAAGAAAGAAGACTGTGAGGTTTAGTGATGCTGAACCTGCATCTAAATTTTCCCACACTGCCAAGAAAAATCCATTGCCCTTTCATGATTATGACTGTGCTGACTACTAAATGGCACAAATGATCCAAATAACACTTGCCTTTTTCACCAATAATTTTTTAAAATAATCAGATTTTTTACGTGAATAAAGAAATCTCTATTGTATGATCTTTTATTTTTCTTAAATAGCTTAGTGTGTGTGTAAGTACATGTATACATATAGATATATAGAAACACACACACATATATTTCTTATGAAGGACATCAGGAATATATTTGAGTGACTGAAGACTTGGAAACTATTTTTCAGTGTGTTCCAGTATATAATCAGCATTTAATGTATGACCTAAAATAATGGTTACTGCTGCTCTATGGTAGAATAAAATTTCACTATTTACTAAGGATATACACAGTCTTTTGAAGGTTCCATAAAATTAAGAACCAGCCACAGGAACTTCCAAAGTACTCTTAACTATTAAACCCTACTTCCTGAGGGAAGGCGTATCATCATTTATAATGGGTTTAATCCCCCTCTATCTCACTAGGGTCAAGGAACATAAAACCTCATCAAATAGGGAGGTTAGAATGTGCATAAAAAAATTTAGCTTTCCACCCAGGGGCTTTTTTGTTCGTGTGCAACAGCTCAATCATGCCAGAGAGTATAGTTACTGGTTGCTGGTAATGCTTTCGTTTTCCTCAAATAGAAAGAAAATATTAAACATAATAGCATGTCCTCACAATATAAAATATTCAACAAATTTCAAAAATCTAATGGTTTTAAGTAAGAAGCCACCATCATTGTTAAAGTAAAAGAGCAATCTTTTGTCATATAAATGCTTTTTATAAATGTATATACGATTCATTAATATGATCTAATACTATTTTTTAATTAATGGATCCATGTAGGCAAAGAGAGACTCATCTAATAATTTTCTAAAGTACTGTGTTTTTTAAATTGTGAAGCTTAATGTTAGTGGATTTTGTTAAACAAACCATGTAAATTTATAATATAAGCACCACCTTATTTTTTTAACATTGATATTACATGGATTTGGATATTCAGGTACATAAGGGCAAGTTATGGTCCCAAAGCACAACCACTTCTTCCAGGAAAGATCTCATAGAAGACAACCATTGTTCATCTTCTTCCCTTTTTGTAGCATTGTAATAAGGTCACTCTTTGTTTCAATAAAAGAAATGTGTCAGGAAATTTAGAATCAATCCTTTTTACTGCTTAGGGAAATGGTGTCTTGTTTACAAGAAGCCTTCATTTTTCATTTTGCTTTTCCCATGGGAGTTAACATAAATCAAAACAATTCAAATGTTTTTCATTTCAGTGTGAGATCAGCAGCTGTTTCCCAGAACTCCAGTTGCTACACAAAAGAGAGACTTCATGAGTCACAAGTCTGATAGACGGTGAAGCGATATGTCATTTCATACCATGATACTTACTGTGCATATGCACATTAGAGATCGTAATAACAAAAGAACTGTGTTTACTTAAACTTCCAACTTTGGGAAAGTCAAACAATTATGTAATTGTCCTTATAGGTCTGTGAATCATGGAGGTATAGAAAAGCAAGCAATTAGTGACAAGCTCTTTTGATGTACTTCTCAGTGGGTTATTATAACAAATGACCCATTGAGGAGCATTATGCTAAACTAGTGTCTGATTAAAAGGAAATGGATTTCAAGTGAGTATTTCCAACAGTTTATTGCTGATGTTTATACCTTATCCACTTATTATATATGCATGTGGTAAGTCTATCTACTTAGCTACTTAGTGGAAGGAAAGGGAAAAATCAGGATTGGTGGCTATCAGCTACATCTTTAATTTTATTTAAAAATAAAGAAAGCAAACCTAAAATCATAAAGGTAAACTAGTCAAATTTAGTTTTTGAAAGTTGTGACTTATAAACAGTTAAACTCACTTGTTTTTACCTGTAACTGGGGAAAAAGAAAGTACTAAATAAAAACTTAAAAAAAAAAAGTTAAACTCCCTTCAAGGCCTATGCTGCCTTTCACACATAAAACATTTTCATTTCCATTGTCAAAACTGTATAGCTTAAAACTCTAATGTTGTTTAAAAGGAAGCTGAAATCTGATTGATTGTAATGCCCAATATTGGTCCAGGAAAACAGCTGATGAAAGACAAGCCTCTCCTCTTAGTAGAGAAGTGGAGGACTATCGGGGTGGAATGCAATATGCAATACATACTGCTGTGTGGGCAGGTTTTTCTTAACCCTGATTACATGGGAAGGTTCAGTGCTAAGGAAGGAGAGAATAACAAGTGATGGCTGTGGTGTAAAAGCAAAAAGCATAAACAAAAGGTTTCCTTTTTAATGGAGGCATAGTAAAAACAGGAAAATGCATAGTGTTGGAAGTCCTTCAACAGACTTTGAGGTTCTTAGAGTAGTGAACAATTTAAGGCAGAGTTTGATTGAATGATGGCTCTCCTCTCCACACACACCTTCAGAATTTGGGAATTTTCAGCCACTTCCAGCCACATCTATCATTCCTCCAACCACCCCTATCAAGAGTACAACATCTATTTATGCTCTCTCCTCCAAAAACTAGAGCAAGATCTATTTTTGTCAGGTGGCACATTGATGAAAACTCCCCTCCAAATCAAAAAACTTAAACTCTTTTGTGTAGCCATCTAGCCACTCTATCTTAACATCTTTTCCTTCTCTTCTCTTCTCCCTTTTCTCTCTGCCTCTGTCTGTCTTTGCTCTTGTCTCTGTCTCTCTGTCTCTGTCCCTGCCTCCATCTCTGTCTCTCTCTTTGTATTTCTCTCTGTCTATCTCTGTGTCTTTGTCTCTCTGTCTGTCTGTCTCTGTCACTATCTGTGTCTTTCTGTCTGTATGTCACTATCTCTCTGTATGTCTCTCCCTTTCATCTTTCTCGACCCCCTTTCCTGACCCTAGGAGCTCTAACTTAAAGATGTCAGTCAACCTCACCTCATCTCTCTCCTTGATGTACCTTCCCTATAGAAGAACAAGATATATTGCCAATATCAACAAATATGCTGATTCAATTTTACCTCTTGATTCAAATTCAATATCATGTATTTTTTCTTATTCAAAATAAGAATTTTTAAATTATCAAATCCAACAAGCATTTTATATCCATAAGAGTAAGCTTCCATGAAATGTTTTCTCAAGATATATCAAACATAAAAACTATAAAGAAGAAAGATGAGAATGTATATCCTAAGAGACTGACTACCATTTGAAGTCAGAGCTTAACAGGAAGAACATATTTAGACTAATTCACATCTATGCAACACCAGTCAACACTATTTTTGCATGATAAAATGTACAACAGATCAAGAAAGTATTCAAACAGAAATCCATACTGTATTAATGAAACACAGGGCTCATCACCCCATGTAGCTATGTAAAGACTAACAATTCCTCAACACAAAGGAAGAAAAGGATTGGTGGTGTTTTCAGAGCACATGTTATTCAAATACTCAAACAGAAGTGTTAAACCCATTCAGGATTTCCTTCCAAATGTCCTGGTAGCAACCCTTCCTTTCCTGCTCATCCTGTATGGAGGCCTTGCTTGGTTTTCCCCAACATCCTGATAGTAACAATGGAACACCTTTGTTACCATCACCCCATTCTTGCTGTATAACCAGCTTATCTCCTCTTCTCATATAATTCCTATATATCTTTTACTCTTATTTTCCTTGGAAATTCTTCATTATTTACATAAAACAGCCTACTCACATACAATATTCTCTTTTGCCTTCTGTGTGATTATCTTTTTCAGTTCTTTGGAAGCAGTGGTTTTCCATGTTTCGTTGCCATATACTAACACAACAGGTCAATATTTTTAAAATGGGGCTGGGGGTGGCCAGGTGAGTAGAGTGAATAGTCCTGGAGTCAGGAGGACATGAGTTCAAATCCAGCCTCAGACACTTAACACTTACTAGCTGTGTAACCTTGGGCAAGTCACTTAACCACAATTGCCCTGCCTTCCCCACTCCAAAACGTTTAAAAAAAAGGAAAGAAAGAAAAGATGGGAAGCTTGAGTCAATAAAAGAACTTTGCAGTCTCCCAAAAGCAATCCATTCCTCACTCTTTCTCAACTTTGGGCA
>CM053600.1:62523404-62536266 GCA_028646575.1 Pseudocheirus occidentalis
TATAATACTGCTAGGTACTTTCTTCCCTTTCTTCCTGTCAAGTTTCTTTGGAGGAGTCATCTACACTGGTTACCTCTACTTTTTCAGCACTCATTCAATCCTAGTCTTGTTTATAACTAATTTTCCTTACTAAATTTCTGTAAGTTGAATAATGTAAACATTATTATCTCTAATTTATATGGGAGAAAAGTGAAGCTCAGAGAGGTTAAAGACTTGCCCAAAGTCACACATACTAGTCATTAGTATAGCTGGAATTTTAATTCATGTCTTGTGGTAGTAGATAGAGATTTACATTCAGAGGATTGGTGTCTGTATCCTACCAATGTCAGTAACCAGTTGTGTGACTTTTAACCTTTCCTGGTCTTGATTTCCTGCCTCAATAAAATGAAGCAATTGGATTAGACCAACTCAAAGGTCTCATATAACACTAATTCTATGATCATGTGATAATACAGTCCTTTATCCAGTATAGCATGCTGAATGATCTTCTAAATCCCTAAAACAATCCCAAAAACATTTTTCTCTCTAGCAAAAAAGTAACCCAGTGTATTTTTGATACAAAGATGGTACATGTGTTGAGTATTTTAATTATTTCATCATAAAATTATTTTTTCCTTGGATATAGCATTTAACAAGCATTTGTTTAATTCAATTGTAGAGGCATGAGTTAAAAAGCTTGCTTATTTTTTAGGTATAATCAAAATTTAATTTGGATAAGACATTTTGATTTTGATTATTTTCAATATTTTAATATAAGTCAATAAAATCTACTCTTTTCTGGATCATCCCAATAGCCTCCCAGCTGACTTTCCTGTCCCAATCTATCCTTCTCCAATATATCTTCCATGTAGCAGCAAAATCGACATTACTAAAACACAAGTCTGATGATGCCTCTGCACAGCTCACTTCAGGAGGCTCCATTGGGTCCTTTTTGCCATTAGTCTAAGGTAAAATACAAATCTCTCTGGCATTTAAAGCCCTCCACAATAACATTCTAGTTTATCTTTCCAATGTATATTTTCTTTCCAGCATATTGCTGCCCTTAATGTGCTCGATACTGCTAACAAATTGGTCTTACATTTACCAGAACAGGATGTACCATTTTCCTATCCTGAATTTGCACAGAAAGCTTTCCCAATGACTGCAATCTTGTAACATGACCCTACTCAAGTATACTATAGTTTACTTCCTGATTCTCTCTAGTTGCTACTTCTAATCTCTCCCCTGTTACTTTGTTTTTCCTTTGCATAAATTTTATATTTACTTATGGAATAGTAGTCTGGTACATACAGAGTGTTTCTTTACATGGAGGACTCTGGGAAGTCTGCTCCAGGAGACTCTTGATGACTTGAAGGGGAAGTGCCTTGTAAAGACTGTTAAATTCATAAAATTCTATGTCTTCTTATGGTAAAAAATGGTTTGAAGAGAAGTTGTTTTGATAGGTTATGATGTTTTCAAAACATCCTATCAAGTCAGTTATAGTCTCTTTTTGCTTCCTTTCCTTCAGCTTCAGTCTTAGGGGAACATGGAGACTCCATGGAGTGTGGTAAAGAGAGTAGAATTTTTGACTTCAGGAGTTTCAAAAGTTTGGGAAAGCAATCCACGGGAATCTGATAGATGGAGTCCAGGGGAAGTGTTACAGCCAGCCCAGCACTGATGTTATGCATAGTAAGGAACAACCATCGGGGGATCTTTGGGACTGTGGCCTAGCAGTCACTGAGATGAGGACCCATCCAGTAAAGATGCCACATTTGGAGTTGATAGGACCAGATACTATGTAGAAGCTGAGGTACCTTTCCTCTCTCCAGGGCTGAGGTAGTACAGGAGAGAGTATACTCCCCAAGGTGGGGGAAATATTTGCATGTCTGTTCTTGCTGTATATTTGAAGCAAATAGACGTTTGTGAAAGTTAACATATTAAATGGAACTGAGGTCTTAGCAATGGGGAGGGGTGGGATAAAACTTGTAGGGGCTAGGGCCAACATTAATAGAGAAGAAATATTTGTTACTTGTTATTCAGTCATTTTTTTCAGTTGCATCTGACTCTTCAGGACCCCATTGGGGTTTTCTTGGCAATCATACTGGAATGGTTTGCCATTTCCTTCTCCAGCTCATTTTACCAATAAGGAACTGAGGCAAACTGGGTTAAGTGACTTCCCTAGAGTCACATGGCTAGTGAGTTTCTAAAGCTGGATTTGAACTTGGATCTCCCTGACTCCAGGCCCTTCACTCTATCCACTGTAGCACTGACTTCTAAGGATACTCTTCTGGAAATTTCAGGGGAGATGTACCCTATATGCTCTTGTGAGAGGAGCCAGAGCATATAACTACATTTATCTTTTTATATACTGATTTTCACTGAATGAATGTCAACTCTTTGACTGGAAAGACTTTGATATTTTATTTTGTATTTCTCACACTCAATACAATGTATGCTACATAATTTGATGCTAAATAAATTCTTGGTAAATGAAAGCAGAGTTTTAGAGCAGGCAGGAGAATTTAAAGACTATCTGCTCTACCCTTATTTAATAGATAAATAAATTGAGGTTTAAGGTAGTCAGTGGCACAGCTGGAAATTGAACCTTTAAGTTTATGAAGTCTGGATTTTCTGGCTCAAATGCCAAATAGTGTAAAAACTCATTGAATTCCATGGTGGTTGATCTATTCAACATTACATTTCAGCCCAACTACATTCATCTAGAGCACTTTTCCCCCCCAATAAAAAGAGACAATTCTAGCTAATTTGACCATTTATTTTCCCCTCTGGCTTATGCTGCAGTGTTTGCTAATTAGCTAGAGGGCTAGAGCTGATTGACAGGTAAGGCAAGTATAAATGCAAACCTCAATGGGGCAGCTATTTGTAAAGGGAATTGATGACTATGCAAATGCACTGTTTTTATTAAGCACTCTACTTAAGTTTAAGCACCCCCAGGTTGCTCTTTTGCTTCTACAGTAACCTCAAAGGATACTGAAGTCTGAATCCAACATTTTCAGCCCGTAGAAAGATTTACCACTAAAGAGTTCATATGCCTATAGGATATTATTCTTGATGAAGATATTCAATTTAGTGAGGCAATCGATTCACTGACGTGAGTGAAGAAGAGACAAATGAGAGAAGTTTAATTCAACTCTAAAGGCAGATTGATAGAAAAAAGTTAGCATGCACATCCTGTTTTAGTCAGATATCTGGATGTGAAGTCTGCCTTTGGTACTCTTGCCTCTGAACATTTATAAATACCTCCGAACCCCTTATCCTTCACTCTGAACATATATAAATATAAATATATACATGTATATGTGTGTCTGTGAAATATATATATTTAAATAAAAAATATTTATTTTATAAATATATAAATACATTTAAATAAATACAAAATTTAAAAAATTATAATATATATAAATATATGTATTTAAATATTTATGTATATACATACATACATATATATATATATATATATATATATATATATATATATATATAGTTCATACATATGTAGATGTTTTCATGTTGTCTTCATGGTTAGAATGTGAACTGCTTGAGGCCAGGGACCATGGGGCTTTTGTTTGTTTGGTTTGGCATAAAAAGGAAGTTCCCAAAACTTAAGCATGTTCCTGGTCTGTGGTAAGTACATAATAAACACTTAGGCTAAATCAATCAGTTTGTGACCTACAAAAATTACCTGCCTAATGCTTATTTTATGTGTATTTGTGTATGTGGGAGGAGGTCCATCTCTCTAATTTAATCAATGTAGAGAGCTATCAGAGACAGGTGGTTTACAGGTGATAGAGTGCTGAGCCTACGGTTAGGAAGGCATGAGTTAAGATATGATGTCAGAGCCTTAGGAACTCTGTGACTCTAGGCAAATCACTTAATCTTTGTCTCACTTTCTTCAGCTGTAAAATGGGATGATAATAATAGTATGTACCTTACAGGAATGTTGTGTGAATCGAATGAGATATTTGTAAGGTGCTTAGCTCAGTGTCTGTTACATTGTAGGTAGTCAATAAACCCTTGTTCCCCTTCCCATTTCTACTCACTCATCAGGATGTAAACACTTTAAACTTATTGTTGTTGTTCAATTCTTAGTCATTCAACTGTATCCAGCCTTTCCTGACCCCATGGATTATAGCATTTCTGTCCTCTGCTATCTCTCATAGCCAATTCAAGTTCAAAATGTGATCATGAAAAATTTGCAGGAGTGAACAACAACCTTAAGTTTATGTGGAGAAGCAATTTGTGACTTAGTTACCTGAGGTCACTTAGAGTGTTTATTGTTTCCTTGATTTTTTAAAAAAACAATTTCAGATTTTCAATGATCATCTATTTGTTTTTTCTCCTTATTCCCCACCCTCATGAGTGGAGAGGAAGAAAAACAAAACCCTTGTAAGAAATAAGCGTAGTTAAGCAAAATAAATTCCACATTACATCCATTTTCAAAAATATATGTTTCATTCTACATATATCATCTCTTGACTTTTCATGTCAGAGGCATGACTTGAACCAATGGCTTTCTGACTCCAAGGCCAGTTGTCTACCCGTTATTCCAAACTGTTTCTCTAGTTTAACTTTTGAATAAAATCTTTATTTTTTTTTAAATTTTAAGTTCTATTATGGCCCCAGAGAAGAATTGAGACAACGTGTTTCCTCTCCCTTTTTGCAGAGGTAGGGAGATTATTATATGTACTGTTAGATGCAAGTGATGTGATATTTTGATAAATTGGGTTTTTCTCTTTTAAAATCTTAGTTACAAGGAAGGATTTTCAAGGGAACATAGGGAAAGTAGAGAGGGACATACTGTGAAAAGATGTAAAGATGATATAAAAACAAAATATATCAACAAAATAAGATGAAAAGATTTATTGATGCCATTTGTTTCTTAGTTATATTTGTTTCTATTTATAATCCTCCCCAACTTTGCAACAAATATTTAAAAGAAAAAAAAACCATCGCTTTGGCAAAATAGCCAACACATATACCATGACAGACGATATACAACACTGAAATATGTGTGTATCTCTCTCTCTCTCTCTCTCTCTCTCTCTCTCTCTCTCTCTCTCTCCCTCTCTCTCTTTCTCTCTCTCTCTCCACACACACACACACACACACACACACACACACACACACATATATATTTACATTTAAATTGTATGTGATAAAGGGAGTTTAAGACAAATATTTTTTTTTTGCTCTTCTTCCCATTAGTACAAAATCCATTTCATTTATTAGGTACAAAGGTATCTGGAAAATGAAATGTTAGCAGCTATATCTGTTTGACTGGTTATAACCAGTCACAAGTGACATTAAGGGTTACCAAGAGATTTGTACATTAAATCACTTTCAAACTGGTTACTACTTTTAGTTAATTAAATAGTCTTGAGTTATTAAAAGTATTAAAGTGTAAGTAAAATTGGTAAGTTGTCATGGCTTTAAAATAAAAATACTTGATTTACTTAACATGGCTTCCAGAAGATTATGCACTCTGTTATTCTTCAGTGAGAAAATTTGGTTTTAAATTCACTCATCTGGAGGGAATCAGATTTTTCCTTTTATTAGCTCCAGATACTCTTTTGTACTGAATTTCAAACAAAATATTTTCACATGGAAAAACTACTGAGAGACATCTACATATTCTTTAGACTTTATGCTTCATATAGGATTTGTAATAGGGCCTTTAAAATATACTAGGTTTAGATGAACTTAGCTATAAAACTGCGAAGTCAGACATTTTTGCTGCTCTATGTTTACTTATATACTCATCCACCTGTGTGCAGAAGATTTTTAGTAAATCTGAAACTTGATTGGGGTAGGTAGAGCAGTGCCATGGAAATATCTCTGTTTGGAAGCCAGAATACCTGTGTTTGAAGTTCACCTTTGCTGACCTTGCTTCCATTTATACTGTATGATATTTATCTCTAATATTCATAGTTCCTTGCATGTTGCCCCCTATTAGAATATGAGCTTGTTGAGGGCAGGAGTCATGTTGCATTTTTTTTCTTCCCTCAGCATTTAGCACCTTTTTTGGTCACACAGTAAGCACTTAATAAATGCTCAACTGATTGTTACTAATTAGGTGTTCAGGAATAGGTCTTTTAAATTCTTTGAGACTCAGTTTTCTCCAGGGTAAAATGGAGATAAGTATTATTGTGAAGCTCAAGTAGAATAATGTATATAATGAGCTTTGCAAACCTTAAGGTCTCGTCAAATATCAACTATTATTTTTTCATTATTTAGTTAACTGGCAGGTTAGCTTTGTTGTCATTCCAGATAGAGGATAAAGCTACACATTAAGGAAAACCTTGAACAAAAAAATAATGAAGGCAAAAAGAGACCTTGGCCCATGTAAACTTAAAATTTCAAAAGGGAGAAGTCAATGGGACCAAGTGAAGGCTAAAGAACAACAAAGGAAGAGTCATTAGGATTACTGCCAAGTCCTTTCACTAGAGACCTTGGGGGAAAATGTTTTATCATTCATAATGAAAAGTAACTTATCCAGGCAAAGTCAAATGTGAAACCTTTAACCAACAGTGATCGAAACCAAAATGAAACAACCTTGTGTTTTATTACCAGGCTATCTATTCCCTAAAGAGGATGCAGCCAGGCTCAATGAATTTTAATTCAATAACAATTCATCTCATGCATAAATTTATTTCCTTGAGGGCAGGGCTTGAGTCTGTTCAACTCAATCTGTACAGTGCTAAGTTACTAAAATAACTTCTTGACAACAAAGTAACTTCTTGACAATTAAGATTTTTACTTAAACGAGTAATCTGGTGTCATGTACACAAATTCAACCAATTGTTTGACTTAAATAAGTAAAACACACACACACACACACACACAATTAAGCAATCAAAACAACCGAACCTCAAAACGCTGATCATTTCCAATAGTTTCTGTCTAGACAAATCATTTAGAGTTGGATGAGACTTTGAACATTATTAAGTTTCAAACAAAGGAAATCTCGAAGGCTTAAGCAAATTTTCCAAATTCACCTGAGGAGTAAGCAGCCTTCCTAGGATTCCAGTCCAGGGCCTCCAAACCCCAAATCTATGGTTACTATTTCTGTTATACTTTACTTTGTTTCTTTGGAATTTCTCATGAAATGAAGAATCAAACAAAAAAGCTTAAAGAAGAAAACACATATCTGGCTGAATTTAGGACTGTGTCATGTAATACTTTATATAAATTGCAAGACATTTTCATATAGTTTATGTAAATAATAATTTTTATTCTGATAAATCTTTGATGGACTCTCCCCCGTTCCACTGAAGAAATATATATCACTTGAAAGTTTGATATAAAAGATTTGTACTTAGTTATAATAATTATTTTTTATTTGACAAACAAAACAGTCAGCAAGAACTTATCAAGTACCTATTGAGGCCAGACATTATTTTAAGTACTAAGTGCTAAATAAAGGAAAAAAGCAAAAGCAGTGCAGTGCTTTTGAGGAGTTTACATTGTAAAAGAAGAGACAAGCTATCCTTTAATCAGTACATATAAAATAAATACAATATGAATGGAGGTAATATTAGAGCAGAAAACACTAGGAACTGGGGGGAGATAGAAGGGCAGGGATCAGTTAAGGCCTCCTACAGGAGATGGCATTTGAGGACAGTCTTAAAGGAAACCAGGGATTCTAAGAGGTAAGGTTGGGAAGGAGAACATTTTAGGAATGGCAGAGTCAGCCAAGAAATTGAATGTCATGAGAGGAACAGCAAGTCAATATGGCTGGATCATAGAGGGTGTGGAGGAGGAGTAATGTGTAAAAGTCTGGAAAGATAGAAAGGGGTGAAGTTGTAAACAGATTTATCAACATAGGAGTTTATTATATTTGATCCTAGAATGAATAGGGAGCCTTTGAAGTTTGTTGGGTAGGTGGGCAACACATGTGGATCTCTCCTTTAGGGAAATCACTTTGTGGCCTTTGACAAAGAAGAATTGCAATGGGGAGATTCTTGGGGAGGGAAACCCATTAGGAGGCTATTGCAATAATCTGATGAGTGTAATGAAGGACTGAGTTATGGCAGTGGCTTTATGAGTAAAAGGAAGACTTCTGCAAGAGAAGCTGGAGAGAAAGAAAGACAGTATTTGGTAGCTGATCAGTTATGGGGAGTAAACAAGAGAGAGCAACTATGTATGACACTGACAATTATAAATGTTTTTGATCTCCAAACATCTCTCCTATTCCTCTTTCAGTCCTGCCTCTCAGTTCAATTCTCAATAAGTATTTATTAGCTATATACTAAGGAAAAGAAGGAAATAAGAACTCTGAAACACTTACTGTGTGCCAGTCCCTGTTCTGAGCATTGTGGATAGAAACAAACAAAAAGAAAGACAATTCCTGCCCTCGAAGAGCTAACAGTCTCCTCGTGAGAAGACAGCACACCAAAAGGGCCAGAAAGGAGAGGAGTGAAAGATGGAAGGCTAGGCTAGAGGCTTGGTTCTGAACTCCAGAGAAGGTCAGATTAGAAATGAAGTGTAGGCAGGGTAGCCTGGGCCTCTCCAAAAAAAATGGAGGTGCCCGGCGGAACCCACCAATGAGGTAGGTCGGACAGCAGTGTGGGAGGGATATACTAATAATGAAAGCTAACATTTATATAGGACTTAGTATGTTCCAGGTACTGTGCTAAGTGCTACAATTATTATCTTATTAGATTTTAGAAATGAGGAAACTGATACTAATTGTCTTGTCTGGGGTCACACAGCTAATAAGTATCTGATGTCATATTTGAACTCCTGTCTAGGCTTGGTGCTCAATCACCTTCTCTAGGACAAAGAGGCGCTAGGAGCTAAGGGAAGGTCCAGTATGAGTCAGAAGTTGAGGGGCATGGTTTTGAAGTCCAAAATAAGCCCAAGGTTTTGAAAATTGTGTACTCATTACACATCACTAGAAAATTATGGCTAAAATAGTTAATTTGTGTATGTGTGTATCTGTGGTTGTGGGAAGGATATAAGTAGATCACAGGATCATATTGTCATAGGATTACACATTTAGATCTAGATGTAAACTCAGAGGTCATCCCCATCATTTTATAGGTAAGGAAACTGAGTGTCAGACTTGCCTGATATACAATAACAGGTGATAGTGGATGCAGAAAATTTAAATATGCTATAATAAAAAAGAGTCTTATTTTCTTCTTTTTAACACCTGTTTGGTTTGCTACAAAGTGCATATGATTAAAGATTATTTAATTACGCTCCCGCCCAACCATCAATAAAGCATTCTAGAATCTTCAAGGACACCTTTTAATTTGACACATTAAAAAAAAAATAAAAGCCAACTTAGTTGGAACAGTAAGATTAGAATTTGGAGGAAAGATATTACTTCTGGCAGGCCTGCCTTTAAAAGGGGGACTGTATCTAAGGAAATATAATTAATGAAAGGGACTTTATACAAGGCAACACAAATAGTTTTTAAAAAATGAGAGCAGGAAAAGGAATACAAGATACCCCCGAATCTGCCACACTACGTGTTTTGAGCTTGCTGACAACAGAAGCTTTTTGACCATTGTTCATAAATAGCTAAAAAACCTTGTTATAAGTTTCAATACTCTACTCTAAAAAAAGTCATTCAGCATTTTGTGCCACAGTGCTCACAAGTCACCTTGGACAGTCTGTAAGCCCCATGACATACTCTTCAAGTAATACACAAAGGCATGGAATCGATGAGAAAACAATTTGTACACCAAATGCAAGTGGACACAGTGATGAAGCAAAAGGACTGTATTTAAACTGGAAAGCCCCAGACACAGAATAAATAAGCTTCTTGGCAATTGAGACTGGGTTTGAAATGAATGCATGTGGATTCAGGAATGCATTTCCCTGCCGGAAATCATTCAATTATCAAAACTCTTTACCCTCGAGACTTACAAACTGAAACCTTGGCCTGTGTTCAAATATTAAACATTAATGATGTTCTCCTGATGTTTAGAAAAAAAGAAATGAGATGGGCATGGGTTTGCTCTTCATTTCAAAGAAGATTTTATAAACTGCTTTTGCATAGACTGAGGAAATATTGAAAGGATGTGGTCACTAGGTCTCACTTTTCTGTTATGCCCAAACTGTACTCCAGTTTGCCATTAATGATATTAATGTTGTTGCTTTAAATAATGGATTAGATGTGGTTTAAACTAGTGATCTCTCAATCCCACTGAAGCAAACAAGCTATCTACAAGGCTTAGCTGACCCTCTAGGTATCTGTAGTCCATAGTCTATAGTCTATAGAACAGAAAATTTCATTTTATGAATTAACTGCTACCTTTGTAACATTGACATTAAACTCTCTGGGCATCAAACTCCTCATATAAATATATAGGCAGCTTGCTGGAAGACACTGTGGATAGAATACTAGGCTGGGAGTCAAGAAAACTTGAGTTCAAATCCTGCCTCAGACTTTTCCTTGCTATGTGATCTGAGGCAAATCACTTAGCCTCTAAGCTATAGTAGCCTCACTTATAAAATGGAGATAATAATACTTCTCATACAGGATTATTTTTAGGATTATAATGAAAAATATTTGTAAAGAACTTTACACACCTTAGAGTGCTGTACAAACCATTTTATTATCATAATTAGCTATTATGGTCTTAATGATTAATCAACATTTACTGAGTATTAACTACACACACACAAGTTACTATGGTAGGACTCAGATACAAAGAGATATGAGAACTAGTCCCTGTCTTTAATGAAAGTTACAATCAACTTGATGGAAATATGACATATGAAGGGGACTATATGGCAATAAAAGAGGTTTTTTTTAAATACTAGAAATGTATGTACAAATATTTGTTTTTCCTTTCACAGTAACCACTTTGGATGGCTATGGACTGAATAGAATGTTGTTGATATTTCTCAAAATATTTTCAGAAAGTTTTTTGGATTTCCTTTATAAATTATGAAATACTAGTGATCAAAGGAAACTCAAAAATAATTGACTTCAATCTCTTCATTTTAGAGATGAGGAAAATGAAGCTTTGAGAAGTTTTAGCTTGTCTAAGATCACATTAGTTAAAAAAAACAAATTACATTTATATAACACTTTGGGATTTTTTGATGTCAACCTAATTAAATACATGGTACAAATATTATTCCTTTTGACAGATTAGGAAACTGTGACTCTAACAGATTAAATGATTTGCCCATGATCATGCAGTTAATAAATATATGAGGTAGGATTTGAATCCAGGTCTCTTTATTATAAATTCATCAGTTTTTTCAGATACCAGGTTGGACCTGTTCATATTTTAGGAAACATTTAAATTGATTTCTTTAAAAAAAATTCCCAATGGATATTTGGTTTTAAAAAAGGGGATGAAAGACTAATTGTAAAGTCTCTTAAAGAGGTGGCTTTTGATTTCATTAATCTTATGAACATTGTGGCAAAAAAAATGTTAGACACTTTTAAAATGTGTAATCTATCTGCTAAATAGAAGAGAGGCAGTCATGCACACATACACATATACACATATCCTATTAATCTACAATCTTTAACTTCCACTCTCTGGAGAGATGTCTGAGTATGAATTAAACTAGTGATTTCTCAAGCCCACTGGAGCATGGGCTCTGCTACAAGGCTCAGCTAACTTTAAAAATCACTAACCTATATTATAGAATTTAAAATTAATCATATACTATATTTGTGGACACGGACAATTGGAATGTTCACTTAAAGATTGTGAAGAAACCTAAAGACAATGTGTACATGGTACTAAAACAATTCAATGCTCTAAAAATACTAGGCATCATTTCAGTTAAAAGGGTGGTTGACAGAAGTTATGTTTTGTTGTCCTTTTTGCTTTTCAACAAGAATTTGTGTCACACATATATTCAGAGAGACCTATGGCATATCAGGTACACTAAAAGAACAATGCCAACAACAAAACAACCACCCATCTTTCACCCCAACAAAACAAAATTGTGATTTACTAATAGGGCAGAGGATGTCAAAGCACAAAAGGCTAAGAAAAACTAGCAATGTCAGCATGACCATCTTGAAGTTGTGAGAGGGAACTATCAGTGTAATATGTAAAAACAACAGTACAGAGTTTCAGCTAGTGATTTAACCCCTTGCTTCAGACTTACTTCAGACAATTTTGAGCCAATAATTGGCATTGGGTTGGTTGTTACGTTCTTTTTGCTTCTGGTGACAATATAATGATGATAAAGGGAAAGTCCATTTGTATTCTGTCAGTTCAGGAGCTTGTAGGAACTACATATGCCAGGCCAATTAGCACACTGATAAATAATACCAACATTAAAAGTCACAGGTAGAGGGCAAATTACAGAAAAAATCTAAAGATTAGGGTTAGAGCTTTCTAAGAGACAAGATCACTGCAGATGAGAAGGCTGAATGAGGGTGAGGTAAGGTGATTGGAGGGGACAGACTATGCTACCCAGAACATTCCCATTGCTTCATAATTATGGGCCCTCTAAATATAGCTAAGTAACTGTCATGCTGAGAGTCCTATGCATTTTTCTCCTAATGATTAAAGTGCAGTTTTATTACACAACATTTCCAGCTCTACTAGCAGTCTGATTATGTACTTTGGGTTCCTATGTGGTTTGACCTATGATTCAGTTTCCCAGGGTGCTACGTGAGAAATACTTATCTTATTGACAAGAGATACCAGATTATTGTTGTCATTATTATGTTATTATTATGATGTTAAAAGTTGTGCCTTTTATACTCTAGCTTCATTTAGCACTAGGAAGTCTTTCCAATGATTACCCAGGGCAGTTATACATCAATTAGCAGGGAAGGAATGATTATGATCAAACATCTCCATAGTCTACCATAACTGTACTCAACTAATGGAATCAATAAACCAACTTTGACAATTATCATACATATGCA
>CM053600.1:62543390-62575074 GCA_028646575.1 Pseudocheirus occidentalis
TCTCTCTCTCTCTCTCTCTCTCTCTCTCTGTCTCTCTCTCTCTCTCTCCATCTACCAATAGTTTCCAGTCCTAAGTAATAATTTTGCATCAGACCTTGGATTCATTTAGAACCCTGATCAATAAAATTTGAAGTGGACACTGCGTTACGGGTGTTTGCGGTTAGGGGATGTTTTGCACATGCGTAAATGCTGAAGGGAGAACTAGGCTTGTGGCCACCTGGTGGACAAAATTAAAAACTACCTGCTTTTTCCGGTAAGTGGTGAAGTGATACCCTTGATTCTGTTAAGTCTGTAGGAGGCCAGACATGACCTAGGTAAGTATTACTATGATCAGTGAAGGTTCCCATAAAATATACATGGAATATATACCATAACCACTCGTGGAGTATCCTATATGGGAAATTTTGATTAGTTTTTCTGTCTTCTTTTGCTTCTGTTAATTTTTCTTCTTTTCTTTTGAATAAGTCTAGCTTGCTGACGCAGAAGATATACAGTTAGGAAGCTTATATTAGAATTTCTTACAGTTCTGAATTTTGGTAGAATTTTAGTATTTGTTTTGGTAGTGCAGTGATCCAGTTGTCACCTAGAGTCCTGACCAAGTACACCACTGTCACAATTTTCTATTTCTGTAATTTTTTTTTGCATAAACACCTTTTGTCTTTGCTCTGTTTCTCTTATGCAGACTTCCTTTTTCTCTTGGATTTTTTGCATTAATTAAATATTATTCAGATATTATAGGGCTTCAGAAAAACTATAGACTAATAAGAATGGATATTTAATGGATATAAGAAAAGCACAAACTTTTAAGCACAAACAAATTAAGATTATGCTTTGAAATAACATCAAGCTATTTTTGTAGCATTCTTTTAAACCTTTCCATTTAGCCATTTTAATTGAAGATTTTATATTTCAAATTTGTTCCTTGTGTTCTCAGTCCTTTCATCCTCTTCTCAATGTCCTGTACACATATTATATACATGTCTCTTTGTAATCTCCAAATACTAGTGATCAACGGCCTTTTTTTTTCAGGATGTTTAGTGCCTTTTGTGCCAATATTAATATTTCTATGTATCATGTCACAGAAACACCATGGGAGTAACAGAATTTCAGTGCCATATCTTCCAGAAATTAATCACCACCTTGGCTTGAGAGATGGTCTGGGATTCAGTTACACCACTCCCCAGGCAATCTCTGTTTAATCTCTTAAATATTCTATTTACCCTAGGATATACTATATGGAGGAGACCACAGAATTTGTCCCCTTCAAAACTTCAAAGACCCCAAACCCAAAATACTCTTCAAAGACAGTATGTGTAGAAGAATGATATCATAGCATTAGTCAACTCTAGGCAAAGCGGATGTTGTTGAGGCCCAACCACCTGGAAATACATTTTAAGTCTGATAGGCAACTTGGACCATTGGTACAGAAAGCATTTAAATTTATGTCTGAGTAATCCAAGCACGAGACTTAAATAAAATCATGGAGTACATTATTTATTTCTTTAAAAATTTGATTTAAGATATTTCAGCTTGGGATCTCTGCTCTAAAGATTTAAAGTAAAAACATTATTTATTTTAAATTGAGTTTTTTTCTTTGTAAAAAAGACTTTATTAATTTAACTTTATTAATTAATGATGACAGTTCACTGCTTCATATTCCCCAATTATCATAACTCAATTTCAGGGAAGTTTAAAGTATATTTGCTGATGATAAAATCCATTTTTAATTCTTATTCCATCAACAGACACTCTGTTTAGTCCTCTGGGCTTGCAGAACTGTTTAATCCAACCAGTATAAGGAGATTTTAACAATACACAATTAGGAGCAATGAACAGAAAATTTAATAACTATAAATATAATGTACTTTATTTTTTATGTGGCTCTCTAGCTTCTTACAGTTTCATTGAAATAGTTGGTTGATTTCGTTGAAATCTAATTTAAAGCTATACTAATTATACAACCAGGGCTTCTCAAGGGATTGTGTAGGAAACCAGTTCCAAATTCTTCATCATAAATATCACATTACTTCAAACATATTTTGGAAATACTGTATTCAGCATTTTTAAAAGATACTTAGAATTACTCAATAGAATCTGTTACTATCTGCTGCTAATATTTGAGGAAGTCTCTTGGTCTCAGGTTCTCAGTCTATCTCTGGTTCTCTGTCTCTTTTTTTCTCATGTATACACACATACTGACAACTGAAAATTATCAAGCTATAATTTAAGGAAAATTTAACGACTTGCAGAATACTTTTTCCTCTAATACATGTCCTTTTGACAGTAGGTTTATAAAATATATATAGCCCTTTATCCTGTATATACATTCTAGCACCAGCTCTATTCCTACCTTTGTTGCCTTATATCAGACTCTGAATACTCCAGCTGATCTGTACTATTCGTTGCCCCACACTAAGAGTTCCCACATTCCTATATCTAGGCCACCAAACACACTCTTTTATGTTTTGGAATGCCTCCCATCCTGTCTTTCACTTCCACTGAAGTCTTACTTGGGGGTTGACTCAGTAGGAATAAGAGACCTTTCCTAATTTGAAGCAACTACAGGAAGTATAGTGTCTTCCTTGGTTATTCAACCTGTCTCCAGGTTGAGTATTGCCTGTTGTGGTTTGTCCTTTGCTCATATCAGATGCTAGCCTTAGAGGAAAACTTTCCTTTCCACCTGTATATCTCACAAAGCACTTTGGTTTTATCTTTCTTATACACTTATAAACTATTTTATTCTATAGCTATTTGTGTATGTCATATTTCTTTTCTTTTAGGTCGCCCTGTATAAAAATAATCTATGAGGGGCAGCTATATAGCACCGTGGCTAAAGTGCCAGGTTTGGAGTGAGGAAGAACCATTTTCCTGAGTTCAAATGTGGGCTTAGACATTTACTAGCTGTGTGACCTTGGGCAAGTCATTTAACTCTGTTTGCTATGGTTTTCTTTTCTGTAAGCTGGAGAAGACAATGAAAAAACATTCTATTTTTTGTTAAGAAAACCTCAAAAAAGGGTCATGAAGAGTTGGACACAATTGTAAATGACAGAGATGAACAAAGTTCAACCGTGCATTTCCCTAATTCCCCAGTGTTCCGCACATGGTAAATGTCTAACAATTTGTTGCTGTTATTATATTGGAAGAACCTCCTGTTTCTGAAATGTGCTTTGCCTCTCGTGGCATATTTATAAGAGGTTTGGATTCATTAAATGCTTTTTTCGAATGGCACTGTATTTTGTCATTATTTTTGTTAGCTATTTCTCATGACAAATTTGAATATAGATCGGCAAAAGTTGGTACATCGGATACTCCTCATAATATTATTCATTGGAGAGAAACACAATAAATGGTTCTTACCTTGACTGTACCTAGGAGGTTAAACTACTGAAGTATATTGTTATACATACAGATGTGGTCTCACATAAAACCATAGAAAGAAATTATAGTGAGCTTGATAACAACAGTGAATCAGTACACCTGTTCTTTTTATCATCTTCATTGTGGTGTGAAGCAAAGACAGTATTGTGCAATAAACGCTTGATTTGGGATTTAGAAACCTATGTTTGCATCCTTACTCCACTTTAGGTGATCACAAGTAAGTCTCTGGCCAAATAAAAATTATTTAATGGTTTTGAGTCCCAGTCTATGACATAGGAATAAAAATATTTGAACTATGAACAGCTCTGAAAAAAAGTGCTTAGCTTTGTAGTTCTTACTTGTGAGTCAGTATGTTAAAAAAAATACCCTAGAACCTCAGTATAATGCTATATTTGGTTTTCATGTCATGGGATGCCTTGTGGTTGGGCTGCCTTACAATGAGATCCTTTCAGCATATCAGTAATTAAACTTTCTTAACTGGATGCATTCGGCTCTCTTGTGGCTATTACTAGGGCAAGGTTTTGGCGTATTTCATCCTTCAATATCAACAGTTCTAATAACAGAAGGAAACGACATGATATATAGTATTGTCTGTGACCCAGATTTATGATTATAAATGCCAGATGACTTCCTAAAGCAAAAGAAGACAGCTACTCTGCAAATTACATAGAGCTGCTCCAAGTAACAATATGAGTTAATTTTTAAAAAATGCAAATATGCACATATGTCAAGACCATTAAAGTGAAAATAAACTACTGCAATGAAGTATGTATTTATTCAATTGAATATGTGCATATCAAATTTCTCTTGTAGAAAAACACAGGAAATTATATCCCCCAACACTTGCAACTCCCACCCCCAGGAATTGTTTAGATTAATCAGAACCATTGTGGAGATGTGCCTATGAAACAGATGTCTAAGCAGAGCAGGTCCTAGTAAGTATTCATGGACCTTAGTTACTTTGCCCTTGATTCTGTAGTCTTGTACAGCTATTGCAAAATATATTATTTTTGTGGCTTATTAGCGTGTTAATTTGGCAGCATTCCAAAGTGGAAAAACACCCAAATGTGAATATCTGTTTTCATTCTCTGTAGTCATATCAAGTTGAAGAGCAGCTGCAAAAACATCTCTTCTATTTTGCTTTCATTTGCAGGACTAAACAACCAGTGGATGTAGTAACTAAACTGTATCAGATCCTCGGTGGTAATGGATAGTACATGCTCAGTATAACAAGCATCAATCAGTGGTATGCATATGCAGCAAATCAGAAGAAAAAATAGTTTCTCCTCATATACTTTTACAGTGAAGTTTAATGCCTATATCTACCTGAGGATATCTCATCAATTATTTTACAGCAGGTTTGATTAGTTTTCTCACTCATCAGAACAATGCATGGTATAGAGGAAGGAGTGTTGGATTTGGAATCTGAGGACCTAGGTTCTAATTCCAGCTCTTCCGGTCATTACTTATGTGTAATGGTAATGGCAATCTGAAGATCTTCCCTGCCCCTTAATGGATCTAAGGGAATTTGAAGACCTTCCTTAATAAGCCAAATGTCATCACATGGAACCTGTGGCAGGAGGAGCTTGCTGAAAGGGTGGAACTAGAAGGGTGGAGCAGGAAGGAGGAGAGCAGAGCAGGAGCAGAGCTGGGAGCAGGCAGAGCAGTTAGCATGAGTGAGAGAAGGGCATTTTTGCTTAAGGGAACCTGTTTTGTTTTGAAGGCCCAATGGAGGGAAGGCTTTAGGATGTTGGTGCTTGCTGGATTGATTATGTGTGCCAACTTCTTGGTTGCTATGGTGGATTTGGCTTTCTGGTGTTTCAGTAAATGTTTTGGTTCTGTCTTCCATATGGAGAGTCTGCTACATTTTGTGATTCCGAACTATACCAACATATTCATAGCTGTCATGAGTTCTGTGAATATTTCATTGGCATTATACTATGTGACCTAAGAGAAGTCATTTAAAATCTGCATTCTCAGTTTTCTGATCTGTAAAATGAAGATAATAAAGTACAAGGCCTTTAAGATTGCTTCCCATTCTTAATCTATGATTCTGTGACTAGTTTGATTAGTAAATTGACTGTTCTGTTTATGTCATTTTATAAACAAGGCCACTGACATAAATTAGTCTGTACTTAATAGATATATGTGATCTTTTGAATTAAGCCCAGTGTTTACAATACATCAATATAGTTATATAAAGTCATAGATTATGTCACTGTATAGGTAACTGAGAATGAGTCTCATTTACTTAGTGCTTTACATATTTTATATTATTTTTTTTCTTACAACAACTCTGTGAAAATATAAAATCATAGTTATAAGGGAACTTAGAAGGCAACAAGTCTTACACCCATATTTTACTGATGAGAAAACTGCACATGAGAGAAATTAAGTGACTTTTCCAGAATTATTTAGTCATTTATTGGTTAGTGGATAGAGTACAGGGCTTGGAGTCAGGAAGATTCATCTTCCTGAGTTCAAATCTGACCTCAGAAACTTACTAGCTATATGACCCTGGGCAAGTCACTTAATCTATGTTTGTCTCAGTTTCCTCATCTGTAAAATGAGCTGGAGAAGGAAATAGCAAACCACTCCAGTATCTTCCTGAAAAAACAAAACAAACTTAAGTGGAACCATGGAATACTTCTGGGTTATAAAAAATAATGAGGTCAATGATTTTAGAAAAAAACATAGAAAGACATGCAACAAATAATGAAGAACAAAATGAGCAGAACCAAGAGAACATTAGTAACATAAATATTATATTAAGAATGACTTCAAATGAATGTTATTTTGACTATTATAAATACCCAAATTAACCATAGAGGACATATGAAGAAAGATACTATCTGAATCCAGACAAAGAACTGATAAATAGAATAATTTTATATATACCTTTTGTATTTAACATTAGCCAACTCTAGGGTGGGATAGAGGAGGGAAGAAAAAAATATACTTGATAAATTTGTCATATCATTGAATTGAAAGTTGTGCATAGCAAATTTGCAGTTTCATGTGTGCAATCTTTTTATTGTACTATGTCATAGAAATGCTTCTTTTACTCCATAAATTAAAAATATTTAATAATAAAAATAAAGAATGGGTAAAAAATTGATAGGCAGATGGAATGACAAGTGATTAGATTATAGTTCTTGGAGTTGTTCTAAATTGGACTGGCATTTTAGGTCATACTGAGATGGCTCTAGTTTAGAACAGCTCAAGGAATGACAACTTAGTCTTAGACTATTCTGTATCTTGAGTTAAATTCAGTTAGGGCTCTAATAATTTGAATTTGTGACTCTTTTGAAGAATATTTCCCCTAGTTATTTCACCTCTCTGGTATGACATAAAATTGTCCCCAGGAAAACCCAAGAATTTATTCTTGCTTATAATCTATTCTGTTGCTCTTCTAATATATGACTAGGATAAATAATTGGTTAGTATTAAATGATATATTACATAAATATATTTGTGTATATATATATGTGTAGATATGTGTATATATATATGTGTGTATGCATATGTATGTATATATGAAAGCTGCAATATTTGTAGTTGGTTTTCCTCTTTTCCAATGGTCTGTCCTCCACTCTTTGTTGATTTTTATGTGTATTATGCACTTCTCACCTTCACATCATGTATGTACTCTTTTTAAATTGAATCTCAAAGCTCACTACCTCTTTGTTTTCTTTCAGCTTTTAGGATCTTTTTTTTCACTTATAGAGTAATTTATGATGTCATTAGTGGGTAAAACTTATAATTTGATTATTATAGACTAGAAGGTATTATCCAATAGAAACATTTTTATAAATAATGGCAGTTTATAAATCATAACATTAACTGACATTTATAAAACACTTGAAGGTTTGCAAAGAGCTTTACATGCATGCTGCATGCTGTTCATTTGATTGCCACAACAATCTTTGAGATACATGCTATAGTTATGATTATCCCCATTTTACAGATGAAGAAACTGATACTGAGGAAGATTGTAGCTTTTCCCAGGTCACGTACCTAGGAGATCCAACAAAAATCTGCTTAATCAAGGATATACCTTAAAAGCAACTAATATTCAACTTGATCTCTAATGAATGCCTTTGAGCCTAGAGTTCACAGTCCTCTGAGCCCTGAAATTCTCTTAAGTCTTCCACTCTTCTGATTATTCAGGAAGTCACCAGTGACTAACTGGTGGTGTGGTGGGTAGAATGCAGGGAATCGAGTCAGGAACATCTGAGATCAAATCCGGGCTTAAATACTTACTGTGTAACCATGGGCAAGCCATTTTACTTCAAATGCTCAATTTTCTCAGCTGTAAAATGGGGATAATGAGAGTACCTTCTTTCAAGGGTTTTTGTGAGGATTAATTAGATAAGAGTTGTAAAAAAAATCCTTCATGTGGTCTTTGGCACACAGCAGGTGTAATATAAATGCTATTTCCCACTCCCTGCCTTCCCTAGGGTCAATAAGGGAGAACTAAATGGAGGCTACAGTAGATTACTAGGCATGGCAACAGGGGAAGAATTCTGCAGTAATCGGGTTGGAGAGTTTGGAACTGAAATAGCAGAAGTAGCAGAAAGGTGCTTATTGCAAGATATATGGGGAGAAATCTGGGAGGCAAAAGAAATCAATGGTGGGGGAAGGCTGTAGGGGAAGATGACTTGTACAGAAGGAATAATTCCTATACTGTAAACATTTATTGTGAATCCATATTCAGTTGCGTGATTCCTATATAATTACATTTATATTATCTGGTATAGGAGTGAGTATATAGTAGGTATTCAATAAACATGAATTTATCCTTTGATACTATTGATTTTCCAAGCAAAATCACTAACCCCTTTTTTGTCTGTCTACAGAAATTATTCTGTCATATTGTTGTCCCCAAAACAGCATGAATCAACATCTCCAAATTCATCATTTCTGGAAATTATTAAAGTTCTACTGATGAACTGCATGCAGAACAATTTACAAGACACAGTCATTTTGAACCTATGGTGTTCAACATTTCCCTCATGTATTATACCATTCTGGCCTTCGTTTAGTGTTTAGCATTCATAAAGGAAGAGCAAGTAATGGAATTCTAGTCTAGATAGACATTTCAAAACTTTCTATAATCTCTGTGGACAGTGTTTGACCACTTGTTATCTTTATCCTAGAGAAAAATGTTATTACTGGTCCTGTTGTGAGGAAAGAAAAAAGTCCAAACAGTTTACAAGTCTACATATAGATAAGCAGGTAAGAAAAGGTCATTTCTGTCCATTTCATATTGTGTATAAAATAGATATGTAAGATCTAGTTAGTCATCTTTGACTTTTCCATTTTCAGTTTTTCTAAGTTGCTTTATCATTTTTCTACTACAATACTTAAATTGGTGTTATTAATGCTCTCTTGTTCACTTAATTTAAGGGGGCTTTTTAAATGCTGTGACTTTTTTCATGATTATTTTACAAAATTAAAAATTCCTCATTGAGACTATTGATGTACTATTGATGAAGTTATATATTGATGCAATCATTCCATAAAGGAATTTGGCAATTTAAAAATTGTTTTCTACCTGTAATTGGGGAAAACAAAATATGAAATCATAGATGCTCAAAGGACTATAAAACATGCATGCTCTTTGACCAAGTAATACCACTACTAGGTCTGTATACAGAGATTTAAAAAAACTAAGAAAAAGGAAAAAGGACCTACATGTATTAAAATATTTATAGCAGCTCTTTTAATAGTGACAAAGAATTGCAAATTGAGGGGATGTCCATCAGTTGGGGAGTGGCTGAACAAGTTGCTGTATATGATTGTGATGGAATACTATTGTGCTTTGAGAAATGATGAGCAGGATGCTCTCAGAAAAACCTAGACAAACTTACATTAACTGATGTAAAGTGAAATGACCAGAACCAGGAGACTATGATATAGAAAAATAGCGGTATTTTATGATGACCAACTGTGAATGACAGCTATTCTCAGCAATACAATGATCCAAGATAATTCCAGAGGGACTAATAATGAAAAATGCTATCCAACTCCAGAGAGAGAACAGATGGAGTTTGAATATAGATTGAAACATACTCTTTCTTTTCTTTCTTTATTTTTCTTATTTTTTTTCTGGTCTGTGTTTTCTTTCACAACATGACTAATGTGGAAATATGTTTTGTAAGTCTGCACATGTATAACCTGCTTCAAATTGTTTGCCTTTTCAATGAGGGAGTGAGGAGAGATAGATGGAGAGAATTTGGAACTCAATTTTTTCTAAAACGAGAATGTAAAATTGTTTTTACATGTAATTGAGGAAAATATTAAATCATAAAACTTAATTCCTTTCTTTTCTGTTTTATATAGAATCTTATAAATCATCTATTTGAAGAAATCTTGAATAAAGATAGAAAAGTAAAGAGTTTTAGCTTCTTTGAATAAGTATCATAATTGATGTTCCCCAAATATGAATTATGGAGATAAATGTAAATCTAGATCCAATGAAGCTTATTTTAGGTGTGTCACAAATATATAGTATTTGTCAACACATTTATTATGCTGCAATTATTTATTTTTCATCCAAAAATTGTGATGTTTCATTATTGCTTTACACAATAATTCCTCATTGAGACACTAATGCACTATTGGTGAGGTTGTATAATGATTCAATCATTTAGTAGAGCAATTTTGCAATAAAAATTGTTTTCTACCTGTATTTTGTTAAAAAAAAGATTTTGGTAAAGTGTTTAGTTTTTTTTCTACTGTGTTTTGAAAGGCTGTATCATTATCAAAAGCAGTAAGTAGCCCAAACAGAAATCAGAATGGGCTATGAAACAAACAGTGTTACATACATATATCTTGGCATATTTCACTTAGTTAATTCCTTCAGACAGTAAAAAAATTTAGAGAACACTTTGCTAGTGAAAAGTGGCATAATCTGGAAGCGAGAAGGCCATGTAAAGACTCTGAAGTAAATAATGACCACTTTGTATCAAATGAAGTAATATTTGCAAGGCACTTAGCACATTGTTTGGTATGTCATAGGTGCTTAATAAATACTTATTTCATTCCACTCCATGTCACATAAACTATGAAGCTATTTTTGATCTATATTTACATTTAACTTCAGGCTTCTTTTTGAGGTTTTTTTGTTATATCTTTTATTATAATTATTACTTTCTTCAAAGAGATGATAGCCCACAAATGGTCAGTGTTATTATTCAGAAATTCCATAAAAAAATCAAGGGAGTATAGTAGTAAGTACAGTATAGGTATAGAATGTTAATGAAAATTGAAATTTAACTTTACAGGCTTTTGGGGTACAATTCACCCATTAAATGATGCATTTATTCTCTCAACCAGAAAATCTCTTATGAGTTGTAGGTTTCAAAATAACTGACCATGTTTCATAGTTTTTTTTCTGCTTGTCATAATAATGATAGCTAGCAGTTCTGTATATCTTTAAGGTTCACAAACCATTTATGAATATTGTCTCATTTGGTCCTCACAACAGCCCTGGGAGGTTTTGCCATTTCAGTAATGTCTGACTTTTTGTGACTGGATTTGGGGTTTTCTTGGCAAGGATACTAGAGTGGTTTTCCTTTTCCTTCTCTAGCTCATTTTATAAATGAAGAACTGACGCAAATAGGGTTAAGTGACTTGCCCAGGGTCATGCAGCTAGTAAGTGAGGATGGATTTGAAATGAGGAAAATGAGTCTTCTTGATTTCAAATTCAGGGCTCTATCCACTGCGCCACTTAGCTTATCTAGTTTCTATCTATCTATCTATCTATCTATCTATCTATCTATCTATCTATCTATCTATCTATCTATCATCCTTTCCCCTCCCCCCTCCACAGATGAGGAAACTGACACAGATACTAGTTAAGTGACTTGATCATGGATCCATTGCTATTAACTGTCTGAGATTGAAGATGAACTCCAGTTTTCCTGACTCTAGGTAAAGCTCTCTATCTACTTTACCGCCTATTTGCCTATATAATACATTAAGAAAACAGTAGCAAGAAATAAATATGATCATAGAGGTGTTTATTCACGTGGAACAAAATAATTTCTGTAGTTGGAGAGGAAAGAGTATCTATTATACCTTGAACATGAAGAGTAGTAATCAACCATTTAACAGTGCCCACTATGAGCAGAGATCTGTGCAAGGGACTGGGGATGTTCAATATGCAACGTGAAATAAGATCATGTTCATAATCCAATGGAACTCTTAGATCACAGTGCCAACAAATGATTTGTGATCAGTACAGTTCCAGAGGTGGCAAAAGACACAAACACAAATAACTATACATTACCACATGATAAGTGAAACAGAGAGTTTTAAAACCAGGTGTTTTGATGAGATCCAAAGCAGATGGTAATTATAGATTGAGATTATATCAAAAGGAAGTTGTATTACTAGTTGAACATTTAAGGCTGGATTGGAATTCAACAAGCAGAAATGATAAAGATATTCCAAGCATAAGGAACTGTATAAGCAGTCTTGTGGGATTGGGATGAGGTATTTTTACTTCTATGTTAAAATGAATTGAATATGATAATATTATGGTAAATTATTCATTTTAACAAATTATTTTATACAAAGGACATTAATATGATTCAATAATAGAATCCATGTCACAGGCAAGGATAGTTAGGTAAATACATTTATACAGCTCGGAATACTGGGACTTTGGCTGTATAACCAGTCCTTTTAGTGACTTGTTATTCAATCAATCCTTAAACATGTCACTTTAATAGCTTACATTGTTTTTAGTGTTTTAAGTTTTAACTTTAGTGTTTAAAGTTTTAACTTTACATTAACAATCACATGAAATAGGTAGTATAAGAATTGTAGTCATTCTTATAGAGAGATAAAACGAGGTATCCAGAGTCACATGGCTGGTAAACCAGGTGTTAAGGCTTGAATATAGATCTACTGACTCCATGAACCATAATCTTTCTACTATGCCATAGCTGCCTCTTTTCTTCTGTATTTAAAAAAATTTTTTTTCAAGCCCTCTAATAAGGGTGACTGAGCTTGCTTTTCTGATGAAAGGCATTTAGATATTTCCTGATTTCTAGGGATTAGGCTTAATTTCCTGGGGATTAGTTGTGCTTTTAAGGGTACATTGTAGTTATGCACTATGGGGTTCAAGGGTAATGCAGACAGGAAGACATGCAATTTTTTGGGAAAGAGGAGTGTATATAATGAAGAGGTAGAAAAGAAGAGAGCTTAATCACTCTTAGCTTCACTACTTATAGAAACAGAAATTGAGTAAGAAAGAAAGTGGACCTTAAGTTCATTATAATTACTAAACTAGCACATTATGAAATCTAGAATTAGAGTATAAATTTTGAGTTAAAATCTTCCCAAATTATAAATTCTTTTCTTTTGTTAACTAGGAGAGAAAGGTCTAAAAAGGGCCTTATTTGATATCCTGGTATGGAAAAGTAACCTTCTATACTTTGGGGTAAGTTTCCCAAATTTGTCACAAGAAATATTCTCTTAATTGACAATCTTATAGTATCAGTTTATGAAATCTCTATGCCAAGATATTGCTTGATCCTATAACTTGTTTTCATAAAGAAAAATATTTGATATGAATATCCTGTTGGTTGATGCTTATATTTTAATATTTAAAGAAATGGTAATGGTTTCATTATTAAGATAAATACCCAAACCAGTTTTATAATCCCTTTCTAAAGTGTAGAAATTGGATTCCTGAAATGGAGGGGAGGCATGTAAAATTAAGAGATTTGAAAATTTTGAGATGTGTTTTTTTAACTTTCTCTAAAAATAATGGTTCATTCTCTGTTCTAAAGGATCTTTTGGGTTTAGGAAGATTCTCTCTTGCACTTACAATTCTGAAACATTTCACATTTTTCTTCTCTGTAGTTTACATTTTATTAATTTATACTAAGAATTACTGGTAATCCCCCATCATTTATCTTTAGGCAGAGTTAAAACAAAGAGACTCCACTTCAAGCTAATTTAGCATTTACAAAGCACACAGAAAACTCAGGAGGATAGCAGTTGTAACTGAACCAATACCTTAGTTATGTAGCACTGTCCCATTACTAATAACTGTAGCCAAGCAAGTAATTTCAAAATAAGTGAAATATTTTTAATTTATTTATACCTATGATAACTTTTCCTACCTGCAAATTCCAAATAGCAATTAAGTCACAGGCCCATTTACCTCAGTGGGGAACAAACTCTTTAGATAACATGGATATACTTTAAATTCCTTTAAAAATATTCCTCTTGGATAACATGGTTTAATGGAAAGAACTTTGGAAGAACAATGGAAGAACATTGGAATACTGAAACCAAGAAGATTTGGTTTCTAAACTAAATAAATGTCCATCAGACCTGGTTTCTAAACTCAGCTCAGTTAAGCCCTCCCTGGTCATTGACACTGGACAAATTTCTTAGTCTTTCTAACATTCAGTTCCCTTATCTCTAAAGAAAATTTGGTCATGTTAGGGAATATATCATTTAAATCATACTTTGTGAGAAACAAAGAAAAAAAATCCAAAAATTCCTTTACCCAAATGACATATGTATTTTTAAGAATCAAAGTACATTTTGTTCTTATCGTTTGGCAATTTCAGGAGGTTAGCAAAAGATATGTGACCTAAGGCATAGTAAGTCTTACTTTAAATGATTGTTCAAGGTCATTCAGCCAATAAGAGTGAGAAGGAACACTTGAATTAAAGCTTTTGGGACTCCAAGTTCAGTATTTTATCTAATAAACAATATTACAGTTTGAATAAAAAAGATGTTCCCCCAAACTCTTATTTGGGAGAAAGCATCAAAATGAATATTTTAAAAATCAAATGCAATTGATGCATGAAATATTAGTTTTAAAATTTACTTTGCCAAGAGTGAAAAGAAGATAAACTGCTCTGTGAGACAATTCACAAATTTTCAAAATTCTCGTTTTAAATTTTTTTTTTACAAAATGTTGAAGGAAATACAGTGGAATTTAAATATATAACAAACAGCACATCATCTCTGTATTGGCTTATATTTCTTTTCTTTTAACACAAAATTGCTTAAATTCATGCCAACAATTTGTCTTATTGCTACCTTTCTATTAAGCACTTTCTGGGAGTGTACAATATTTAAAATTTTGATACAGCAATTTGGTAGAACTAGAAGAATTCTTGGAGAACATCTAATCCAATTCGCTCATTTTTCAGATAAGGAAGCTTAGGCTCAGAGAAACATATTTACTGGCCTGAGGTCACAGAATTAATCAGTGGTAAAGCAGGGACTGGAACAATCAAAAGAACATATGACTATAAAATGTTTTTAAAACTTCTGTCTGTTTCATTGGATCTTTGTCCATATCTTATATTTAGCTGAGTAATAATTAAAGTTTATTGAAATGAGCTGAATGAAGTGTTCCATTCCAACATACCAACACATGCAGGATGTATATTAATAAATATATTACAAGGCAGATGGTGATGAGGCAAAGGAGGAAAGTGGAAAAAACATTTTCAGAAATTGGATGAGGGAATGTATACTTCCAGTTGGATAGTGAGGGTAGGGAAATGGCAGATCAGGAAGGAAGAGGCACCAAAACTGAACCTTCAAGGAAACGAAGAATGTCAAGAGCAAGGGATGAGAAGGGGGCATATCATAAATTTGGAAAAGAGCCTGGGAAAATTGATCATCAATCTTACATTAGTTTTATCTTACCAGATATACTAATTACTGTTACATCTATATGCATGCCCACATATAAATATGTATGAATGTATACTAGGCAAATAAAAATTGTATTGTGGAGAGACAAATTCTTTTTAATTAAAACTTTTTTGAATTCTTTTAATGAAAAATTGCAGTCGAAATAAACAAGAACTAAGTATAAAAGCTCTGGTTACTTAGAGAATTTGGGTAGGATTAAGCACTGGATTAATAATCATTTAGCATGCCAAAGTGGTAGTGACCTGGGTCTTTTCTGCATGCTCTGAAAAGGCGATGGAAATTGACCTAACCTGGCTCAGTTATTGTAGCTATCACCCAACAATCTGTGCCTTCTAATGGGAGTGAGGCAGCATTAGGACTAAGACAGACATGACCTATTTTCCTGAACAAACTTTGTTGTCTGGATGTCAATAGCTCTTAAAGGTGTTCTGGTAACTTATATTTGAATTCCTTCAGGATGTTGCCCAAGACAAAATGCCAGGACAAGCTTTCTGATAGAAAAGCACAGAACAAGATTCTGGCTTATAGTAATATTATTGAAGGGAATCAGTTTCAAAAAGCACTTATTAAACAACTATAATATGCTAGTCTTTGTGATAGGCACTAGTAATACAAATATAAAAACACACTGTTTTTATCTTGGAGTTAGTTTTCTCATTTTCTTCCCTCTAGTGCCAGATGGGGAGTAAGAAGTGCAGTATGAATTTGAGGAGGAAAAGAACACTGACAAGTGGAGGGGGAGTTGAGAAATAAAGTCTCCAATAAGGAGCTGAGCTTTTACGTAATCTAAGGGTTATTCATATAATAAAGATTTTGTGTATACTGAGATCACCAAAAACAGCATGGTAGATGATGGGGATCTGCTTCTGGGGAAGAGGAGAACTGGATCATATATAATTTTGGTCCTACTTACCAAATGATTAGGTGCAACTGTTTACCATTAAGTTGTCTTTAAAATTACCTTCCTGAGTGTAATCTGGGGTTTTCCTACATTCTTGTCTGAGTATGAAGGACTCCTTTGGGTATGCATTTATGTGTGTGAGGGAGGGTAGGTGGGGATGAGCTATGGGCCTTGGGTTTTGGTCTTTTTCCTTTGTCATTTTCAATTCTAGGGGCAAAGAGTGGAGTCTCTGACCTGGGAGCTCAAGTCGCAGAGATTTGGGAGTCCAGGAATTGAAGCTGATGTTGCAGACAGACCAGCAAGGAATAGTTTGCAATTCCATTTGGATTGCCCTTGCGGTGGTAAGGAAACCACTGGGGGACATTTCTTTAGAATAAAGAACCAGAGAAACTTTTCCTGGGATCACCTATATTACAAGGATTGCTAGAGGATTTTGGTGTATCCTGTGCAGAAAGAGAAACTTAGAAAATTTGTATAGACCTAGTTGGATGGCCTTATGTGCTGAGACTGTCATGGAAGAATTTTCACTCAGGTCAATTTTCTTATCTGAGAGAGGCGCATGACACCTATTGAACCCAAGGTCCTAAATTATTGTGGGGAAAGCTCCAGCTGATTAGGAAATATTTCTGTCTGAGACAGTTAAATCAATTTCCTTTATCTATTATTTATCCATCCATCTATGTATCTATCTATTATTTATTTGTTTGTTTACTTGCTTGTGTGTTGAGGAAGGTCATTTAAGCATCAAATCAGACAGCTATTAAGTATAAGCAAACAGTAATCTTTGGCAAATTATGTGAGATTTTATTCCTTGTTTGTTGAAACTGCACATTTTGGGGGGAATAATTATACTGTTTACTTCTATATGTATTGCACTGTAGAAGATCATGAAACATTGGCTGACACCCTCTCTTGTATGGCACAGAAACAAAGGAAAGGGCAATGTTTATACCTCCTAGGACCCACAGGACTGTTTTGGACTGGAGGCATAGACTTGTTCAAAATCCAACCTTGCCTACTTGCCAGAAGCACCAACTTTAAAAAAAAAAAAAGGACAGTGTAATGCAGTTTTAAAGCATGCCCAGTTCACCTAAAATAATATCACCTATGTGGAGGTTGCTGGGGACCTGATTTTAGGACATTTTAAGTCTTCTATACAAAGTTGCAACATCCTGATCCCAAGAAGGAAGAGAATACTAACAAATAGTAGTGGATCATGATAAAATAATGAATAATTTTTAATTTAGTATTGGAGTATGCATGGAAATTCTGGGTTGGCTTACCATATAGTTGGCAGCAGCCCTTTTGTACTGACTATATAGCTAGAATTGGCTGAATCTTGAAAACAACTTAGACCAGCATATCAGGTGGACTCTTCCTGAATTTTCATCACAGGGTGAAGGATTCCTTCACTCATGGCGAGTGACATCTCCTGGTAAAGGGAGGAGGCATGAGGGTTATTTACTCCTCCCTTCTTAGATCCAGAGGTGCTAAGCTTTTGGTCTTTTTTTTTTGTCCATTTTAGTCCTGGGTGCAGAGTTAGGACTCTCCAATTTAGGAGCTCAAGCCATAGAAATTCAGGAGCCTAGGAATTCAGTCTGGTGTTATACTCAAACCAGCCTGGAATTCCTGAGGAGTCATAGACCATGTGGTTTTGGATTTCAACCTGGTGGGAATAATGCTATGTAGGAACTGAGCTAAACTGTGAGTTTAAACACTGTCCCATCCCCAAAGATCAAGAAGTCATGTGTGTGAGTGTGTGTGTGTGTGTGTATGTGTGAGTGTGTGTGTGAATGTGTATATGTGTGTGAGTGTGTCTGTGTGTGTGAATGTGTGTGTTATGCTTTCTAGGTATTAGAGAAAATGTTTATATGTTTAGAACAACCCCACCCCTCCTCCCAACCTCTTCATGGTCCTAGAGACCTATTAAATGGATTTAAGTCTGTTTATTTTAGCCATGGGCAGCTAGGCTACTCAGTGGGTAGAGTGCCATGCCTATAGTCAGGAAACTCATCCTCCTGAGTTCAAATTTGACTTCAGACACTGCCTAGCTGTGTAACACTGGGCAAGTTACTTAATCCCATTTGCCTCTGTTTCCTCATCTGTAAAATGAGTTGGAGAAGGAAATGGAAAACTACTTCATTATCTTTGCCAAGAAAACTCCAAATGGGGTCACAAAGAGTGGACACAAAAGGACTGAACAATAACATTTTAGCCAAAGGGAGGTGATTAGTCAATAAGCATTTTTAAACCTCTATATAGCTTGTACTTTGCTAAGCAGTGAAGATGCAAAGAGAAAAAAAAACCACCCTAACAATACAAAACACAGTTCCTGCCCTTAAGGAACTTATATTCTAGTTGTGGAAACAAGATATAAGGAAAACCCTTTATTGTGTCAGAGTTGAAGAGCAAGACTAAACACTCATTTTATAGATTGTTACATGCTTGTCTATCGTATATGTGTATGAAATGTGCATATTTCAGTACACAGTTTGTATGCTTAGAAGACAGAATTTGATCTACTATGAGTTAGAAAATAAGAGGGTTTTTGTCGTACCAGAACTGTAGAAAATATTATGGAACTAAATAGCAAAATAATGGAAAAAAATCTATTTATATGCAACATTGTTGTTGTCGGTCCTTCATTCTCAAAGAGGACGTTGACATCAAGGAGGCGATGCCATGACATGCAAGTGAATTGGATTTAAGTGTGGGAGGGCTGTGCTAAGTCACCAGCCTCACTTTCTTCTCTGGAGCCATGTGGGTCCAGTGGCAAAATATAGATCAGTACAATTGGGGATGGCCCTGGATGCAGTGGGAGAGCATGACCTTTTTCAACTAAGGTCTTTAACAGGTCTTATATATAAATTGCTACATCTTAATTCTGTGGTAGATCACGACAAAATAATGAATCATTTTAAAAAAGTGAACTTTTTTTTCCTTGCAGTTATATGAACTATTGGAACCAAGAGAACCCACTTGTTTGTAGAACATGCACATCTGCTTTTGTCTCTTTTCTCAAAAGCCTGCTATAGACAACTGTTCTCTACTTCTCTCCAAACTTTCTCAAGAATATGAGTAATATAAATTGTCTGGTAGTCATCATAGCAAAAACAGAGGGGGGGAGCATAGTCTCAAATAGATAGTGTTCTTATCCATAATAATTCTCCTTGGGAAGCTTGGGTTAAAGGATATTTGGCTATGTTATGATACAAGGCTACTAAAATTGAAAGAGGAACCTTGTCAAGTTAAATTTGGGAACATGTAAAGTATCAATACCAAACCTATTCAGATTCCAAATAGAATGGAACTCAAAGATACTAAATATTTTTTTAGCTACTGTACATTGACACGTGGATCCATTTTCTTCCCTGTGGGTGGTGGTTGCTATAGCTGCCCTGAAGAATCCAAAACATTCCACGGTGCCTGAGAACTTGGGTAATGCATTTAAGCATGGATTTCAAATTTCAGCCCAAGTATTCTTTTTCTGTTAATGATATAGGGCAGTAACACAAGTCTTCAAGCTCACTGTTACTTGATATAAAATAAATAGAAGGTCAAACACTGTTCTGGGTCTGGCTGCTTGACTTCCAGTGACAATGTTGATGACTACAGCTGTGTGCAAATCTAAACAGTTGGTTTCATGGAATTCTTTTTGAAAATTTGCCTAATTCCATTTTACACTTATCCAACTGGGCATAAACTTTGCATTCACTTAGGTCAGTCTGAAAGGACTGACAAAACAACTGACAAGATTAGACCATGCTTGCAAAGCTTAATGTAGTCTCAGGATGGATGCATTGAGCCATTTGTATTTGTTTGGTTAAACTGCATTGGATATTGAAGCAGTTCATTTCTCCTTAATTCTCTTTTCCCTCCTTATGTTGTCCTGACTTATGATTTCATCTTTGTGGGGGAACTACCACTGCACTTTGGAAACTCCCTTCCCTGATACAGATTGATGACTGGTATTTAAATTGCTATTTTAAGAGAGTCTCTGAGGCACTGAAAAGGTAAATAATTTGTAGTCCCGAAACAAAGAATCAAACAACCACCACCACAACATTTTGGTTTCTTTAGTCTTTTCTTTCTTTGTCCAAAAAAAAAAACTATCTATGAGACTCAGTATCCCAGCTATACCTCTTTTTCTGCCTCCAACCTGGTATGTTTCACCCATCCTCTGCCCCACTGCATATGGCATTTCAGAACTGTCCACATTAGAATTTCTATGCCTGAAAGCTTCAAGGCTGGTTTCCTAGCAGGTTGGAAACTCCCTTCTATTGAACCCAGAGATCAGAAGCCAATCAATCCTTCCTGAGGATCCCAATTCTCTCTGAAAAAAGTCCTGAGTCCTAACCTGTCTTAACACACTGAGTAGAGTTGGAACGAGGAGTCCTTTGTAGAGCCTGATATAGTGTTCTAGAAGCAGCTCCTCAGAAGACCAATAGGATCTCTCCCCAAAACCACTTGCCATGGGCTGAAGACTCCTCTGTCTGGGAATGGTTCCTGAGCATAATTTCCTACTCTTGGACAAGAAATATCAATCACTGTAAAACTAGTATGAGGCACTGAAAACATAAATAATTTGTAGTCCTGAAACCAGGACTAGGATTAGGAAATTCTGATACATAATGTATTATGTGCTGAATTACATTTCAGCTCATTTCTTACAAGCTGAAATAGCTCTTGTTTCCACTCAGAGGAAACTGTGTTTTCACATGATGGTCAAAGGATATGGCAAATGTTCCACTTGGGATGGTAGAATTTCTCACTAACTGCTACTCTGCTACCTTGCAGACTAGTCTAGTACCTTGCAAACTCTTCTCAAGAAAGCTCATCCCATTTCTGACTAATTCAGGAAAGGTCATTGATCCGAACCTGCTTTAGGTCTTCAAGTTGTACTTCAGAACATTCTTGCTATATTTTTCCCCTCTATTTTTCAGTTATTTTCCCATCATTCTGTACATTGTCTACCACTCATCAACTCCAATCATCACCACTAAAAAGCATGTTATCTTTGCCCAACTATTTTTTTGGGGGGGAATGTAATTTGGCTTCTTACATATGCCCTATCTCTGACTGTAGCATGCTCAGCAAAGTATGAGAAAACTTGAATTGGGTAAAATACCTGGAATTTTCTTTTTCCTGCTTGTCTGTTTCCTTTTCAACCTATCATCTCTCACCTTTGGCTCTCAATCTAGTGAAAGTCTTTCAAAGCATTTGCATTGAAATAATAAAATGATTTATTTATTTCTAAAAGTAAATCTTCATAGAAAGCAGAAAGAAAAACAAATCAGTAAAAAGTTTGTTGGATGTAACCAACTATTGTAACCTCACCAGGGCAAGTAAAGCTACTTTCAAGTGATTTTTGAGTTTGAAAGAAAATGTCTTCCATAGTTTGATTGAAGAATTGACTTAGAAATTAGTATATTTGTACAGATTACGCAATACTGTAAAATCTGATACTTTAGAATTTACAAGTGATATTCAGATAATAAGATCAAAACCTCTTAACCCTATCCCCAAGCTACAACCAGAAAAGATTCTCAATTTTCAGATTAAAAAAAATCTATAAAATAATATGCTTACAAAACAAAAGAAACTCCAACATAGATAACAGAAGATGTCAAAACAACACATACACACTCAGACACCCATTCACACTCACAGTCACCCACACAAAACTCCCACATCTTGGGCTAGAAATTAGAGATGAATTTAAAAGGCCTAACCAGTTCCAAAGCCTTATAAAGAAATGATTTGAACTTTTTTTTCTCTTTCAAGAATTGACATAAATCTCAAATTGAACACACATTTATGAAATGAGTACTACATTCTAGGCATTGGCAAAATAAAGAAAAAAAATGAAATTGCTCTAGACCTTACAGAAAGGAATCATGATGATCAATAGCACCTTAACGACAAAAGCTGACATTAATATAGCACATTAGATACCACATATACATATACACACAGACACCAACACACACACATTTATGCACATATAAAATCTCACTTGATCCTCACAACAATCCAGCAAGGATAATACAGGGGAAAGATGAGTAAAGCTCGAATCTTAGTTTAAATTGCAAGTCTGTTGTTTAACTGTGTGAATACTGGGCAAGGCACTTCACTACCTTCCTGGGCCTTCTTCATCTGTAAAGGAAGAGTATTGGACTAGGAGATCTCTCAAAATATGAGAGATTTTTAAAATTTTCTTGTTTACATCATTCCTTTCCACAAGATTTTGAGTTACAAATTTTCTCCCCACCTTTCCCTTACCCCCAATCCCAAAACAGCTATCCCACTGTAAAGCCCCTCCCCCAGTCTGTTCTCTTTTATGCCCTCCTCCAACACCACTCTAACTTTCTGGTAGGGCAGGGAGGGACTCCCTATCCCAGTCCCTGTACATCTTAATTCCCAGTTGCATGTAGTTTATAATAATAGCAATTATTATTACACATATATATGTATATATGTTTTGTGTTTTGTTTTTTAACATTTGATTCTACAGCTTTCAATTCTAGATTCTTTTGCTTCCTCCCTTGTCACCCACCCCCACTGGAAGGACAAGCAATTCAATACAGGCTGTATATGTGTAATTATGCAGGACATCTCCACAGTGGACCTATTGTGAGAGGCTGATTATATGTCCTTCCTGTTCTGCCTCCCCCACCCCGTTCTATTCTCTACTCTGTCCCTGTCCCTTTACTGAACTGTGTGCTTCTACTCTGTCCCTGTCCCTTTACTGAACTGTGTGCTTTTAGCAACCCTTCCCTAGGCCCTGCCCTCCCCTCTATCATCCCACCTCTCATCCTCATCCCCCCCTCCACTCTTCCGTGTGGCATGATACCCAGTTTAGAGTTTATGTCGTTCCTTCCCTAAGCCAAATTCAATGAAAATAAATGAAGGTAAAGTTGTAACAATTATCCCTTGCCTCTTCTTTATGGGATGATTAATTTCATTTTGTCTCTCCCTGTCTCCTCTCATTCTAGTCCTCTCCCACCTCAGAATTTCACCTTTTAAGGTATTATCCCTTCATATTCTATTGATCCTGTACCCTCTATGTACACCTATACACACAAGCTCAGATATATATTCATACGCATATATACCCTCCTATATAGACATATGAGTAGGTATACATATATACATTTGTATTCCCTTCACCTATCCTCATACTAAGAAAGTATACATATATACATTTGTATTCCCTTCACCTATCCTCATACTAAGAAAAGTTTCATAAAAGTTTCATAAGTCACTATTATCATTTTTCCATATTGGCATGTAAGTAGTTCAACTTTAATAAGTTCCTTATTATTTCTTTCCCATGCTTACCTTCTCATGCTTCTTGTGTTTGAATGTCAAATGTTCTGTTCAGTTCTGTTTTTTTCAGCAAGAATGCTTGAAAGTCCTCCACCTCACTGAATGACCATATTTTCCCCTGGAACATTATACTCAATTTTGCTGGGTAGGTGATTCTTGGTTTTAATCCAGCTCCATTGCTCTCCTGAATATCATATTCCAGGCCCTTTGATTCCTTAGTGTAGAAATTACCAGATCCTGGGTTATCCTAATTGCGTTTCCACAGTATTCAAATTGTTTCATGCTGGCAGTCTGTAATATTTTCTCCTTGATGAGGGGATCCTGGAACCTGGCTGTAACATTTCTAGAAGTTTTCTTTTGGGGATCTTTTTTAAGAGGTGATCAGTGAATTCTTTCAAGTCCTATTTTGCCCTCTGATTCTTATAAGGGCAATTTTCTTTGAGAATTTCTTGAAGGATGCTTTCCAAGTTCTTTTTTTTTTCTTTTTTGGTCATGGCTTTCAGGTAGACCAATAATTTTCAGATTGTCTCTCCTGGATCTATTTTCTAGGTCAGTGTTTTTTCAAGGAGATATTTCACATTGCTTTCTATTTTTTCATTTCTTTGTAACTGTATAATAGTATTTTGGTTTCTCATAAAGTCATTTGCTTCCACTAGCCCCACTCTAATTCTGAACGAATTATTGTCTTCAGAATGCTTTTGAGATTCTTTTTACATCTGGCAAATTCAACTTTTTAAGGCAGTCTTCTCATTTGCTTTTTGGGTCTCTTTTGCCATTTGAGTTAATCTGTTTTTTAAGGTGTTATTTTCCTCAGTCAGATTGTTGACTCTTTCTTGCATCATTCTCATTTCTCTTCCCAATTTTTCCTCCACTTCCCTTATTTGGTTTTCAAAGTCTTTTTTAAGTCGATCTATGGCTTGTAAATCTTCATGTTTCTTGGAAGCTTTTGGTGTGGGAGTTCTGACTGTGTTGTCTTCCTCCAATTCCATGCTTTGATACTTTTTGTCCCCAAAAAAGGATTCTAGGGTTTTATTGCTGTTCTTAGTTTGCTTCCTTTGCCTCATGTTGGCCAGTCAATTAATTGCTTGAATTTTTAGCTCTGTGGAACTTTGCTTCCAGGGGGGAAAGCTCTGCCCCAAATTGCTATAGTTTTCACAGCTTCCAGAGCTATTAGGGGGGTGCTGCAGCCCCCACCAGGTTTGGCTTGCTGAAAGTGCTCCCCAGGACCACCACCCAAGACCACATCCAGATCCAGGCTGCTCAACGCAAGAGCCCTCGGCCTTTAGATCAATCACTTTGGTCCCCCTGTGGTCTGCAGGCCAGGAGCTCTGAAACAGCCAGGTTGGGCTGCTTTCTTGCCCCGAGGGCAGTTTGGCCAGACCGCATTTTCCCCCTGAAATTTAGCTTGAATTCCACTGACCTTTCTCTTAGCCTTCTTTCTTCTGTCTTGATAAATGTGGAGATTGTGCCAGGTGCCAGCAATCCACTCTATTGTAGACTCCAGCTGAGGCTTCTCCCGAGCACCCTGGGGCCAGGCCACAGTTTTGGGCTGGGCTAGTTCTGGCTCCCAGCCTGCTGTGATGATCTCCACCTACTGAGCTGCCTTCAGCCAGAGATGTATTTTCTGTATTTTTGTGAGTTTTGGAGCCCTAACATTTGTTTAGAGTCGTATTTTCTGGATATTCAAGGTGGCTGTGTGGGAGCTGCTAAACTTTGCTGCTTCTATGCTGCCATCTTGGCTCCGCCCCCCTACAGCCCTCAATATTAATGAGATTACAGTCTTCGTTAAGAGTCACAAGGTCTAGACAGAGTTATGTAGTTGATAATCTTGCTACTTAAAGACTTAGACTACATCTAGAATATTCTGTTTAATTCTAGGTACCATATTTTAGGAGGAAGATATTGACAAACTGGAACAGACCCACTGACATTTGGAAGGTCTATTGTGAGGTACACACTATACAGTGGTAGCAATGACTTTGTTTATTTTCCTCCAGGAGTGAAAGGATGTTATATGGGCATATTTAACCTCTTATTCACTACTAAAATTGAGTGAAGTCTCTTACCATCCTAATTCCTCAATGAAGATTACAACCTAGGATCTTTACCTTAAGCTATTGCTTGGCAGATAAAAATTAACCATATGAGTTAGTAAACATTAACCATATATTGACCATATGACCGTGTATAGTATTACATTTTTGGTGAAGTCAAATAGTGACCCAAACTTCTGAGAAACCTTAATGATTTTAGGAATCTTAGGGTTCTTGGGTTTACCTGGACCTTCATGGACTGTCTAACATCCTTTCTCCTGAAGGCCTCTGTGAAGGAGTACAAACTACACTAAATATTTATAGGTTCTATTAATTTCAGCTGATATGCCAGTCTTCTATCAAATGACCATTTGATTTTTATATGTCTGTTTGTTAGTCTGAACCATAAATGAGAAACAATGAAAAATAAATAAAAAAACCCATGGCTCAGAGTACAAGAGTTGAATGACAAGAGTGACTAGAGTTGAATCTAATACAGATCTATATTCCCAACACACACTCATCAAACACATTTGATGATGACAATTTCACCATAGTGATGCATAGTACAGCTTCTAACTATCCTGCAAACATTAATTGAACACCTATTATATTCAAATAACTTTGCTAGAATGAGGAAAGATGAAATCACTTGAACTTTCTGATCCTCATTTTCCTCACCTGTAAAAATGAGGGAAATGGACCAGATGGTCTCCAAATTCTTTTATTCCCTAATCTTTGAGCCTCTGATTCTATATGCATGCTCTTGAGGAGCTTGCAGTCTAATGGAAGGACAAATACACAACTATGATGCAACAAAAGTGTATGAGGAAAGTGTAAAGGAGAGGTTCAGGCAAAAAGAGCCAGAAGAAATTGAAGAAGGGAAGTAAGTTCACTTAGAAGCATACAATGATTCATAACAAAATTTAGCTATTATTCAGACACTTAAATTTGGAGAAAACAAAGAGTGAATTCAAAATAGATACATATTGTGCACAAAAGTTAAGAGGGGAAAAAAAGAATAGACAATGCCATATAAAAACCACATAAATCGGATCTTAAATCATGGGTTGTTCATTTCTAAATAAGTAAAACAAAGATTCTGAGAAGTGGTAGTACATCCTAATGTAAATAGAATCTTTCTGAGAACAAACAGCCCAGGATTAAGTGCTACAAAAATATTCAGAATAAAAAGGAATTTTGAAAGGATGTTCCTGTTTATATTCTTCATGGTATGCTTTATTTTCTTAGGAGAAAAAAAGGGAGTAAATGTTACCTGAACTCATTCACACTGGGCATTTTCTGTGAGTTTTATCTTGTCTCTCTGTCTTCCTTTGGTGACCCATTTATCTCAAGCTTTGGTTTTCTTAATCAACTCTGGGGGCTCCAGTGTGCTAAGTTTATACTGGACACCCTTGCATGGGCTGTCTGGTTGTCTGTCTTTCTGTGTTCCTCATTTCTTTGAAAATCCATGTCAAAATCTGCCAGCCTTCAGGAGACCTTCACTGATGAATCCCACTTGACACACATCACTCTTTTTTCTGTATATCATCAGCACTACAGTGAATTATATTTGTGGGTGTGTGGCCTTGTAAGGTTATGTCTATCTGAAAAGCTTCTTTTAAAACATTTGAACTTTTAAAAAAAATTAAAAATATGCCTAGAAAATATCTAGAATAATTTGTGCATAAAGATATAATCTCAAAACTGCTAAATTAGTGAAAAAAACTGGGATTAGATGACATTCACTTAGTGTTCTTTTTATTTACTAATGTCCACTGTCAATGACAAGGGATTACAAAATACTTTAATCAGGTTAATTAGGTTTTCCAGGACCTCTACTTAGAAAACAGGAAAGTGATATTATAAAGATAAAATGGAAGTCAAAGAAAGATGGCATAAATGTTTTAAACATATTTTCCAAAAATATAAGTGGATTAGTCATCTACTTTACTAATTGCATTTTCCCTTCCTTTGCCTTGATCCCTGCATGTGCAAATTCTAATGGATGGTTGACACTATTTGTAGATTAAGAGGAAGTATGTGTGTTGGGGGCTGGAGACATAGGGAGGGGTGGGTCAAAGGGCTGGGTGGATTCTGGGAGGGGACAGCTGTAGGGAGAAATCTAAACAGATTGGGATAATTTCACTTTAGGTGAGATTAATTTCAATACTGCTACAGCTCTGAGAACATTGCAACATTGCCACCTCATAAATTCATTAGGATTAATATATTTTTTAATCTCATTGAGTTTCTTGTGGGCAAGCATCATGATTTAGCTGAAAATTTAAAATGTGTCTCTAAAATCTCAAAGGAATACATGGAAGATTAAAATGTAATTAGCACTGTATTTTAACAAAATTTGAGACTGTTACTTCCCTGAGATCCCAAGGAATCTGAGCTACAGATGTGTTTACTCTGGCAAAGTGACTGAGATCAAAACAACTCCCACAAACAAAGCTTGAAAGATTCATTTCCTCTTTCAATTTCTATATTCAGTCCCTCGCACTCATTTTGGAGTTCTAGGTCACTTTTGGGTGTGCCTGAGTGTGTACATTCAGTGAGCTGTTTTTAAGTGATATTTATACAACATTTTATTTAGATTCATTCTTAAACACCTTAAAATTACTTACAATAAGAATTGTCTGTGAAGAAAGAAAATCAAGGAAGACTAATAATGATGAAGCTACACAAAGAAATACATTGAATTTTAGCATGTTTGATGATTTTTAAAAGTCTTGTTGGACTCTAGATTCACTTGGATATAATAAATACCAGTTAGGTGAGTCTAAATGTCAATTAAGACTTAACCTAGAACCCCGGGTTTTGATAGGTGAGATTTCACCTTGTCTTGCCCAGAATTAGACCTCCACATTACTTACCCTAATAAATGCTTTTTCTTTCTTTTTTTCATTCATTCATGTGGTATGCATAAATTAATAACATAAAAGCATTACACCAAAAAAGACAGAAATATATAGTAACTTAAAGAAGTGAAGAAGTAAAAGCATAGTTTTTAATAATAGAGTTTGAATAGTAAAACTAATACTAAACTGGAATAGTCTTGTCCCTTTGAAAGTGAATAGGGGAGACTGAATAGGCCACAGGGCTATGATATGGATCACCATGCTACCGTATGACAGCTTATTTCCATGTCTGGTAGCAGAACAGTCTTGGCAACTATTTAAACCACAATTCTATACTATTTGGCTTGATCTGTGGGCACAGTAGTGCAACTGGATACATCTTGATCTTTGCTGGCCCCACTATAGTGGCTAGACTTTTAAAATTGATTTTGCTGAAAGTTATCATTTTAATGATTCTCAGAATGGTGGTAGCAATTAACCAGCAAACATTTATTAAAGGCCTCAACTGTGAATGATGTATCTTGTATGAACAATTTCTACACAATAGCAGTCACAGTGGATTGAAAGTGAATAATAATGAAATTTCTCTTTTCTAAGAAAATATGAAAGGGTCTACAAGATCCATCAAAAGGTTATTTTTTTAAGCCCTGTTTCTTACTTGAGCCCAATGAAGTAGGTAAAATAAATTTGCTACAGCATTATCCATGCCATGTCCTCTAACTACCATTGTTCCCAAAGCAGTGTCGTGAGTTCTCTTTTTCCCTTATTTGCTCTCATTTGGTGACCTCATCAGCTTTCATGGCTTCAATTATCATTCCTATGCAAATAATTTCCAGATTCTATATAGATTGTCCTAGTCTCTTTTCTGAGTTCCATTACCATATCATGAACTATTTAACATTTCAAATTGGATATCCTATAGGTACCTTAAACTTTGCATGTTCAAAACAGATCTCATCTTTTCCAGAAAACCCACTGCTCTCCCAAAATTCCTTATGACTGTCAGTGACATAGCTATTTTTCCACTTATTTAAGCCATCCTCAACTTCTTACTCTTGCTCACCCCACATATCCAATCAATTTCCAAATCTTACCATTTTTCTGTATACAAAGTCTCTCATATACCTCTTCATTTCTTCACTCACATAGGTTGTTATCTTACTGCTAGGACTGAATACCAATCGCTTGACATTTAAACATCCTTATAAAATGACTATATTTCCTATCTTCTTAAACAGTACTCCCTTCTCTGCTTTCTACAGACTAGAGATACTAGCCTCCTTGTTGGTCCATGCATAGGACAGTCTGTGTGCCCTCTCCCATGCCTTTGTACCAGTTATCTTCCATGCCGGTAATACTCTCCATCTTTACCTCTGTCTTATTCTTGTTGCCTTCCAAACTCAGTTTTAGTGCTATCTTTGACATAAAGCTTTCCTGGATGACTCCAGCTTCTAGTGTCCTTCTTTTCCAAGTTACCTTGTCTTAAATTGTATATAGTCTCTATATGCTCATATGTGTATATATTATCCTCTTCATTATAATGTAAGCTCCTTAAAGGCAAGAGGTATTTTAATTTTGTGTTCTTATCCTTTGTGCTATTACAGTACTTCTTCCACAGTAAGTGCTAAAATTGCTTGAAGGTTGATTGGCTATGGAAATAATGGAATTTTAAGACCAGTAGAGATATTACAGACATCGAGTAATTATACACACATACTTTGCAAAAGGCATAATTTAGCATTATAAATCATTTGGAAAATTATTCAGAGTTTATACATTCTATTATTAATTGATAAACTTTGTTAACAGAAGTGAATTGTTTCTGAAACCATGGAACTATTAACCCAAAGCAGGAAAAAATTTGTGACCTGGCCATATGAAAGGATGAATTTTTCTAGTCCCCTCTATGGTGCCATCTTTATCCTAACTAATTAATTCAATTAAAGTCATTCAATTCAGAAAGCATTTACTAAGCACTGTGCTAGGCTTTAGGGATACAAAGATGAAAATGAGATGGCTCTTGATTTAAAGGTATTCACAGTTTACTTGGAAGAAACATATACACAGAAAATTAAATGCCAAATACATACAAAACATTATCCAGGGGAAAGTAGAATACCAATAGAGATCAAGGTAGGCTTTCTTTCATAGATAGTACTTGAGATAAGTTTAGAAGGTAATCAGAGAATTCTCAGAGGTCTAAAAATTATATAGCAGATATGAGGAAAAATCTATTTTTTAAAAGAAGAAGTAGTATCATATTTCAAATTCTACTAAAATGCATTAAGCATTAAAACAATTTGGTACTGGCTAAAAAAACAGAGATGCTGATCAGGAGAACAGAATAGATACCTGTAATGGTAATGGTAATTTGAAGATCTTCCCTGCCCCCTAATGGACCAAATGTAATCACATGGCACCTGTGGTTGGAGGAGTTTGCTGAATGGATGAAGCAGGAAGATATTCACAGTACTTAGAGCTGTACGAGAGGACACAGGCAAGGAGACAGTTAGGCTTGTGAGTGTTTGTGGGAAGGCCAAAGAATGATGTGGCTCCCTGCTGTGTTATAGTGTATTAACTGCCTTGTTGCTATGATGGATTTGACTTTTTGGTGTTGGGGTTTGGCTTTCTGGTGTCTGAATAACTGTTTTGCTTCTATATTCTACATGGAGGGTCTGTTATATTTTGTGATTCAGGTCTGTATTGGCATAGTCATAGTCACTGTAAGTAGCGTGAATATTGTGTTGGTGTTACAATTACCCAAGATGAATATGCAAACAACCACAATAGCATAGTATTCAATAAATGCAAATATAGTAGTTATTGGAGGAAGGACTCACTATTTGACCAAAATTTCTGAGAAAACTGTGTAGCGGTCTTACATAAATTAGGTCTACATCTGCAGCTCTCTGTAAGTTAAGTTCTAAATGAACACATAACCTAGATATAAGAAGACAACATCATGAGCAAATTAGAGGACCAAGGAGATCCATGGATAAGGGAAAAGTTTATGATGACACAAGTGATAGACAGAATCATATAAGGATTGCATAAAATGTAGAAGTTTTTGTACAAACCAAAATAATGTAGTTAAAATTATGAAGGGAAGAGAGAAATTCAAATAATCTTTTCAGCAAGTTTCTTTTTGTTCACTTGTTTTTTTAAACAAAGTTCTCATATTCAAGATATACAAGTTTGTAAAACTAAAAAGCATTCCCCAATACATTTAGAAGGAGCTGCCTGAATGGGGACCCAGCTAGTAGGGTAACTCAGCTCCTTCTCTCCCTCTCCCTCTCCTCCTCTCCAAAGGAAGGTAAATTTTGATGGACAAGAGCTGCCCACTTAACTTGGGATTTACTGGCTAGATTCTTTCCTTCCTTCCTTCCTTCCTTCCTTCCTTCCTTCCTTCCTTCCTTCCTTCCTTCCTTCCTTCCTTCCTTCCTTCCTTCCTTCCTTCCTTCCTTCCTTCCTTC
>CM053600.1:62575574-62599758 GCA_028646575.1 Pseudocheirus occidentalis
AGTGGGATCAATGTTCTGGGCTGGGGGGTAGGGACAAAAAGGGGAGAAAATTTGTAACTCAAAACTTTGTGGAAATGAATGATGTAACCAAGAAAATAAAATTAAAAAAAAGAATTAATGCAGAATGAAATTACGGGTCATTCACAACTATGACTAGGAAGAAAATTCTTTTGGTGGTGGTTGTGGTGGTTAACTCTCTCTCGCTCTGTGTGTGTGTATATATATGTGTGTGTGTGTGTGTGTGTGTATACATATGTGTATATGTATGTGTATATACATATAATATATATGTATATATATATATATATATATATAATTTATTTATTATTTATTTACAACATTCAGTTCCACAAGTTTTTGGGTTCAAAATTTCTACCCCCACCTTCTCCCACATCTGTCCTCACGGCAGTATGCAGTCTGATATAGGTTCCATATATAACTTCACATTAAACATTAGTCAAGTCGTAAAGAATAATTATAACCAATGGAATGAATAATGAGGAAGAAGAAACAAAACAAAATGAAAAAGAGAGAGAGCAAGTAGTTTCTTCAATCTGCATTCTGACTCTGCAATTCTTTCTCTGGATATGGATAGCCTTTTCCATTATGAGTCCTTTGGAGTTGTCTTATAACCTTATATTGCTGAGAGGAGCCTAGTTTATCAAAGTCATTCATCACAGATATGACATGTCTGTAATTATGTACAATGTTTTCCTGGTTCTGCTCCCCTCACTCACCCATCTGCTCTTCATTTCTTATAGGAAAATAGTATTCCCTTACATTCATATACCACAGCTTGTTCAGCCATTCCCCAACTGATGGGTATCCCCTTGATTTCTAATTCTTTGCCACCACAAAAATAGCTGCTATAAATATTTTTGTATATACTGGTCCTCCTCCCACTTGTATGATCTCTTTGGGATACAATCCTAGAAGTGGTATTATTGGCTCAAAGGATATGCATATTTTATAGCCCTTTGGGCATAGTTCCAAATTGCTCTCCAGAATGGTTGTATCATTTCCCGCAGCTCCACCAACAATGCATTAGTGTTCCGATTTTCCCACATCTTCTCCAGCATTTATCACTTTCCTGTCTTGTCATTTTAGCCGATCTTACCAGTGAGATGTGGTACCTAAGAGTTGTTTTGATTTGCATTTCTCTAGTCAATGGTGATTTAGAGCATTTTTTCCTATAATTGTAGACATCTTTAATTCCTTTCTCTGAAAACTGCCTGTCATATCCTTTGACCATTTATCAATCAGGGAATGACTTGTGTTCTTATACATTTGACTCAGTTCTCTGTATATTTTAGAAATGAGGCCTTTATCAGAGACACTGGTTGTAAAAATTGTTTCCCAATTTTTTGCTTCTAGAGAGAGAATTCTTCTTTTTTTTTTTTTTGCTTTTTTTTTTGGAGGGCAATTGGGGTTAAGTGACTTGCCCAAGGTCACAGGGCTATTAAGTGTTAAGTGTCTAAGGCCGGATTTGAACTCAGATCCTCCTGATTTCAGGGCCAGTGCTCTATTCACTGCACCACCTAGCTATCCCCTGAGAATTATTAACTAAATAAAAGATGGATAGCAAAAAAGAAAAAAAAAAGAAATTTCAGTTACATAAAATTTTAAAAGCTCTTACTAGGCAGCACAAGAGATGTGCTCAGCCTGGAGTCAGGAAGACCTACTTGAGTTCAAATCCAACTTTAGACATTTATTAGTTGCCTTACCCTGAAAAAGTCATTTCACTACATTTGCCTCAGTTTCCTCATCTGTAAATTGAGCTGGTGAAGGATATGGCTAACCACTCCAATATCTTTGCTAAGAAAACACCAAATGGGGTCACGAAGAACCAAACACAACTGAATGACTGAATAGCAAATCTGGGTAATAGCAGGAAAGGGAAATTTTACATAATTAAGGTTATTAAATATATTATTTTAAAATATTGGATGTGCACATGCGGAAAACTACATTAAACTTTTGGACAATAAAGTATATTTCATTTTAAAATAAGTAGAAATATTTACACAAGAGTAAAAGAATTTAAAAAGAACAATGTGTAAGGGATGTTAAACAAGAAGTCTAGTCTCAGAAATCTCTACAATTTCCTTGAAATCTGGTTGATCACATGCCTTGAGCAAATATAGAGGCTCACATTCCCCTAAGGGCTCCCAGTCTCACAGGTTATATAGACATGATTGTGTTGTTGCATCCTTCCCATTCAAAAAACACTTATGTTTCCCTTTCTATATATAGTATATGCTGTTCTCCAAAAAAGCATAGTTACTAGTAGACAACCCAAACTCCATTTTTAGCAGAAATGGCTCTTCTTTCACTGTCAAACCCAGATTCTTCCAAATCAGGAACATACCAATATTAGCAAACCATGAGCTTTCTATATTAAACTTGAATAGCAAAAGTGAAGAAATAAATATGTCCAAAAATAAAATATAAAAATTTTCTTATAAATACCAGATAGTAAAGTGCAACTTAATATTCTCCAAGGATTGAAATCTTAATATTTTTGAAGTAATCCTAATCAGCCACTTTTATAGCATTTTAAGGTTTACATAAATTTGTGTAAATTATCTTCTTTAGTTGTGACAACCCTGCAAAATAGGTCCCTTTATTTTCTCCATTTTACAGATGAGAAAACTGAAATTGAAAGAGGGTAAGTGACTTAGGTGAAGGCATACATATAGTAAGGCAGGTTTCAAAACTCAGGTCTCCCTGGCTGCTGGAACAACATTCTATGTACTGTGCCACATACAAGTATTTGAATAACGCAAAAGCATTCTATTGTGGAATATAATTTTAACATCTTTTCTTTGATACCATAGGACAAAACTTATAATGATTAGAGTATGTAAAGAGGCAGGTTTCAAACCCAGATAAAGAAAGTCTTCTGAAGAAGTATAGCTGATCTATGGTATAATGGGTTTCCTTGGGAAGCAGTAGTTCCCATCATTAGAAAGCTTTAAATGAAGGCTGGCTAATGATTTTTCAAAGATGTTTTCGAAAATATTCCTGCTTCAGTGTAGGTTGAGGAATGAATTTTGTGATTCCTTTCAACTCCGAGGTTCTATGAATCTGTGCATTTTGAGGAAAATAGGAACTAGTAAAGAATGCCAACATTTCCAAGAGGTCAGAATATATATATATATATATATATATATATATATATATATATATATATATATATATATATATATATATCAGAATTATAATGTAATCATAGAATTGAATTTCTGAATAGTGTTGATTTGCTTTATTGTCATTGATGCCATTATTTATATGGACTTTATCCCACAAAGTCAATAAATTACCTGATCAGTTAGGTGATACTTTTTTTTTACCCAAAACCATATCGCTCATCATGATTACTTTTTATTCTTCATATTAGTCTTCAAATTTTTATCTCTCCAACCCACAATCCCATCTAGATGATGAAGATTTGACACATATTTGTGTGTTCAAAATAATTTGACATAGTTTGCAAGAAATTTTAAATGGAAAGGACCCAAGATGTTTGGGGTAACGGCAGCATTGGTGGAATGAGGTATTGCCTGAAAAAGTGACTACATTTAAAGCAACAATACTCATGTGGATATTTAAGTCTCTATATATTTATTCTTTCTACAACAGAATAAATTTGCAATTTTATAGTTCACTTCAGAAATTTGAGGAGAGTTAAAACATTCTAATTGGCCTTATTTTAAAAAAAACTAAAATAAAATCAGTTACAGTGCTTTTATACTACATTGTACTTGAGACTACAGCTGCTTACCCACAGGCATGTTGGTGCCAGGACTTATATTACAATGTCCCATTTTTCCAATAGCAAAGATTGACCTGGAGGAACTTTACAGGCAAAAGAATGTTTTAGGAAAGGTGTGCTTTATTTTCGTTTTCTTTAACAACTTAAGGCAAAATTTGTAATGGAGCTAACTGAAAATAATGCACGTTATTGGTTCTGGAGGCTTTCATCCATAAATACTAATTGTTATTACTCATCTTTTCTGGTGAGGCAAAACTGGAAAACTTATCTTTCGGGTTTTTAGTTTGTTTCAAACTTGGCATGAGCAATAACTATCCTTAAATTTCCTACATTTTTTTCTGTCTAGATTAATTTTTAGAAAAAATAATTTGTTTAAAATAGTAATGTGTGTGTGGTTGTGTAAAGTTTATGTATATAAAGAGAGAACTTTCTATATCTATATATGTATATATCAACATATATAAGTATATGGATAAATATGTGGATTTTTATAACATATACACTTATATGTGCATAGAAAATACTATGCATTCCCTACAGAGATAAATTTTTATTTTATAAAGTTTTTATCAAATATCTTTCAATTGCCTTTATATAGTAAGCATATTAACATCTGTCTACCAATCATGTTTGTCTAAAAATAATAATTTTTCTAGTTGTTAACTTGCCATACATACAGATACACTTAAATTCTTTAAAATGTTCCATGTACTAGAAAACTACTCTGTTTCCTATCCTTTATAGGTGTTTTATATAATATTGACTGACATCAAAACAGTAAAAAGTATAGAGTTGTCAGGAGAGAGTAATGCTTGATTTCCTATCTTGTGCCTCAGGCAGAGAATTGTAAAAAGATCCATCACTAATTTTTTATTTCCTTTTGAACTCATGGGTGTAGGATTGCAAACATGTTGTGTAATGGCCTATCCAAATCAATAGGGTGTCTGTCCAATATTAGATGGATAAATATGGATGAGTCACATGCCATCAGTCATTTCACTCTATTGATGTTAACGTGTATCCCTCCTCACTCTAGATCATTTGAGACAGGGAATTGTGTCTCAGGATATTCCCATTGCTGTCTTTTGTTTCATGTATGTATTCCATGATATGAATCTAATCCCTCATATTTGCATATTTGCAGAAGTCAGAATAGCAGCTGGCAAATTTCTTCCTTGCTTTCAACAGTCCATGATAGATACTGCTGCTCATCAGTATGACTGTAGAGAAGATCTCTAGATTTTGAGGCACAATTCAGAGAGGTTAGAGATCTCTCCTTGGTCTCTTTTGATCAATGTTCATTGTTTTTATTCATTCTTGTGGGGGCCTGTTTTTCACTTTTCAAAAAATGAAAAAATTTTAAAGATCATTACGAAAAGTTAGAAAGGAAAAGAGGAGCAAAGCTGGAAAAAAAAAGATTTTACTTCCGCATTGCTTTATCTATGTTCTTCTCATCTAGTATCCCCTGGAAAACTTGTGCTAAATTTGCTGCGAGTAAGATAATTTCTCTATCTTGGTCACTAGTTTCTGTGACAGTCTGTTGATAGAGATGGCAACAACACCCTAAAGAACTGAAGGGAAATGATGCTAACAGCAACAGCCTCTAAGGTTCAGAAAACCATATCTGAAACAGTTTGCATTGGAACTGTCTTGGGTTTTCTTCAGTGAACCACAAATTCAGCTTGGTCTTATAAAATATTCACCAATGCCTAAAACCTGAGTTCTATCCTATGATACTTATTATAGTTTAAAATAAACAGCCTGGGTTTTTTATTCTTGTTTTGGTAAATAAAACTAAAATGTTAATAAATATATAAATAAAAGTAGGAATTACATTGATCTATGACTAGGTGATTCAGAGCTCTGGGCCTGGAGTCAGGAAGACCTGAGATCAAATCTGGCCTCAGACACTATATAACCCTGGGCAAGACATTAACCTCTGCCTTATTCTGCTGCTGAAGGAAATGGCAAAGCCCTCCAGTATCTTTGCCAAGAAAATGACATAACTGAACAACAGTAAATAATGTACAACAAAAAGTTTTAACCCAGTTTTGCTTGATGCTAGTGCCTCCCTTTGAGATTATCTCAAGTTTACACTGTATGTATTTTGTTTGTTCATAGCTGTTTGCATGTTGTCTTCCCCACTGTGAATTCCTTGAGGCCAAAGGATATTTTTCTCTTCCTTTGTATCTCCAGCTCTTGGCCCTGACACATAGTAGACATTTAATAAATGCTATTTGACTTCACACTTTAAAAAAGCATCATAATCCACAGATTCAGTCATTATGAGAATCACAAAGATGTCGAAAACATAGAAACAACATCTATAATAAATAAAGCTTACCCAGTTTGTCTTTCATTCTAATTATAGGCCAATGATTATCAAAAATTCTACCCCATTCTGTGCAATTACTTTTCTTTCCAAAGTGGAAAAAAGTATACCAGTATTTCCAGGGTTCAAAGAACAACAGTAAAACACAACATTTTCTCTTTTTTCCCCCCAGAAAATAAGATGAATAGAAAAGAAGGTGACCAGGAAAAGTTGAAAGGAGGAAGTGAAATAACTTGAGGGTATTAGTTAGGAAAGAAAAAGAAGTACAGGGTGACATTTATGAAGATAACAAATGATGTGAAGTTCTTTCTGCTCTGTGGAAACCATGGTTTTCTAGCATAAGGACTCCTAATTCTCTTGTAAAAGATTTTAGGTTCACAAATTAACATCATTCTCAGGAATCATTTTACAAGCAAGAATTATAAAAACTTTGATTTATTCTTGCTGTAAACTAGGATATTTTGGTCCAATGGCCCAATCTAGAAGGTAGCACCAAAGAGTTCCATTGTATTCTTTCCAGGAAGATTGCACAGAAGTGAACTAAGGAAACAAGAAAGAAGGTTTCAAAGTCCTATAAATAAAATCAACAAATGTTTATTAAGCATCTCTGGTTTGTCTAGCACTGTTTTTTGTTTCATTTGGAAAATGTTGAGTTGATCAAATACATCTAAGGAAAGCATCACATATTTTTACTCTTCTCTCTATTGGAGTTCAGTAGGATTTCCTGTGTTGAAGTTTGGAAATTACTTTGTCTTGGCTCAAATTAGGTGCAATATGAGAAGCTGGCAAGTTAGCTGATTATTGTTTAGAATTGTAGAGGTCATTCTTCAGTTTGCACATGTCATCTTCAAAATAGGTGAACGTATCCAGACACTAAGCTTTGGACCAGGAGATATGAAGCTACAGTCACAGAGGGAAAAATAATCAACATTCTAAAATAATTAAGGGAGTTATGTTTGTATGTTAAACAGATGCATTTAATGTGACAGTGCGTCCCCTTTCAGATGGGCTAGATCTGAATTAAACCTTAAAAATGGAAATATGGTCTGCTTCTCATCAGTGTCAAAGATCCTGTGGAATTTCCTCTGTTATTGGCCTAAATCTTTTTCCTTCCATCCCAAGGGTAGTTGCCACTTGGGAATAAGTTAAAGTGATGATGCATATAATATACTTTGCAGCTTTGCACTTTTCTTTAGAGCTTGAATCGCTCCCCATTCAAACCTGGGGTGCATTTAATTTTTTTTCCCTGAAAGAAAACATACTTCTGTTCTCTGACAGTGTAGAAACTGTGAAAGAAAAATAAGCAGAATGCACTGAAATCCCCATGCAAAGCAAAGGAAAATGGAGGATATCTGAGTAATTTAAACCAAAGATTTACTTTTTCACCTGGTAAAGAGATAAAAGTCATAGGGTTATAGATTTAGAGCTAAAAGAAGCCTAACTCAGAGGTCAACTAGTTCAATCCCCCTCATTTTATAGATGTCAAAATTGTGACCCAGAGAAGTTAAGTGACTTGTCCAAGATCACACAAGTGATTCGAGAGCCAGAATTTAAACCGAAGTTATCTAAAACCAGATCCACCACTCCTTAAGCAGCACCTTGGTGGTTTTTAGCTTGAAATATTCAGATGCTTTCCTCAATTCTACATTCTTCCTTTCATTGAACTAGTCAATGTATAATGGATATATCATTTGGCAATACAAATTCACAGAATCACAGAATTTAAGATCTGGAAGGTAAGTTGGCCGTCATCTAATCTAAACCATATAAAAAAGAGATCTCACTGTAATATATCTGACAAATGATTATCTATTCTCCTTACTCACAAGTCATTATGGTCTCACAAGTCAACGTGCTGCTTCATTTAAGGAAAAGGAAGTAACATTGCAAATTGGGAAACTAAAATGCAGCCATCTTATTTTATGTGTCTTTGTTAAATTAAGCCATCCCATTGTTAGAAGAAAGCTATTGTGATAAAGAGCAAATGAACTTTTCTACACAGGCCACTAAATAATTGTTCTTTATTATAAAGAGTATTGGTTTAGGAACAAAAATCCTGGATTTTTTAATCCTTGTCCTGTGACTTCTCACCTTTGTGTCCTCTCTTCTCCTCAGTTTATTCATCTGTAAGATGAGGTTAGACTAGACAATCCCTTAGGCTCCTTGAAGCTCTTAATCTTAAAATGGTAAAAATTTGAAAGCCCTAAGGATAATCCTTGGGATAAATTCTGTTGGAATATTTTGTGTGTGTGTGTGTGTGTATGATTTGTTTTTTTAGGTTTCTCCTTATAGTGTCTGTGATATTGCTACTTTTTCTACCTGTTTAGGAAGTAAGTTGCCAGTAAATATCTAAAATAGGAACATCATATAATCAATTTTTGTTTTAAAGTTAAAATAAATTCACAATTCAAAATGTATTTTCCACCTCTCTGATCAATGGAAAAAAACACATTTTCTGCTTCTTTTAAGACCACCACCCCCTCAAGAAAAAAGGTCACCCTTCATTTCTTTTTAGGAAATACTTTTACTGAATAAGTATACGCATTTATTTCACCGCTTCTCTTTCTGGGTCAATCCATAGCATCATGCTGTAGATATGCCTTGCTTTCAAATTGTCAGTGACTCTTATACTTTAAAAAAAATTCAAAAAGATAGACTACAGTATTGTGGCATAAATAACCAAAAGAGTCAGCATTTCAATATTATGACTTGAGTCCTATGCAAGTAATCAGATGAATCAAAAGTATGTATTACACTCACTGCCAGGAAAATAGCTGCTCTTAACATTGCCCTTTTGTTGCTATTTGAGGACTGGCTCCCCCCCCCAAAAAGTAATATTAATGTCAAGGAGGTTGAAAGTAGTGTCTGATGACAACAGTAAAAGTAACCATCAGACCAGTTAATGTGCAATTTTTGATCATTTCCATAAGAATCACAAGGACAAATCATCATGCATTTACTAGAAAAATGAACAGCGCTGTTCAAAAGAGCCTGGCAATTAATTAAATGATATGCTTGTTCATCTTGCAGGTCAAGCAGTTAATTGTGCTGAGAATTGCTTTGAAATCATGCATGGTTCAACTTAGACCTTTCTGATCCCAGGGGAGATTTGCAGGTCACACTGCATATCACACTTCTTGTGGATAGCAGACTAATACTAGCTAATCCTGTTAGCATACACAATGGGAGCAGAGATATCGAAAGTCACATTTACATGGTATAATTCTACATGCTCATTAAAAACCCATTGCATGCTTTTTGACTTTTAGTATTAAACCACACTATGGAATTCTAGAGCTGGAAGGGACATCAATGGAAATTTAGTCCAACCCATCACTAAAAGGAATCCCTAAGATAATATTCTTGACAAGTGGTCAGCCACCCTCTGCTTGAAGATATTCAACAAAGAGAAACCTGCTATTCCACTACTCTCTATCCCAAGATAGCCCATTCCACCTTTAGGTGACTTTTTAGTTGTTAGGAAGTTTTTCCTGATAGCAAAGTTAAATTTTTTTAAATTTTATTTATTTTTTTATTTTTAGTTTTCAACATTCATTTCCATAAAATTTTGAGTTCCAAATTTTCTCCCCATTTCTCCCCTCCCCACCACCATGAGAAAGCATGCATTCTGATTGTCCCCTCCCACAGTGCTCCCTTCCTCCTATAACCTACCACTCTTAGCCCCTTCCCCCTTAGTTTCTTGTAGGGCAAGACAGATTTCTATACTCCATTGTATATCTTATTGCCCAGTTGCATGCAGAAATAATTTTTAATATTTGTTTTTAAAATTTGGAGTTCCAAATTCTATTTCATCCTTCCCCACCCAGCCCATTGAGAAGACAAGTAATTTAATATAGGTTATACATGTGTAGCTATGCAAAACACTTCCATAATGGTCATGTTGTAAAAGACTAAACTGTATTGCCCTCCATCCTATCCTGCCCCACCACTTAATCTACTTTCTCCTTTGAGCCTGTCCCTTTTCAAAAGTATTTGCTTCTGACTACCCCCTCCCCCATTCTGCTCTCCCTTCTGTCATCTACCCTTACTTTCCTGTAGGGTGGAATACCCAATTGAGTGTGTAATCTATTCACTCCTTAAGCCAAGTCCAATGAGAGTAAGGTTCATTCATTCCCTCTCACCTCCCTTTTCTTCCCCTCCATTGTGAAACCTTTTTCTTGCCTCTTTTATGTGAGATAATTTACCCCATTCTATCTCTGGTTTTCTCCTCCCAATATATTCCTCTCTCACCCCTCAATATTATTTTTAGATACCATCCTTTCATATTCAATTCACCCTGTGCCCTCCATGTATCTATATCTATCTATCTATCTATCTATCTATCTATCTATCTATCTATCTATCTATCTATCATCTATCTGTCTGTCTGTCTGTCAGTCTGTCAGTCTGTCTGTCTGTGTATCTATCTATTCTATCTATTTCCTCCAACTATGCTAATACTGAGGAAGGTCTCATGAGTTACAAATATCATCTTTCCATATCAAAATGTAAACAGTTTAAATTTAATAAGTCCATTATGATTTCTCTTTCTTATTTGCCTTTTCATACTTCTCTTGATTCTTGTATTTGAAAGTCAAATTTTCTGTTCAGCCCTGGTTTTTTCATCAAGAAAGCTTGAAAGTCCCCTATTTCATTGAATGTCCATTTTTCCCCTGAAGTATTGTACTCAGTTTTGCTGGGTAGGTGATTCTTGGCTTTAATCCTAGCTCCTCTGACCTCTAGAATATCATATTTTAAGCCCTTTCATCCCATCATGTAGAAGCTGATAGATCTTGTGCTATTCTAATTGTATTTCAATAATATTTGAATTGTTTCTGGTTGCTTGCAATATTTTCTCCTTGACCTGGGAACTCTGGAATAAGACTGCAATATTCCTAGGAGTTTTCCTTTTGGGATCTCTTTCAAGAGGCTATCAATGGGTTATTTTGATTTCTATTTTCCCTTCTGACTCTAGAATATCAGGTCAGTTTTCCTTGACAATTTCTTGAAAGATGATGTCTAGGCTTTTTTTTTTCATCATGGCTTTCAAGTAGTTCAATAAGTTTTTAAATTATCTCTCCTGGATCTATTTTCCAGGTCAGTGGTTTATTTCCAATAAGATATTTCACATTCTTCTATTTTTTTCATTCTCTTGGTTCTGTTTTCTAATTCCTGGATTTCTCATGAAGTTATTAGCTTCCATTTGCTCCATTCTCATTTTTAAGGAATCATTTTTTTTCTGTGAGCTTTTGGACCTTCTTTTCCATTTGGCCAATTCTGATTTTTAAGGCATTCTTCTCCTCATTGAATTTTTGCACCTCTTTTGCCATTTGGATTAGTCTAATTTTTAAAATGTTATTTTCTTCAGTATTTTGGGAGTCTCCTTGAGCAAACTGTTGACTGTTTTTTTCATTATTTTCTTCCATCATTTATTTCTCTTCCAAATTTTTCTCTACTACTTCTACTGGGTTTTCAAAATTATTTTTGAGCTCCTTCATGATCTGCAACCAATTCATATTTTTATGGAGGCTTTTGATGAAGGAGTTTTGACTTTATTGCTTTCTTCTATTTGTATATTTTGATCTTCTGTTATTATATTATATTATATTACATTACATTATATTATATTATATTATATTATATTATATTATATTATATTATATTATATTATATTATATTATCTTCTGTTATTCTTTTTATAAAAATATAAATAAAATATAAAATCCTTTATACAATTTTTCTTACAAAATTTTTATTTGCAATGTGTTAGAGCCTGAATATGCAGTTCCTTATCATAGTTTTCATTCTTTAGGGAAAGAATTGTGCCATTCTGTGACTTGCAGTCACACATCACCAGAAAAATATTGTTAATATTGTTGATATGGGCTTTTGCTTTACAGAGATGCTTAGGGACATTACAAGTATTATACAATTTTCTAACTCCAATTCCATATATTTCATTTCACTCTCTTAATAGATTTTAAGCAAGTAGCTATGGATTCACAATTCTTTTATTTGGGTTCCTGAGACTTCAAATGCAGAATGAAACATCTATTTTAACATTCTGAAGACCAACTTAGTTTGACAAAAAGTCAGGAATTTTTAAATGGTATAGATAAGATGAACTCTTCCCAGATCATATATGTATTCCATTCCCTATGAACATATATTTCTCAAGAACACATTTTATTCACATTTTCTCCTTGCAATATATACAAGCCAGTAGAGAGGTAAAGAACCACATAGTGGAAATAGCACTAAACTATCAGACCTGGGCAATAATGCTGACACTGCCACTAAGTAGTGGGTGACCTTGAGGAAATCATTGAACCTCTTAGACCTTGTTTTAGTTCCTTACTTTGCTGAATAAGGGTATGGGACTAAATCTGTAAGATCCATTAAAGATCTCACATTTTGTTTTGTTTTGTTTTGTTTTTAAGAGTACCATTTATAAAAGTAATGGATATAGTAGAACTAGTTGCATTAGGAAAATAAGGAGATGAATCATGAAACTTAGACCATAGGCAATTAATTTAAATTCTAGTTCTGCTATTTATTGCGTATAAAACCTTGAATAAATCATTTTGACTCACTGGGCCTTAGTTTTCTTATCTGTAAAATGGAGTAGTTAACTTAGTTCTTTTTTTATAAGTTCCCTTTCATTCCTCTCATTTCTTAATTCTATCATTCTTTGAAGTATATTATATAAGAAAATGTCCTGAGATTCTATGACTAGAAACTGAAAAGGATTTAAATAGATCTCCTTATATTCTTCATAAACTATATTTACCATTCAGGGTATGTCAGATAGAGTTGTTACTAATAAGAAGAGACTGCTTAGACCCTGCTTAAGTTTGATTTAACTTATTTCAGTTCAATTTAATAAGCATTCATTAATGCAAAGCATTGTAGTAAGTGCTAGGGATACAAGGATAGAGATTTTTGGCCCTGTTCTCAATAATCATACAATTACAAAGAAGATAATGATTGTACACAAATACTAATGATAGAAAGAGAATGATATAAGCAAAATTAAAAGGCAGGCAAATTTCTATGAGAACTTTAAAAAAATAAAAGAATCCTTTCATGTCATGTAATCTCAAGAAAGGCATCATCAAAAATGGCAAATAAAATAGGAAGACAGACTTTAGCAATTGGAGAAAGGAGTGGATGATGTATGGAGGATGGTGTGATGAAAGTCAATGAAATTGGAAAAGACCATTTGAGAAGGCAAAGGGAGACAGGTGGTTGAAAAGTAGAATATATGAAGGTAGGTCATATAAGACAAGCCCTGATCAATGAATGTTTCTCCTGGCTAACATAGGCATTTCCTTGTGGGCAAAATTTGTGCTGCTACTGGTTTGCACAATTGCTGACTTTTATCACCAGTTTTAGCATTCCCTCATCAAACTCTTTTTTTCCCCATCAGTGTCTGAGATATATTTGATTGTTTCTTCAGATTGGGGTTCCTCCTTCACCTTTCCTTTGCCTTTTTTCCTGCTTCTCCCTCAGAGTTGGCAAAATCAAGGACCACTTAAACTAACATTTCAACTGCCCTGGGGGTCCTGCCAATGTGCAAATTCTTCTGTTTTAAAACATTCTTCCTCCCCTTATTCAGATTCTCCTACTAATGTTAGGAGATAAATCTCGGGATCTTCCTAGCTTTGAGTAGCTCTCCACTTTAGCACTAAATTTCTCCTAACAGGAAACAATTGATGTATAACTTCTACCATCCAGTCACTCTCAGTGAAACAAAGAAGGTAATACAGGAATATTATGATAAATGCAAAGGAATGATCAAAACAAAGTGCTGTGAGATTTGAAGAAGAAAACTTTCTTCATGGCAGTGTGGGCAGGGCATATCAAGGAGGAGATGACACCTAATCATGGATTTGAAGATGAGATTATAACAGAGATAAGGAAAGGCATGATTAATACTGCAGTATAGCCTGATATTGACTCCATTTGCATTATAAACACCTTAGTGATCTGAATTTCAAGGTGATCCCTATTTCCCACATCATCATTCCTTCCAAAGAAAGGCAATTACTATTGGGCTGAGTTCTTAGTAGGACTCAAGATTACTTTAGGTAATTTAGGTGAGTCTTCCTTAAGAAAGATAGGTCTACCCACGTTTCCATCTCAGTCTTAAGCCTTGTTAACTTTAACCCTCAAAACCTAAGAAATGTCTCAATAAAGGCCATATTGACTACTTGCTCCAACAATTTGACAGCACTAAGGCAACAGTGAAAGAGTGGCACCATCATGGTCCCATGTATTTGGGGATCCTAATCCACAATAGGATGAACCCTGGTCCCTGTAACACTTGAATAAGCTGATATAGGATTATAGGGGGTAGAAAGAGATGGGTAGCACTCTGTGACTGTCATGTTAACAGCCCCTACAAGCCACAACTTGAAGGAGTAAAGGAATCTCAGAATATATTTTATCAAGTGTTTAGTCCCATGGGCCTAAAATATAGAATCTTTAGAGATCAACTTTTTAAAAGTGTTAACTATGTTGTCTTTAGGGAAACCTAATGATGTAATTGTAGATGCGTGACTAGGAAAGCAATAAAGCACATAATTGTCATGATCACCTCCTCAGATGGCATTTGCCACTGATAGGACACAAGCTCCAAATCACTGTAGCCATCCTACCTTCTGAAAAGGGAGGGCTTTCTCATACCTTCCCTCATATGAAACTAGCTATCTATTCTTGGTATAAAAACCACCTGGTCATAGTATATTATCCTAGTGAAATGTTGCTATAATCTCCTTGCTAGTATTTTATTTAAAACTTTTGCCTCCATATTCATTAAGGAAATTGGTCTATAGTTTTCTTTCTCTGTTTTGGCTCTTCTTGGTTTAGATGTCAGAACCATATTTGTGTCACAAAAGGAAATTGGTAGGATTGCTTCACCTGTTTTCCCAAATAACATTTATATAGTATTGGAATAATTATTTTTTCAGCCTTTGGTAGAATTCACTTGTGAGTCCTAGTGCTGGAAATTTTTTTCCTTAGGTAGTTCATTGATGGTTTGTTCACTTTATTTTTATAAATGAGGTTATGTAAGTATTCTATTTCCTCTTCAGTTAGTGAAATTTATATTTTTTGGAAATATCTATTTAACTTAGGTTATCAGATTTATTGGCATACAATCAGGAAAAACAGCTTTTAATTTTTGCTTTAATTTCCTCTTTGTTATTTCCTTTCAATTTTATATTGGCAATAAGGTTTCCTTCTTTCTTTTTTAATCAAATTAACCAATTATTTATTTTGTTGGGGGGGTTTTCATTAAACCAACTAGGAGAGTTATTTGTTAGTTCAATGGTTTTCTCACTTTCAGTTTTGTTCATCTCTCCTTTGATTTTTGGAATTTCCAATCTAGTATTTAAATGAGAATTTTTAATTTGTTCTTTTTTTAGCTTTTTAAGTTGCACATCCAGTTCATTGAGCTCCTTTCTCTATTCTATTCATGTAAGCATTCAGAGATATAAAACTTCTCCTAAGAACTGCTTTTGTTGCATCCCATAAATTTTGGTATGTTGACTCATTGTCATTCTTTTTAATAAAATTTTTGTTTCTGTGATTTGTTGTTTGACCCGCTCATTGTTTAGGATATGATCATTTAGTTTCCAATAGTCCTTCATTAAATATAATTTTATTGTATCATAGTCTGAAAAAGATTCATTTAATATTTCTGTCTTTTTGCACAGGATTGTGAGTTTTTTATGACCTAGTACATGGTCACCTTTTGTGTATGTGCCATGTACCACTAAGGAAAAGGTGTATTTCTTTCTTTAACAATGGCATTTTCTTCAGAGGTCTATCTCACTTCTAAAATTCTATTCACCTCCTTTACTTTTTCTTGTCTATTTTGTGGTTAGATTTATATAGTTCTGAGAGGGAAAATTTGAGTTCCCAACTAGTATAATTTTACTATTTCTTCCTGTAACTCATTTAACTTCTCCTTTAGAAATGTGGATGTTATACCATTTGGTGAATATATGTTTAATATTTATATTACTACCTTGTCTATGGTACCTTTTAGCAAGATGTAATTTCTTTCCTTGTCTTTTTTAATTAAATGTACTTTTGTTCTTGCTTTTTCTGAGATCATGATTGCTGCCTCTGCTTTTTTTTTTACTTCAGCTGAAGTATAACATATTCTGCTCCAGTCTTTTCCTTTACTCTTTGTGTGTTTCTCTGCTTCAAATGTTTTTCTTATGAGCAATATATTGTAAGATTCTGGTTTTTAATCCTCTCTACTATCCTCTTCTGTTTTATGCATGAGTTTACCTCATTCACATTCACAATTATGATTACTACCTGTGTGTTTCCCTCCATCCTATTTTTCACCTATTTATATTTTTCTCTCTTCTTTCACCCTCTTCCTCATCACCAGTGTTTTGCTTCTGACCAGAACCTCCCTCAATCTGACCTTGCTTTTATTAGCTCTCTCCTCTTTTCTTATACCCCTCCCTTTGTGCTTCCATAAAGGATAAGATAGATTTCTTTTGGGGGGAGTGCTTTTTTGGAGGGCAGTTGGGGTTAAAAGACTTGGCCAAAGTCACACGGCTAGTTTTTGTGTCAAGTGTCTGAGACCAGATTTGAACTCAGGTCCTCCTGACTCCAGGGCCGGTGCTCAATTCACTGAGCCACCTAATCACCCCATTCACTGTGCCACCTACCCACCCCAGTAAGATGGGGTGTATGGGTCTATACCCATAGTGTGTATGTTATTTCCTCTTTGAGCCAAATCCAGTGAGAGTAAGATTCAAGCAATGTGTGCCCACATCCTTTCTCTCCACTGCAATATGTCTTTCATACCTCTTCATTTAACATGATTTACCCCATTCTGCCTTCCCTTTCCCTCTTCATCCAGTACAATCCTCTTTCGCACCCATTAATTTTTTATATCATCCCATCAAAGTCAACTTAGACCCATACCCTCTATCTATGTATATTCCTTCTAAATGCCTTAATAAAGATAAGAGTTCTTAAGAATTACAAGTATCTTCTTCTCATGTAGGGATGAAAATAGCTTAACCTTATTGAATAACATTTTTTTCCTTTCCTATTTACCTTTTTATGCTTCTCCTAAGTCTTGTATTTGAAAATCAGATTTTCTGTTTAGCTCTGGTCTCTTCATCAAGATGTTTGAAAGTCCCCTATTTCACTGACTCCCCCCAAAGATTATGTTTACTTTTGCTGAGTAATTGATGCTTGGTCAAAGAATTGATTCAATTGGATCTAACCTCCTTTACCTTCTGACTAATCATATTCCAAGCCCCCAAATACTTTCATTTTGAAGTTGTTACATCCTGTGTATTCCTAACTATGACTCCTCATTTCCTGATTTTTCTTTTTGGCTGCTTGCAGTATTTTCTCCTTGACCTGAGAGTTCTGGAATTTGGTTAAAATATTCCTGGGGGTTTTCATTTAGGGATCTCTTTCAGATGGTGATTAATGTATTCTTTCAATTGTTTTTGACTCTCTGATTATAGGATATCAGGGCAGTTTCCTTTGATAATTTCCTGAAAGATGTTGTCCAGGCTCTTTTTTTGATCATGGCTTTCAGGTAGTCCAATAATTCTTAAATTATCTCTCCTGGATCTGTTTTCTAGGTCAGGTGTTTTCTCAATTATACACTTTAGATTTTCTTCTATTTTTTAATTTTTAAATTTTATTTGACTGATTTATAGAGCTATTTGCTTCCACTTGCTCAATTCTAATTTTTAAGGAATTATTTTCTTCAATTAACTTTTACAAATCATTTTCAATTTGGTCAATTCTGCTATATAAGGAATTGTTTTCTTTTTTTCTAAGCTATTGACTCTTCCATGATTCTCTTGCATAACTCTCATCTCTTTTCCAAATTTTTCTTCTACCTCTCTTATTTGATTTTTTTTGCTTTTTGGAGGGGGGAAGACAAGGCAGTTGGGGATCAAGTGACTTGACCAAGGTCACACAGCTAATAAGTATTAAGGGTCTGAGGCCAAATTTGAACTCAAGTCCTCCTGACTCCAGGGCCAGTGCTCTCTTCACTGTTCCACCTAGCTGCTCCTCTTATTTGATTTTTAACATCCTTTTTGAGCTCTTAAAAGAGAATTTTTAAGACCTAACAGCAATTCATATTTCTCTTTGACATTTCACATGTAGGCATTTTGACATTGTTGTCCTTTTCTGAGTTTATTTATTTCCATCCTCCCTGAGGCCATAGTAGCTTTCTATGATGAGAGGCTTTTGTTTGTGTTTTGCTCATTTTCCACCCCATTTTATGACTTTTTAAGTTGAGTTCTGCTTCTGAGGTACCAGAGGCATTGTCCCAAGGTTGGTGGGGAGAGGCTTATCACTGGCTGACTATGCTTGAGCCTCTGGGACTGGCAGGTTGCAGTTTCACTGGAGGTTACCTAGACTAGACTAGACTGCTGCACTGGGGCTTCTGCCCCTGCCTGGCAGGCCTGACCACTAGACTGCTTTGTTGGGGCCTGAGGCCTCAGCTGTGCCATTGGCCTGCTAAGCTGAACCATGAAGCCTCAGTTGCTGATATGTGCTGGAGCTAGGGGCCTCCCACTGACTTACCAAGACATCACCCATACTGAACAGCACTATCCTTTTACCCAAGAGAGACACATCTTTCCCTGCAGTCTTTCTAAGCTATCTTGAATGGGAAAATTGTTTTACCCAGTCCTTCTGTGGATTCTTTCACTCCAGAATTCATTTTGAGATGTGATTTAAAGTTCTTTTGGAGAAAATTGGGGAGGACTCAGGCAACTGTCTGGCTTTCCTTCTTGGTCAAGTGTTTCTTTCCAAATGAATATTGATCTTATTTCTCCCAAAGACTAGTGCCTTGCCTCCCAAAAAATTACTACTAATCATTTTATATGTTTCATATATTGTTACATATGTACATGATGTTGTCTGCCGTGATAAAATGTAAGTTGCTTGAGGGATTTTTCATTATTTTATCCCCAGCTCCTAGTATAATACCTGGTACATAGTAGGTACTTAGTAAATTCTTATTGATTAAATGATCGATTGACTTACTTGGCAACTAATTAGGCGTTGGATAGGAGAGAGACAAAGAAAATTCTAAGACTAGAAGCCTAGATAATTGGAGGAACAGTAGTTCTATCAATAGAAATAAGCCATTTAGGGGAAGCAGCAGGTTTTTTGGAAAGATTAAGAGGTTAATTTTGGACATGTTTATCTGAAATACTGATGAAATCCCTGACAAGTAGCTGGAAATGTGAGACTACAGATCTGTGGTAAGGTCAGAGATAGAGATGTACATTTGAGGACTTGCCTGCATAGAAGTAACAATAGAAATTGTTAGAATGAATATATGAGATCTTAAATGGGGAAAAGAAACTAAGGGAGAAAAGTAAAAAGAGAAGCTCGGGAGCTGAGCACAGATGAAGAACAATATGAGTACATGCTATTTGTATATTTTCACTTTTATCTTTGTTTATATGTGCTCATACATGAAAGGGCAATTAGGGCTCCATTTTTCTGCTTAGATTTGAGCATATTTTCCTGAAATGTAAACATGACCTTTTTTGTTTAATCAATGTATTTAAATAAATTATCTGTTCTTTTTCTCAAAATTTTTGACTGGGGTGAGAAGCAAAGTATCTATTCCTGGTGCAGGTCAATGGTAGTTGGTCTAGCTTTTTAGCAAAATCAAATTCATACTATCACTTGGGGAAAATATTCCTTTATGAAGGATTATAACCATAAGAAAGAAGATGATTGATTGCATTTTTTAAAAAGAATCACATGAAAAATTTAATGAATAGCTCATTTGTTTAACCCTTATGCTCTTGAACTTCTTTGTTCTAAACTTCATCTGAATGATCTTACAGGTACTTAAAAATTCTTTATATACTATTATTTTATTATGACCCTATTTGCTTTTAAGCAAAATTCAATGTGAGGGATCCACTTTATACCCTATATGATAAAATACTAAGAGGATCTTTAATTTGTAATGTTTCATCCCCAGGTCATTGTTAGTACAAAGTTTCCAGGCACATAGTGATCATTTTTTAGTTGTCCACTATTTTCATTTTCATCAAATATTTTATATATAAATGTAGAAATATACTACTCTTTCCCACACAAAATCCTTTTGGGCTGACGTGTCAAATTCACCATGAAGTCTTCCCTGATTTTCCTGACTGCCAGTGTTTTATCTATCCTCATAATGTCTTATATTATATACATGTTTCACCTTTGTAAACACACACACATGCACACACACTCTACCACATTCCCCTGTTAGTAGGATGTCAACTTTCTGAAGACAGGGGCTCTTTCTTTTTTATATTTCTATGCCTAATGCCTAGAAAAATACTTTGTACTTAGTAGGAACTTAATAAATGCTTTTTGAATATAATTCTAAGTCCATTTCACATATGCCTACAAGGACCCACATGGTTTAGACTGTTTAGCAATGATTCAATCCCAGAAGGCTTTATAAGTCCTAGACATTCTCTCCTGGAGAGTAGACTTGACAATTGTCAGAACATTCATTGTTATGAATATTCTTTGTTTCCTGACATTAATAAGAGAGGACTTCAAATAAAATTATCTCCATTGAAATGCCTCTATGCTATACACATTACTCTTGGATTTTAGCCCCTCTAGACAATTTCAAATAGCATAGACTGCATTAACCATAAAAGAGCAATGTAACTAACTTCCTCAGGAGGCACTTGATGTTAACAGGACAGCTTATTTAACTAAGGCAAGACTCTCAAAGAGAACAACCACGTTTTCTTTTTTTTTTTAATTTTCCACTATATATGATTTGTTTCAGATCCATTAATGTATTATTCTAATTCTACACTACAGTTTGCAAGTGACCTAGGGCTCCCAAAACTATAACAGTGGATTATAAACTCTGTCCTATCCTGTGAAATCAAAAATACTTTTAAGGATAATGCATACTGTCACCAACCTGGCATAGGTCCTTATCCTTTCAAGCCAGGCTATAGCAATACCCTGCTGGTTGGTTTCCTTGCCATGGTCTCTCCTCACTACAGTCTGTCCTCCATTCAGCTGTCAAAGTAATCTTCCAAAAGTGTTTAGCATCCCTATGTTCAATAAATTCCAGAGATTTGCTATCACCTCCAGGACCAAATAGAAATTCTTCTATTTGACAATAGTAGCCCATTATTACTTACACACACACACACACACACACACACACACACACACACACACACACACACACACACACACTTGTAACTTTCTTACACCTGACACTCCGCTGCTTCCCAACAGTTTCTCTGCAAACCAGTAAGAATGTTTGCTGGAGGTTTCTCAAATATGCCACTCCATCTTTTCTTGGATATGGGCATTATCACTGACTATCTCTCATCCCTGGAATGTTTTCCCTTTACATTCTGCATCCTGTCTTAACTTGCTTTTAATGTTGACTGTCATCCGAGAACCAGTCAAGCTTAGTTTAAAGAAGTTCATCCTGGTGGGTAGCTAGGTGGCACAGTGAATAGAGCACCAGCCCTGGAGTCAGGAGAACCTGAGTTTAAATCTGACCTCAGAAACTTAACACTTACTAGCTGTGTGACCTTGGGCAAGTCATTTATCTCCAATTGCCCTGTTTTCTCCACTCCAAAAAGGCAAAAAAAAAGGAATAAATGAAGTTCATCTGCAAAAATTTTACTATCAGAAGCATCTTTTCTTATTTATTGGAAAGAGCACCAGATTTAGAGGCAGAAGTTCTGAGCTCTGCCACTCAACCAAACTTGGTGACCTTGAATAAGTCAATTAGCCTCTTTGGGCTTCAGTTTTCTCATCTATAAAATGTAAAATAAGGGACTTAATGATTTATAACATCACTGCCAGTGCTTGAAGACCTTAGCTGATGAAGGCTTTCCACCACAACAAGTATCAAAGACAAAGAGGTATACCAGTCTCAATTTGTAGAGAGAGAATATTCATGGATGAAATCAAGAATCCTTAAAGTGGTCAAGTAAATAAATATGATTCTGCCATGAACCTGATTTCTTTGCAATAAGCCAGGGCTCAGGGAAGAATCTAAAAATATGGAAACATTCTCAGGGTAAGGCAATCTCTTTAGCCACTCAAGGCGCCAGTCAAGAGGGAGTCCCTAAGTGTGGTGTCTGTGTTTGAGGGGGAGGGAGGAAAGGGGGAAATCAGGATATCTTACATGCAGAATGGGAGTGTTTTGGGTGGGCCTGAGGATGATTTGATTGCCTGCAGTTCTAAGAAGGAATCAATTACAATCTTCATGTGTGATGGTAGAGTTACCTCATTTAAGATTTCTTTAAAACTATTACCCTCTTCACCTAGAGGATGTGTGTATTTTCTAAGTTTTAGCAGCCAGATTTAAGTTCTGGACTTAATTTGAGATAAACGGAAAACTTCCAACAAAGGAAATTGATTTGAATCTTTACAAAAAAAAACTCTTATCAGCAATGCAGTATCTCACAGCTGTTCATATTTTCACTTCATAACACGTGTCACTGTGACAAATGAAAAATATTTTCATCCTTTAGGATTATAGCGTTGCTGAAGAGCAATAAACAAACTGTAACAAGAATTATGTACATAGCTGACAGTTAATAGACCTATTCACAAAGTGGTAATGATTAGAGTGGGAGGACTGGATGAAGATTATTCTGCTTATACATGTTCCATATTATATTATATTAATAATTTATCAGGTAAAATTGTGATATTACTTTTTAATTAGGTTGGTATTGACCTTTTCAGGAACTTCTGTGGGAATGGGAATGGACAGAAAAACATCCAGGTTACTATTCCCCTTGGAATTATCTTTATAAGCAGCTTTGTCATCTTCAAGGTGCAATCTAATTAATAGTCCAGTGACCATTTGGAAAGGAACATAGAAATGCCAAGATACTCCTGAATTGTTCTTACTTAAATCTTTATTTTGTTTGGTTAGGATAAATATTGCAGTTGTGATTTCATTGGTATAGGAAACTTTGCCAGTGGAAGTTTCTTTTGAATTCACATGTAGAATTCAGCATTCATCCCTGTCAAATGACATCATAATTAACTCAACCCATTCTCATACTCTTATGAAAATCATTCTAGATTACTCCCATCCATAGTGTTAGCAGTTTCAATTCCCGTGACTTCTGCAAATTTTACAAAGATGAGAATTATGCCTTTATCCAAATCACTGAGAGAAAAAAATTGGACTACACAGCCTTGGTAGATTCCATGAGCTATCTCTAAGCTGATGTTATTCCATCAGTGATTAATATTTGGATCTGGTAATTCATCAGGTTCCAAATGCATCTAATTCTATTAATAATACCTTTGTGCTTGTGGATAACTAAAAGTATAACATGGCATACTATAAAATTCTTTACTGAAATTCGAGTCTATACCATTTCTCTGATCTTCCATACTAGTTACCTTGTTAAAGAATGAAATGAGTTTGTAAATGAATTAGAATTTTTCTTGATGAAGTGATGCTTTTAGTGATTGCTAATTCTACAGCTCAAAAGTCATCCCTTTGATAATGTATCAAGGTCACTTACATATAGTTGGCAGACTCTGTTCCTTTTTTAAAAATTGAGACACTTACTCTTTTTCAGACCTGAGATATCTGTCCCATTCCCCAAGATCTTTCAGAGATCACTGAATATGGTCAAGCAGTTACAACTTTTCTTTCAATAGTCGAGGTTATAGTTTGCCCAAAAATTGTGTTTAATTCATTGAAAGCAGGTAGATGCTACATAACCATCTCTTTACTTATCTCATTTCTATTTATTATTTATCACGCTTGCCCTATCCTTCTCAATCCAAAGATCATTCTCTTTGGAAGAGAAAAGAGAAGAAAAATGAGAGCAGATTAGGTCAGGTCCAACTCAGGTTGGTCCAACTCCAACCCAAATAGCAGTACTATCTCCTCTCTGACACTTTTCATGCTCTTAATACAGTTTAAGATTTTTTGTTTCTTTGTTTTCCTTTCCCAGCCTTGGCTAATCTGGGCTTTTGTGTTCTTCACACTATTATTATGGAACAATGTTGCTTTTCTGTCTTCTTCATCA
>CM053600.1:62607638-62630771 GCA_028646575.1 Pseudocheirus occidentalis
TCTTTTTCCCATTAACATTTGAAAAGTCTAACTTTGTCTTAAATGGGGCATTATTTCAATTCAAAACTTCTTTAGTCAGATGACAAGAGGTTATTATCAATGATTTCCAGATTTTTGTGGTACTCTTCATACGGATTACACACAGCAGTGAAGCTACCTTCTTTAATCATATCAAATAAGATTCTTTTAATAGGAAAAAGCAGTCACCTTTTTCAGTAGTCTGCCTTTTAATATACATGTCCTTAAAATAGTAATATTTTCCCTTTTGCATCATAGCCCCAATCTACAAAAGCTTTAACTACTTTTATTGTTGAATCTTCAAGTGATTTACAGGTTCAGGCAAAAGGATGACATCCAGTTTCTCCCATTTAAATTCCATTTACCTATCACACTCTGCATATTGCACAGATGTGATGACATAATGCAGTCCTGTCAAATACCTTTCCTGAAATTAAACTGCCATATTATGCTTTTGTACCCTGTGGTCATTGCAATATGGATTGTGTAGGAAATGGACCAAATATGAAAGGTAATTTTTTTCCTTTCCTACAGTTCTCAAGAGTTCTGCATTTTCATTTCAACCAAAATCCAGCTATCTGGAATTCACAGGGAATGACCTGTTCTGGAGAACTGAATTTTCTAAACAAGCTGAAGGTTTTCCTTAGTCAGCCACCAAACTTATATTTCCACCATTTCGGACAGAAATCTTTTTCAAGTGTATTACATACATTTACATACCATTACATATCTCTTGTTTTTTAAATATCCTGAACATAATTCACCCTTTTGGGGAGATTCCTAGCTCTCTTTTAGGCACAGATCAGGAGCTACCTCCTACAAAAGGCCTTTCCTAGTCCCCTCAGTTATTAGAGCCTCCTACATTCTAAACTACTCCATTTACTCAATATATACTTGATATTTCTTTATCTGTACATGTTCCATTCCCTCTGTACAATGGGGACAGTCAGGTAATGCAAGAAGCTGGCCTGGAGCCAGGAAGAGCTGAGTTAAAATCCATCCTCAGTTACTCATTAACTGTGTAACTCTGGGCAAGACACTTCAGTTCTGTTTGCCTCAGTTTCCTCATCTGTAAAATGGGGATAATAATAGCACTTTCCAGGTTTATTGTAAGGAGCCAATGAGATACTAGTAATGTAGTGCCTAGACACAGTTAAGAGCTGTGTAAATGTTAGTATTATTATTATTATTATTAGAATATAAACTACTTGAGGAAAGAAATTTTTTTAGTCTGGGGGGAGGGGGTTGTCTTTATATCTCCATAGTCTAGGATCAGTCCTTTCACATAATAGACATTCAATAAATGTTTGTTGAACTGGTTTTGACTTGTTTTCATTAATATCAATATGAACTTACACTGAAGTACAATGACTAACTTGTTCTCAGAGAGTCATTTTTTCACCTTGAAGAATATTATTATGTTAGAAGCAGGAAATTTAGATATCATCTTATCCAATCTATTCATTTTATAAGTGATTCATCAATACCATATAGTTAGTTAGTGGCAAAAACAGGACTAGAATCTATCCATGTGTCCTGAAAGTATGCAATTACGTATTTCTTCTATGCTTATAACCCAGGCTTCTTTATTTTCTCCTTTTCTCTTGTTTGTCCCATCTTTCACCTGAAAAACCCTTTACCTTGTTTCATTTGTCCATTAAATTATGGTTAAAAGAGTGAAACTCTAACTGATTCTGAACAAGTCACCAAACCACAATTTTGGTCAAAGCTGAAGATCTGCTAGGAGAGTACTGCCACTCTGGTTGATTAAAGGAAGAAATTTAATTGAATAACAATCTCATTTATATGAAGTCACAAATACAAAGTCATTAGCTATTGCACAAAAGCCAGATTTTGTTTTGTGAAAGTAATCAACTATTTTGAAAGTTATCAAAATCTATCTCAAATTAAGATGACTTTTATTATTTGAAAACAGTAGCTGGTTTTTGTAAAATTGCTCAACTTTGTGTTTTTACTGTGTCTTTAATGTAGTTGACTGAATGGACTGGCTAATAAGATCTAACTTAAATCCCTTCCAGAGACTGCTTAGTAGAGCAGACCTCAGGATGGGTTTCTGATGCAACTACTTGAAATAAAGGCACTTATTCTTGAAATTTTAATAAATTAGCCAACCAAAAGTTATGGATGCCTCGCAAAAAGTTACTATAAATATTAAAGGTAATACTAATTCTACTAATAATAGAAGTAGGGTTAGAGTAGAGAGAGAGCTGGTCATAGTGGGAAGAGTACTGAGCAAGAAAGACCCCACATATATTTCCTGTGTTACCTTTAAGAGTGACTTTAACTCTCAATACTCCATGCAAATCTCTAAAATTCTAAGTCATACTGATAGTTGCAGATTGAAATTGGTAGAGGGAATCTCCTTACTGGGAACTGCTTAATCCAATAAAATCACATGTCATGAAATCATTCTCTACAGGATTCTCTTCTTTCATTCTCTCACATTTACCCTCTGCCTATTGTCTTCAAATTGTCTATCTTACCTACACCCTATAGTCCTGACCACTCCATTTTTCCCTTTTTTACTGCATGTCTCCATTCTGCTTCTGAAACCCCCTTGGTCTCTTCTACAGTATCTATTGGATTTAAGTAGAAAGAATAGCAAACTGAATTAAAATAATAGATGATTCTGCATAAGCCATGTCTTCTTTATTATCCTAAAGCACAAATTTGCCTGAAAGTACAGATGGAAAGTATTCTTAAAGGGAAGGCACTAGTTGAGTAACAGGGACTAGGAAAGATAGGATTAGAGACTGAGTCTTGGAGAAGGCCAAGGAAGTTAAAAAGCTGGGTTGAAGGGGGAAAAGATCCTGCATGAGGGGCAACCAGTGGAAAATACAGTCGATTGATGGAATAATGTAGTGCCATGTGTGAGAAGGAGCAAGTAACCCAAGTAGCAGGGCCATAGAGTATGTGGAAGAGAGTAAAGTGTAAAAAGACTGAAAGGTAGAAAGAGGTCAAATTGTGAAGTGCTTTAAATGCCAAATTGAAGAGTTTCTATTTGATCTTAGAAATAACAATGTGTCACTGGATTCTGAGTAGGGAAGGTAACATGGTCAGACCTAAGCTTTAGGAAAATCACTTTGGAATTTGAGTGGAGGATGGGTGGGTATAGAGATACTTGAATCAGGGAGACCAATTGAAAGGAACCAGTGATTTGCTGGTAAATGTTCACCAACCAACTTTTGGGAGGGAGAATGTATGCATGATATGCTTTTAAATTATCTTTGCCAAGAAAACCCGAAATAGACCCAGGAAGAGTCAGGCACTACTTAAAAACAACAATTCAACTCATTATTAACACTTTTCCATCATATCCTTGAGTCTAGAAATCAATAAAACAATAAATCAAGTAGTAATTTGGAGCATTTGCCCATTTCTGAGGTGTCAAACCTCACAATGTTACATATTATGACTATGTCCAGATTAGGATGAATAATGAATCCCCTCTTCTCTCATTATTTGAATTCACACTGCATATTTCATTGTACTGAAGCAAATTACCTTATTTTACATAATTTTGACTGTGTATGGTATGAATTTGAATATGTACTACCACTTCTGGGGATTCATTACCCATTATTCTCATTAATACCCAATATTCTCATTAATAGAAGCCCTCAGCACTCTCTCCTTTCCACTACAACTTCCCTGCTAGCTATTACAGGGACCATATGTTCCATGGGTGGCTTCTATGTCTTTGATCAATCCCTATCTTCCTTCTCACTAAAACTTTTAGCTGCTACTTCCTACCTTACTTTAATAATTCCCTCAGTTTCAGTACTTTCTCATCATTAAAAGTACTTTATACTGTTTTATGTATATATACTTTGTATTTACTTATTTGTGTACATACTATACCCCTAGAAGTTTCTAGGGCATAGGAACAATTGTATTTTGTCTTTGTATCACAAGTATAAAACATGGGGTCTTACACATAACAGATATTTAATAACTATTTGTTGAGATAAGTGAATGAGTGAAATGGAGCACTAGCTGGGGATATACATATGAAATACAAGGTAGTCCCATCCCTCAAAGAGATAGTCATTCGAAAGGAGGAGACCAAACATAAGACGATAGGTAGCAGGAAGGTGTAATCTGATCTGGTGAGTTACAGGAATAGTGAGTAGAGTGATAAGACAATTGATTGACATTAATATGGCAGGAAGAAACCAGAAAGCAGTGTAGTGTATCCAGGGTTGTCTATAAATAGTGAAAATTAACCAAAAGCCCAAGTCTCCAGAGCAGGTGTTAGAGTTCAGAATTCAATCTGCCTTGAACTGTACATAAATAACTTGGACTGTCCTACTAGACTTAGTTGGCCAAAAATATAGGTCTAATTCAAATTGTTAATTCTGAATGTTACAAATAATAATACTCTTTATTATTATTATCATTATTAATCTGTCTTATATGAATTAATGTTGTTCATGTATTATTAACAGATCATACATTTAAGCCGGGTTTTTTTCTAGTATGGGTAATATATTTGAACTATTTTCTAAACTTTTCACTTGAACACCTGAAGACTAAAGGCCAAAAAAAAAGTGGAAATAATTTTGTGTGTGTGTGTGTGTATGTGTGTGTGTGTGTGTGCATAACTCTGATATAGTACAAAGGATCAGAGGAGCATAAATTGAGAAGTAGAAGAGGCCTCAAGCTGTCTGATCTAACAGCCTCATTTTATAGATAAGAAACAAGACCAAAAGGTATTAAGTGACTTGTTTAAGGTCACACAAGTAGTAAATGACAGAGGCGGCATTTGAAACCAGGTTATTTGATTTAAACTGATATACATGAAGATTGGCTTCTTAATTCTTATATAACCAGCTGAGCTAGCCAGGAGAAACAATGTACTGAAATTAACTAGTTGTCAGAAAACTTTAAATGTCTCTAATCATCTAGGATGGATATAATTAGAATTACTTGCCTTTAGGAAATAGGGTTGAGATGTCACCTTAAGTAACTTTTTGTGACATCTTAGTCTACTAGATAATTAATCAAGGTCATTCATAGATTCCTTGAAATAATAGACATAATATAATTATGTAGAGTCAAGTTTATATTTTAGACCCACAGACACAAAGTTAGTGTCACTTAATGAGGTTTTGCTGAATGACTACACAACAAAACAGTCCTGTCTAAAGTTAGATGGCAGGAAATGCTAGCAATAGTCTCAGAATTCAGAGATTTAACAGTAGACACCGGTCACTACATTAAACACTCCATGCCTAACAGAACACCTACTTTGCTATTTCTAAAGAATGGAAATATGAAAATTAAGTCCTACTCTACTAGTTGTATGACACTGTTTTCATCTATCCAGCTGAACCCAGGAGATAAGCCCATAGGCAGAGTAGTTACAGTTGACTGATTTTTGTGCAGTATTTTCTAGGGAAAATTAGCAAATACATATCTCTACACTGCAAATTGGCTGAGAATACATGTAAAATATAAATCTTTTATATTTTGCATTAATATTTTATATTCTGAATCCTTACTGTGCCGTTTTGCATGGTTAATTACCTACTACAAACCTGTTCTCATAAATTAAATATAATCTAAATAATACAAAAGATGTTCAAAGCTTGTAAAACATTTCAAAAAGTTCTATCAGATTTCTTCCTCAAAGAGCTTATTGCTGTATGTAACCTAACAATCATGGATCTAATATTGAAATTGTAACTTAACCGTGATTTTTCCCCTTATTTCTCAAGTAATTTGCATTCAGATTTGCATGTGGCTCTTTTATCATACCTTTGGATATCAGTTCAACATTGTTGCCTAGATGAAACCAGTGAGAAATAAAGAAAGATAATTGTGGCTACATAAAGAAAATTTAAGAGGGAGAGGGAAGAATAGCTTCTTTCTCTACCTGGATATGCCACACCCTTCTCTAAAGCATGTTAAAAACAGAACTTGTTCACTTTCCCCCTAAGCTTGACTTTCTTTCTAATTTCCCTAGTTCTGTGGAGGGTGTCTCCATTATTTTGTCATCCAGGTTCACAAACTAAGAGTCATTCTCAAATCTTCAATCTGTCAACAACACCCTCATCCCCCCATAACCAATAAATTGCTACGTTTTGTTGATTCCACTTCCTCAATGTCTCATCCCTCCTTTCTTTTGTCTCCAATTAGGTCTCCTTGAATCTAATTCACCTAATTTTTCTCCCTCTCTAATCCATTCTTCACATAGCTCCCAAAATTATATTCCCAGAAAACAGGTCTAACCATATCACTCTTCTACTCAACAAGCTTCAGGGCCACCCTATTGCCTTTTAAGATAAAATAGAATTTCTTCTGTTCATTTTTTTAAGCCTTTCATAATTTGATTCTAATCTAGATGCCCAAGTGAATTATATATCACTCTTCCTTTATTACTCTAGTCAAACTGGCCCATTTCTGTTACCATATATGAACTTCTGTACCACATCTTTTCAGAAGCCATTTTCCATTCTTAAAATCCTCAACTGTTATCTCTTGAAGCTCTAAGCTCCCTTAAAGGCTCAGCTCAAATGCCACTTATTTCAAAAAGTCTTTCCTGCTTCCCTCAATTTTAACACCCACCACCACTAACACCAAATCATTGCTTTTAGGTTGTACATGCCACATGTATTTAGGGGCAGCTAGGTGGCACAGTAGATAGAGTGCCAGACCCAGAGTCAGGAAGACTCATTTTCTTGAATTCAAATCTGACTTCAGCCACTAATTGTGTGACCCTGGGCAAGTCACTTAACCCTGTTTGCCTCAGTTTCCTCATCTGTAAAATGAGCTGGAGAAGGAAAGAGCAAACCACTCCAGTATCTTTGTAAAAACAATAACAAAACCAAAATGGAGTCACAAAGAGTCAGACATGACTGAAACAACAAAGCAACAACCACCATCTATTTACTTATCTGTGAACATCTTGCATCCCCCAGTATAATGTAAACTACTTACAGGCAAGGGCCATCACATTTTTGTATCTGAACACTCAACACTTGACAGAGTTCCTTATATGTAGAAGTCACTCAGTAAATGCTTGCTGAATGAATGAATGAGATCACAATTATTAATTCAGTTCTTTAAAAACAAGATTTTGTTGTATTAAGCTTTTAATCTTCCTCACAAGTTCCTTTAGAGAATTTATCTTAAGCCAGCAGTTCAAGTTGCATCTGAAACTCAAACAGTGTTTTAGTAGGATATAAATGAAGTTAATTACTTTTCTTATTTTTCCTCTGAGACAAGGGTATGAGACACCTTATTTTCTTAGTAAATCAAAATGCCACATCATTGAAATATTACCTCATGCATTAGTATTCTTTCACAAAAAATACTGACTCATTGGTCCAGCAAATATGCCTACACTCTGGATCGTGGTAAATATCCCTTATCCAGGAGACTTTTATATGGGTCAGACTGACAAACTGGGTTAAATAGATTGTCAAAAATAAGCAGGTTTGTTTCCAAGGAACTGCCTTTCTACAAAGCAACATCATAAAGGATTCCCAGGACAAATCTTCAAGGCTCATTTTTCCCTGTACTATACCATCCATCAGTACTATATATGTATAATGTGGACAAGTACATCTTGTTCACATTTGTATTGTGCTATCCTCACACAATCCTCTCAGCTAAACTTTCATGGGCTTCACTGTTCTGTTCTTAATTATTTTATAGTTTTGACATGTCTGTTTGGGGTTCTAGATTAACTAAGGTGGTTAAATTCTTATTAAGTACCCATATGATTTTTCTTATATATTACCTAGATCCCATTTCAAATCCATTTGCATTCAAAAGAGCACTCTTCACTCTTAGAAACTAAGTTATTTTTAGAAAACATACTGAATTCTCTTTATTTAGGCTAAATGTGGCTTACAATTTTGATTGCAAACCAATCAAAATAACATTTTAAAAGTGTTTTACATATTATAGCCGAATTTATGGTAGGTTGATAGACCATATAGCAGCTCTCGTATATTTTCCAAATGCAAAAGGTCTAGAAATGAGCCTTCTCACCCCACTCCCCACCCCTCTCACTCTATTTTTTTCCCAACAACGCCAGAGAGTGGGAGTAAGGGCGCTACAGAAATCTATCTTCATATATATATATATATATGATTTGCGAGAGATTGTCATTTGCTAATTTATTTCACAGAATACCTAACCAGAAAAACAAACAAAAGTTAGCATGATGACATTCTTGTAAGACTTATTTTTCTATAACATATTTGACAGATGGATATTTGAAATCACTACTATTGCTGTTTTTGCATTTTTGTTAAAATGGTTAAATTTTAACACTTCATATTTATCTTTAAAATATGACCATGTTTATGGCTTGTTTGTGCATATTATAAACACCCTTTCCCCTTAGAATGATGATAAGTGTCTTTCAATTCAATAAAACATCCTTAAGCACTTTCTATATATAAGCAATGTCTCTTAGCTATTGGGATTAAGATACTAAGCTATCATAACATCTACTTTAAAGAAGCCTATGTTCTCCTGAGGTTAGGTAGTAGATTCTGGATAGACATCATATACATAAATATAACACAAATTAAGAAATGATTAGGGGGAAAGGAGAAATAAAAAATAATCAAGGAAAAATTGAATTTAGAGATATTTTTAATTAGAAAGATAAGAGGTTTCTTGAAGTCAAGGTTCATGTCTTTTTTTGATCTTAGAGATTTGTCTTGAATATCTTACTTAATAAACATTTGTTCAGTTGAATTAAATACCAGTGACTCCTAAATTTATCTGGAGTCCTGTCTTCTCTCTCAAATCCAAGATCCACATTTCCAGGTGACTGTGGTTCATAGTGTCCAAAATACATAGCCAGTGGCTCAAACTAAGAATGTGGAAAATCAAACTAAGTTCTCCCCCCACATACACACACTTACAAAAAACATCTCTTCCTTTTCTATCAAATAAAGATCATACTCTTTAGTCTGGCATTCAAGTCCCTTTATAATGTATCCCAAATCTTTCTGTTTATCTACTGTCCTTTGTGAACCTAATGCTCTAGACAACTCACTTTGAAGCAAATCCTGTACTTTCCTGCCTTTGTACCTCCTTTATGGCATTCCTCTTGCCTGGAATGCTTAATGGCTGTCAAAGTTTTACTGCCTTTTAAGTTCTAGCTCAAATGCCATCTCCTCAAGAAATCCCTCCTTGATCCATATTCCGCACAACTACCACCAACTAGAAACACCACCAACTCCCTCCTGTGGAATCTGTCCAGGCTTTGAATTCCCCAATACCTTTTTCTTATTGAGAAGACCATTGAGAGAAGGGTTGAGTTAGCCTTTACTATAAGCAGAATACACATATATGGCTTCTTTGAGCCAACCAACTTAATGGCAGACAGTTTAAAATGTAATCTGGATTGTGTTTACCAAGAACTGGACTAAGGAAACAAACTCATTTCAGATATGCCAATAAACTTACATGAATCTTTATTGACTTTCTGTCATGACTGATCTAACTGAATTTGAACGTATACACCAGAGACCATCTCCTATTTCTAATCTTCTCGGCTACTTTATCCACTAATATTCCAGTACATATTCACACAATAAATTGCAGATTAAGCTGAGAAGATACTTTGTAGGTAGATACCTAAACAGAAATGAAAAATAACACTGAAGTATAAATTGAAAGAAGCATATATAAATTTTTCATCTTACTGGGTACTCTTATCTTTCCTCTTAGAAGGAGAAGTCAATAGCTAAATCCAATGGGGGAGGGGTTTGCAGAAAAACTCCCCACCCTTCTTTTATCATAAAATATTTTCCTCTACCTACTGCTTTCTGAAATTTCACTTTAAAGAGGCATTCCTTTAGATGAGATTATTTATTATCCAAGAACCCTCTTTTAAAATTCAAATATCCTTAGAAGAAATATTTAGCTATTATCAATCATTAAACCTCAGTTCAAACGACTTTATCAGATCAATTTCCTCCATGACAGCTATCTGAGATCAAGGTATTATGGGAATAGAAATTCTGCTGATGGGGGAGAGAGATAAGAAAGAGAAGGAAGTGTTAAAGGTAGAGCAGAAAAGTGATAATGTTGGATCACGGAACATCACTAAGGAGGACAAATCAGGGGGGAAAGAGTGGCAGGAGGGAAGAAATGAAAAAGATGGAGAATACCAAAGATTACATTTATTGACTTACAAATTTAATGTAGGGGAACTTATTATGAAGTGTTCTGCACAATATTTTAGAAAAGTCCTGAGAGCACATTTCAGAAAGAAAGGGGTAAATTTGAAATGTTTTAAATTTTTTTGTTAATTATAACAAAATAAGTTAACCCGAGCAAAAGGACCCTCGAAAAGACACAGGACAGTTTTCAGAAAGGAAATCTAGAAACTAAGGTCTCTATGCTCTTTTCATAATATTCTTTCCCCCCTGGGACTTCCTCTGAGGTGTGTGATGAAAGGGAGAGCAACGGCCTCTTCTCTGAAATTATTGCTTGGCTACAGCAGTTCCTGTCCCCTATTGCCACAGGTACTTAACTCAGCCTAAGAGCTATGAGGGCGACAAACTAACCGCTCCATCAGTTCCCTAGCTCTAGCCAGGTCTCTATTACTGACATTGTTCAGTCAGAAAAGTGGTCACTTTAACTTAGATTCCACACTATGTCAGAGTAATGCTATATAGGTTCTCTAAAGCAAAGAAAACTGAACACTTTGTGTCGATTTGTTACAGAATGCAAAACTGTTATCAAAAGACTGCACTGATACAAAATGCAACACATCCTATTAAGTAATTTTGGAAATAAATAATTTTAAATGATGGGAGGATTACCTTTTAATAGATAAAGATACCCCCATAAAATGCATTAAAGATCTGTACAGTAGCCTTGCAATAATGTGTAGTCTCGTCCTTCCTCATTTAAGGCATTTAATAGTAATATATTCATTCCATTCTTTTCCTTGATGTGCTGGATAGAACCAGGCCATTTTAAAATAGCAAAACTTTAGTGTGAAGAAAAAGGGATAATCTTAAGTACTGAATTTTATTGGTTACATGAAAAATTAAGCATAAACTAATCATAACAAGTTTATATTGGCTGATATTCTACAATATGCCCTTAATGTAATTACAATAGATACTTTAGTGGCCTTTCCCAAATAGGCTACCCTCCCTAATCTGGTTCAAATTCTGGTTTATTTCAACCACAAAATCTGATAGGCTGGTTAGGAGCATAGCAATGAGCAATGACTGTCAGGATAGATGCTGTTCTCTTACACTGTATGTAAAAATCTGAAGGTGTCACTTTTACTTTTTGTATGAGTCCTAAGAAATTCAAATGCCAGTCTTTTCCCTAAGAATCAAATATCCATGATCCTTCAGACATTCTAAACTAAAGGTTTATGCCTCAGGCAGCTTCAAATACTTTGGCTATTTCTTATGTAGTTCTATTCCAGTCTTCTGGTGTATGTTATAATCTACCAGGTCTTTGACACTGGAGTATTTGGAGATGTTCTGTGAACCAGAATCTGTCCTCCTAAATCACAAGTCAGAAAAATCTCTTGGGGTGACCTCCAGTCACTGGAAACTAATCAAGGGTTATCTATTGTCCATACTTTATAGGGAGAGAGATATGTTCAAATTGACCATGAGAAATCTCCCTGATCAATACCCCAACCTTACACATGCAGGGGAGGGGTGATGGGAGGAATAGCACAAAATGCATTTTACTCCTTCCTTTAGACCAATAATGCCCTAACTATTGATAACACATCTATAGCCACAATATTTTTAAATGAACAGACCCCAATGTCTTTATATTCATAGTACTTATTTACAAATTACATAAATATACTATTGTAAATATTATAAAATACATACCAAATAAAAATTATAAAAGGATGAGACAAAGATGAAATAATATGTAATCACAAAGCCAATATTGAGTAGAGGAACAACATGGTCAGAACTGCACTTTAGGAAGTATATTTTAGAAGAAGTATAAATTTCATTTCTATGTGGAGGTAGATTGGGGTAGAGAAAGAAAAACTAAGGCAGGGAGACCAATAAGGAGTTTATTGCAATAGCCTAGATGAAAAACTATAAGAGTCTTATTAACAATAGTGGTTGCTGTGTGACTAAAGAGAAGGGAACCTATTCAAGAGTTGTTCTCAAGGTAGAAGCAATAAGACTTGACAACTTTACCAAGAGAATGTGAGAAAGCATGTTGCAGCCCTTCAGGAACCTTGGTCTTCACTTGGAAATTATTGTCTTAAAAACTGAAAATATTTTTTCCTATTTGACTACTAGGATTCATAATTGAGTATATGAATAAAATGATAACTTCCCAACACAATCTAAATTGTATTATATATTATAGTACAGTAAATTTAAAAGCATTCACACAATCCTATGCAAAAACAAACAATAAAAAAAATAAAACCACAATCAATTTTTCATTCTTTTGTCCCTGAATACACTGGATAAATTATTAGATTTAATGGAAAACACTATAGGAGACTTAAACTGTCCTTGTCTATGTCTTTGTTCTAGTTTAATAAACTGTGAAAATGTTCTCTGAAGCAATAACACCATTCGAAATTTTTTAAGCAATGTGGTAGACTATTGAAGTTGTCAGCACCTGATAACTAATGGCATTTTTTTCAAAAGACTTCAGCAAACACTCAAACATCATTGAAGATATTGCCCTTATTCCCCACTTGGGGAATAAGAGTGAGTTTTAGTTGAGTTGATTTTAGATATGTGTGATATCCCCCCACTTCCAGGCATCAGTAGTAGAATATCAAAAGGCCATTCAGCACATTCAAAACAAAACACCTAGTTGCCAAAAGCTACCTTTATATTAGTCTTGCTTTCATTTTGATTATAACCAGAATTCACAAGTTAATGAGAGGCATAAAGGCTCCTCATGCTAATTTTTTGGGAGGTAGAAAGTCTTGATAATTTCTGAGGTCAAAGAGAAATCTGGAATACTCACCTTGGCTAGGGAGCTCCGAAAAAAGTAAATAATTTTTTAAATGGGTTAACCTACAATTGGCTTTCAGGTATGTTCAATGAAAAGAAAATAGGCCAGTACTCTCCTTCCTCTTTGTACTGTTAGGCAACTGTACCCAAGACATAAATTGCTGACTTGTAAAGCAGCTTTAAAAGTACAACATGCCATTTGGTCATTAACAATTACTTCTTAGTTGCATTTGCAGGAAGTTTCCAGAAATACAAGGGTACAACAGTTCATGGTACAGTGGAAGGAGCAATGGCTCCATGATGTTGACCATGGCACTTGAACTACATATATGTCACTTTCCACATTTGTAAAATTAAGAGAGTGGAACTAAATGGTTTTTGATGTTCCTTTTAATTCTAGAGCTATCATCCTAATATCACTTCCTATGAAATTTTTATCAAAAACACTCAACGAATTTTTGACAATGCTGATAAAATTTGAAAGTAATAATATCTTCCTAGAATTAGAGCTGGAAGGTGCTTTAGAATAATTTTACATACAAGGATACCAAGGCCTTAGGAAGTTTATCAACTTGTCCAAAGTCAAAAAGGTGCCCTTGTGTGGCAATGCCAGAAATCTAATTCAAGTCCTGTAATTTCAGGCTCATTGCTTATTCCATTGTGTCATTTTGTCTCTCTCAAGTCATAATATTTACATGCTCACATAAAAAATTCTTCAATAATTTTGGAATAACATCATTCACAAAATTTAACCATTGCAGTATGTCACAGTGGAAAGCATGCTAAATTTAGAATGGGGACCTGAATTTGAATCTCAGCTCTGCTCCTTTCTGCCTGTGTAGACCATAGGCAAGTCATTTTTCCTTTCAGAATTCCTTCTTCCTCATCTAAAAAAATGAGAGTGGTTGCACTTGATAGCCTCCAAAGTTCTTTCTGGCTCAAATTCTGTGTTCTATAATTATCTGTCACAAATTTAGCCAGGCACCTAAATGCACAGTGGATTGAATACTCATCCTCAAGTTAGAAAAACTTGAGTCTGAATCCTGTGCCCAGATACTTAATACCATGTGAACAAGACTATCAGTCATTTAATCTCTCTCAGTCTCCATTTCCTTATATGTCAAATGAGAAGTGATGAACCTTTGAGCTTTAAATCTGTGTAGAATCTATGATTCTACAAAATGTGAGGGCTGAACTAAATGATCTCTAAGGTCCATTCTGTCTCAGATAGGCTAACACTAAGATTTTTTTTAAAGGCAGTCTAGTACAAAATTAGATTGAGTGCTAATTGAAATCTGAATAAGATAGAGACTATGAGTTGGACACTAAGACAATACTCTGAAAAAATTGTAAAATGGATGAAGGTTGGCTGCAAGGTGGTAAATTTTTACATCCAGTCCCTACCTATCTCATAATCTGATGGTCCTGAGTTCAAGCCTCAGAGAAGGCAAAGTGATTTTACTTACTCTAATTACCAACAATATCATATTAAAAAAATAGAAATCTCTCTGTACAAGGTAGGAGAGTAATTAAGTAGAGGAATAGAGAGGGAAGGGAAAATCCCAGCGGGAATCTTCTCTTCTGTGCTTCTTTTGATGGGAAGGTTTCAAGAGGCCAAGCTGCTCTTGATCTAAGGTACTCTTTGAAGAAAAGGAATATTGTGATATTTTAATCTGACAGCATGACCTAAAGGACAAAGTACTGGACTGGAAATACTACCTCAGACACTTAGTAGGTGTATGACCATGAACAAATCATCTAATCTCTCTGAACCTTAGGTGTCTCATCTGTAAAATGAGGGTATTAAATTAAATAGCTTCTAAGTCCCCTTCTATCTTTTTATCTATGATCCTATAAACATTGTGCCCATAAAAACTACTCTTTCTATTCCATTGGACATTATGTTTATGGAAATAATTAACCACATTAGTTTTGGTATGTCTATAAGAGTTTACATTTACAATATTGATCTGATTGAGGCTGCTTTTACGAAACAGATCTCACCCCACAACTGAAATCTACCTGAAAGGAAATATGCATGTGCTTATATATGTGTGTTTAAGGTGTCCTCAGTATTCTTGGTGATAATGTTTTTACATATGTATGTATATATGTATGTATATGTGTGCAATATACATATTACATGCATGTGGATAGAGAAAGAGAAAGGTCACCCCTATAATTATATTTAGAAAGAAATATATATGTACTGATGAAAAGAGTTAACACAATTATACAAAATTATTGCACCAGCATATATTGAATCTAACTCTGAAAGTTGTAAATTTTAGCAAGTAAAGATGTTGTCCAAGAGATAAGCTGTGTCAGTCCTGAGTGGACTGTGGCTAGTCCCGTGGGACATGTAGTGGCAGTAAGAGCAGCTAACAAAAAAATAGAAAAAAGAGGCCAATGGAGACCAAATAGAAATTGCAAATTTGACTTGAACTCATATATTTGAAGAAACAAATTAAAGTTAAATGACTTTTCACAAAACTAATGGGTGCTAAAGCCAGGGTTTGAAACCAGAACAGATATTCATTGATTCATATTTCTGCATCTTATAACCTAGACCTTAAATAAGTATTACATAAATGCCAAAACATGAATAAAGCTGAATGTGCCAGCAGCCTGCTGAGTTCCTTCTGTCTTCATTGAAATCTTCATTTTTGCTTCCTCCCACTCATATTACTAGTAGCAAAAAACTAGAAGTGTAGGTCATAATGTCACTGGTACGAGCAGAGTATACAATACCTGTCCATCATACATACTATTGGTACTAGCCCAAATGAAGAAATATCTATTATAGACAAGGTATTATGTGTCAGGTGCTGAACTAAACTTAATAGTTTAGTTAACTTAATAGTTAATGACTTAATAGTTAATGACTATTAAGAGATCTGATGTCCAGTCAGTCTCTTGTAGGCAGGGAGTTTTGAAAGAACATTTTCTTGCCTTAATCCTTTGGAAGTTAAACTCACATGAAAGACTGAGGGAAAAAGAGTACTTCCAGTTTCTGGAGGCTAGCAGCCAATGAATTAGCTTCTAAATCCCTTTGGTCACACCAATATCATTTGGCATTAGGTTGGACAGAAGGGATAGAGAAGGAAAAGTGAATGGAAGCATGGTGCTATTTGGACCTAGTTAGGAAGGTATTAAGTTTCTGATTCTGTTATAATTGTGTGACATTAGGAACAAGTATTAACTATAGGTTAGTACAATGTAAGACCTATAGAAGAAAGGAAAAAGGAAAAATCTAGGTAAATGATGAATGAGGTAGAAAGAAAGAAAGAAAGAAAGAAAGAAAGAGGAAGGAAGGAAGGAAGGAAGGAAGGAAAAAGAAGAAACTCAGTAGCAAAGATTATGTTATCTCTAATCCTTTCCTAGGGGAAATAAGTAATGTCAATAAATAATGAACCAATTACTCTTCTAAAATACCTTGTACAGTTATGTACACTTTTCTTGGCTTTGTTTAAGTATGTATAAAGCATATACAAATGGTGTTTCTTAGTATAACAAGTATATCTTGTATCTTATTAAAAAGCTACCATAATAAAATCATTAATAATCCTAAAATGGAGGCTGTTCCAGTATCAAATTCTACCTCCACTGTTTACTGCCTGCATGACCTTGGGCAATTCATTTTACTTCCATCTTCATTATTGCTCATAAAAGTATAATCTAATTGCTGAAAATACCTTGAAATTAAATAACCCTTGGCCTTTGTAGCACTCTGTTGCATCAATTTGCATTGCATAAATCAGAGTGGATACAATTTTGGTCATTTTCATATCTTCAGTCAACAGTTTGGTGCCTAGGGCAAGCTATACATACATACATACATACATACATACATACATACATACATATGGCTTAAAGCATAAAACATCTCCATAAACCAATTTTCTAAGGTAAATTCAGTTGGGAAAGAGAGCCCAGCACACCTGCTTGAGGTGAAGATGCCAGAACACACTAAAACTCCTTCAAGGGAAGTTATGAAGAAGGATAGAATGGAATTCACCCAGAGTGCTGAAAGAGGGATACCATCTAGCAGCTTCCAATTTTACCTTGTGATTACTTTAACGAGATGTTAAGATCAATTGTTTCTACACCTTGTAATTTTGATGTGCCTTTAGGGTCCTTATACCAAATCCCAGGACAAGGTTTCTTTGTTTTCCTTCTAAATCTTCTTTCCAGAGTTCTAGAAGTACTCCTGAAGGATTGAAGTGTCTTTCATTTTTAAATTAAATTTTATCTTTTTTAAATTAATAAGCACTTATATTTTCTCCCTCTGACTCTCCTGAAAAGGGGGTAGGGGTGAGAGAAACCACTTTCTAATACCTATATATAGTGATGAAAACAAATCCGTACCTGGAGCATGTCCAAAAATGTATATCACTTTCTACTATTTAGACCATCACCTCTCTGTCAAGAAGAGGATGGCATTCTTCATCATCAGTTCTCTAGAATCATAGTTGATCACTATATTGATCAGAGGAGTTCTCCGGTCTAAAAAAGTTGTTTATTTTCACAATATTGTTATGGTATATAAGTTTCTCTCCTGATTCTGTTTACTCTGCATCAGTTTAGACACGTCTTCTTAAGTGTTCTTGGCTGCATAATGACCAGGGTTGAAAGACTATGCCACTAGTGTTGTCCTCAACCAGAGGCTTATTGTCGTTATTGCCTCTTAACTCAAATGCAGCCAGCAAAGAAAAAGAATGAGTTGCTTCCATGAGTCTTTTGCTTGCACACCCATTTCTGTCACAGTAATCAACCTCAGTAGACAAAAAGTATTCTAGAAAAAGTCATAGAATAGCTCCACATGTTCTGAAGTATATGTGGAACTATACAGCACGCTGATCATGCTGAATATATTCATCATAGCTGAACTTTCATTGGCCAGTTCCTCATTACAACTGGTAAAGAAGCATAAGCATTGTCATCAGGCTCTAAATTTCAGTGTCTAAATATCAGTTCAGCTATAACCAGAACTGTAGCTCTGGTTATTTTGAGATGAGAATCATAAATATAGAATCAGAAAGCACTTTAGAGGCCTTCAAGTCCAATACCCTTATTTTACAGATAAGGAAACTGAGGGCCAAAGATATTTAAATAACTTGCTCAGGTTACTTAGCTAGCTAGCATCTGAGGTGGCATTTGATCTTCCTAATTTTAACCCTCTTTTCCTATCCACAGTAGTATATCATGTTGCTTCTCATCTTAACAATTGAATTGATTTGACAATTTTTATATGTTTGGCACATATCTGAAATGAAGCAAAATGACTTCAAAACCAGGCTTAAATATTCACCTTGAGTAGCACCAAAATGCTAGAAAAAAATTGCAGTCAAAAAAAAAAATCTGGATCTAACCATTGTTAAAATGCATGAATAAGCCAAAAAAAGTCAAATTTTTAAGTCTTTTTAAAAAATTTATAAGATTTTGCAGGAATTTCTAATTTTAAAAATAGTATTTCTAATACACTTAGGACTTGTTTGTTTATTTTTAACAATTCTTTTGAAACATTTAGAGGAAAAGCCTATCTGATGCTCAGTCCTTTTCCTTGTTGAAGTTCATCCTGAGATAAAGAGAATTTTTTTCTTCAATCCAAGGCCTAATTATGGTAATTAGTCTGTGCAATTTGTAAAGTTTGGCAGTCAGTTCAGGTCCTAATATGCATAAGCCTCTTTCTGTTACAAATTGAGTAGGCTTTTAATCAGTTTTTAATAGACAATGTCTTACTATGCCTTCATGCCATACTTTTAGATTTTGAGATTGAATGTTATTTCAAACTCTGCTACATCATTAGCAGTTTTGATATTTTTAATATTCATGAAGCTTTCATCTTAGCATTAATCCCCAGCATCTGTGATTATGATGGGCACTTTGGGGATCTGTCTATTGTGTGTCTACTGAGAATGAAAAGCCCAGCAGTTCCTGGCAGTAAATTAACCCTCACAATGCCACTTGGTGCCAAATGCCTTTTGAAATGTTGCCTTCTGCTGTGTTCCTTTCTATTCAGATTTCACACTAATGTCTGATTCCCTCAACAGACCCAAGCTTCATTTCATTCTGACAACCATCTGTGACACTAAGGTTTTTTTTCCTCTTTTTCATTCAAAAGCAATACCTTTCAAGGGTACTGTTTTTTTCAAAATGGGAATGTTAATCAAATGAGGAAACAGAATCCAGCAGACTAATTTGTATTTTCTTATAAGTGAGTTTATGTACATCTTGAGCAATTTACTTGGGGAAATAGAATTGTTTCCAAATAAAAATCTGCTTTTAGATTTAGTGAAATTCTGCAGCACCCCCTCCCCCTGTCTATCAAGTTGTCCACAGATCTAAAATATTTCATATCCAAAAACAATGCTGGATTTGTTTCAAATCAGGTTCACTCATTAAAAATTTTTGAATTTTAAAGGAAAAGTTTAATTTCTAAAAATTGAGAATGTGGCATTTTATTACATAACATTTATTACATACACAAATTCATTACATGGCAATCATCAATACATGTATGTGTCTACATAAATGTATTCTAATTAAAATCTATATGTGATCAATTCAACAATTAAAATTTAACACATTCTATTCGTTTTAAGAAATATTTTATTTATACTTTTATATCATTGTTACTTCTCAATATCCTGCCAAATAGAACCCACTTTTGAAACAAAGATATAGAAACAAAGATAAACAGATTTACGCCTTTAAATCAATCTTCTCACTTGTAAGGATCAGGACATTGAGAACTAGAGAGGTTAAATTACTTTCACAAGATCACATAGGCAGAAATGGCAAAGCTAGGATTTGAATCCTTGTATAAGGACTCCAAAGCTATTGTTCTTTTCCACTATAGTGCTCTGGTATTATTAAGCCAAACAAATTTATACATTGATCAGGTCTGCCAATATATGACTTATTGTGTAATTATAGCCCATTATTTCATTCAAAAAGAAAGAAATGTCTGTGGTGCGAAAACTAATCATGTGCATTAATGGGAATTCTGCTGTCTTTTAAGTGATTTTAGAGTTTTCAATAATCCTGTTAAGTAATTCCCTAAGATGATACCTTACTAATCTCCAATCTGTTTCAATGGAAGGGATGTAAACACCAGGAGTTCCCTTCACCTATAAAACCATAAATTTAGAGCAAAGCAAAGATTTTTAAAATCTTATTTTTACTCCAAAATGCCCCTTTTCTATTGTGAAAAGTGTATTGTTTCTAGATTTATAGTAAAACACTTTTTATTGCAGTGATTTTTACCAAGGAATTTAACTTCTCTGGATTAAAAATTATGTCAAAAGAAACTGAACAGAAATGTATCATTATCCACTTATAAATGTCCACACAACTTCACGGACTAAACATCCCACTAGAAAGATGAAAAAGTAATGCAGTCAGAGTTACAGCAGCAGATGTCCTGGAATTCTTTTTAGAAAATCTGATGGAGTAAGGGTGAGCCAAGGTAGCCCGGATAAATGTTCTGAAAAAGTCACATTCAATTTATGCAAAAATCATCACTTAAGTAATCTAAGCTACTCATGTCTTCCTGAAATCTCCCTGATTCCTTTTGAATGTCAGATAATTAGTTTTATAGAGTTGAATTTCAATATAATGAAATGACTCTGTAATCCTGAAGTGGGGGATGGAGTATAATAGAAGCTCTTGAGTGGCAGACAGTGACAGGAGTGGAGGGTGGCAGGGGAAAGGTTGGTTAGAAGGGTACGCCCATCTTATATACTCCCTACCCCCTTGACCTTGAGGGGAGGAGGCAGTTTGAGGGAAGGGAGTTAGAGGAACTTACTAGTCCTGCTGGAAAGCTCCATCTGAAATTGTATTATGGGTAATAGTTTGGAAAACTTTATTGATATCCAGAAGTGTAAATCAGTTATCCAGTATCTGATTGATACCATTCAACTAGTAGCTATAAAAATAAGCCTATGCAAGAGTGTTTGTTTCATTTTTTTAATAAGGTGTTAGAAATAATACAAATTCAGTTGACTCCATGGTGCATTATTATTCTTCTTCCATCAAAATCTATTTGTGTGCAAACTCTGTATGTCTTTCCTGTAGAATTTGTAGAAAGTCTAGAGATAAAGTGAAATTCATAAATGTGACCAGGACAAAATCACATTTCATACAATCTATAGCATTTTGCAGAATATACTTTTAAGTATTTATGAAATCCCTGAAAACATAGTTCTTACCCTCTCACAAATCCCTACCCTATTTTTTGCAACCTTAAAGTATCTCTCTCAAAGTTATGAAAGTGAGGATATTTTCTATATTTATTCATAGACTGAAAGAACTGTTTAGTAAACAAGTATAAATATTTTAAAATTTCTCTACTATTTGAATTTCCTTGCAAGAAAAATCAAAATAAATCAGATATTTTATTAGAGTTGTAAGAGATCTCAAGTATAATTTAATTCAACTCTGACTTAACTAAGAATACTCTTTTATATCCCTGAAGGTGTTGAAACACCCTGAAACAAAAAAAAAGCTATCCAGGTTCTATCTGAAGACTTCCAATGAAGGGAAACATCATTTCCCATAATAGACCATATAAAATGTTTGGTAATTATAATTTTTGTGAGTTTTTTGGTTTTCTGGACCCAAAATATGTCTCTTCAAATTCTACCTTTTTTGAAATTAACTTTTATGTTTATTTTTAGTTTACATAATTTATTTCCACAAGATTTTGTTACAAATTTTCTCCCCATCTTTCCCCTGCCCACCACCCCAAAAACAGTGATTTCATTGCATACCCGCTACCCCAATCTGCTCTCTCCTTTATCCTCCCACACACACCCTCTGACTTTCTGGTAGAGCAAGATGGATCTCCATACCTCAGTGCCTGTATATCTTATTTACCAGTTGCATGTAAATAATAATAATAATAATAATTTTTTAAACATTTGATTATAAAACTTTTAATTCCAGATTACTTTCCTTCCTTCCTTGTCACCCACCCTTACAGGGAAGATAAGCAATTCAATATAGGTTGTGCATTTGTAGTTATGCAAAACATTTCCATAGTGGATATATTGTGAAAGACTAACTCCATCCTATCCTGTCCCCCACTTGTTCTATTCTCTACTTTGTCCCTGTACTTTTACAAAAAGTGTGTGCTTCTAACTACCCTCTCCACTAACCTACCCTCCCCTCTGTCATCCCCCCTCTGATCCTCTTCCCTCCTATTCTCCTGTAGGGGAAGATACCTAATTTAGTGTGTTTGTCATTCCCTCCCTAAGCCAAATTCAATGAGAGTAAGTTTGACCCATTCATTCTCTTTTGCCTTCCTATTCTTCTCCTCCATTGTAACAGTTATCCTTTACCTCTTCTATATGAGATAATTTACCCCATTCTCTCCTTCTCCATCTCCTCTCATTATATTCCTCTCTCACCTCTCAATTTCACTTTTTAAATATCATCCCTTCCTATGCAATTGATCCTGTGCCCTCTGTCTATGTATACCTGTACACACATATACATACACTCACATACGTATTCATACACATATATAGCCTCCTATATAGATATATAGGTTGTATACATATATACATATATATATATACATTTATATTCCCATCAACCATCTTCACATTGAGAAAAGTTTCTTAAGTTACAATTATCATTCTTCTACGTAGGCAGGTAAATAGTTCAATTTTGATAAGTTCCTTATGATTTCTTCTCCCTGTTTACCTTCTCATGCTTCTCTTGTTTCTTGTATTTGAATTTTCTGTTAAAAATTTTTCTATTCAGCTCTGGTTTTTTCATCAAGAATGATTGAAAGTCCTCCACATTATTGAATGACCATATTTTTCCACTAAAATATTATACTCAGTTTTGCAGGGTAGGTGATTCTTAGTTTTAACCCCAGCTCCTTTGAGCGCCAGAATATCATATTCCAAGACTTTTTTTTTAATTTTAATTTACTTTCTTGGTTACATCATTCATTTCCACAAGGTTTTGAGTTACAAATTTTCTCCCCTTTTTGTCCCTACCCCCCAGCCCAGAACATTGATCACACTGTAAGACCCCTCCCACAATCTGTTCCCTTTTATGCCCTCCTCCAACACCTCTCTAGCTTTCCAGCAGGGTAGGGAGCTCCTCCCTGCCCCTGTCTCTGTATGTA
>CM053600.1:62631271-62658312 GCA_028646575.1 Pseudocheirus occidentalis
AGGGACAGGGACAAGGTAGAGAACAAAACAAGGGGGGGGCAGGATAGGAAGTAGGGACATACAATCAGCCTCTCACAATATGCCCACTATGGAGATGTCCTGTGTAATTACACATGTACAGCCTGTATTGAATTGCTGCTCCTTCCAGTGGGAGTGGGTGACAAGGGAGGAACTGCAAGAATCTAGAAATTAAAGCCATATAATCAAATGCAACTGGGAAATAAGACATACATGGAAGGGGGTAGAAAGTTAGAGGGGCTTTGGAGGAAGACATAAAAGGGAAGAGATTGTGGGAGGGGCTTTACTGTGGAATCGCTGTTTTGGGCTTGGGGGTAGGGGAAAGAAGGGGAGAAAATTTGTAGCTCAAAACTGGAAATGACAAGAAAATAAATTAAAATTAAAAAAAAAAGAAAACTGAGGCTGACAATGATTAAGTGACTTGTCCAGGTTTTCACATCTCTAGTAAGTGTTTGAAGATAGAAGTGGATTCAATAAAGTGACAAATCATGATTTCAGAAGACTGATATCAAAGCATACCATCCACATCTTGGTGATGGTCCAGAGGTATAGGAGACATATATTTTCAGAAATGGCCAATGTGGTGAATAATTTTTCCTTGACTATATTTAATTGTTTCAAGGGAGAGATTCTATTGAGGACATAGGGTAGATTAATGCTTAGTCGTAGAGATGCAAAAGAAAGAAAATGAGATTAATAAAATTTTATAATACACACAGAGAGAAAGCAAAAACACCAATCTGATACTACCTGTACTGTTTCATAATAGGTAAATTTGATGTATTTTAAATCAAATCCTATATAACAGAAGTTCATGTTTTCATATGTATTACTCTTTTTTGTTTTTTGTTTGTATGCTGAAATGTTTGTGTTTGTTGTATATAATAAAAAGAGGAAGACTTATTGGAAGAAATAATACTTAAATTGAATTTTGAAATATTGATAGGCCAGTGTATGCACTTATTATACTTAGTATACATGATACTAAAGCCAGAAGTATAGATCAACCCATCTTTGTTCATTTTTTCTAGTTGTAAAAATACTTTATTAAGGCAAGCAATGGCCAATAAGGGTGTGAATCAAGTTGTGAAACATTCTCCTCCTCCATACGCAAAGGGATATAAATCTCCTATGCCTTCAAGAAAATTATGCTTGAATTCTTCTTTAATTTCCCATCATGGAAGTAATTTACTTTACACTCATAGTCTGAACTCAGAATGTATGGGCTTTTATCATCCAATCTTTTTGTTATCAGTTCAAAGGGACAGTGGGATTTCAAATGTCATGCATTTTGCCCCATTATCTTCTCTTTTTCTCCCCCAAATACAAGGCCATGTTTTGCCTGTCTTATTCACATAGACCCTCTGTCCTTGCTTTTTAAGCTTCCTCCACATAAAATTTCATTCAAAGATGTGTGCTTACTGATGTTGCCACACTGGGTATACATAGAGAAACCAAGTCTTATGGAACATGAAGTCTGATGGAAATGTCCCCATACATCCAATTTACTCTCTATTACTTCTTTTTCTACTACTGTTAAAGATGGGGAGAATTTTATGAAATAAAATTGTCTCAATAATTCTCTTCTTGGTTTCCTTACTTTTTAACTATCAGCAATAGCAGTTATCTGCCAAATCTGTTTTAATTAGTTTTAGTTATCAGTCAAGTAATGAAAGGATTACTGGTAATTAGCAGGGCTAATCAGAAGAGCAACCTTTCTTTACACCTATTTGCAAGCAAATATTAAGAAATCAAAATATTGTTTACATGGGATGTTGGCTAGCATATGCATTATGTAAAATAAGACAAGTTTAACAAATTATTAGCAAAGGCATAAAGAAAAGTTGAGCCATGCATCAAACAGTAAGCCCCCAGAACCACTGCATCTGAACTTTTGGTGGTAAAAGCAGATAATACTATAAAAAGCAAACCAAAGGAAAGGCAAAATCCCCTGTGACCAAAGGATAACCATGGATAGCTGGGATAACCACTCTTCATACTAAAAGTACAGAGAAGTAATGGTGGGGAAATACATTTGGAAAAGAGCTTTATCCTTTGTCTCAATGTATTTCTGTACAGCATCATAAGCCTTTGACTTAACTTGCATTTATATAATCGTATTTTCGCACCACTTAAACTGCAGCCTTTCATTGTCGTTGAGTCCTGTCCTACTCTTTGTAACCCTATTTAGGACTTTCTTGGCAAAGATACTGGAGTAGTTTGCTATTTCCTCCTCCAGTTCATTTTACAGATGAGAAAAATTAAGGCAAAATGAGGATAAGTGACTTATCCATGGTCAAACAGCTAATAATTGTCTGAGCCCAGATTTAACTCAGGAAGATGGGTGTTCCTGACTCCAGATCCAGAATTCTATCCACTTTGTCACCCCACTGCCACAAATTGCACCCGAACCATGCCTAAAACATTTGTTTAGTGTGTTTTAAAACTGTCCCCAATGCAAAGACATTTTGCACGTTTTCTGTCACAGAATTAGAAATGACTTTCAGTGAAAGGGAACTGTTTGCTGCAAGGAATGATTAACAGCTCTGGCTTTGAAACTTTTGCCAATTCTTAAATGTTTGTTTTCTAGAATTAAATTTCTCACTGAATTCAGAGAAAGTACAAAGACATTAAAGGTCACATTCTAGTTGGGAGCTGAGGAAGGCAACAGGTGGAGATGAGGAGGATGAGAATTTAAGACCTAAGGAACAACAGTAGTGCAAGAAATAACAAGGAGAATGTCACTGGACGGTAGAATACATTGTTGTAAGTAAAGTGTAAGATGGAAACACTAAGAGGAGGCCAGGTTATGAAGGGTTTTAAAAGTCAAACATATGATTTGCTGTTTGATCCTGGAAATTGTAGGAAATCACTGAAGTTCACTGAATGTAGCAAGAAGGCTTTACGTGGTCGGATCTATGCTTTAGAAAGCACAATTTGACATCTGATTGGAATGGTGGACTAAAATGAAGTAAAATGAGGCACAGAATAGAGGATATAGACCAGATCCTTACAAGGTAGTAAATGAATCAAATGAAAGTAAATATTGCAATTATTCTAACTCAATTGCTTTGGCTATAAATGCTTAACCCACAGGTCATTTTCTCAAGCTCATCCAGAGTAGCCCGCTATAAGATTATTTAGTGAGTGATTTAAAAAAAAAAATCTACTCTAGTCATCTCTCTTATTATATTCTCTGGTATTAAATGACTCAGTTATAAGAATCAATTTGGTTGCTTTAACAAAGCTTAGTGAATGATGCAGCATATTACACCATCTCACTTAGAGAATCCCAAATATTTTCTTTACAAAATTCAAATTTCCTAAAACGAAAGGGAGGAAATTTTGCCCATTAAAAAAAAGTGTTATGGAACCGGTACTTGTAAGTTGCACCACAAAAAGACGGAAGCATGGCATGTTTCTTTTTCTAAGAAAAATAATAGAAAGGAGGGCATGAAATCATCTTAAGAATAATAATTTATCTTTATTTTTCCATAATGTAGAAGACTGGTTAATATATTTTGCAGAATCAATACCACCCCTAGCTGTACAAGATCTAAAATTATATTCTAAAGGAACAATCATCAAAACTATTTGATATTGGCTAAGTAAAAGAATGGTGGATCAGTGGAATAGATTAGGTACAAAAGACAGTAGTAAATGACTATAGTCATTTACTATAATCATTACAGTAGTAAATGACTATAATAATCTACCATTTGATATACCTAAAACCTCTAGTTCATCGGTTCACAACCTGTGGATTGTGACCCCTTTGGGGGTCTAATGGGGTTGCCTAAGACCATCAGAAAACACAAATTTCTAATGGTCTTAGGAATCAAGACACTACTCCTCTATCCATCTCCAGGCAGGTCCTCCCACATGCAGATATACTCACATACAAGTATTAAAGGGTCACGGCATTAGGAAGGTTGAGAACTACTGCTCTAGCTTCTAGGATAAGAGCTCACTAATTTGACAAAAACTCCTGGGAAGATTAGAAAATAATATAACAGAAGCTAGGCATAGACCAACATCTCACAGTGTATACCAAGATAAGGCTTCATTTCTAAAATATAGAGAGAACTGAGTCAAATTTATAAGAATACAAGTTATTCCTCAATCAATAAGTGATCAAAGGATATGAACAGAGAGTTTTCAGATGAAGAAATTAAAGCAATCTATAGTCGTAGGGAAAAATGCTCTAAATCACTATTGATTAGAGAAATATACATCAAAACAATTCTGAGATACTACATTACACCTACCAGTTTGTCTAACATGACAAAACAGGAAAATTATAAATGTTGGAGAAGATGTGGGAAAATTGGAACACTAATGCACTGATGGTGGAGTTGTGAACTGATCCAACCATTCTGGAAAGCAATTTGGAACTATGGCCAAAGGGCTATAAAACTGCATACCCTTTAACCCAAGCAATACCACTTTTAGGTCCTTATCCCCAAGAGATCATAAAAATGGGGAAAGGACTCACATGTACAAAAATCCTTATAGCTGCTCTTTTTGTGGTGACCAAGAATTGAAAATTGAATGGATACCCAACAATTGGGGAATGGCTAAACAAATTGTGGTATATGAATGTAATGGAATACTATTGTCCCATAAGAAATGGCGGCCAGGCAGATTTCAGAAAAACCTGGAAAGACTTGCATGAACTGATGCTGAGTGAAGTAAGCAGAACCAGGAGAACATTGTTCAGAGCTACAATTACATTATATGATGATTAACTATGGATAGACTTAGCTCTTCTCAGAAATACATTGATCCAAGATAATTCCATAAGACTCATGACAGAAAATGCTGACTACATCCAGAAAAAGAATTATAGAGTCTGAATTCCAATCAAAGTATACTATTTTCACTCTTTTTCTTGTTTTTCTTTCTCCTGGCTTTTCCCTTTTGTTCTGATTATTTTTTTTCAAAATATGACTAATGTGGAAGGAAATATGTTTCACATGATTGTACATGTATAAACCATATTGGATTGCTTGCTATATTGGAGAGGCAGGAGGACAGGGAAGGAAAAAATTTAGAAACCAAAATTTTACAAAAATGAATGTTGAAAGCTATCTTTACATGTAATTGGGGAGAAAAACACTAGTACCATATAAAAAAGAATCAACCCTACCACTTTCAAAGAGGTGAAACTTCTGGACTTCTACATTGACAATGTGACTCCTGATTGTGAATGTGACAATGTGAATCCTGATAAGATTTTTAATTGACCATTGAGAATAGTAAGTGGTACACCAAACTATTAGTCCAGGAGAAGTGGGATACCAATGTACCAAAGAATAGTATAATGGAGCAAACCCTAAGTTATGCAGTTCACAAGGGTGAGGAAGGATGCATATGAATATGAGGATGACCTATTTTTTGAGATGATTTTGCTATGCTGGTTATATATGAACAAATACATATGTGGTATCTGTGTTTTAAAATATGTTGATGTATTGACAGATAGATAGATAGATAGATAGACACACATAGATAGATAGCTAGATGGATATTCCTACATGTTATAATTTAACAGACATGTATTCATAGAGAAGGTACTGGGAAAAATAAAATGTGCAATGTGAAATTTTGTGCCTGGCCCACAATATGTGCTTAATAAATGTCTATTGATTGATTAGTTGAACTTAATGTTGAATAGCCAATTATTTTATTTTGTCTCACCATAGCCAAAGTGTATGTCTGTGTCCCTTGACCTTTGATTTCTTTTATAGAGCTCAGTCATATAAAAACTACCTCCACCCATGCAGCTCAGCAACTTATCTGTCACATAGACCTAAAGAGTTGCCTAAACACCGAGAGGCTAAATGACCTCTAGTGACCAAACAGCTAGTTGGTGGCAGAAGCTCTCCCCAAAGTAATGATCTCTTAATGTTTTTTGACTGACTTGCTAACTGAGTTGCTAGAGCTGAATCCAAGTTCTTAGTTCTGCAACCTATACAGTATGAAGAGAGATAATGATAATTACAGATAATATGTTCATGGTACTATGAGGTTTTCAAAATATATTCTATCATTTGATCCTCACAATAATCCCATAAAGTCAGTAATCAGATATTATTATACCCTTTTTCAGATGAGGAATTAAGTCTCAGAGAGGTTCTTTAACTTGCCTATGGTCACACAGTTAAACCCAGGTGTTTCTGATCCCAAATTCAAGATTCTCTCTCCTATACCACAGAGACATAAAAATATTTCCAATGTTCTCAATTGAGTTATATAGCCTCTCTCCAGATTCTTAGCCTAATTAGTGTTTGGGTTTCTCCCACTGTTACTAAACCTTTGGCAAAGGCTGAATGAAATGTTTTAGAAAACTTTTTCAATGGTCTTATTGATTCATCCACTTCTATCAGTGACAAATTCATCTGTGTTGGGCAAATCAACCAATTTCTTTCTTCTGACTAAATGTTTATGGCAACATAGATAGAAAATACAGCAGTTAGGACTCCACTCAGAGCATCTGATAAGCAAGCAAGTTATTTCCTTCATTTATTTCAGTGTGTGGACTTGGCAAAAAGCCTTGGTCAAGTCCTTCTGCCATTTGTCAAGTCTGCATAATGAATCACCAATTATACATAACATTGTTTTGTAGCAGGCTCCTCAGCTGGCTTTTTCTTACTATGGTTTCATGCCAGTTTTCTGTTCTTATTCCTAAAAATTACTTTGACTTACTTGTCATTCTAATGAGGAGGTTAAAAGGAAATCATATTTTTCTGAAGAAAAGTGGTAAATGAGTATTGAAGCTGGTGCCTCCTTTCATAAGTAAAATATTACATTTAATAAGTACTTCCATTCATCCCCGTAATGCACACAGGGAGAGATCCATAGAGGGTGCCCACTAACACTATTAGTATGTGTGTAATTAAAACACTCTGAGGACAGTCTTCAATTAAAGCACGTGGAATGGCTTTAAAGGCTAAAAAGCCAAGAAAGTCTGACAACACCAAATGCTCTTAACATGCCTTTTCTTTAGATGGATAGATAGATAGATAGATAGATAGATAGATAGATAGATAGATAGATAGATAGATAGATAGAGTTGTGTTTTAGCACCATTCTCTGAAGATCTCTACTCCAACTGGTCATCCTGTAGAACTATACTGAGATCAAAGGCTATGTCTAAGATAAGTATCATTTGCCTGAATAATCAGTTCTTTGAAAGCAGAAATAGTTAGAATGATATAATTTGCTTGAAGATACAACCATAGTCATATATAAACATTTATTTGGAAACTTTCGAATCTAAAATTGTTGTGTCAATGATTGTCATAAGTAAACAGTGTCATTAGCATGGAGGGAGAGGCAGGGAATTCTAAATAGTACATCAGAATAATAAAATATGGTCTCAGTCTTCACAGACTGAATAAGAAGTGACATTTGTTGAGGGGGAGTTTATGAACTAAAATTATCTTTAAACTGAAGAGAATGAAATCATATATACATTATAGAATAGATATTAAAAGATACCTTGCTGGAGTTAAACAAAGTTGGTACTGCCAAGAGATGTGAAAGCTTTGTTATATACTAGAGTTAGGAAATGCATACTCTATTTCCATTAAATTCTAATATAAAATATATATCTTTTAAAACTCACAGGTACATTTTTTCCAATGTATTAATGCCCTGAATTTAGTGTAGTTGTGCTCTGAACACAATGGTCACTTGGTGATTGCAGATGAGTAACTTATTATCAATTACACATTACACTGGGTTGGTAAATACTTTCAATATATAAGAAAAAGGAATGAATGTTTTCACCAAATTCTTGCAGCAACTTATCATGCCTTGAATATAAGGAATATTATTGTGCATGGGAGTGATTGGTGCTATTAATAATACCTATGCCATAAAGGAAGTTAAGATATTGAACTGTAAAACTTTATAGCAATATTTCAATACATCCATGATTTCGTTATCAATTTACTCTCTCTACCAGGGCAGATCACAATCCATCCACACCTTTTCTTCTTCTGTGACTCTCATCCAAATCCTTTAACAAATTGTACAAAGAGTATCTTCCCAATATACTTGTGGTTCTTCATGTTGGTTTTCATCACACCCATACTAAATAGAAAATAATTTAAATTAAATACTAAATAGAAAATAATTAAAACACACAGAAAAAAGACAGTGTCTATCTAGGGCCACCACCAAAACTAATTTTTCATTGGAGAAGTCTTTGAAGGGTGAGAGGTTTTACTACCTACCTCTTCTTTTTGTTGAGTGTAATACTACTTCAAAACATGGCTATTTTGAGTGGGTCAAGGATCTCATTTTGTGAGTATTCCCTCCCCTGGTGCCCATTGCAACCTATCCCTGTCTTATTCTATGTAGTTTCCATCTCAATCTTTTTAAGTCTTTGTTTTGTTTTATTTCTGCAAATCATCTCAAAGATTTATGCAGTTAAGACCTTCTTTGCTTTATTTTAATACTTCATGGATATTCAGCTTCAAATACTTTTTAAAAATATGGTCTCTACCAACTCTCATCTATAATTGTGATGATCAGTTTTTACCTTTTCACTGATACTTGGAAGCTTATAGGGAGAAAAGTGGTTTATATAGAAACTACTAAATAGTAACTACAAGTAAAACATGAATGTGCATCAAGTTAAGGGTACATAGTCTTTACTTTTATTCAGTCTTTGAAACTCATAAACCAGAAATTACTTCACTCCTAGATCCCTTATTTCTTTCTTAGCATAAAGCAGCACATTAAGAAAAAAAAACTTTCAGACTTCTAATGGATGGTACAAGCTACTTGTGCTGGAAAACCTTTGCCACTTTAAGAATAACTCTGGCCAGATTTGCTTCCTGCCAAGAGATGTGAATGGGCTCGTTACAGAATGCTTAACTGGTTTCTAAACAAAATCTCTAGCTATCTACCAAGCAACTACCATCATCCTTCAGTTCTCACAGCCCATCAATAAATCATGATGTGATACATGAACATTGTGCCTTGGGGCTATCCTGTCAATAATGGTGGACAATAAAAAATTATATTTATCCACCAAATAATCCCAGGGATAGTCTGGGGACAAAGTAAAGGAAAATTTCCCCAGAGAACTATTTCTTAACTTAAAAAAAAAGATGATTCATGTGCAAAAAAAAGTGGTTTTAACTTCTATAATTAAATGAAATAAGTTAAATGTGCTTTGCAAATATTTTTTCACTTCTCATTAGAATAAAAATACCGGAATGAAAAGTTTTCTTCTGAATGAAGTCCTTATATTTATAGGGTTTTGATTGGCTTACTGCTAGATTCCATAAATTCCAGGGGGCTAAATAAGTTAATGAATCCACAGACTTCCTTATTTCCCCATTATTTTAATTGGGAAACTGGAGCATGCATTATCAAACTATCTTTTGTAAAATCATAGAATTTAAATGGAAATAATGAAGGCAATCATATTTATCTAAGCAACTTATATGTTTAAAATCCAATTTTAATTTGGGGTTTTACATTTTTAATTGTATCTTATCCTGTACTCTCCCCAGTCTCCCTTTTTCCACCCCTTTTCTTAGCACCTAATCCTCCCCTCAGAAATTTCTGAGTTGAGTCCATAAGCCCCTAATCCCATTTAAAATTTGGGTAGGACCAAGAATGGATCACTTTAGCCCAGGGGAAAAATATGTTTCTACCAAATGAATTAAAATATGCATACTGTCTTGGAACTCAAGGTAACAATTATATAAGAAATCATGTTCTCCAAAATTCTTTGGAAGTTGGGTTATGGAAGAAGAAAGAAAGCTATAATTTTTGTAAAAATGGCTTTATATAAAGAATTTATAGGTTTCACTTTTGTTCACTTACCTCCTTTTTAACTCATAGCTAAATACAACTTATAGGGAAATACTTTAATTATCTGTTCTTCTAATTATACCACTGGAACCAAGTTGCTTAATTGTACTCTACATATGACAGTTTGACCTCAATCCACAATATATCCTTTTTTTAACAGTTATGGGTGTTTTATTATTATCCCCAAACTTTATTTTTCTCCTCTTTTGGAGAACATGATTTCTTATGTAATAAAGTTTGGGTGGGAAATAATATTAGAATCTTTGAAAAATGCACTGTTCTCCACAATGTACACACTGACTTGTTGCCAGTCAGCCTTTCTGATTTATCCCTATTCTGCTCTCTGTGTCTGAACAACATGCATTACTGGCAGTAGAAGTCAATATGTGCATTGAAAGGCAGTCAAGTATATGCCCAAGCAGAGTTGTACTTAAATCTATTTTCATCATCACTTTCAGAGCAGCTCTCTCTCACAGAAACAAACCACAAAGATTTTCAAAGACCAAAATGAAACTTCTTTTACTTTTCTGTTCATTCTTCAGAACCAAAGGTACTGATCACAAATACTGAGAGCTAAAATCATCTACAGCACTGACAGCAGTGTTGCAGTGATTTATTTTCACCACTTCACTTGCAAAGAGAGTCATTTTCTGCAGCAATACTCAACCTACGTTAAGGAAAAAGTGAGGGGCCCATTATTTACAACCTGTCTAGTTCTTGTAAAATATAATGTAAGTATGTTATATTTTTAAAACCATCGTATGGGATAAAATTAGGTATTTACATTATTATCTGGTACAGATACTTTTTTCTTTTGTTATTAAATAGACAGGGAGCAACTAGGTGGCACAATGGATAGAGTGCTGAGCCTGGAGTCAGGAAGACCAGAGTTCAAATCTGACCTCAAATATTTACTAATTGTGTGGCCCTAAGCAAGTCATTCAACTTTTTTGCCTTAGTTTCATCATCTATAAAATGGGCTACAAAAGGAAATGGCAGACCAAGTATCTTTACCAAGAAACCCCCAACTGGGATCATAAAGAGTCAGAAATGACTGAAAATGACTAATGAACAAAAGAAAGGGAGCAATGGGTCACACTAAAATTTTAAATAATCCCCTTTCCTCTTCTCCATGCTCTACTATATTCCCTTCCTTGATTTTACCTATTTTTTGTCTTTCTATTTTTCCTGCCTTCCATTTGAAAAATAGAATCATTTTTATATCTGTTTACTATAACTCCAAGATATGGATTTATGTTCCTTTGGGTTTGTGGATGATTGCAAAGCCTGCTTAACTGCAATGATGATATGCATACATGTTTATATCCCTAGTACATAACATAGTTTCTGGAGCATAATAGGTGCTTAATAAATATTTGTTGGTTCACCAATCTCTGTAATAGAAGAAGGATGTTAGTATATATTAGTGTATAAAAACTATTAGCCAATAGCACATTTTATACTAGACTACAAGACAAAAAAATATATGTATAAAATGTATAAAATCACATTACAATGGAAAGAACACCAAACTAGGAGTTGAGTTCTAGTCTTAGATCTACAGTTACTTGTTGTATGTCCTTGAGTAAATCAGTTCAGGCAATGGGGTAGGGGGAAGTGGGAAGAATTGGATATGTCTAATGGGACTTGATTTCATAATCTACTTCTCCTATTTATTGTCTGTGTGACTGTGGAGAATTTGCTTAGCCTATTTGGGCCTCAGTTTCTTCTTCTGAAAAGGTAAGGGAATTGAATAAATCTTAGGATCTCTGCCTAGACTCCAGACAAAGATCCCATCCTGATCTGAATGCTATGCATCTATAATTAAAATAAACTCATAAAATTCTTTCATAGATTGATTCAGTAGGCTCAGATATTTGTCCCAGAACTAGAAATATTGAACAAAATAATGAATCCCAGTCTTCTTATAGGAATAAAAAAATGGTGGAGTCAGGAATATGGTGCTATGGAAGAGTCCCTTAATATCAAGCCAAAATCTAAAAGACTTCATAAAAACTTTAAAGGAATGCAAGAAATGGAGATTGGGGATTCCTCTGGCAAAGTATGGGTTTATTTGATAAATAATCCTGATTTATTGTTGCTAGCATGATTCATCCTATAAATTAATCTTTACAAAAATGACACATTTTCCATCATTTATTTATTTGCACTGTTAGAACAATTAAAAGCCTTCCCATATTTTCTGCATTTGTTCTAAGGGGTTGACTGGGTTTGGTCCACTTTTTAGTAGAATCAATCCTTCAGAGAAGCAGCTGCATCTTAGCACTAGCCATATAGTAAAAATGAACTCCCTTGAGACCATAGAGCATCATTGTGACCTCTGCATTGCTCCCAGGTCCAGCTGTCAGAGTCATAAGGTTAGTCATATGAAGCCCAGGTTTTCTGTGTGATAGCACATTGCAGAACATAAGTCATAGGGCTGATTATTAAAATGACTGCCAAAGGGGTTAGCCCCAAGGTTTTAGGATTCTGAGGAGTTCAGAAAAGAGCAATATAATACTATCTTGTAAGAAAAATGATTGTTTTCCTTCAAATCAGGGCCTTAGAAAAACTAGCAATTATCACTTAGAAGCTATAGTCTATCTAATGATCTGTAGCTTGCTTCAGTAAATTGACCTGTTTCCATAGAAAGTCAATTTGCTTCTACTGCATTTTCAGCCTTGTTTGTTGTATCTTTTACCAACTGGCTAAATCTAATAGGGTTTCTGTTTGAATTGGTGCCAAGGAACATTAATGCATCAGCAAGAATTTTACTATGGACACAGTAAGGGGTGTAATCAAAACATTAACGAAGCAACTCCAAAGAATATTCCCAAGAATTTGCTCCAATGTCAAAACAGTGACACAGTTAATTTAGGATCAAAAACTAAAATACCTTAAAGTACACGTTTGAGTCCTTGGTTTGAATGTAGGAAATCAACAAATAGAGGGGAAATGTTGGACATTTATCCAAAAAATAAAAGCCCTTTCTTCTGAAACCAAGTTTCAGATTGCTTTCTTTCTCAATAACAATAAAAATTCAATGAGATTCTCTTCTTAGAAGTCAATCCCAGTGGAAATTGCTCATGTACACCTGCTAAGTCCATTAATGTTTGCTCCTAACACTTTCCCCTTGGCCTGTTTCCCATTACCATACTCCTCTTGAAGGCTGGGGCTTTATTGAATGACCAGCAATAACCCTGGAAATAAATACCAATGCCATTTCCCTTGCTAGATGTTAAAAAAAAATTCAATGTTTTGGTATTAAGTACAGTGACTTCCTCTGAACTATTAAATGGTCTCACAATGTCTTTGCTAACTAAAAATAATTATTTAATAATTCGCATGAATTAGTTCTTGAAGATTAAATGCCTGAATTTTCCTTCAAAGTATTCTGCCTACAATAAGATTGTGCTTACAAAATCCAACTGTTAGGGTTTATCGTTTGCAGCTGAAAATACAATCTAAATGAATTTTTTTCACAAAAAATCTGAAAGACTTGTTCAGATTGGTTTAATGAATACTGGAAAACAAAAGTAAGTAATATGCCTAGAGTTGCCCTACAAAATGTTAAGTTTAATTCAAGAAAGAGTGACTTATTGTCAAATGAGTTTGTGGCATAACTATTGGATAACTGTTAGTTTTACTTAGTTTAGAAAAAGAGAAAGGAATAGATCTTAAGAATTTGCTTTGTTTACTGTTATGATTTAGTTTTAGACTTAGCAGAAGTAAATTTTGACTTTTTAAATAGAGGAGAAACAATATATTTTCACAAATAATTGACAGATCAATAGCTAACTAGTACATAAATATAAACAGATATCTAATTACTTTTTTATTGGTTCTAAAGCTGTGATTTTGTCACAGCTTTAAAAGGGAACTCCCCATGGAATTCCCCAGTAAGCATTTCTATCTAGGAATGCAAATCTACCATTATTTTTCAGTTTATTGTCATAGAGAGTTGTCTGAGTAGACAGAGAGCTCAAATGATTTGCTCAGTGACACTCATCCAATATCTGTGAGAATCAAGATCTGAATCCTGGTCATCATCATAACTTTAGGTCTTTGCGGAATTTAGGTGGTACAGTGGGGCTAGAATGCCTGGCCTGGAATCAGGAAGGCTTGAGTTCAAATCTGGCCTTAGACACTTACTAGTTGTGTGACCCTGGGCAAGTCATTTAATTCTGTCCGCCTCAGTTTCTTCATCTGTAAAATGAGATGGAGAAGGAAATGGCAAACCACTCCAATAGCTTTCCCAAGAAAACCCCAGAAGGGGTCACAAAGAGTTGGATACAACTGAAATGACTGAGCAACAACATCATAGCTCTGAAGATGTCTATTCACTAAAATGTACCGTATTTCATATAAATAAATAGTTGCTCACAAATAATTGATATAGTCATTGGATTAGTATAGTATAAAAAGAATCTCTTGAGATGTCTGATAAGTTGAATTCAGAAACTATACTATATCTTAGCCCTAACAATGCAAATTTACTATCTGTGCAATTCTATACCATATCTTAATAGTGCATTTCTTTTTCTTTCCCCTGTTCTATTCTGGAATCCAGCCTCCTTTTCCCCTCATTTATTATTAGTCAGTAAAACAACAAACATTTGTTAGGCATCGACTGTTTTTCAGCACTGTATTAAGTGCCAGGGATACCCAAAAAAAGGGGGGAACAGGAAGGGAGGGCACAAGCGCCTACTATGTGCTAGGTAATATGCTAAAGTTTTACAAATATTATCTCTTTTTATCCTCACAACACACTTGTGAGGTAGGTACTATTATTATCATCCCCATTTTACTGTTGGGGAAACTGAGGTAGCTAGAGGTTAAGTAACTTGCCTTGGGTCACACAGTTAGTTAATATCTGGGGGAAGAGGTGAAATCATGCTCCCTGCTTTCAAGGAGTTCAATTTTATACAAATAATTATGTATATTATATGTGTGTATAAATATGTACACACAACACATACATACATACACACAAATGGAAGGGATTCTGTACATACAAGATAAAAAACAAAGTAGATGGGAAGTAATTGTAGACAGGGGCCACTATGGAAAGTGGCACAGAAGGATTGTTGAGGACTGGGTGGGATCTGAGCAGTTTGAAAGAAGCCAGGGGAGCCAGGAGACAAAGGGGAAAAGAAAGCCAATTCTAGGCATAGGGAGCAGCCAGTGAAAAGGCAGGGAGTCACAATATAGAACATCTTCCTCACAAATACAAATACTCTTCTACCCTTTGATCTTATTAGAGAATTTTCTCCCTCAAGTTTGTATTCTTAATCTATTTCCCTTTCATGTGACATTTAACAACATTTGGAGTCCACACACCAGTTATATTTCCATTCTTCTCTTTACTGCCCCCTCCCTCTGAAATAGGGTAGTCTTCTACAAATAAAATGTTCTTTAAAAACCCCACAAAGTTGGGATCAAAAACCAGGGAAAGACATTTACAAAGATAAAGAGTATAGATGTGACAGTAGACAAGTGAGGGAAATTATTCTGGAATAAAATACATATTATTTATGAAAAGTCAGTAACTCTTGTTGACAAGTTTTGAATAGCAATTTCGTATATAGTTTATATTAACTATATATAGTTATATAAATAGTGGATACCTTAAGTTGATCTCCGATTTGAAAAATTACCTAACAAAAAAGACCCAAAAGCCTACCCAATGGCCCTATCTTAAAGTTTCTGTCTATGTATTATATATTCATGTATGAAATTTCCTGCAGTGTTAAATCAAGATGACCTAGGTACATCAATAACACATGAAAATCCAATTCTCTATTCATTTTCACATGGGTTAAATGATGTATATAAAACGAAGGACAAAAGAGAATCAATATAGTCATTAACAATCTCACCCAGTGAGTATGATAAATGATGGATAGGCTTAAATGTAAGCAAACTTTTTTTTTAATTTCTCATTCAAAAGGAAAACATTCATGCTCAAGCACTGCTTAATTGAATGAGGCTGACTAGGTTTCCGAACACCCAATTTCCTAAAGTCATTTGAAGTACACAATTACTAAATTTGAGTTCTCAGCAACTAATTTCAGTCTAGGATGACAGCAGCATAAAACACTGTTGCCTTGTGAACAGCACAAAAGTATTTGTCATTTGGTATTTTCTACCAGCCCTCACTTTGTTAGTTGTCTGAAAAAAGTTTAATTGGATGGGAAAAAAAATTTCCAACCTCAAAATTTTTTATTCATTTTTTTCTTTCTTTGCAATAGAAAAAAGATGTTTTTGCATGAGACAAATTGTACTTATTTCCAAACCTAATATATCTGCTAGACTTTGTGATAAAGGGTGTCTTTCAGAAGACAGACATAACTGGAAGTTAGAGATACCATAAAGCTTTAGGTGAATGGATTATTATTTCATTGACTGCTTTCATTTTAAACTTAATACTACCTGGTAAACTGTGCAGATACCACCCTGTGAAAGTTAAGATGAAAGAATATAGATTAATATTTACTGAACTATACTAACTTGCTATTTGAAAAATAAATTCAAGGCATCTATACAAGTAATATTTCTATGTTTTCCTCTTAATCAGAGATAAGTACCCAGGCTGTCTCATATAGAATTCAATGTATTTTCCTTTCCATCTGATAATGATGCTTATATTTCTTCCGGATATTTCAGGTAATATTTATTGTACGCTGTCGATACAATAAAAGCAATTTCTTTAAGCTAATTTCATCATGGTGGTGGTGGTAGTGGTAGTAGTAGTAGTAGTAGTAGTAAGTAGTAATAGTAGTAAGTGACATATAAAAGTCCATTTAGAGACTTCTAAAATGTTTATTTCATTTAATCCTCTCAATGATCTGGGAAGCAATTGTTTTCATTATCTCAACTTTATAGATATGGAAATTGCAGTTCAGAAAGAATAAGTGACTTGCCCAGGATCATGCAGCTAGTAAACATTTAAAACAAGATTCAAATAAGTCCAATTACTCCTGACTAACATTCGGGTTTCCTCTCTATCACATCATTTTGCAGATTAATTCTAATGCCTACAGCAACTTTTCATAGCGTTTTGAGCTATTCGTGTTCCTTAGTCGTTTTAATCTAAATAAATTAAATCCCTGAAAACATGAGTCAATACTATTAAGTATTGCAAAATGAGGAATCATAAAGTGACTGACTTTACTCAAAAATATTCATCTTAAATTCCTGTAGGTTATGTCTGCTTTTGTGGTTTTGATGATAATTTCATAAAATCAGATAATGACCTTAAATGTACAAAAACCAATAAAACTAACAGTCAATACTTTTTTAAACATGTGAAAGGTTATTATTTTCTCTATGTACATAGAGGGTTTTGTTTTAGTTTCTTTTGGGGAGGTTGTTTGTTTTTTACAATTTTTGTCATTTTTTCAATGCTTTAAAATATCTGCTACCTACACTTCCATGAACTCTTCTTGAGGGGGAAAAAAAGCATAGATTCAAATCTGACCTATCTCAAAACACAACTTGTCTTAACTCATTCACTTGTCTGGTTTGTACTCTGTGTTACTGGCTATGGTCTTAAAAATAAGCAAAAAACAAAGCCCTAGCCCCGCAATTACTAATCTGAACTTGTCAGAAAATCTAAGTGCTCTGATATGTAACTGTATTGTTGCTATTGCATACAAGCCCAGCAAAAGACTTGATGTCTCTAGTCAAGGCTCAGCATGGCTAAATTTGGATAGCTTTATCACTGAATTGGAAGAATAGTGATTTTTTTCTTTTCTTTTTCCTTTTTTTTTGCCATAGCAAATCTCAAAGCCAATGTATTAAAGTCATGGAGGGAAAGAAATTTGTGCCAGTACTGATAATATGCACACTGAAAGAAAAATTGAGGTCTGAAGTATTTTTCAATCTTGTTAACTTCAAGAGTATAAGCAACTGTTAGAAATACTTCATAGTATTTTGGGATTGTCACTTGGCCAGTAGGCATTGAATAAATGTTATTTAATTGAAAATGTGGTATTTTGGAGAGGGAAATATATTAAATGTCAGGCAACTTGGGGACCCTCCCACTCGAGAGCTGCCACTTATTAGCTCTGTAATTTTCTATTGGTTACCACTTTTCTAGAAATTATACTAATCTATAAAATGAGTGGGTTGGAAAATGAGACCCAACATTGCTGTGAGCAACAAAATTGTACAATTCTGTGTTCTTTTCATTTGAAATTTTTTAATGGCAAGTATTAGAACAGTTAGAGTATTTGATTTTGTCATATTACTAGGTGTCCTCAAAGTACTTAGTTCTGTGTAACTCAAATAAAATGATATAATGTATATAAAAGCATTTTAGAAATTATAAATTATTATCATTATGTAGAATACAAAGTATTTTCTAACTAGCTTCAAGAAATAATGTCTTGGTGATAATCAGATGCGTTTTAAACCCAATTTAAATTTTTAAATATGAGGATTTGTTGCAATAGGTATGCGATTCAAAGAACAATATCAAAAATAAATTCTATCTAATATTTGTAACTCTAAACTTTGCTTAATACTTAATAAGTATTAAGTATTTTTATTGGTTCTCAGTGACAAAACTATAATCTCAAAATAGTTTATCACTTCTTTTCAGTAGGATTTTAATATTGATTTCCTTTTTATCACAAACATATAGTATCAGAGTTAAATATTTTTAGTTGCTATAGAATAATAAATGAACAATTTGTCTTCTAAGAAATTTCAATTATTAGGTTTTGAGACAGTTATTTTTGTGGATTGTTTTAACCAAATCTAAGCAGTGCCCAATAAATGACCTTTAAATAAAAACCTCCAATGAAAGAAGAATCCACTAATTCTCAAGTCAGCCTATTCTTGCTCTAATTATTGAGTTTTTCATGTTACAAAGCATCAGTTCACCTTTTTTTCAGCTTCTACCCTTGTTCAGAACTCTCAGGTTAAATATAATCACTTGAACAAAGTTATCTGAATTAAATAACAACTCAGCCTTCTCTTCTTTAGGATAAATATCCCCAGTTCCATCAACCAGCTCATGAACTCATAGCCCTTCACCATCCTGGTTGCTCTGTTCCAACTTACCAATGTTCTTCTTAGACCATGATGCCCATAACAGAACACAATACCCCAAAGGAGGGTCTTGAGGACAGAATGAAATGGGATAATCACATCCATATCCGTCAAAGTTATGCTCCTCTGCATACAAACCCAAGATTGTATTAGATTTTTTTGTTATTGTTGGCTGACATCACTTTGCTGACTCATGTTGAATGGTCAGCCCACTAAAAATCTTCATATATTTTAAAAATAAGCTATTATCTAATGACGCCTCACTCACCTTGTATATAACATCTCTTTTCTGTACCCAAGTGTAAGATTTTTATTGCATTCTTTTTATTCTTTATATTATTTTCCACCTAACATTATGTCCTTTCAAGAGAATTTTGCATCCTGATTCAGTATACAGTGTTTTAACTCTCCCTCCCATCTTTGTTTCCCCGAAAACTTGATAAATATCTATGTTTTTGTTAGTGTCTGCTCTATTCCGTTGATCTACTTTTCTGATTTTTAACCAGTATCAATGATTTGAATGATTGCTGCTTTATAATGCCAGTATGGAAATGCTATCTCCCTTTTTTCTTCTTTTTTTCATTATTTCCCTTGACATTCTAGATCTTTTGTTCTTTCAAATGAATTTCGCTTTTTCACAGAACATCAAAAAGTAGTAGAACGCTATTTCAAGACTACAGAAAATTTGGCATGAGACCAAAATGAACTATATCATTTGAGAATGTTCATTAATTTAAAAAACACAGTAGATGGAAAATGGAACACATTCATCTACTTCTATATTCATCAACAGTAAAAGTAGAACTACCAGATTTTGACCCTAACACCTCAGCCCCTGATTTGCTATATAAGGCAGCTGAAATGCCATTTAAGATGAAGAAGCCAGGAAAAGTGGCTAGGCCAGATGGTTCCACCAAGAAAATTACTGCTGAAGATGATACCATCTTAAAACACTGAGGAAATATTTTGTGAGATATCTCAGTGAGGATAAGGTGTCAAAGCATGGGAGGGGTGTGGGGAGTGAAAATCATGGATGACACCTACTACCCCAAAATATCAATTAGGAGTGAATTGGTAACTACCAATACATATGCCATTTGAAAGGAAGGAAGGAAGGAAGGAAGGAATACTGACTTTGTGAAAATGATCTACGTGTGTACTGAGGACATCTTTGATGAAATCACTAATTCTACTAAATCAGTCAGCAGCCAACTAGAATTTATCAAACACCTACTGCCTGGCATTTTGATAAGTATTGGAGATATTAAAAGGGAGCGGGGAAGTTACTATTCTCAAGAAGCTCACTCTAGATAGGCAGAGGCAAAGCATTCTAAACACAGCAAAACTGTCCAACTTTGAGACAGTGAGGATTCAAAATGATTTTGATGAATGAGAGCATTCCACGTAAGGGGAGTACCTTCTGTTAGGATATACCAAAGGAGGTTAAAAATAAAGAAACAAAGGTTCCATATGTACTAAAATATCAGTTGCTTTTTTTTTATAATTTCAAAGAACTAGAAAAAGAAAATGTTCGTTCTCACAAGAATCGACAGAATTGGACAAAGTCAAGCATATTAAGGGAAAAGGTTTTTTTATAATAATATTCATCTATAGTGTTGAAATCTTGTGTTTCTGGTATTATTATACATGGATTATAATTCTGACAAAAACAAAACAACAGGTTAGAAGATTACAAAAGAGGAGAATACAAAAGGTGAGGATTTTTCATCCTTATTACCCTATTTCTATGCTCTGTTTACTATATGGATTGGCATAAATCAAAACCTTTATAAAATATATATCATAAAAAAACTATCATTAACCTGGAGAAGAATTAGGTTGTTAGAGCAAATGTTTCCAAGGGGAGTAAAAAATGACCACTGATGCCCTTCTCATACTCAGAGAAAAAAATCAATGGACTTAAATGAATAGGAAGAAAGCCTCAAATGCCCTGCACAGTTTTCAATTGGACACAGCTAATCCCTGTGACTTTTGGGAAAAGTGAAGGCTTAAAATGACCTCAGTAATCAAAAGCACAATTAGAAAGAAGAGAGCAAGACCGTGACTATGGTTAGAAGGAGCAGACAATGAAAGGACCAAAGAAGAAATTTGTCCGTTTAGCGTCCCAGTGAATGAAGCCTAAGAGACGCCTCCAATTGCTAAAAAGAGATCACAGAAGAATACTTACAGGGGCACAGTGAATAATTATGTGACAAAAGACTATATTTCCAGATAATGTTTGCTTCCCATACCTCACTGTGATTTACCAACTGTGGTATGTCTTTCTTGAAGGAAGACAGAAAAGAAAAACAAAGGTTGAAATTCCATTTTGAAAGGAAATTACTTTAGGAACAGAAAAATCTTACAGGGATTTCAAGCCACTTTTGAGGAAAAATAAAGAAATCATCTAATAGTGAAAAGAATTTTCCAGAGAATTCAGGAAGCCTGCCCTAAACAACAAGGATTTAAATTTTACTTAGTTTATATGGTACGGCACTAAGTATTAACGACATTAGCTAAATAGGGCTGGCAAAATATAATGATAAGGCATGAAGTTCCACAATAAAGTGAAAGGATGAGTTAAAACATGTCAACCTCCGGCTTCAGCACATTAAAATTGTAATAGATTTAGAACTGTGAAGGACCTTAGAGTCCATTTAGAATAATCCTCTTATTTTAAAAAGGAGGAAACTGAAGCAGAGCAAAGTTAAGTGACTTGCCCCAAGCCATACAGATAGTAGGTGATGGAGACAAGCTCTGTACCCAGATCTTCATCACACATTCCAATGTTCCACACTGCCTCTGTAAATAATTAATGATAATAAGTAAATATCTACTTCACTTACCTTAGAATAAGACTAGTTAGAAAAAAAAAAAGAACGGGGCAACTTGGTGGCACAGTAAGTACAGCACTGTCCCTGGAGTCAGGAGGACCTGAGTTCAAATCCAGCCTCAGACACTTAACACAAAACTAGCTCTGTGACCTTGGGCCAGTCACTTAACCCCAATTGCCCTACCTTCCTCCACGCAAAAGAATAAATTTGTACTGTGTTCACATTTAGCTTTCTAATAAATGTGTTTTCATTTTCAGAAGGTAATAGTGATATAATCTTTTTAGAAATAGTAGTCAACTTTGGATAAATATAAGACAATTCTCACTATTTTAGCCAAATATGTCATGTATTATAATCACATATTTCTATGTGACAGCTTCTGCATAGCACAGTACATGCTGCAAAAAGAATCATGTTTGTTGAATTGAAAATAAAATGACATAAAATAAGTTTCTAAAGAAGAAAAATATCATCCACTAAGTTTAAGTGCCAATGTTTTACTGATTTCTTTTTCTTTCTTAAGGAATGTGTTGCTTTAAAAATAAAAAACTGATGTCCCCAAATTGACTAATAATATGTGTACCATTTGACTCATTAAAAGAGGAATGAATTGATGGTGAATACATTTTAGTTTCTGCCACTAACTAGTCTACCATAACTTCATGCCAAGACCTCTGTCTCTAAAAATGGTATAGCAATAATACTACTTAGAGTTCTGCCAAAATGTTATTGATTCAGTAGTCAAGAAGTGAATTGTTTTCATCAGCAATAGGGTATGATGTCAATTCAGGTATTAGTATTATCCCATTGAAATGCTTTAAAGTGATGGGTCTATCTGTTCTTACAACTCGGGCAGCTGGGGACACCACCTGTTAACTTACTTCAAGTGCCACTTAATTAGCCTGAGTAGCTGCTACCTTATGCTTTGACTGGAAAGGAAAGGAACAGTAGCAGATGCTAAGCACAATAAAGAAAAGCCTGTTGAATACAAGAGTTAAGGGGGTGGAGAGAATAACAAAAAGCCAGGCAGCAGATGGAGAGAGCCAGAAGTAATAGTAAAATGGACAGGAAATAAACTACATCACACATCGTTCTGGAATCAAATCTCTGCAAATAAAGCTCAGTTATAATAAACTAAATGTCCCATTTCCCTGATCATGTCATATCAGAATCAATTTAACTTTGAAGTGAGCATTTTTAATGAATAAAGGGTTCAATAGGACAATTAAATTCATTCATGTTACTATTTTTAAATGATCTTAACATTCTGTCCTGTGATAAAGATGAGGCCCTTTTCCTTGCCCAGGCCATCTACTCTTCCTAGTTCTTTAATTGCATTCCTTCTTGTCATATCCAGCAGATTGCCCCCCCTCCATTATTACCTCCACTCTCTAATATTCAATCTCTCAATAGTTACTGTTACTTCCCTGCTGCCTACAAAGGTGTCAAAGTTTCTCCAATCTTAAAAAAAAAGACAAAACCAAACAAAAAATGTCCTAGATCCTGTTGCCTATCACTTTGTATCTCTCCTCCCCTTCTTAGCTAAATTCATTGAAAAACACATCTATGCTGAGTCCTACTACTTCCTCCCCTCCCAAACTCTTCTAAACCCATGGCAATATGGGTAATGTCCTCATCGTTGAATTGAAACAACTTTCTCCAAAGTTAACAGTGATCTCTTAATTACCCAATCTAATGGCATTTTTCCTACAATTGAACAGCTTTTTCCTTCACAGTCCTCATTCTTCTTTACCTTTCTGTGACAACTTAACATTGTTGATCACCTTCTCTTCCTGTATGCACTTTCCCCATCAACCCTGTACTTATCCAACTCTAATGGCTCCCTATTTGCTTATAAGATCAACTACAAAATCCTCTGTTTTGCATATAAAACTCTTAACACAACTGCCCTCTTCCTATTTCCAGTCCTCTTAGAGTACTCCTTCATATATTATATGATTCAACCATACTAGCCTTTGTGCTGTCTGTTCTCACAATACTGCTTGGCTCTTATCTCCATGCCTTTGCCCTACATGTCCTCTATACCTGGAATACTTCCCCTCCTCAAATTAGAATTTTGGGCTTCCTTCAGGACTCAGTTCAAGTACCACCTTCTGCCAAAAGCTTTTTTCTATTTTCCCTAATCTGAGTCTAAGGCTATTTCCTATTTACTTTGCATATATCTTGGATATACTTACTTACCTATTCACTATCTCACTCCATTATATTATGACTTCCTTGAGGACAAGAACTGATTTTGCCTTTTCTTTGTAGCCCTAGTTTTTAGCACAGTGCCTTGTAAACAGTAAGAAACTAATAAAAAAAACTTATCAATTGATATCTATTAAAAACTTATATGAGTAGGAGTAGGGACAGGTACTGTGGTTTCATATGCATTAGAGGTGAGGAAACTTCCTTAACCAATGCAAGTTATCACTTTATTTGCAATTTTTAGAGATTTGCCTAGAATCCTGAGAGGGTAAACAGTCTGTCCAGAGCCACCAAATGGATCAGTGGCCCAACTTGAACCAAAATCTTCATGGCTAGATTTCTAGTCATTCAGCCACATGCTGTTTGTCAATACCATGTGGTTTTCTGAAAAAAAAATATGTAGCCATTAAGGAGAAAATTTTGTCATGCCCACAGATCAAATTTTTTTTCGTTAATGAAATTTCAAGACACATCTAGTTTTTCCACGGGGAAGTGAAAAGGAAACAAAAGGTTTTCAGATTACAAGCAGTTCTCTCTCATTTGAAGGATTTTCAATTGCAGAGACTTCATCTTGCTTTGTCAAAGTAAACCAAATTTAAATGACTTTAAAGTTCTCTCTTCAATATATGTGCTTATGAGAACACAAAGAACAGTCCACTATCTGCTGTTTGAATTTAATTTTTCTGTTGTGTTTCTTTTTTTTTTAAATTCCACTATTATACTCTTTACTTTTTAAAAACATGTGCATTGGGGCTGCTTGGTGGCTCAGTGAATAGAGCACCAGCCCTGGAGTCAGGAGGACCTGCGTTCAAATCCAGCCTCAGACACTTGACACACTTACTAGCCATGTGACTTTGGGCAAGTCACTTAACCTCAATTGCGCTCCAAAAAGAAAAAAAAATACATGCATTCATTTTAAAAATCGAAGCCTGTTACATAACAATGGTTTCCTGATAGACACCTATTTGGGACTCTTTATGTCACTATTTCACCATGTCTTCCAGAAATCAAAAGAGCACTTTTGTAAATTCAGTAGAATTTACAAAATTCTAAGAGAAATCTAAGTCAAATCCAAACAACTAATCTCTTTAAATGTACCTTCCATTTGCAATTAGGAAAACATACCCCAGGAGCTCAAGTCAGAATATATATGAGGTTCAGACTGATCCAAGAAATAGTCAACACATTAATGTCAAAAAATAAATTCCTAATAACTGCATTCCTGGTTTCATCCTCTCTTCATCTAACTATGTAAGGCTAGCTTCAGTGTCACTTTGTACTCAACTCTTTCACTTGTCAAAATTAGACATTTTAGAAGCACTCCTTCCCCAGATAGCAAGCATAACAGAGATTATTCACACCTAAGTATTTTAACTTCAAGCAAATTGGTACTCTCCAAAGACAAGAAACACTTATTTGGGAAGGAGGGGAAGACCCTATTCTTCTATCTTAGAGGTCTACCACTATAGTAGTCATAAATTAAATTTGAAATCAGTTGCAATATTTACCTTAAAATTTAAATTAGAACAAGAACCAAATCATATCATTTTAGAACTAGAAGCAATTTTATATATCATTTATTTCATCCCCATCATTTTACAGATGAAGATGTTCAGGTCAAAATAGATTGTCATACAAGACCTTATGCCTAGTAATTAGTGTAACCTAGACCACCACCCCCATATTTACATATTTTGTTTCAATTCTTAGTGAAGTTTATGTCCTTTAGCCTTTTTTCTTTCATAAGAATTTGTGGGAATTTCATTTTGCTAGGAAGTATCTTGTATTGTCCAAAAGTAGGACTTTTGGAGAAGATGGATATAATTGTTTCAAAGAATTTAAAACTGAATCTCTATGTGTAGTCCATTCTGTACCCAACTCAGGATATATAAGCATCTAGGGCTGCTCTTGCATCATTCCTGTGCCAATATAACCCTTTATTTTAGATCTGTATTCCTTAAGCTGTTGTTCAAAAATATTTGGGGAACAAAGTAAAGACAGTAAATACAAAAATTAAGATAGAAATTAGTCAGGTTGCTTTTTGGTTTTCTTTTCTTTTGGTCATTAAACTTACTACAGAAATAAATAAATCCTCCTAATAAAGCCCTACTCTGATAGATACATCTTCTGCTACAGAAATAACCTGAAATTCTAAGAGGTTACACTAGCCAAGAGTACTGAAGGACAGATTGGATGAATGTACCAATACTTCTACTACAGATCCAGAGAAAGACTATATATGAGTTGTTCAAGACCAGTTTATATATATTCAGTGAGTCCTATCACCAAACTGACTTTAGGATCATGGTTTCTTTTCATCCACAGCAACTCTCAAAGACCATCTTCTAAGTTGTAGAGGAGTTGCATTCTGTATTGATGAAGATACATGTTCCAGATGACAATTACTGATTTCATCACTAAATTGATTTTTTTGCAATCAATAACCTGTATAAAACTATCAATGGTATATGGTGGAGCTTAGAACAGTGGGTAGACTATATAACTTGCTACTGGCATATGAAACTTGCCTTACCAATATGGCACTTTGTATTATTCTTGATTTAATATCAGCTCCATCATTAACTGATTTCCTATCTAAACAAGAGGAGATGAATGAAGAGTTGATGGAACATTTAATGAAACTGAAACTATCCAGCCTATAATAATTAGTTGATTAAAGGAAAACACTAGGTATATGATTTTATATACACTTTAAATATAGATTTTATATTATTTTTATAACAAGTTGATGTAATTCTGTGTGGTGTATTGGCAGACAGGTTGGGAATCTACATTTGGTTCTTTATTATATATAGTTTATCAAGTCATTCACCCTCTCTCATCACTTAACTTGAAGAAGGTATAAAAGTAGGATACTATTTGAATCAGAGATCTCTTTAATATATGCTTGGTATTTTAAATAGATTTTTTTGTGTATTTTTGTTTTGTTTTGTTTACCTCAGGACACATTTAAATGTCTTACAACAAAACCTTCATTGCTATGGAAATGTCTCATCCAAAGTAATAACACATTTCACATTTTACCAAAATCTTAAAACCTTCATGAAGTCAAATCTCCTTTCA
>CM053600.1:62658812-62677131 GCA_028646575.1 Pseudocheirus occidentalis
TATCTATAGTCTGCATATATATAAAGTATTTGGGCACACATGTATATATTTACATAACTGTAAAACAAAAATATAGATGAAAGATGAAAATTACAATTAAAAGGTCATCTCAGATGTCATTTTTTTAAAAAATAAGAAAGACAGCTAGGGCTCAGTGAGAAAAGTGTATATTAGTGTTTCTGTTATTCCAATTCACACTATCCAAAGTTATAATTTTATGTAAAATATGGTCATTTATTCCAGCCCAGTGGAAATGTGGAGTGCAAATTCAAATAATATGACCACTTCATAGGATTCATTAGTCAGACTAATGGAGACCTCATTGTAAATGTTACTGTATGTGTTCCTTAAAGTAGGTTTATTTGTTTAGTGGGGTTTGGTGGGTTTATTGCTTTTTCTGGAGGGGAAAAAGAAGGGCAATTGAGATTAAGTGACTTACCCAAGGTCACATGGCTAGTAAATCTTAAGTGTCTGAGGCTGGATTTAAATTCAGGTCCTCCCGACTCCAGGGCCAATGCTATTCACTTTTCCCCATAGTCACCCCTGTTTGTTGTTTGTTTGTTTGTTTGTTTGTTTGTTTGTTTGTTTGTTTTGAGAGAAGTTTGTTTTAAGTTTGAGTCTAGAAAATTGTCACAAGGGGAAAGCTTATTCATTCACCTCCTAGAACTACAGAATTTTAGAGGTGCAAAGGATCTTAAAGATCAGAAAGCTGCTGTATATGATTTTGATGGAATATTACTGTGCTATAGAAATGATTACCTGAATGATCTTAGAAAAACAGATAGAACAGCACAAAATAATGGGGAAATGAGCAGAACCAAAAGAACACTGTATACAGTAACAATGATGCTGTTTCAAGAAAACTTTGGGTGACTAAGTCATTTAGACTATTATACATATCTAAATTAACTGCGAAAGACACATGAAGGAAGTCACTATCTGAATCAGAGAAAGAACTGATAAATAGAAGTATTGACTAGAATGGTTTTATACACACAAACACACACACACACACACACACATGTGGGTGTGGGTGTGAGTGTGTCTAAAGGTAGCTATCTCTAATGCCAGAGGGAAGGAGGGAAAAAAAGGAGAAGTTACACAATAACTTTATCACATATTTAAAAGGAATAGCAAATCATTCATAATAGAATTGATCAAATGACTAATTAGGACCCGCAACTGGAAGGAACAGTCCAATTTATTTTTAACATGCTATAGGAAGCTTGAGGAAATGTATCTTCATAAATGTAACAAAGTCACAAATTTTCATATTATCTTAAATTGTTTTTGTCCTTTGTTCTTGAAGAAGACCAAAATGACATCACTGTTAGGGTCAAGTTACAGTGTGTCCAACTGTGACTGATCAGACCAATACAAGCTTGGAATTATACCAAGGTTGGGCACAGGTTAGGCACAAATATTCCACAGGAACATTTGGCATGGAGATGTCTCTAAATCTGTGCAACTCATGTTTCCTTTGAGCTACTGAAATTCTGCTTTCCTCATAGAGCACAGAATCTTCTTTGATGCAGGGATGCCATGCTGGGCTGTCCTTTGACAGTGTCTCCCATGTCAAGCAATCAATTTCAAAGTTCTTAAGAGAGATCTTGATAATGTCCTTGCATTGCCTCTGACTACCATGTGAGCATCTTCATAAAATAGCCTTTTAGGCAAGTGTATGTTTGGCATTCAAACAATGTGACCAACCCACTGGAATTGTGTTCTCTGCAATAGAATTTGAATACTTATTATCCTCAATATGATAGAATATATCAAATTCAGATTGTAGAGAAAATGATTATATTATTTCAGGTTTTATGCAATAAGGTTGAATTTTATTAGATTCCTTTTAGGTTTTTGAACATGAACAGGTAGAAACCAGGCTGGACTCTCAAACATTCCCAACATATCACCTCATCCCCTAATCTGCTATGAGTATGGCTATGAGTATGCCTTTGCAGATAACCTTTAGAAAACAACAATACCATCTTGCTACTGTCTAGATAACTGAGGCAATTGAAGATTATGTTGAGAACTAGAGGGCTTGGGAAAGGGGGGACTCTGGAGTTTCTAATCACCTGACTTCAGTAGCAGACCTCTTTAGTAAACTGATACTCTACCAGAATCCTTTTTTATGACTGCTGTGTTTCCATTCCCTCTAATTCTCCCAATCCCAATCGTACTTAATCCACCTTTATTGAAGAACAATCTCCTTGCTCCTACCCCTATTCAGAACTCAAAGCATTCAAAGTCTGGCTCAAAATTTCTCTACTGTCTTCACACTAGAGGATTTCAACATACAACTTGATAACCTCTCAAATACCTTAATTTTCCAGTTCCTCAACCAACTCAACTCCCATGACCTAATCCTTTCAGCTACATGCACAGACGGTCATACAGTCTTACCATCACTCGTGTATTACACTTCCATGTCCAAGAACTCCATAATTCAATTTTATAATCACATTCTTTTATCATTCTATCTCTGTTTTTCTTTTTCTAAACATATACATCATCCTTTCCATGACTGCAAAACCTTCTGCTGCTCAGTACTTTCATAGATATCCTTACTGTGATGATATTCTCTTCTTACTAATCTTGACCTGTTTAGAGGGAAAAAAACCTGTGAAGTTTAAACCAACTTCCACTCTTGAATCTTTTATTCCTTTGTCTATTTTGCTGCCACTTTTCCAAAGTCCAACACTATTTACTCTCATCATCTGCTTTTTCTTTTCTTTTTTTTTTGCTCTCACTCACAAGGTTATTAATGAAGGTGCTTGTTGAAGTCATGCACCTTGCTGATTGGGCCCATTATTAATACATGCCATTTAAACTCCCCCCTGGGAGCTTGTTGCAACAAAGCAAAACTTTGGCACTTCCCTTACCAATGCTGAATCTCAGCTATTATTTTGACTGCTCCAAACCTTCTTTTATCACCTTCAACCTCACCCAGCAAACTACTCTCTGTCTCTGTCTCTGTCTCTGTCTGTGTTTCTGTCTGTGTTTCTGTCTCTGTCTCTCTGTCTCTCTGTCTGTCTGTCTCTCTCTCTCTCTGTATGTGTCTGTCTATGTATCTCTGTCTCTGTCTATCTCTCTATGTGTATGTGTCTGTACCTGTCTCTGTCTCTCTCTGTGTCTCTCTGTCTGTCTCTCTGTCTCTGTCTCTGTCTCTGTCTCTGTCTCTCTGTCTCTGTCTCTTTCTCTCTCTCCCTCCCTCCCTCCCTTCCTCCCCACCTCCCTTCCTCCTGAACACCTCACCTCATGCTACACCAAAAGAGCTGTAATGGTAATGGCAATCTGAAGATCTTCCCTGCCTCTTAATAAGCCTAAGGGAATTTGAAGACCATTCCTGCTTTGAAAATATACTCTGCCCCCTAACAGGCTGAATGTATTCACATGGAACCTGTGGTGAGAGGAGTTTGCTGAAGGGTGAAGCAGAGCCCACAGGAAGCTGGAAGTCAGAGCTAGCTAGACTGGGAGGAGGAGAGGACATGTCCCAGGGGGTCAGTCAGGCTTGTGAGTAAATACTGGTTTGTGGGAAGTCTGCAGCATGCTGTGGCTCTTTATGCTGTTGTGGCTTATTAACTTCTTTGCTACTATGATGGAATCAGCTTGCTGGTTTGGGGATTTGGTTTTCTGGTGTCTGAATAAATGCTTTTCTTCTGTCTTATATATGGAGGGTCTGTTATATTTAGTGATTGAGCACCATGCAGGTATATTAATAGTGAACATGGGCTCTGTGAATATTTCATTGGTGCTACAAGAGGTCGTTTGCTCCTTCCATTGGAAAGAGCTTTTTGCTTCCTTGTCGTTTGCCAATGCTCCCCCTTATTTCTTTCTTTTCAACTCATATCCCTTTTATATCACCCTCTATGTCTTCCTTCACTTTCATCTTTGATTCCATTTCTCCTCACCAAAGACAATCTTACTCCATATATGGCACTGTACATATAAACATATCTATGTATAGTTTTCTATGCCGTATCAAGTGATCCTGAATGTTAGTGTGATTATAAGGGATATGCTTTGACCTACTGCTCAAATGAATCTGAGGAATTTTATTACAAATTATTTTGTTGTTAATGATAGTATATGAAAAGTGCTGTTTTCATTATTTTTTACTTATATTAGTTTCAAAGTCTAACCCAGAGGTATGTTACTTTACTTATGCAGGACATTGTAGAAGTTATCAATTTGCAAGATCCTCTGAGCTAAGAATGGCCCAAGGCATTTTTGTGTCAACCTTCTGCTCATCCATTCAGGCTGGTTAAGATTCAATTCTAAAATTTGGACACATCAAGACCAGCCATATACAATACAGAGAATTGCATATTGAATAAGTCTTTGACTCATTAAGGTTAATTATCTGTTCTCTAATGTTGACAAGCACCATCAGCATTTTCTCTAACCAAAATCAAAGTAAACCCTTAGAGTTCATCTATAATCCAAATGTGGTGAGTCAAATTTTAATTTGAATTGCTCTTATTTGTTTGGCAGTCAACAGTTGGAAGAACTGGGAAAAAACTAGAAAAATGGGGAAAAGAAAGCACATGTTCAGTTTTCATCAATAAACAAAAATAATAAATGTCATGATACTTTTACACATCTCTAGATAAAAATAATTTATCTTAAATACTTGTGTAATAGTTTGTTGAACACTGAATACAAGGGAATAATAGCAAGGCAACAATTTGTTTTAGTACTGTTTCTGAATTTCATGGAAATAGATGAGAAGAAAGACAGCAACATCATCATCATTACTGCCATATGTATTCCACTTTATAACTTGCAAATGTTTCACATGCATTACTGCATTTTTAGTTCTAAAACAACTCTGATGGGTAGTGCATTTTTATTATACTCATTTTACAGATTTGGAACCTGAGGAACAAAAAGAGATTAAATGACTTGCCCCAAAATGGCACAGCTAATAATTGACCTAGTTGGTTTCAAAGCTAGGATTTCTGATTACAAATCCAATAGTCTTCCCACTAGACCATAGCAGTCTCTGTGAAGTATAGTGTGCCTAGTGGCTAAAAGACACATAAAAGTAATTTCATAAATGCTCATTGATTGCCATTTCTCCTTTCTCTGTTCCCTTTTCCATACTATGATCATGTAGTAAGCTTCTAAATTGCTAGGGCCAAGTGAAGGACTGCAGGAAAAAATCCAGTTTTTAGTAGGTCTACACAATTTGAATCATATCTTAATTAATTTACCTGTAAACTACCTCCTCCACTATTGCTACAACCACTTTATCTTTGGCTAAGTTCAATAGTTTAGCAGTAAATTTAATTAAATAAGATAGATAAAATGTTTATATCTGATTATATTTTAAAATTCTATTAACTTATTTAGTTTCTGTCAGAAATTATTAATTTTACTGTATTTATATTTAGATAATTTCAATTTTATAAATCCACGTGTAGTGAACTGTCCCAGAGTGGTCTGAAAATTGCTTTCCTTATATTGTTTATTTTCAGTTTTAAAAATGATTAATCACTGCAAAACAAAGAATACCATATATTAACTTTTAAACATCAAAATTCCTGAGTAAGTAGTGTTTATTTGCTCTTTTTAAAGTTATATTTAAATAAGCATCTGCCATTTGTCTTTTTAAGCCGAATTTTTTCTATTTGAATAGTCTGCCTACCAAGGATATTTTATTTGTGGCATAACTATACCAGCGAGATCCTTAAGTACATGCAAAAAAAAAAAGGCCATTTCACTTTGCTTTACTGATATGATTTAAAAATCTGACCCAATCAACACATAGATACAAATAAGTTCCTAATCTGAAGGGGCAGAATGTCAACTCTTCTCTCTCCACTGACTTTTGGGTTGATTTTTTTTAATGACTAAGATAATGTTCACCATTATTGAGATTAAAAAATGAATGGGTATATTTTTCTTGGTGTCTGTCCTAAACATAGATGTAAATTTCTTTTTTTAATTAATCTTTACATCAAGTAAATTACGTGACATGGTGTGGAGATAGGGACACTGACCAGCTAGAGTATTGAAAGTGAATTTGGTATACAACATGTTTCATTTTCTTCTGAATACATGATAAGGCTCTTGAAGTGGCTCAACGGATAAGCCAACGTTTACAAGAACCATTTGAAAATGGAACGGCATTAGTTATTTAATCTTTGGACCCAAAATGAATTTCTTGTTTGATGCTTTTAAAGAGGCATTAACTAGTTTTACACCCTGCCTTATTGAAAGGAATCATTTCTTCCACAATGAACAGCTGTGCTTTCTTCCTCTTCCTACAGTGCTTAGAAACTCTAGTCAGATACTGTGTAAAGATTGCAAGGAGTTCCTCATCCTTAATGATCAACTATTTGCTATGTAGTCCCCTTTTAAGTAAAATGTGGGCTTTTTTTTATCAGATCTTAAACCTCATATCAATAGTAATCTATATTAGTTTTATTTATCTGCAATAGTAAATATACTGTGGTTAATAATTGTGCATTGAATAAATAAAATTTTGGTAAGTTTTGAGCATATTTACCTTCTTTACTCTAGATATTTGACATTTATTTCTTCTCTGAAATTTTAAGCAAAAAAATTATAAGTTGCAAGTTTAAGAGTATTAAGGAAAAATACTCCAAAAATACAGGAAAAAAACAAGAATAAGAAAAAGAAATGAGAGCTGTGGTTTGATTTTATTTTCTTACCCAAATTAATTGAATATTTCTTACTCAAATTAAGTTAAAATTAATGCCCATTCATTAAGCCCAGGCAATATATGGCAGTCCCTTAAAATCTTAAACTCTTGCCTTCTCAAAGATGTGATCTTGCCCTTTTTCTCAGTGCCTCTCAAAGAAGGTATGTCACTTTTATCAACCCTTCCTCTCATTTGACAAGACACTGTTTCACCCACACTCTTAGACCACTACTCCCTCCCTAAAAGAGGTAAAGTCCCCTGAGTCTGTAATTGCCAGGAGATGAAGCGATGATAGGGAGTGATCACAGTCAATAGCTTTGATTAACAATAAGGTAGAAAATTAGCAATGCTAGCATTCAGCTAGCCTGCCTTCTCTTCCCCATATGCTCCCCACAGCCTGTGCTGACTGCTGCACAGGAGGTAGTCGGAGCCCTGCACAAGCTTTGAATTACAGCAATGGTGCTGTAAAAGACTATTAGGGAAATCCAAGAGTGAATAGGAAAAGGCCATAGAAATTGTAAATGATGGGACTGAAATTTTTACAGAGCTTGATATGCCACAGAAGGTGCGAGGATGAAGTATGCTGTATGTTGTCCCTGTGTGTCTTTCTGGTGTATGTGGATTTACTTGTGTCTGGACATATTGTGATCGAAATGGCAACTACTGTTACTACTGTGACCCCATCAGCAGCTCTGGTGTTGTTTCCGACAGACTCTGAAGACCTAGAGAGGGGGACCGACAACGGGACACCACTCCCCACCTCTGATAATGATGACAATTCGCTGGGCTACACAGGTAGAGTGTATCTTTCCAAAATATTAATAGTCCCATCTCTCTTCAAACTTCATCAGTCATCAACCACCTGTATAAAATTATTTAACCATCCCTACTGCTAACTAGCTGCAGCAAGAAATTGTGTTATAGTACTCATGCTTTAAAATTCATCCATTAGCCTGGAAATAATGATGCTGAAGGAAACTATTTTGAAAAAAACTACAAATGAAAGCTATGCTTATTCTTAACATTTGTTTTTGTAACTTGAAAAACAAATGTTGATCAGGGCAAAGCTTTTTTATTGCAAATAGGTTTGCAAGAACAGCAATTTGTAACAGATCATTCAAACCTTTGATTAAACTCCAGCAAATAAGAAAAAGGAAAAGTTTTTATTAAGAATCATTTTATTTCAAATCAAAGTCATTTGTACATTTCTTATTTATTGCGCTATATACTAACATCTTAATATCATTCTTTGCATGACTAATATATCCTCTAAGGACTGCCATATCCATGAACCGTCTCTTAAATATATACATAAACATACACATATGTACACATATACATAACAAATTAACTCACTAAGTACATTGAAAAAACTCAACTAAATGTCTTTAAAATGAGCTTGTATGAAAATGATATGTTTACTTTTCTATGAAGTGTTTTTCAGCACAATGCTAAAAATAAATGGGGGAAAAAGGCAAACCTTAATTATCAATTTAGATATGGGTAAAACATAAGATGCCATTTGTAACTAAGCAAATGATTTAGAAATAATAGCATCACAGTCCTGTTATTAGTAACAAGCCCTACTTACTCCAAAATTACTCTGATATAGTTTTCATAAGTATTTCTTGGAATAGTTCTCCATAGATTGGATAGCAATAAGAGAGAGATAAATGGCCATTATTAATATTACTACTATGATTCTGGTAATCATATGAAATAAAGAAATACACTACCTAAATTTTACTTAAGAACAAAATAACAATATTATTTTAAAAGTATTTTCATTCCCTTCATAGTAACATTATCTCAGTTTCCCTCCCTTTCCCTCCCCCTTGAAAGTTGAGGTTTGAATCACTTGATGTCATGTACCATATAAAATACTTCATATATTTCTTTGTGTACATTTTTTTCTTTCCCATAGAAATCACCATTTCTCACCCTTTTTAAAATTTTTCTTCCAAAACACAAACTGGATCTTCATTTGGGGACTATATCCTATAGGTCTTCAACTAAAGTCTTCCAAAGTTCTGAATTCTGCTTCTTAATGATATTATTGTAAAATAGCTTCATATTGGTAGAAATATAAATCAAAAGCAGCATTATTTCTTACACATATTATGATTTTGCTATATAGTAACTAAATTAATTTGTGTTCTATTCTGAACAATTATATCATGTAGTCACATTCAAAATATTTGTTCTTTATTATGGGATATCCACAACTTGCATGTGGGCAAGGTGTAATAGAATTAAGACAACTTAAAATTGTATTAAAACCTAAAAAAAGCCTTTCCTTTACTGCTATTTGTCATTTTACCCTTGTCAGTGTTATCTAGTTCATTGAAATGAAATCAATCAGTTACCAATATTTATCATCTTAAAAATACAAAGAATAGATGAATTCCTTCTAAGTAATGAACTTATAAAACTACTTACTCAATATTCGATCACATAACTTATTTAAAACAAGAACAATTTAATGCAACACGATTATAAAATCACATAAGTTACCCCATACCTGAGGCCAGTAATTATTTATGATAAGCCAATAGTAAAAAAAAATGTTTATTGAGTTTATTCTACCATAGTCAATTCTCAGTTATTCTCAATTGTTCCAGTTTGAGTTATCTATGCCCTATCTTTCTCCTTCTCTTTCTCCCTTTCTTAACCATTTGTTTTCTCATTACAACCTCCAAAAGAATAGATAGTAAAACAAAATAGAGATTAAACTCAAACTGCTTTCTTTCTTTTTTAAAGGGTAAAAGAGTGGGGCTACCCCTTACAGTTAAAATTATAAATACAGAACAGATTCTGAGATGATACTGTTTTGTACAAGTAGTTCTGGGTTTCTGTAAATTTCATTTCCTAGGAGAAAACTTTTAACTATACTCACAAATGATTGTGTTGATACTATCTGTGTAGTACAGACTCTATAATGGTATATACCTTACCAATAATAATTGGTAAGAGTTGGGGATAATTGATAGTATATATGGTTGGGTGCATTGTTACTTCTTTACTTAAAATAAGAATTTTTTTAGTAATTTACCATGAATTGAGCAACAACATAACTCAGTCCTTAAATTTAAAGTTTGTAATGAACCAGCAAATACACAAAACAGTTGTTAAATCTGATATTCGTTAGCCATAATGACAATGATTCATGAAAACAAATTTTTTTAAAACATGGAAATTCTGCTCATGTTTCTTTATTTCTAACATAAGTTTGTAGAACTTACATATTTTACCTTCTTTTTTGTCAACATTCTTTCCTTTCATAAATCTGACATTTGAGATCTTTCTCACTGTCCTTTATCCCCAAAGCTTGTACCATAATGGTTCATAGATTCCAAAGGCAAAAATAAAAGTCTCCCAGAGGTATCTTTATAAACTAACACAAACATCATCCCAATCAAGGAAAACTTAACAATCCCCAAAAGAATAATTTCAAGAGTTTGCCAAATTGTGTATTCATTCTGACCAGTTTTCCTTTTAGCCTGATCATTAAAAGCATGTCTTTTTTCACAAGTTTTTCAATACAACACATGGTATGGTCAACCAAACCAAATGTAACCATCACTACCAAATTTATCCATCCAGATTAAATTAATAGCAAGCACATGATTTTATAGTTACATGTAAATGCCTTAATTCTTTACATTAAGTTACTGGTATACCTTAATCAACAAATGTCAGTTTATAAATTTAATTATTCTTTGCTTTTGTTCATAATTTTATAGCAATATTTACAGAAACTTCACCAATATTTATATCATGCCTATATCTAGATGAAGTGCAATGTAGAGGGACCAGGAGGAGTAATTTTCTGGTGATTTAGAATAGAAAGTAAAGATTGAACACTTCCCCACACATACACACATACACACATACCCATCACCCTATCACCACCTAGAAATATGGTACTCTAAAAGCTGAATGGTATTTAAATGCTGCAGTATCACTCAGTAGTCAGTGGTTGCAGAGATTTCTAAGATGGTGGAGTGATGTTGCTGAAGTGTATTTGTACATTATCTAACAACAAGTAACACATTTCCTGGTTGATTGTCCAGAGCATACAGCTTCAGCTGCAAAAATAGATAACTTTTTAAAACTTAATTTTATACGGTCAAGATCATTTTCCAAAAACCCTATAAAAACTCTTAATCAATGGGGATGTTTTTAAGGAGTCTTTTTTTAATAGCTCATTGTTTATAGGCTGCTGCTAGCATACATATTTACAAATATAAGGAAGGGGTGTAAAGTGTGGGTTTAAACCCCTAAGATCTGTTTAAAGAGTACAGCTATGTTTTCCTTATAGACTATGTTCAAAACTTTTGTTAAGAGGAAAAAGTGGATTCAAGCTGGTATTGTCCACGGGAAGAAAAGGAATACTAAAGGTAGAAAAGCACTGGAAAGAATTCTGATATCCCACTCCCACTGTTAAGTGTACATACACATAGCCTCAAAATCATCAGCCTATAGGATGTCTAACAATCTCAGAATGAAGTATCATAACTATCAATTACTATTGAGTCCTCTCTCCTTCCCCACCCCCAACCCCTGCACAGGGCAATATACCTGGTGTTATGATAGGAATTTGTTTTAGGGAGATAGATTTTACTCCTTACATGTTTCATACTAACGAAACATTTTGGATTATAATTTCTATTTATTCTTTTGCTGCTGAAACTTAGAGAAATGTAATCTATGCATAGTAGAAAGTCCTAGAAAGTATCAAAGGGAGAAAAAATAAATTAACCCCTTTGGATAAACCATAAAAAAGAAAATATTATAAAATTCACCTGATTATAAAAAAAACTCTGGATGACATTGAGCTATTGAAATATCAAGATGCCTTGCTTTATCATTAATAATAATGACGCTTCACTATTGTACCTATGTTTTGTAGCTATAAAATGATGAAAATTATTTGTTTTAAAGAATTTTAATTTTCTCTTCTCAAAGTAAAATCAAAGGGAGCTTAGCTTGATTTATCTTTCATAAAAATGGAAAATGAGCATGATAAGAAAATCAAGTCCTATAGACAAAACATAAAATACTTTATATTTCTCTCCAGAATATGAATTTAGTTGATACATTTCTTTGCTCTTGTGATTATTAAATGATATCTCTCAAAAAGTCACATAATACCAAATCACAAGCTACATTGAGCTGATACACTTAAGCCACTTGGCAAAAGAAGCAAAAGAACCAAAGGAAAAATCAACTTCACTTGCTTTATTTTTAAATGATTTAATTAACATTCCACACAATATCATTTTCTGGTGGAAATCCTTATTAGTGGTTAGGTTCTCCAGTGGTTCAATAAATAAGAGAAATTGAGAGTTAAAAGCAAGCTCTACAGACATATAGTACAACCCCTATAAAAAAGGCGTCCACACCTGGCATGTGGTTGTCCAGTGTCTGCTTGAAGACTGACAATGAGAGTACTAATCCCCAATCAAGGTGGCTGGTTCCACTTCTTAGTTCTAATTGCTAGGAAGTTTTCTGTCACAACTGAACCTAAATTGGCCTCTTTGCAACTTCCATCCATTGTTCTGGTTCTATCCTCTGGGCCAAAACAGAAAAGTCTCCTCTCTCTTCCACATAATATCCCCTTAAATATTTGAAGGTAGAATATCCACCTTGAGCTTTCCCTTCCTCTACTAAATATCTCTAATTCCCAAGGCCAGGTATGTAACATTTCACCCCTCCTCCAGGGTTCTCAAGCATTCTTAAAGAGGTCTAAATCTGTTTAGGCTCAAACCCCCATCAATTCTGTTTCTCTAGGTTTTGTTTGTTTGTTTTTGTTTTTTGCTTTTTGGAGGGGGGAAGGCAGGGCAATTGGAGTCAAGTTATTTGCCCACACCCCTAGTAAGTGTTAAGTGTTTAAGGCTGGATTTGAACTCAGGTCCTCCTGACTCCAGGGCCAGTGCTCCATTTACTGCAATACCTAGCTGCCCCTGTTTCCCTAATTTTAAGGGATTATCCAGCCCCTATTCCCTTTAGTCACTTAACAATCATGTTAGCTTTTACAAAGATTTGAAGTAACAGACATTCCATCAACTCTAACACTTGAGGGAGAAGCTCAGTCACCCTCTTAATCTCTAGCAAGGATAGATAAATTGAGTTTACAATTTAATTGAGTTTCTATATAGCACAGTATCACCAATTTCCAGGTCCAAAGCCCCCATGGGCTTGTGTCACATTACCCTGGGTTTCTTTACAACACCTATACTTGAATCATGGCTCCAAGGTCTTTATGGCTTGAGCTCCCAGGCACACGGACTCCACTTCCTGTACCCAGAAGTGAAAAGGACAAACAAAATAAACCAAAATCCCAAGACTAATTCTTGGGTCCTGTAAAGTCAATCAAGAGCAGCTCCCCTAAGGACTGCTGATGTGAATAACTTTAAGGTTCTGATCACGTAGTGTAGTGAACCCTCTATTTATTCAGCAATAAACTAAAGCAAAACACAACAATATAACATAACAAGTTATTACCAAGGTGACGACACAGTCTTAAATAAAACATATCATTCAGTAAGTAATAATCTCATCATTCAGTATAAAGTACCCAAGTCAAAGTCTTCTTCCATCTTGACTCCAGGCTAGCTTCCGTTCATCCTCAAACCAATCATCCTTAAGGAGTAATCATCATTAAGTCAATCATCATTAAGGGGTAGTAGAAAGTACAAAGTTCATCCACCCCTAGGTCACAGTAAGTAACAATATCATCCCTCAGCACTGAGTACCCAAGTATAGTCTCCTTTCATCTTAACTCAAGACTGACTTCCAAACTGGCTCCTCTTCCACTCTCCTAGTTCTTACCTGAATTCACCCAACTGCTGCCTGGATTCACGGGTAGGCAGCTCTCTGCTCCTGTTCTATATCTAAGCTCACAAGGGCTGCTCCACCCCAAACTCTTCACAGTTTCTGCTTCTGTGAAAACAGCTCAATGGGGCTACAACAATATCTACATACATTGCTGGCACTATCATCTCAATTCGCTTTCTGTCTGAGAAATTAACACAAATCAACAGAGAGCTTCTGTCTGACAAAATAACACAATTCAAAAGAGTGCTTCTGTCTGACAAAGTAACACCAACACAGAACAACAGAGTGCCAAGATCACAAACATTCTCTCTCTTGGTCCCAGTTCATGCTGGATCCTTTATTTATTCTTCTCCTTCCTGTTCCACCCCTCCTGTTCTACCCCTCCTGTTCCACATTTTAGCAAGCTCCTCCCACCATGGGTTCCATGTGATGACCTTAGGTGGTCTGTTAAGGGTAGGAAAGGCAACACAATACTGTTACCAACAAAGATTTGACACAATCAAAGGTGAAGCTCAAAGGCTCTTGATTAGCTGAAACAAGGAGCAAAGTGCTACTCTGCTTGCCATTATAGGACCACGGAACCTAAGCAGGGGGGGGGGGGAAATAGCCCTCCCCTCACTCCCACCCACCTTAGTACACATACTGTGAGTGAACGAGACCTTAACCTCTAAATGCAATTGCAAAGAGAGATTGAGACTGTCTTGGTCTAATAGTATTATAGACACTATATAGCTAATGGAAATGGACTACTCCTACCCGTATGGTAGGGGAACATAGGATTTCTTCTCCCCAGAGCAGGTCTCTTATATCTCCCATAAGGACACCCCCGTCTTAGTTGATCTGGGAATCTTTAAAACCTGATTATTCTTCAACTAGCCCTTTTATGACATGAACTTAAGCCACTTGACCAAAATGATCTCTTTCCACCGGACACTGTCCTGCTTTTCAATATTCAACTAGTTGGCAAGGATGCAGGAGTGTCCAACTAAAATCAAATCAAGACATTGCTATAATTTAGCATGAACAAGGCACTATGGCTTATGATGGACAACTTTTTGTTACATAGGTTTCCTTTTAGATAGAACATTTCTACTTCTTCCATATTGATTTTTTTTTACATCTGAAGTTCCTGCTTGCTGGCAGCAGGTGTACAATGGCATGAAGTCCTTAAGTTGAGAGTTGAATTGATGGATTAAGTATGAATCAAAGATATCATCAACTGCAGATTAAAGAAATAAATTTGATCTTTACTTCCCTGCACTCTCATTCTAGTCTTAAATATTTAATTTAAAGAAAAATATTAGACAACAAATAGCCAAATGTATATCAGGGATTTAGCTACTGTTTGAGACCATCCAAATGGGCCCCCAAAAAGTGAACTTACCCCCTTGGGAAATTTTAGGGATTCATGGATGTTTATTATCAACCAGTCAATAAGCATTTATTAAGAATGTACTTTGTGTCAGAAACTACACTAAGTGCTGGGTATAAAAGTAGAGCCAAAATCACAGTCCTTGCTCTCAAAAAGTCCACATTCTAATGGCAATATATCATGTAAGTAAATATGTGTCTATAAGATATGGACAGTATAAATAGAAGATAATCTCAGACAGAAGGGACTTAGGAGGAAAAAAGGAAGAGAATCAGGAAAAGTTTCCTGTAGAAGGAGGATTTGTGCAGAACATTAAAGGAAATCAGAGAAGTTAAGAGTCAGACATGAGGAGGGAGACCACTGCAAGCTCAAAGAACAGCTAATGAATGCAAAAGCATAGAGTCAGGGAATGGAGCGTCATGTCTGAGGAGCCACTGCTGGATCAGAATAGCTAGTGAATACGGGTAGTAAGGTATAAAAAGACAGGAAGGAGTCCTGGTTTGAAGACAGTATGGTAAGTAATCTCTGGGCTTTATTCTCCTGACTCTTTAGAGTCAGGCTGCTATATTTCTGCTGCATACGGCTACGCAGCACAGTGTATTGAACGCAGCACTTGGAGTCAGGAAAACAGTTCAAATCTTGCCTCAGACACTTGCTAGCTGTGAGACTCTGGGTAAGTCACTTAACATCTGTAAAATGAGGACAATAATACCACCTATCTCACAGGCTTGTTATGATCATCAAATAAGTTAGCATAATGTGTTTGGAAGTTTTAAAGTGCTATAGAAATGCTAGTTGTTTTTATTGTTATGTCCTCCTCAAGGATCATGGGATATCCCTCAGGGGCTGGAGTGTCTTTAGTTAATACCCTAGGCTCAAGCCCTCATTATGTTAAAGATCATTAACTAGCATCTCATTCCTATTTAATTACTTAAAAACAATTAGCTTTTTAAAAAGTTACTATTTTGGGACCGCTAGGTGGTACAGTGAATAGAGGATAGGCCCTGGAGTCAGGAGGACATGAGTTCAAATCCAGCCTCAGACACTTAATACTTACTAGCTGTGTGACCTTCGGCAAGTCACTAAACTTGTCCTGCCTTCCTCCTCCAAAAAAAAGCGAAAAGAAAAGAAAGGTTATTTATTTGGAAGATATAACCAAAAAAAAGAAAAGTAAAAACATCTCTCCACCACCCAACACTTTAGAGGCATGTTTTCTACTATGCTACATCTATCTCTGAGGAGAGTGGTACCTGACTTTAAGTAGCTTCTATTTGACATTGATCCCACCAAGTTCATATCCAAATTTGGCATTCCCACTGGCTGCAAAATTCAGCATGGACTCAACTGCCACACCTCAGATTCCCAGACTCCTAGACAACTCTCTCCTGACCTTTTGAAACTCATGAGGTAGATTCCAACTTCTTTTACCTAAAACAAACAAAAAGCATCAAAGCAAAAGACCAACGCCCATTCAAAGGATTACCTATCAGCATTAGACAGGGAATAGGACAGAATCCTCTCAGCTTTCTATGTTGTCTCTCACCACATGCTGTTTAGCAGAAAGATATCAGCTAAAAAAAGTCAAAGCAAAAGGGAGACTGAGGCCAAATAAGACCTTTTGAATGTGTCCCCCTATCCAAGTACTACAACTGTAGCCATGCAAAAAAGCTACTGTTCATCACTTGGTTAGCAGACCAGAACTAACTACAAAATGTCAAAGCATGCTCCAAAGTCACCTCAAGGGACTTCTCTTATACATCAGCATAGGCCGAATCCTCAGCCTCTTCCATATGGGAAATTAAATCAATGACACTCTGTGCATGAGCAGTCCCCTCTTATAGAAGGAACAACACAGTTGCTTTCCTCATGCTCCTCAAGTTCAGCTTTTTGAGAGCTGAAAATTCTATATGTATTTGAGGAATAAAAAGGAATCACTGGTAAAAAAAAAAAAAACAAGAAGTTTGATTACCATTCACTGACAAGTATTGTTTTCAAATGTTTGTCTTACATAAAAAATTGACAAACTCAGCCATGCATGGTGGTACATGCCTGTGATCTGAGCTATTATAGGTGAATCATAGCAGAACGCATGAGCACCACAGTTCTGAGCTGCAGTGTACTAAGACAATGGGGTCCACACTAAGTATAGCACAATTATGATGAGCCCCCAAGAGTGAGAGGTAACCAGGCTGCTTAAGCAATGGAAAACTGGAGAAGGTCAAAGACCCCTTGCTGATTAGTATTGGAATCAGGCCCCTGAGTGACCATTGTACACCCAACCTAGACAAGACAGGGAGATCCAATTAGACAAAACAAAATAAAAATTTGTCTGTATATAGAAATTCAATTCAATGTGAAGCTTTTAAGATGTTACAATCTTGGGGAAGCTGGGTAGTACAGTGAACAGAGAATTAGCCCTGAAGTTAGGAGGTCCTGAGTTCCTATCCAGCCTCAGACACTTAACACTTACTAGCTGTGTAACCTTGGGCAAGTCACTTAACCCCAATTGCCCTGCCCTCCCCCTCAAAAAAAGCATAAAACAACCCTGAAAACCATGATCAAAAAAAGAACTTGGAAAGCATCCTTCAAGAAAGTCTCCAGGAAAATTACCCTGATGTTTTAGAATCAGAGGGCAAAATAGAACTTGAAAGAATTCACCAATCACCTCTTTAAAAAGATCCCCAAAAGAAAACTCCTACAAATGGTATAGCCAGGTTCCAGAATCCCCACATCAAGGATAAAATATTACAGGCTTCCAAGAAATAATAATTTGAATACTGTGGAAACACAATTAGGATAACCCAGGATCTGGCAGTTCTACACTGAGAGATTAAAACCAAGAATCACCTACACAGCAAAACTGAGTATAATGTTACAGGGGAAAATATGGTCATTCAGTGAGGTGGAGGACATTCAAGGATTCTTGCTGAAAAAAATAGAACTGAACAGAAAATTTGACATTCAAACACAAGAAGCATGAGAAGGTAAACATGGGAAAGAAATCATAAGGAACTTATCAAAGTTGAACTATTTACGTGCCAATATAGAAAAATGATAATAGTAACTTAAGAAACTTTTCTTAGTATGAGGATAGGTGAAGGGAATACAAATGCATACATGTATATGTATGTATGTATGTATATATATACACTTATGTATGTATGTATATACATTTATGTATGTATGTATGCCTACAAATATGTCTATATAGGAGGCTATATGTGCGTATGAATACATATCTGAGCATGTGTGTATATGTGTACATAGAGGGTACAGGATCAATTGAATGTGAAGGGATGATACTTTAAAAGGTGATATTCTGAGGTAGGAGAGGATTAGAATGAGAGGAGACAGGGAGAGACAAAATAGAGTTAATCATCCCATATAGAAGAGGCAAGGGATAACTGTTACAACTTTACTATCATTTACTC
>CM053600.1:62677631-62703383 GCA_028646575.1 Pseudocheirus occidentalis
AGGTAAGTAAGAACATAAACTCTAAACTGGGTATCATGCCACACAGGAGAGTACCAGGGGATGGGGATGAGAGGCAGGATGACGGAGGGGAGGGGAGGGTCTGGGGGTGGGTTGCTGGAAGCACACGTTTCAGTAAAGGGACAGGGACAGGGTAGAGAATAGAACAAGGGCGGCGGGGGGAGCGGGATAGGAAGGAGGGACATATAATCAACCTCTCACAATATGTCCATTGTGGAGATGCCCTGCATAATTACACATGTACAGCCTGTATTGAATTGATTGTCCTTCCAGTGGGGGTGGGTGACAAGGGAGGAACCGAAAGAATCTAGAATTTAAAGCTCTACAATCAAATGTTTAAAAAAACCCAACAACATATATATACATATATTATTATTGTTATTATTATTATTATTATTATTTACTACATGGAACTGGGAATTAAGATATACAGGGACTGGGGTAGGGAGACCCTCCCTGTCCTACCAGACAGCTAGAGCAGCGTTGGAGGAGGGCATAAAAGAGAGCAGATTGGGGGAGGGGCTTTACAGTGAATCGCTGTTTTGGGATTGGGGGTAGGGGATAGACAGGAGAAAATTTGTAACTCAAAATCTCATGGAAATGAATGCTGTAAACAATAAAATAAAATAAAATAATGAAAAAAACAAAAAAACTAAAAAGATGTCACGATCTTATAAGAACCAAACTATTGTAAAGAGTTTAAACGTATAGAATATGATCAGTATTGAGCTTAGCTCAATGGTATCACAATGTAATAGACTGTAAGGAAGAAATAATTGAAGTGTATCTATTCAAAATTTTCAGGAACCCAAACCTTTTACTCAAAATTCTGATTTTTACATTATAATACCTGTGTTCTTATCCAACTTGCCCAGTTTTGAGCATCTTTAAGGGAAAACACTATTCTCTCTTTTCAAAATCGCTTTACTTTTCTTTAGCTAAATTCTAACTCCATTTCAAAAGGTTTATGGGAAAGAATAAGCTTTCATGTGGTACCTACTATGTGTCAGACATTGTGCTAAGCACTTTTTACAAATATTATCTCTCTTGATCCTTACAAAAACCCTGTGAAAAGGGCTTTGCCACACAGCTAGTAGGTATCTGAGGCTGAATTTGAGTGTGGCTTCAAGCCCAGTACTCTATCCATTGCACCACATAGAGAAACTTCCCTAGAGAAAGGCAAATTGTCACAAAGTTGCATAAATATGGCCTGCAATTAAACTAACCAAGAAAATCCATAAAATAGCTTTTAATGTACTATATTATCCACAGTTGCAAGAAGTACTAACTACCTAAAATAATTTTTCATTGGGAGAGTATTACATACTTACTCTTAACAATAATTTGACATTTAAGATTCATCAAAATATAGAAACAGAAGAAGTGAACTTATTGATGGAATTTTGTATAATATAATAAAAATCTGTAGCCCAAAATCTATATTCTAATCTATAGCCCAGATGCTGCTCTGCAACATTGTAGAGGAATGTTTATTTTTCTATGATTCAATTTTATGAATAGAAATGAATGGGATTTGAAACAATGAACTTGCATTAAATTTGCTAATCTAATGAATCACCAGGAACATTGCATCAAAATAATAAAAATGAACTGTGCTTGTAGATCCTAATAAAACTATGCAACTTAATATTTCCCATAGGGATTTAATAGATGCTCCTTCTCTAAGTTTGGAGATAAAATCCTTTTAACAATTAAATCAAAGGCAACTATTCTAATTTCAAAATTATATGCTTCCTTACTTTCAGAAGAGAAAATTCAAATTCCTTAAAGTGAAGATTTCTATTACTTTTATAACTACAAAGTATACATATTATTATTAATTATAAGCAAAGTATCTTGACATTTTAATAGCTCTATATCATCCAGAGTCTTCTGTAATTAGGTAAATTTTATGCTATTTTCTCCAAGGGGACTTTTTTTGCCTTTCCCCACTTCTGGAGCTTCTTCCAATTATCCTTTAAGTGACTAGGTTTTCTATGCATAGATTACATTTCTCCAAAATGTAACAGCAAGAGAATGAGTAGAAATTATAATCTAACCTAAAAATGACTAGTGACTATGAAGTAAACAGAGGACACCCCTCCCCAAAATGAACACCTACCATACAACCAAGTGTTTGCCCTACATGGGGACTGAAGGAAGAGTGGCAGCATTCAGTCAGCAATAATGGATGGTAATGACATTTCTTTCTGTGATCATTAGGTATCCTAGAGACTGATGATTTGGACTCTGTACGTATACTTCTGCATACCTGGAGTAAAATATCATAGCTTTTCCTAAGGCTTTCCCATCTTTCTTATTCCCTTTTATTCCTAGGGTCATTCCAAGGTTGTATCCTCCTTCCATATCTACTATGAAGACATGAGAATCCATGGACTTACCTTCTTATATACTATTAATTTAGCATATTCAATTTTTATCAGTTGAGAATAAGCTGTATAATTTTTTTCTTTTGCAAGTAGAAATGAACAACATGAGATATACTTTAAGTCACCTTGGGGAAAATGCTGTCAAGTGATATAGCATTTCCCTATAATATCTAACTATTTCTGGGACCTCTAGATTAATATCCTTTCTTCATAAATGAGCAAAATATGTTCACTGGCTACTCTTTCATTGGCTTTCATCTTCTTCATGTTACACCACACCCATGTGCTCCATCTCCCTAAAAAATAGAAAAGATGCACTTGTTCACATGATTTAATTTGAACCCACATAAGAAGTTACAGAGATCCAAAGTGAATGAAAAATATTCATTTATTTTTAGCAATCATGTCCTCATTAAATCATTCTCATGGGACAAACAACATTAACAATGGGTAAATTCTTACAAAATTAAAGAGCAAATATGTATGAAAAATATAAACAATTGAAAAGCAGTATTGAGGGCGTCTAGGTAGCGCAGTGAGTAGAGCACCGGCCCTGGAGTCAGGAGTACCTGAGTTCAAATCCGGCCTCAGACACTTAACACAAAAACTAGCCGTGTGACCTTGGGCAAGTCACTTAACCCCAACTGCCCTCCAAAAGGCAAAAAAAAAAAAAAAGCAGTATTGAGTCTTTATAAATCCTCAAATACTGAAGATTCTGAAAAGTCAATTGTCATAATCACCCTTCTATTATTCTAGTTATTTTTAGCTAAATGTAAGGCTGTCATGAAATTGAACATTATTTTAAAATAGTCAGATAAAAAACTAGCTAGTTTATTATAAGAACCTATTATATCATCTTTTATATCTTGTGAATTTATTTAGCTAACTTATTTTCTATAAATTTCAGAAAAGAAACAATTTTATTTCTTCTTTAAATTAACTTTTTTGGTTATCATATTTTTATAGAACTGAGCTATTTGCACAGAATTTTTAAATTAAAAAGCACATCAATATCCATTTTCTCAACCCATAACATAAAGGAATTTCTATTAAATTTTACCTAGTCTTCCAGTTTGAGCTAGAAAAACTTTGAGAGAGAAAATTCACCACCTCTCACAGCTCTAGTCTCATTTATTTGAAAGCCACTTTCCATTAATTTCTCCCTGTGACTTATATATTGTCTGTAATGCCCAAATCATTTACTTTGGATTCTATAGTGTTAACCATTTGTCTTAAGAGGAATATTATGAGGGGAAAAAGTGAATTGGATGAATCAATTAACTTATTAAAGTACACATTTTACTTAAGGAAATAATGGTAATGTAAATGAAGTAGTCCCACTGTGACAAAAATAAATTATTTCAATTCCATTCCTATTTATTGAGTCTAATCCTCTGATTTGGTGGGAAATACTAGGCATATATTTCTAGAGTAGGAGTTGCAGAGATTGTGTCCTGCCCAACAGCCAATATAACCTTTATATAACTATCAACAGTAAGGTTGCTAAGTAAAAAATGGTCTTAAAAATTGAGTACCTTCAGCTTGCTTTCAATGCCTGTCTTCCATTTGATTGTCTTCTATTCCACCTTTACCTTCGATTACCTTGTGCTATATTTTGGATGAGCAGGACCCTTCTCTTGCTCATGACATTTCCCAACTCCCAAAGCTCATCATAACTACCCGAGTGAAGGATATTGTATGTAAGACATAATGAATGATAGAAAACAAAGCAAGAAGGAACACTTAATAAATTCACAAAAAAGCTAGATAGCAGATAGTTCATCAACAAAGTAATCTATGCTAACAAAAACATGAGAATATCAGTGATAAGAAAATACATGGGTATGAAAAGATAAAAGACAGTTGTGTCTTAAGAAAAAACTATAAAAATTAATGAACTAAAGTTTATCCTTGTGTTACGAAGAATAATTGTTAATTTGAGGATGCATGTTTTCATTAACTCATTCTTTTTTTTTTTAATCTATTGTGCCTTACTCTGTACAAGGGTAAAAGCAAAATATTCACTGGCCATTGTCCTGGGGGGCAAGGAAGCATTATACAAATATGTGAAATTCAAAGATAATACTTCAAAATTTAGAATATACTTTTATTTGCATGTTTATGATTATTAATTATTCCTAACTAAAAGGTAGTAAGAAGGTGCAGTAGATAAAGCTCTGGCCCTGAAGTCAAGACCTGAGTTCAAAACCAACCTCCATTCAAAATTTCATGTGTGAACCTAGACAAGTGACAAAATCACTGTCTGCCCCAGTTTCCTCATCTGCAAAATGGGGATAATAGTTCCTATCTCCCACAGCTAATGTGAGACTCAAGTGATCTAATATTTATAAAGCACCTAGCCAATGCCTGGCATTGAGTGGGACTGAATAAATGTTTTTTCCATTCCCCATTATTATCATTCATTTTTGCAGTACTATTATATGTACACTATAGCTACTAAGTTCACCAAAAGTGCTACATAATGTCTTCCTAAGTGCAAAATTTTATGGAAGCATGGATAGGTTATTATGTGATTATGGATCTATATGTAACAACCGCACTGGACTCACTCTCCCAACTCACACTTGTCTTGCAGGCTAGGTTCCCAGAGGGTGCCTGACTAATTGCCCTCAGATTATTAGAGGTAACCATGTGGGGATTCCCATACTCATGAGCCCCCATCTGGTGTGTTTTTGATTACCAGCTAGACAAATTTAATTAGCATTTAGAAAGGCATATTTAGAAATTCGAGTTAGTAAGAACAGTTACTAAAAAAAAAAAATCCAATAATCCTCCTGTCCCACACACAAAGTTACTGGGGAAAGTAGGCTGAAACTTAGAGAACATATATTGTAAAAGGGTAACTCACAGTTCCTGGTTGTTGACAGTCTTTTCCTTCCTTTGTGAAATCCTTTTGAAATTCTTCTCATGTGAATATAGCTATACCCTAGACTTCTAGGATCAGCACTTTTGTAACATCTATAGCTACACTGCTCTGTCCCAAAGTGACCATACTCCCTGACATAACCTTTTCTTCAATGTGTCTAGTTTGTCCTCAGACCAGTGTTGCTCTTTGGAGGCCAGCCTGATGGGAAATGCAAATATTCTGATCTCTTGAAGTTTCATGGGCTCATTTTCTGTTCAGGAGGAAGTAAAAGGAGAAATAAATGAAAGTATTTGGATACTTTTCTGTGTAAATGCGAGACTGAACTTTTGAGTACTTACAAATTTCTCTTAGGGCAGCTCTTCAAAATTATGAGGCTTGATACAATCAACACAATGTCTAGAAATAGGAACAGTTTGTTCACCTTACCATCTCTAGAGAATTCCTCTCCCATGTCAATTTTTCACTGGACAATCTCAATGGCTAATAAAAAAATAAACAAAAATTGGGGTGGCTAGCTGGCTCAGTCAATAGAGCACCGGCCTTGGAGTCAGAAAGACCTGAGTTTAAATCCGGCCTCAGACACTCTATGTGACCTTGGGCAAGTCACTTAACCCCAATTGCCCACCAAAAAATAAAAAAATAAATAAAAAATAGACAATCTCAATGGCTGTAACAAACATTTGGTGTCATACACTTCCTTGTTTTATGATTTGCTTGATTTTCAGTACAAGAGGATCATTGAATAAAGTTTCCATGTTGTTAACGTTCTTAAAAGAAACTTTTGGGATTTTTTGACATATGCATGAGGGCTTATAAGGAAGCAGTTTTTCCTACTCAATCAAATGATTTTTCTAGTCAGGAAAAAAATAAAGAGTGGGATTTTGAATTTTCTTCACATTTTTCATAGTTGTGGCTTATTCAAGAGCTTATTCAAGACACTGCTACAAAACATCAATTGTGAAAGACATCCTGTTTCTTTACATCATCAAAGATGCTATCAAAGTATCTATAGATTAGTTTTAATAAAGATTTTATAGAGATAGGAAAGTACATATGTCAGTGGTTGTTGATACTTTTTTCTTTGTAATAATGTCTACCACGTTTTCCAAGTATTTGCTATCCCTTCCTCTTCCAGGTATCTTGAGATATGATCCTTCAACCCTCTCAGAATTCTGGATCCTCCATTATGGATGTCCTTTTGGTATTCTTGTTCTAATCCAACCTTATTTCTCATCTTTGAGGACAAATGAGGTGACTCAGTTGCCATTGAAAAATGAAAACATTTGTCATAGAAATCTTTACAAATCATTTGTTTTTTTGTCTTTGTTCTTTCTAAATTCATCCTTAAGTGTTCTCAAATGATCTGTCTGAAAGTCCAGTTTTTTATAAAAAAAAATTTAGAAATGTTTATTTTTTTGGTCAATATCTGTTGTTTTATCCATTTCTTATTCAGCATTCACTCTTTTTTTTTAAATAGGTCAGATAGGGCCCTTTAATTAAATGCCATATATTTATTTTTTTATTTTGGGGTGTTTTTTTCTTTATTTGGCATCAGTTTTAATGTTTACATTAACAAGTTTATGGGTCTGTTTGTACACAGGCAAATGATTCAGAAATGTCTCCTATACTGGTAACATCTGTTTCCTCTAAGAATATAATCAATTTCATTTTTATGAATATGTTATAATTTGGTATTTGCTTCCAAGTCTTTTTTTTAAAGAAATATTCATAGTAATCAGGTATGAGGTGTTTTGGATCTCTTATTTATCTAATTCTTGAAACAACCTTTCTCCACATCATCTTTACATTAAAGTAATTTAAGTTTTTGGTTGTTGAGTGGTTTCAGTTGTGTCCAACTCTATGTTACCCTTTGGGGGGTTTTCTTGGAATAGATCATAGAGCAGTTTGCCATTTCCTTCTCCAGTTCATTTTACAGATGAGGAACTGAGGTCAGCAGGGTTAAGTTAAAGAGCCCAGGGTCACATAGCTAGTAAGTGTCTGTCTGAGGCCAGTTTTGAAATCAGGTCCTCCTGACTCCAAGCTCAGCACCCTATCCATTGAACCACCTAGCTGCCCAGTATTAAAGTACATAGTGATTAATCTGAAGGGTTTTATTTAATTCTTCATAGAATTTTTCTACCCTATCCTATGTTTAAGCTCTAAATTCCAGTTATCTTCATGGTGATAATTCTGCAAATGCTCATTATGTTCACTGTGCTATTACGTCACAAAGTGGCCAGAAGAATGCCATTTCTTATTTCCTTTGGATCCACAACAAAACCAACCCAGCAGCTTCTTTATGACCCTCTCTGAAGACTTGTGAGTTGTCCTTCCACTTAGCTCTAATATTTCTTTTTCTTCTAATTTAATGTAGTGAAAATGTCAAGTGACATTCTTCAGCTCCTCTACTAGCGAGTCCACATGTAGGTCTCTAGACAAAGACATCACATTTAATATGCCAACAGTAAAGTTAGTATTTATAAATAGTTTTAAAATCACGTCATTCTTAGCACTTTCAAAGGGATGAGGGCCATTTGTATTTTCTACATGAGTTGCCATGACTGAAGATGTCATTACCAGGTGGCCAACTCACTAGTGATAAGCCTCTGTGTTTAACTGAGCCAGTCCTCAGAAAGCAGTCTCTTCTTACTCTCTACCTTTCCAGGATGATGACAATGTTAACTAACATTTGCATAGGGCTTCAAGGTTTGGAAAATACTTTACAAATATTCTCATTTGATTCTTGAAAAACCCTGGGAAATAGGTGCTATTATTATTCCAAACTGAGGCAAAGGTCAAGTGACTTAGCTGTCATATAGCTAACATGGGTATGAGGTTGAGTTTAAACTCAGGTCTTCCTGCCTCCAACGTCAGTATTCTATACAGTGAGCCACCTAGATGAATGGTAGAGCCTGACACGACTTTTATTCTTCTGAGGAACATTTGAGATGCAAGGCCACCTCCACAATATGGTAAGTCACTGGAGTAGGATTTTGTGGGAAACTTGAACAGTAATAATTTATTTAATACCTACTATGTGCCAAAAACTGTACAAGGCACTGGCAATGTAAAACCAAATATAAGATTGTCTCTACCCTCAAGAAGCTTATTCTATTGTGGGAAATAATTTGTACACAAAAAAGAAAACACAAACTCTATACAAAGTAATTTCCAGAAAAAGGACTCTAACACCGGGCACAAACAAAAATAGGTTATCAATAGGAGATGGCACATAAACTGAGTTTTGTAGGAAGCCAAGGATTCTGTAAAGTGGAAATGAAGAAGGAATGCATTTTAGCCATAAGGGAAAGTGGTTGGAATAGAAATCTTGTATAAGGGAGAACAAACAGATCAATATGGCTGTACTTGAGTCTGTATTCCTTAATAAATGCACATACAAAACCTTCAGAAAATTTTTAGGGTTTTTTCAAAAAGAGAACCATGATCTCTTGAAATCAAAATGCTTTCCTTTCTTTAAAAAGAAAATTCAGAATCTCTCCATGGAGGTGCCTTCCCACAACCCATACACATGCATTTTCAACTCCTTTTAGATGTTATCTTGCACCAGTATAATGTAAGGTGCTTGGGGGCAGGGAATATTTTTATTTTTCCTTGTATTTGTATCTCCAGCACTTAACACAGTTCCCAACACATTGTAAACTCTTAATAAATGTGTCTTTCCTTGTTTGTGGTAAAAGTAATCAGACATACAGATTGTATGCCAGATGATATTAAAAAATTAACTGAAAAATGTCTCCCCTATTGGCATTAACACCTTATTAAAAACAACAAATATTTAGCTCTGACAATAAGTATTTACTATAATTGTAAGTCCTAAATTTACTAAATGTTCTCTCATGTTATATGTTCTGGTTTTAGCCATATTCCATACATTTTTTCTTCTCCTTGGGGAGATGTTTTTAAAAAATTAAGACATTTTAAATGCAGGGAAATTCAGTTTATACAGGTATAATAATTCAATATATCTCACAAAGTGAAAGTTGGCCATAAAAAAACACCACTAAATTCTGAACAATTAATATGTGCTCTGTTTCTAGTGCTTAGATACAATCTTCAGTATTAGTTAAACTGGAGTATGGAAATAGCAAGGTATTAGTAAATTAGAGACCAACTGATACTTCTACTATCAACTACTTTGCTTAAACTAAGATCTTCTTAGTTTATTGTAATAGCTTAGAAATTTCTTTTTTTTAATTTCTTTTTTTTTTTTTTTTTGCTTTTTGGAGGGCAATTGGGGTTGTGACTTGCCCAAGGTCACACGGCTAGTTTTTTTGTGTTAAGTGTCTGAGGCCGGATTTGAACTCAGGTCCTCCTGACTCCAGGGCTGGTGCTCTACTCACTGCGCCACCTAGCCGCCCCAATAGCTTAGAAATTTCAATAAAAAATCATTGTTTGATCTCAAAAGTAAGTGTGAATTACATTTCCTAGGAACCTTCCATCTTTATATAATATTTTATAAAGAGATAACATTCATGAAGACTTAGGGTTTCATCTTGATGAATGAATTTTCCATGAACTATCCTTGTTCATGCTCATTGACTTGAGTACAGTGTTTATTATGACATTTATTTGCTAATTTGTTTGTTTTAGAGAGAAATAATAGAAAAATTCTTAGAATATAAATATCTAGCATAAGCAGTCATTAAGTCTCATATCGATAGGTGTGATATTCAGAACATACACATGTTCTATCTAAGAGAAATGAGTGTTTTTTTTATTTTTAAAAATTTAGTTAATCCAAACATCTGGGTTGGTTTGAATATATAAAAAAAAGTCATCAGTTTGACTGAATCCTTAAATTTTTCAGGTGGTTATTTTTAAGGTATGTTGCATATCAAAGTTTACAACAGTTTTGTATTGGTTTTGTTATTGTTCTGGATTGGTTTTTTGGTAAAATCACAAACTCGCAAAAGTATTCAATTATAATCTCCTTTCAGAGCAGATTCTTCACGATGGCACCCACCTTCCAAACCTAACAAAAAAGAAATTGTACCCCCAGCACCTAGCACAAGGCCTTCCTTTTAGGTATTTAAGAAAAGTACCTAAAGAATTGGCATGGACTGGATTAAAATCTTTCTCTTCCTATAAATGTTTGTCTACTGATTTTGGAAATCAGTTTTAGCTACCTATTTATATCTGAGAGAACTGGAATTCTTCTTGAGAGGATGGAATGCATAGTATCCAACCTAATCAGTACAGTACTTTTAATACTTTGTAAAAACACAAACTAGCCCAAATAACTTTCATTTCCCCTTGCTTTGCTCTCTAAGGTATACAAATCTGCCTTAGCAATTGCAGCTTAGTTAATGAGACCCAAACATAGCATAGTTCTATCAAATGAAGCAAACACCATATGTTAAACACCTTGCCAAGTCTGTGTTAAATTTCATTAATTTTGACATCCACTGTCACAATTTTGTGACTGCCATTCTTTAAATAATTAGTTTTACAGTTTTTTTAAATGATACAAAATACAAGTGATTCATGTAAACTGTCAAAATAGAGGTAGATCTGGGTAGTTATGATTACTCTTCAGAAAGCTAAACGCAGTCTTTCCCCTGTCTGTGTTTTATGAGTACAATTTATGATGTTTAGTCAGCTAGATTCTACTCTAATAATTGAAAGTCTTGGCACTGCTAGAGCTTTCTGCTAATTGTTTCTGCTTTGGTTACAGCATTGTACATAAGTATGCCGTGTTATAAGAAGTCACAAGCCTTATATCCTTCTTTCTTTTCTTTCAGATATGTGTATGTATGTGTATATATGGGTATATAAATATATATGTACACATATATCTGTGTATATGTTAATATTCAAAGACAGTTTGGAGAATACAATTTAAAATAATGGTCTAGAGGAGAGAATATCATTTTGGATCTAAAATTAGCACTAATTCTCAAAATATCCATTTCTAGCATATGAAAAATATTTTGTTACAAGCTGCTGCAAGGAATATTAATACATTTGTGCCTTAACCTAAAATTCAATAATGTTGAAGTTCTATTCAATATCAGTTGAAGTTGGGCAGGTCAAAGCTCTAACAAGAACCCCCAGAGCATAATAAGAACAGCTTCAATTAAATGCTAACTCTGTGAGCTGTGAAACATATTGGTTCACATGAAACTTGTTTTCCAAAACTCATTTGCATTTATTGACATTAAATCCAGTCATTGTTAAAAGCTTAAATTAATAATATATCTCTCTGTAGTTCCTTAAATATTTTTCATCCTTGCAAACAAATCAAGAAATACTGATCAATTTAATTAGGTGTATATTTCCAGTGTTCATGCAGTTATGGAAATCTGCATTATTCTCTTTAATCATATTTGCTTATAAAATATAGTAAAACATGAAATCTTTTGTTCCTTTTTGAATATTTTATGTCATTTATAAGAACATAGTTATGCAGATGAACAAACGGATAAGCTATTAAAGCTCAGTGTCAGGCCATTCAGGTCATAGACTTGAAGCCCTACCAATAGGAGATACAGAGCACAGTGTAGTATGGAGATAAGAGATAGGGAGATGAATAGTCAGGGGTGTACTTTTAGCTAGTTCTAATCTGGGGCATCGATTTCTCTAATATGTAAGTTATCCATTTTTCAATGCTTTTTACATTTTTTTATAAAATCTCACACAATTAAAACGGTAGCATTAATCATTATGTTTCCATATACCAATTCCACCTACAAAATTTTGCAGATCTTATTTATTGACATATTTCTAATAAAATGTCAACTTCTGATTTCTTTTTACTCACAAACATCATCTTATTTGTCTTATTGAGCCCAATCACTGAGACTTGATGTTGTCTTCAATGCCAGAAGAAACCATATATATATATATATATTAGAAATGAGGTTTTCAGCTTCAAATATACTGAAGCTATTTCTACCATCTTCACTAAGAGCCATTCTCTACAAGTATAATACATACAACAGGCACCTTCTCTATATGTTTCTGACCATCTGTTAAACTGGCATGGTGCCTGATTACAAAAAAAAAGACTGCCCTTCTCCTTTGCCATAGGTGCCAAAAACCATCCGTTTATCCAACCAGTCTGAAAAATCCTGTAAATTATAGATTATCCTGTAAGAAGTCTCTCCTCTGTGCTAGAACAAAACCCTAGTGCCTCAAGCTTCTTTTCATTGGGACACATCTGTTAATTAACAGTTCAAACAATGGCCTTATCTCAAAGTCCTCAATTCCTGCTCCCCTTCTGCTGAGCATTTTTAGTACAAGGAAATATCTTTATTGTAGTCCTCACTAGAATCTATGGAGAGGAGAACAATAGCTTAAAACCCTGGAAATTCAAATTATTATCCACTTGAAAGCCTTAGTACATCTTTGTTATTTGTCACCAAACAAAAAGTCAGGCTTAAACGAAACAATATTTCACACAATCTCAGCTTTGGACCCTCTGTGTTAGATTTTTTTTTTTTCAAAATGCCCATAATTTGGGATCAGGTAGTATGGACTTCAGGCATTTCCCAATACTGTTTTCTCTTCTCTCCTACCCACTATGTTACTGTCACTGCCATTGAACCAGAAAAAGAATATGAATATATATGTGTGTGTGTGTGTGTGTGTGTGTGTGTGTACACATTCACTCATGTGTATGTACACAAAATTTGTTTATGAGATTCATGGCTTTGTATTTTCTATGTCATTTGTCTCATATTCCCCTTGGTTTAGCAAATAATTAGGGCCAGGACAAGGAAAAATTGTAAAGTAGAGAAAGTTTGCTTTTTCGCCACCTCTTTTGGAGGATCATAACTTTTTTTGGATTGAAAGGTGGAAGGTCCTCTCCTAAAGTCAAGTCTCAGACAGTTAGCAACTAAGGACTCCCCACTAAGAGCTTGGATGACACTTCAACCTCTTATTTGATCTGTTTTACTCTTCAACCCCCAACAAAAGTTACTTATCACACATATTATTCCCTTGGGTCCCTGATCTCTTTGGAGTGATAATGGGAAGCAACAGATCAATCAGGCTATCCTTCCTAGGGAGGTTGGTTAACCAAAGCTTAGTTAAAATGCACATATTTTCCAAAGGTCCTTAAGGAACAAGGTTAATAGTGTGAATCCTTGGCCAATGAGGGAAGATGTTTTTGGCCAGAAAGATGTTTGGCACCCCTTAAAAACAATGACTTCTACATGAATTAGCTTTTTATTTGGCTTTTGGAATACTCATCTTGCTAGCAAAGGGATATGTTCCTTTTAAAATGAATCAAATTGGGGCAGCTAGGTGGCACTGTGAATAGAGCACTGGCTCTGTAGTCAGGAGAACCTGAGTTCAAATCCAACCTCAGATACTTAACATTTACTAGCTGCATGACCTTGAGCAAGTCACTTAAGCCCAATTGTGTTCTTTTCCCCCTCTAAAAAAAAGCAATAATAATAATAATAATAATAATAATAAAACAAAGCAAATCAGAAATAATCTAAAGAGTGGTCTAAACTGTTATATATCAAGAAAAATAAGTGGACAAATCTGAACCACAACACTTACATTGCAGTCATTTTTTTTCCATTGCCGTTCTCCATCTGTTTCAATGGTAAGCTCTTTTCTCAATCTGAAATTAGCATTGAATTAATTCACTTAGAGGGAAAAGATTATTATGGCATGGTAAGTGAGATAATAAGAACCCAGGGACAGAAAAATTGGCCACTGATATCACCTTGCTAATAACCTTTTGTAAGCTGCATTTCTTAATTTCTGTTTTTATTTTTTTATTATTTGGGAGCTTTACTTAATATAGTTCTTGCACATAATAGTTACATTTACCAGATACCAAATCCAGAGTCTGGTTCTGACTATTTTTTAATATCACATAAATGCTTAGACTACATCCATATGTTCAAAGTAACTCCCATCCAGTCACAAAAATTTATTTGTTGAATGTGTGTGTGTCTGTGTGTGTGTTGCTCTCTGTACAGGGTATTACTGTTTGAAAAAGGGATTGATGAGTTCCCAGAGGAGAGAGAGCAACAAGGATTACGAGTCTGTGCAATATGAGAATTGACTAAAAGAAAGAAAAAAAATGGAGATAGTCTGAAGAAGAGAAGAGTCGGGTGAGGGAAAGGGAGAAGACATGAGAGTTGTTTACAAATATTTGAACAGCTATCTTGAGGAAGAAGGACTAGACTTGTCGCTGGAAAAAAATAATAAGGAACAATGGAGTGAAGTTTACAAAGAGGAAAATTTAAGACATGAGGAAAAACTTCCTAACAATAGAACTACCCAAAAATGGAGTAGAGGTGAATGTCCTCTCACTGGAAGTCTTCCAGCAAAAGTTGGATGGCCATTTGCCAGTGTTTTTCTTTCCTACTCCTTAGAGCTGATAGCTGAGCACCAGGGTTGTGAAGCAAAGAAGCAGTATCTAAACTTTAGGAAAATAAGAAAGTAAAAAAGAAGTGGGATCGCTTATTTCTAACTGGTCCAAAGAAAATGACCTGAAGATGCAAATGAAAGTCTTAAGGAAGATTCTCAACTTCATCTGTTTGTACTAACTATTCTATCATATTTGAGTAGCTAGATGGCACAGTACTTAGAGCACCAGGTTTGGAGTTAGGAAGATCTCAATTGAAATCTGGCCTCAGGGTTGGCTAGATGGCACAGTGAATAAAGCACCCACCCTGGAGTCAGAAGGACCTGAGTTCAAATCCGACCTCAGATACTTAACACTTGCTAGCTGTGTGACCTTGGGCAAGTCACTTTACCCCAACTGCCCTGTCTCCCCTTTCCAAAAAGAAAAAAAAATCTGGTCTCAGACACTTTGCTGTGTGACCTGGACAAGTTATGAATTAAAAGCTATTTTACAATCTTTCTTGGATAGTCCAGCTACAGGGATACACTTATACAACAACCCTGTAACCATCTGGCTTTCTCTAGGGCAGTGGTAAGCGTTGGGCCTGGAGTCAGAAAGATTTGCATTCAAATCTGACCTCAGATACTTAAACACTTACTAGCTGTGTGACCCTGGGCAAGTCATTCAATATCTGTTTGCCTCAGTTCCCTAATCTGTACAATGGGGATAAAAGAGAACCTACCCAGGTTTGTTATGAGGCTCGTGTGACAATAATTACAAACCATTTAGCATGGTGCCTGGCCCATATTTAGTACCATATAAATGTTAGCTGCCATTATTATCATTATTATTATTATTATCATCATCATCATAAAATTAATGACTACAACTGTGGGCTTAAGCTTGGTAAAACTTAGCTGTTTAAAAGCTTTGAGAAAATATAGATCCTGAAAGTCTTCAAAAAGTAAGGGTGAGAGGAGATGGTGCTGAGTTGCATCTGTGGAATCTGGTCATTTCTGCCAAACTGAGCAGACCTAAGTTTCTCCATGACCTGAGCATCTTCAAAATACACCAGATAGTCCAGAAACTTTTTCTGTGTGAATGATCTGAGGCTTCTTTGTGACTCCTGTTTCCAATTTCAGGTACAGAGGGACCACAAAATCTGGCCCTTGGAAGAGGATGCTAGGAGCTATAAATAAAGGCTCTGAGATACAGTGGGTAATTTGTGCAGGAAAGCAGAAAAGTTGACTAATATCTTGGACTACAGAAATGCAGTTGAAGGACAGACATAGACAAGAACACAAGATCTTGGGTTGAGAGATAATAAAATTTACCAGGTTTTGAGGGAAGAACAGCTGTAGACACAGAAGCTGGACAGGAAAGAAATTGAGACTATGGCGAAAAATAAGGGAAAACATGTTTAGACTTTAAAACTAAACAAGACAAAAAAGAGTGAGAGAGTTTAGGGGGATGAGAATAAGGAATTGGTGGATGTGAGGGGAACTGGAGCTTAGAATATGATCTAGGGGAGTTCAGAATCACTGAGATATGAAGAATATTGACAAGGTGTGAGAATTTTAATTATTGAGTAGATGGCAACATTCTTCTAAATAGAGGATGGAATTTAGGCTAGAGGCTGAGATAGCATGAGATAACAGGGAGGTAATCAGATGCTCAAAAGGGAGGCCTTGCTTCAGTACTCCTCCTCCTCCCATAAAGTGAAGATTAAGCAGGAAAAGGACACAATGGGGGCTGCAGGTTGAATCTGCACAACAGGAGAAGGAAGTCCTTTTCCCCACGAAATTTAAACAGTATTAAGTGTGAGATCCTGGACTAATTTTTTTTCTGACTGAGCATTTCAATGCTCTTTTGACTACACCACAGATTTTACTTTTGGGTAGCATGGATTGCCTGATCCCTTAAGCATGACCTACCTAGAGAATGGAAGGTAAATCAAGCAAATTGGCTAAACTTCAGTCACAAAATCTCAGAGTCGGAAGGAAAATCAGAGTTTCAACTCTTATCTGAATAAAAATCCCCTCCATAACAGATGTGGTCATCCAGTCTTAGCATCAAGAATTCTAGTTAGCAAGAACCTAGTATTTTCTTTTTTTTTTTGCTTTTTTTTGGAGGGTTAATTAGGGTTAAGTGAATTCCCCAAGGTCACAGGGCTAGTGTTAAGTGTCAGATTTGAACTCAGATTTGAAGTCTGATCCTCCTGACTCCAGGGCCTTGCTCTATTCACTGTACCACCTAGCCACCTTGCCCCAACCTACCACTTCTTGATAAGAAGATTTCCATTTTTATACAACTCTAATCTTCCCACCCCTCAGCTTCCTCTTGTGTATTGTCTTCCCCATTAGATTGTAAGTTACTTGAGGGTAGGGACTGTCTTTTTTCTTATATCCATTTCCAGCACTTAGCACTGTGCCTCATACATTTTCAATCTTTTCAATTATGTCTGACTCTTCAGGACTTCATTTGGGGTTCTCTTGGCAAAGATAATGAAGTGAGTGATTTGCCCAAGGTCATACAGCTAGTAGGTGTCTGAGGCCAGATTTGAACTCTGAAAGATGAACCTTTCTTATTCTAAACCCAATGCTCTAAGCCTCTACACCACCTAGCAGCCCTGTGCCTTTCTTTCTTTTTTCAAAGTGCAATGTCTTATTTATATAAAGAAAGGCTGTCTCCCACTATTACAAGGAAGTGTCTGGTGTAGATTGAAGGAAGGCAGTTGCTAAATCCTATTGTTTCTACCTCCACTACAATACAGTACCTGGACACATCACCTTTTCTTCACTCACACACCCACTGCCACAATTCCATCAATAAGCCTTTACTTTGTGTCAGGCACTGTGCCAGGTGCAGAGCATACAAAGAAGAACCAAAAACATTCTCTGACCTAGGGGAACCTTCATTCCAAGACCACATACTTAAATTTTGTTAGCTTGTACAAGAGTATAATTAGAGGGGAAGGCATTTGTAACTGGGGAAACCCTCAAGAGTAATAGAACAGTTAAAAAGAGGGGGAATGGGGGAAAATAAGTTCTGTCTCGCGAATTTTGAGTGAGTTTGAGACTCAGGATAACTAAGCTAAAAAAGCAACTTGTGATGTGAATTATAACTCAGAAGACTTATTAGGACAGGATGTATGTACAGATCTTGGAATTAACTGCATAGAGATCATAATTAAGCCTTTCAGAATTGATAAGATAAGCAAGTGAAAGTATAAGGAGAAAAGAAAAACAGGCCTAGGATATAGCCTTGGGAAAAATGCCCAATTAGTCAGTGAGGCATGGATAAAGAGATCCCACAAAGAGAGGAGTAGGTAGACAGGTAAGGGAAGGATTAAGCAGAGTCATGAAAACCTGGAAAGGAGAATATATCTGTATCTAGGATACAATGAAAACAAACAAATTAAAATTAGAAGGATAACAAATAACTGGAAAATATTCGCAATATGTTCCTCTGAAATAGATATTATATTGCAGATACATATGGTGCTGATTCAAATATACAAAAGAGCCATTATTTAATAGATAAATGGTCAAAAGAATATATCTGAAATATTAACAGTAATGTAAAAAAATTCTCAAATCACAAAGTTATTAAATTAAAATAATCTAGAGGTTTCATTTCATGCCAATAAATAAAGTAAAAATGAAAATGACAATTATTAGGGGGTCTGCCAGAAAACAAACACATAAAGGCACTATTGGTGGAGTTGAGAATTGGTCAAGACAATGTAGAAAGCAATTTGGAGTTATGCCCCAAAAGTCATTAAACAGTAACCCAGAAATAGTACTATTAGGGCAAAGAGATTAAAGAAACAGGAGAAAGACACACACATACACACACACACACATATACAAAAATATTTTGAGTGAATTTTTTTGTTATAGCAAAATGAGGGAAACTAGTAGGGACAACCATCAATAGGGAAATAGCTAAATAAATTATAGTCTAAGAATATAATCAAATTTTGTAGGACCATCACAAATGACAATAGGGACAATTTCAGAGAAACCTGTGAAGACTCTTACAAATGGATTGAAGGGTCAAGAGAATAGAACCTTTATAGAGCAACAGTCTTCTAAAGAAAACTAACTTTTAAAAACTTAAAAACTATTATCAATGTAACAACCAATCATGATTCCAGAGAGATGATGATGGGCATGCTGTCTATCTCTTGAACAAAAGGACAATGGAGTCAAGGTACAGAATAAGACAATTTTTCAGACAAAGACAATATGGGAATTTATTTAATGGGAACTTATACTTTCTACTATGCATATTTCTGTGCAAATATTCTATTGTATTTTGGTTTTTTTTCAATTAAGAGGGAATTGGGCGTAGGGAGATATAGAGAAAAGATTGTTGTAGGAATAGAATTGTCAAAAAAAGTTAAAACAGGTCATTGAAGAGTTGTTTTTGTTTTTTAATGCATAGAAGAAAATAGAAGAGAGGCAAGAAGGAAACACAAAGACAGTTTCAAAATCTATAGTTAACTTTGGTATATGTTTTTTAAAAAAGGGGAGGGCTAAGTAAGTTATAAATAATAGATTTGCAGTTTTATGTGCAATCCATTTTGTTCTACTTTTTATAGATTCTCATATTATCTGGTGCTTTTTAAGTTCAGAACGGGATTTTTCTTTTTTTTTGAGAGAATGTATGTAAAGTCCTCAACCATGTCAAATACTGGAAAGAAGTTAAGAAGGATGGATTGAGAAAGTCATTGGATTTGACTATTAAGAAAGCAATGGTCATTTTGGAGATAGCTGTGGTTGTTTGCCCTTCATTCTTGAAGAAGACTATGACATCAGGAAGGTGATGCTGTGACTTGCAAGTGAGTTAGATTTAAATCAGGGATGACTATATAAAACCACCAGTCTCATTTTTGTCCTCTGGAGCCATCTGGGCCCAGTGGCAAGATAGAGATGAGGACAACTGGAGATGTCCCCTGATGTGGGAGGAGTCCTTGGCCTTTTTAAACTAAGGTCTTTCCCAGGTCTCAGTTTGAAAGTCAACATCCACTCATCGACTAAGGCTAGGCAAGAAATGAGGCAAAGAATGGCCTGTTTTATCTAGTCAAAAAAATCAATCTGGGTAGAGAAGACCTTCAGCATTTCTGGCTGAAACAGCATGCTATTTACCATAGACTAAATAAGGTAAGCTCCCCTATCAGAGCAGGAACATCCAACCCAGGGGTGCAATCTATGTTTGGTGAAGAGGCAGAAATGAGTAATATTGGATAGAGAGCAAGTCTCATAGTGAAGAGACAGTTGGAAGGAGTATAGAAGCTTGCTCCTTGACAATATATGGTGACAATTCAATTCTCCCCCTGTTGTTTGCATTGACTGTCCCCCTTGCCCAGAATGCTTTCATATGATATTCCAAATCTTTAAATCCTTGATTTCCTTTTCCACCCTCTATATAAGACCTTTCCAAGTTTTACATTGCCCCTGTCTCCCTGATCTTCTAGTGTCTTCCAGCTAGGTTGAACCTGTCAGAACTTACATCCTGTTACTATAACCTTAAAGGTAGCAAGATTATCCATGTCATAATGAATAAGAGCAATACTTTTGGAGTGGGATATTGACATAGAAGAGGAATTTGTTTGTTTGAGGGAACAAGAATGCTAAACTAGAAATAACATGGGGAATAATCTAAGGTATTAGATGTCCCAGGAAATCTGGGACATATAATATCCTCACACTATGGCTTGGCGAGAAAACAGATTTTTAGCTTGGGGTTCCTTTTTGGAAAAGTGTTACCTGGTTCTAGTCTTTGAAATTAGAGAGTTTGCATTTTTCAGTTTTTGGGGTGTTACACTATAAGCTCCTACATGAAAAAGTCATATAGTGTATAACTTATAAATTAGAAAAACTGTCATAAAGCCTATGTAATCATGTAGGTGATTTTAATGCCTCATTTGATCACATTTTCTAAATTCTAATAAATTTCTGAAGCAATGACTAACATATTAAAAGACCAAAACAGTTAAGAAGAAAATAATATAGTTTTCTAAGCTTAGAGAATGTATATGGTTCTTTAGTAAAAGAACCAAGAAATCCTTTAAGAGGTAAGTAAAAAGAAATGCATAGTTAGAAAGTATATCCCTGGAACTATTAACTATGTTTGCTGGTTTGCTTAATTTATAGTAACAGCTTTTCTAGGAAAATTAACCATGCATTACAGGGAAGTTGACTTGTTGCTTTAGTGTGTTTTGAGATTATCTGTATAGAATAGTTAATATATTGTCTAATGTCATGGGGAAAAAATTTATAGCAATGGGTAGGAAACGTTTACAGCAGGAGAACATGAGACCATACCTTTTACAATCCATGAAGTATCTGTGCACTCTGTGGTAGGCATCTCCATCCTGAATGGTGGCAATGAGGAAAAGGGGAAACAAAAAGGAATAAATCTGAAATGGATCAATGAAGTCAAAAGAAGACAAAAAAAGAAACATTTTTGCATATACAATGAAAAAGATGCTCATACTTTTGTGTATGCTTTTTCTCTGTGATTTTCAACATGTTTACTCGACTTCATGGAATACTATAAAATCTAATGTAAGGCCACATAAGGTATACCATCTGTTTCCTATATGTAGTCATGCTACATATTTTAGAAATTTATTCCCACTGGATGTAACCTTTGTGATCCAGACTCAGTAAATGCTTTACAGGCATAGGCCAGTATCACGTGTGTTTTACTTTAAGGGTAAATACGCTACATTGAGGCAGTCAGCCCCTGAGAATATTCCTCCCATATGTCAATATCAGGATTCTTTTTCAGCATGCTTAATATATCATGTCATCAGTGTGGTCACACAAAGACAATGGCAGTCAGGGCCAAAAGCTTCTTGTTTCCCTGTAGGTCGAAGGTGTTGAGGTTTTTTTTCCCCACTCGCTTCAATTTCACTCATGGACTGATATTTCTTTCTAGATATTTAAATTCTATACTTTGTGGATTAATGTCCCTCATAATTCTATGTTAAATCCATTTTAATAAATAGTTAACAGGAAGAAACACTAAGACTGGATCACATATATATTTGTTTATGTATATATATCACATATGTACAAGCACGTGTATATGTTACATATATAAGCACACTATCATTAGGATAAGCTGAAATTCATTTTACCTCTGTCTTTCAGGGTTGTTTTTTTAATTGTCTTTACTGTAGTATAGTTATAGGAAAAATTAAATAATATCAAATACACCATTAGGCTAATAGACTTTAACCAGGAAATGAAGTGTAATAGCTTCATTTTCAAATATTATTACTATACCTTGTTATAAGTTATTTAAACTTATCTTCTTTTTTCCATATGCTAAAGAAGATCAAGAAAACTCTGAAATTAAGCATTCTGTCTTTCATTCAAACATTGGTTCTGAGATTCCACATATACTTTCACTTTAAATTGTGGGAAATGAAAAAAAGGGCAGGAAAGAATAAAGAAAATAGCTCAAAAGAGCTCGAAGTATAGGAGCCAAAGATAGGTATTTGTTTAAGAGCTTTTTCTCAGAAGCTTTGGAAAATGCTCTTTTACCAAGTGCTGAAAACTTTCATTGACCCTTGATTAGTATTTAAATAATAAATAGCTTAGTGAATTAATGTACTGGCCTTTTACCTCCAAGATGTAGTTTTAAACTGACTTGACAAAAAATCAATTTAATTACAAGATACTAAAATTACCAGTGCAGATAGGTGAGATTTTCCATACACAAAGGACCACACATCATACAATTATGCCAAATTGGTATTTGCTCAGCAATTTCTGGTTGTGGGGGATTTTTTGTTTGTTTTTTAATGAGCACGTGAATTCTGCTACTTGAAACAAAGCAGTCTACCACCTGTCAGTGAAAAATCCCAAGCTAGAGCTGCTTTCTGCAGAACAAAATAGGGTTTTTGGAATAAAAAAATCCAGAAAGATAAATTTAAAAAAGATAAATTTTCTTCTCAAATAATGGCCATACTTTGAAAATGAATTGCCTTTCTCTGAAATGAATCATTAATGGAGTACACAATTTTTGAAATTATTTTAACTTTGACACTTTAGACTGACAATGTTTTGTCTTTCTATAGTTCTAGTTTGGAGAAAATTTCTAAATGGCATTTTACTGTTTGTATGGTTGCTTGGTTTTGCTTTGTTTTTTTTAATATCCTAATAAATAATTTCATCTCATTTATGCACTAGCCTAGATCTCTCAACTTAAATTTTCTAAAACAAAATTTATGAAATAGGAACCTTCCCTTTCAGATTAAATATCCTCCTGTCACAGAACGACAGAATCACAATATTAAAACAGGCTTTGTCGAAGCCATAGTTACCAGTAATTCCCTTGACAAAAATTCCAATAGATGGTCATCCAACTTTGCATGCTTACTAGCCTATCATCAAACATAAGTTTTATTCTTATGTGTAATTGTACTCCTTTATCTTCCACCCATTAAGCATCCAAATCTGGTTTTGCCAAGAAACAGGAACAGTGATCTAGACCAGCACTTCTTAAACTATGGGTCAGAACCCTGTATGGGGTCACATAACTGAACGTGGGGATCATGAAAAATTTGGCAACAGTAAAAGGTTTCTGAATGTGCAGTGACCAAAAATTATTCCAAAATCAAATATACAATGAACCCATGGTACTTTTGACAGCATTTGCCAGTGTTGCATGGCACAACTTCACTACAGCCTTGGTTCTGAACACACAACATGCACATTTTGCACTGCACATGCCATCATGTCACAAAATGCCAACAAACACTGCCAGAGTACCTTGGCTCAGATTAAAGACTTTTTTGTTATGAATGTTATGAATTGTAATGTGTTTACTGTACATAGAAAATACTTAATGAATTTTGGCTTGGAATTAAGACGGAATTTCTAGCAATTTCTGAAACGGCCCTAAACATACTTCTGCCATTTATTTATGCAAAGCAGTGTTCTCAACATTGACCAATCAACTCCGACAAATGTTGAAGACATTTTATATCCTGCATTATCAAATATTCTGCCAAGATTTAATTCTTTATGTAAAAATAAACAAGCATATCTATCTCATTAGTATACAAATTTGCTTTTGTCTTTAATAAATGTAAAATTACATGAATACCAAAGAATTGTCTTAAAATTAATTTCTTTATGATTTATTATCAGTAAATGTTTAATTTGTATACCTAGTTTATTTATCTATATACTCAGAGTAACGTAAAATTTCTAAAGCAAAAACTGGTCATAAGTGGAAAAAGTTCAAGAAGCCCTGTACTAGACTATAATCTCCAAATATGTTTTATCTAAACTTTGTACCTCCTCTTTTACCTATCACAGTGCTTTCTCCTTTGTTGAATTCACACTGTTAAATTAGATGTGCTACAATGTGTGCATTCATTGAACATGCAGACTTTCTTTTGTGATTACAAAATTCATATCCATATTAGTCATCCCCACCATGGTCTGGTTTTCAACAGGAGAGTGCTTCAAGACTACTTCTAATTAACAAAGGTGAAATAAGAAACAGATTACTTCAACAAGTGATTATACAGCTTCCACTTGAGAGTCATATAGGAAACATCTGAAGGCAGCCCTTTATATTTTACTGTAACTCTTCATTGTTAGGAAGTTTTGTCTTATATCAAGGCCATTCCGTAACTTCCAACCAGCGGCTCCTAGTCCTGCCCTTTTTTGTCCATCTCAATCTTTCAAATAGCTATTGACCATAAGACACAGAGTTAGAAGGGACCCAAAAGATAGTTTACTGTCTTAAAAAAAATCTCCCTCATTTAAAAAAAATGTCAATAAATTCTTAGAAAGTCGTAGTGATTTTCACAAGACCACACAGCTAGTAAGGAGTAGAAATGAGATTCAGGCCAAATCTGGGGCTTTTATTACTACACAGTAAAGACATAAAGACAACTATCATGTCCATTCCCTGTCCCAAGCCCCTTCACACACACACACACACACAAACACACACACACACACACCCTCTTTCACATTTGAATATAACTGGCTCTTTCAAAGGATCTTATGACCTGGTTGACTCACCTCAATTTCCTGTACTATACTTCTCAGAAACTATACTTCTTAAAAGGTAGCACTCAAATATTTGATGAGGGCATAATTATGATCTCTTACATTCTAGTTTGTTGTTCAGTCGTTTCAGTCATATCGGACTCTTCATGACCCCACTTGGGGTTTTCTTGGCAAAAATACTGAGGTAGTTTGTCATTTCCTTTTCCATCTCATTTTACAGATGAGGAAACTGAGGCAAACAGGGTTAAGTGACTTGCCCTGGGTCACACAGCTAGTAAGTTTCTGGGGCTGGATTTGACTCCAGGCCCAGACACTATACCAAGTGTAGGAACCCTGAGGCCTCAAGGCCACTACACTATTAACACAGTCAAAGATACTACCACCTTTTTGGTCACCACAGCATAATTTAGAGTCATATAACTTAATTATATATCTTTATGTTATTATTCCTTATGTGAGTTAGTCTTGTCTCTCAAATAATATTATAAACTCTTTGAATCTAAAGACCATTTGTAAGCATAGAGGAAATATTCAGTGATTATTTCTTGACCCCAGTTGCCTTAAGGTCAAAAGCCATTTTTACAATGAATTGAGTAAAAATATGACAAAAACACAAAAATAGTACTTTACATCTTCTTTAATGTACATTTCACTCTATATTGTATATCTTCAATAAAGTGCAGACTTCACATTAATACTTATTATAATTTAGTGACCCAGAGCACATTTCTTCCTGATCCAAAATACACATTACTTTGAAGAAGATATAAAATCCCAAAATGTCAGAGGACAAAATGTAAACCTCTTGACAGAAGATGCTATACTATTGTCATCTTTGTATCTTCAGCTTCTAGCATAGTGTATGACACATAGTGGGCACCTAGTCAATTCTTGTTGATGGATTGATTGATTAAGGGAGAAGTATATTCCATCTTGCAATAAGTAGTCTTTATAATAACTAATGTTTATACCGTGGTTTAAAGTTACAAAACCCTTTATATACATAGATTTTACAGAAGTTACCATCATCTTCATTTTTTATAAGAGGAAACTGTTTCCTCAGAAAAACGTTCATAC
>CM053600.1:62703883-62732646 GCA_028646575.1 Pseudocheirus occidentalis
GAGACTGGTGACTTTGCACAGCCCTCCCTCACTTAAATCCAATTCACTTTCATGTTTTGGCATCACCTCCCTATGTCATAGTCCACATCAAGAATAACAACCTCTTTAAGTAGAAAGAGGATCTGCCTCACTGCCACCCAACTGGAACTGGTCAGGGCAACATAGTTTCTTTCTTTTCTTTCCTTGTCTTTTCCCACACAGGGTCTCAAACCCTTACCCATTGCTACTCTGTCCAAAGGAATGTAAATTTTGATCTCTGAAACTTTTTTTTATGTAAGGAACATACCTTAAACCTAAATCACTCTGACTTTCATTGATTGTCCAACAATAGGTCCTAGGCTGAGTCCTACTTGGTCATCATTTGGGTCCCAAATGGTTCAGAGTGAATATAAATAGCAATTGTTTCTGTTTGGGCCAGAAACCCTGAAAGTCTTCTCTGTCCAAATTGATTAATTTTTTTTAATAGGTAAAGAAGTTATTCTCTGCCTCATTTCTTACCTAGCCTTAATCACTGAACATCAGCAGCAGAGAGGTGAAGAAAGATGAATAATGAAAAAAGTACTTTAGATTTTGCAATTAAGAGATCATTGGTAATTTCAGAAAGGACAGCTTTGGTTGAATGGTGAGGTCAGAAACCCAATTAGGGACTAGACACAATTACGATGATCTATATTTCAACTTTGGCTTAAGAGCTCCATGCTCTTGCCAATTGCCAACAAATCAGTTGAAAGCAAATCAAATCAAATAGGAGAAGAGAAATAAGAAAATAGGAATCAAAAAAACAGGACTTTCTCAGTTCCACTCAATAAGCTTTATGACTTTGAACAACTCATTCTGTGATATAGACACACTTAGACATGAAGGTATATTCATCTTACCTAATTCTCAGAATTGTTATGAGAAAGAAATTAAATTAAAAGGAATGAATGCCTCTAGAAAATTAATAGCACTATACAATAATAATTATTCACCACATACACACTTTTTTTTCAAATAGAAGAAATTCTGTGTTGCCATATTCCTCACTGGAAGTTGGATTATTACTCCAATATTCACGTTCTTCTTCCCAATTTGAGCACAGTGTATTAAGAAAATTCCAAATTACTTTATGCACAAGTCTATTGAATAAAGATGCTTAGTGTTCTTCCTTCATGAAGGAAAAACAGATTGCCATTTGCAATATCCCCTCTGGGCTATTCTACCTTGTATTTGTGGGTTGGGTCTTGTAGGTCAGACCTACTTTTAGCCAGTTAAGCATGTCAGGTTTGGAAATGGAATGAAATGAGATACTCTTAAGCCATTTGGCAATTAACAAAGAAGGTTTACTTAATGATTGTTGTTGTTGTTGTTGTTGTGTTTGTCCTTCATTTCCAAAGGGCCATGACATCAGGGAATGATGACGGGACTTGCAGTTGAGTTGGATTTGAGTGAGAGAGAGTTGTGCAAGGTCATCAGCCTCACTTTCTCCTCCAGTGTTGTGGGTCCAGTAGCCAGATTATTCAACAGGACAACTGGAGATGGTCCAGGATGCAAGGGAAGAACCTGGCCCTTTTAGGCTAAGACCTTTTCAGGTTCTCACTTTGAGTGAGGTAACACCAATTCAGTGAATAGGCTTCTTTAAGAAGTAAGTCAAGGTATGGCCCTTTAATCAAAAAAAAAAAATCAAACTGGGAGAGGAAGAACCTCAAGGTTGCTGGCCAAAAGAAAGAGTTACTATTTACTGTTTACCTTTATTCTGTGCTAGGAGGGCAGAGACTTATTGTTGTTCAATCTATGAGCTCCTGAGTGAATTGGGTTTAAGGCTTGGTCTTTGAGAAGGAAATCTAGGCAGTAAACTCCAAGTTAATGAAGTAGCTTTGAGCCAATAATAGGTACCTTCTTTTGGGCAGAGCACCCTCAAGTGAAGGGAGGGAGGGAGACAGAGAAAGGGAGAGAGTGAGGAGATTACTTACAGGTTGTTTGTCCTTTATTTTTGAAGAGGACCATAACAGTCAGGAAATGAAGAGATGACTTGCAGTTGACTTGGATTTGAGTGAAAGAGGACGGTACAAGGTCACCAGCCTCATTTTCTCTTCCAGAACCATCTGCATCCAGTGGCCTGACATTCAACAGGATGACTGGAGATGGCCCAGGATGCAAAGGGAGACCCTAGCCCTTTTGGGCTAAGGTGCATGGAAAGGATACTCAGGAAGAACCCAGCTTTGATTGACTTGAATGCAATTTGCCTACCTCCATTTTGACCATGTTGACATGCTAGTCAAAAATCTAAGAGGGGGCGGCTAGGTGGCACAGTGAATAGAACACTAGCCCTATAGTCAGGAGGACCTGAGTTCAAATCTGGCCTCAGACACTTGAAACTTACTGGCCATGTGACCCTGAGCAAGTCACTTAACCCCACTTGCCCTGCCTTCCCCCCTCCAAAAAGCAAAAAAAAAAAAAAAAATCTAAGAGAGTAGCTTCTGACTCCTCATGAGCAAGCTATTGTACTTGGTCCAAAAGAAACTATGTAAGGAGCCTGTGACTTAGTTTCCTAAGCAAATTAAGTCTTAGGGTTAATTTCAATTTTTTTTCCTTTTTTTTAAAGGGAAAATTCATCTAGCTTACATGACAGATAAGGGGAACTAGGTGGCACAGGGGATATAGATCTGGGCTTGGAGTCAGGAAGATTCAACTTCCTGAGTTCAAATATGGCCTTAGATACTTACTAGTTGCATGTCCATGAGCAAGCCACTTAACCTTATTTGTCTCAGTTTCCTCATCTGTAAATTGAGCTGGAGAAGGAAACAGCAAACCAGTCCAGTTTCTTCTCCAAGAAACCTCTAAATGGGGTCACAAAGAGTTGGACACAACTGAGATGACTGAACATCAACAACCACAACAAACATGACAGATATTGTTCCCACTACAGATCTCCATGGAGTCAGTGCTCCTCTCAGGTTCTAGGGTATCTTGGGAGTGTGTACTACTAAAACTGTAGGTCACAACCTACATCACAAGTAAGCTTTCCCTTAACAGTCAGCCAGAAAACAGAATTCTCTTAAGTCGATTGCACTTACTAAGATGTCATAATAAGAACAACAGTAATTATAAACATTCCCTACCCCATAAACCTAGGGCACATTCTCCCACAAATATGCAGTTTTCCTGGGAAGAAAGGACATAAACTTGGAATATAATGACATTAAGGCATACACATGGAGGGAACACATGTAGCCAACGGGATTCACTAAATTATTCTATTCTTTGAATTAAGTATATAAATTGGAATTACTGCAAAATTGCTAAAACTTCAATTTTAATGAAAAGGGAAACCTGATAAGATGCCTGTGATTCATTTTGGACATTATTATAAACTAAAAGAAAGTAAATGAATTCAGTTTTATATAACAATTTTGTTAAGCAATAGAAAGCATATCATCTTCTTTCAAAGCTGAAGTCATTTATTTATAAGAAAAAATGTTGCCTATATATTCTTTATAAATAAAAAAGAACTTATCTGAAAAGTTTTATTTTAAACCTTATTTTGAATTATTAATTTAAATTTCCTTTTAAAAATGTAACTTAAATACTTCCTAACTAGGTTCAATTCTTCACATTTTTCCAGCTATAAATTCCCCCAAGAAGTACCTCATAATAAGTCTCATAGTTCAATAAAGTCTAAAAATAAATATTTTATTAAAACATATCACTATTTAAAATGAAATTTTTTTTTAGTCAGTGACCAAAGAAAGCTGACTGACTGTCCTTGAGGCAATGAAAGTAATGTCTCTGGCCCTACAACTGCATTTTTCAATCTTCTTTGGAAAATATGGAATGCTAATTCAGATTCATAGATTTCTGTCCTGAGATACCGTGTGCAATGTATGAGTCTGGGGACTGGGGACTGGAAACTGCCTTACATTTATATGTAGAGGATCATCAGCAAAGAAGAAATCATTTTCAAAAGGAGTAATTTTCACCATTACTTTCAGTGTCATCTATCACTCTCTCCAGGGCATCCTGGGGCCAAGACAAGTAGTATTAACTAAGTCTTTTTACTTTCTTTCTAAAGATGTGCATTCACATGTTTTAGTGAATTACTAAAGTCAAAGTGAAAGGAACCTTAATGATCACTTAATCCAACACACTTTTTTTACTGATGAGGAAACCAAGGTCTATAAAAGTTACTTTTCTCTCTTTGAAGCGAGGGAAGAGGGAAATAGACAGGAAACGTTGTAAGGCATAGTACAACAATGCCAGGAGAATGCGGAGTTACTTTAATAGCAAAAATTTCTTGATTTGCATATTAAACAGAAGGTCCAGATGAAGCAGCTTAAAGTTCTTTTTAAATTCTAGAAATGAATGGTCTTTAACTAGAAATGAATGGTCTTTTACTTTAGGCGACAAATTAAATATATATTATATATTTTATAAAGAATAACAAGCCAATTTAAAGAGAAAATTAGCCCCACCAGAAAGGAGGATAATAATTTTCCTGGAAATTTATTTTAGAAAAACTGAGTTTTGGAACATGTTCAATAATCTTCCCACTCAACCCCCAACAGACCTTGACATATCCAGACATCCTAGCTATGTCTTTGAAGATAGGAAAATATATTGTTATAAGTAAAATGATCTTTCCAGAAAATAAACTCTTCTTTATATGAATCAAAGATTTAAACATTCCTTTCCCTATCAGAAATATTTCTGTGAGTAAAAAGGCCCCAGTATGATCATTTTTCATTAATAATTGGCTATTATTAATCATGTTGAGATCTTTTTACAAAAGGGAACAATTAAGAGTTTGTAATCATTAAGCAACCTAGATCTTGCTCTGAAAGTTGAATATTCTGCTTTTGGAAAGAAAGAGTTGTTTTTCTAGTTAAATAATTCAAGTTAATTGAAGATAAAGTCATATCTGGCTTAGGTCTTCAGTGACCATCTTAAAATGAAAGTCTGAGTACAGCATTCTCCTACTCAGAATACTCCAGCAGTTCTCTATTGCCTACAGGATCAAGTCTAAGTTCCTTTGTTTGGGTTTTAAATCCTTTCAAACCTAGCTCTAACCTCCCTTTCTAACCTTAATACACATTACTTTATACACATTACATTCTTCCTACATGTCACTCTTTGCACTTGTCTCTTACACATGAAATGTACTTCTTCCTTACCTCCACTTCTTAGAATCCCACCTCTCCTGATCTCCCCAGTAGCTAGTACTATTCCTCTACCCTAGCAAATTTGCTTTGCATGTATTTTGTATATATTTTGTGTATTCTTATTTTTATATATTTTCCTCCATAAAAAATGGGAGACAGGGATTTTGATTTTGGTGTTTGTACCCCCAGTGCCTTGCACTGGACAGACACTCATAAATGCTTGTACCCCCAATGTCTAGCACATAGTAAGGCCTTAATAAAAGCACTGTGACTGATTGTCCCTACTTTACAGTACCCTATGTTTATGTAGATATACATTAAGTCTAACAATCTAAAACAGAAGTTCTCAAACTTATTTGGCCTACTGCCTCTTTAAAAAAAAATTACTCAGTGTACACTTGGAAATCTTTAGCCTTTTTTTTCTAATTTGCATTATTTCAAAAATAATTTTAATGATATATCTTAAATTTAATAATTTGTTATAAATTTGTGGGAGTTTTCCTGCATTGAAGTTTTAATGATGCAATATTGAAGCATGTAAAATTGTATACTATCATATTGTGAACAAGTCATTACACATACATATTCTATGTCATGCTGGACTTCCCTACAATGTGAGATATGCTCGCTTGCCAACACTTGCTTGTTAAGACCTGTCATCAGACTTGACCACTAATCAGTTATAATTGGCATGTTATATGTTTATTTGGAAAATAATGTGATCACTTTGACTTTATCTCTTTTGCCCAACAAATGAAACATGTACAAATGATTTTTCAAAATTTTCTTCTTTTATTTCTTTATGTATTCATTGTGCCCTTATTTTTATTTAATGCCACCCCATCAATTGTACCTGAAGCTATTACCACCTCCTTGATCATTCTAGCACTCCACAGGGGGTAGGTATCACCCACTTTGGGAACCTCTGAATCTAAAAGCTATTTCAAGTTATATTTAAAAAGTAGAGATACTCAGCTTAATTTGACTCTAACATATTTAAAGAATTCTCCTTTACTTTCTTGTTGAATGTCACCATAAAAAGTTCTAAATTCTAATCCTGATTTTTTCATCAAGTCATAGTGGTGTGATCAAAAAAAAAAAAACTTAAACTTCTTGTTTCCCAGTTTCTTCAGTATTTCTATGAACCCTAAATTATTTTGAGTATTAATGATCTGAAAATTTACCTTTCTTTAAACCAATATCTTAAATGATTTTGAGAAACATGATCTACACAGCATAAATTATATCAAAATAGATTCTTTCTGAATTTGAAGAGGCAGCAGAATTAAAGACCTGCCTGAAGAGGAATATTCTAAATTCAGTGTAAAATTGAGCAAAACAGCCTTAGCCACAAGTTTGGTTTAAATTTATAAAGCTAAAAAATAAAAAAATAAATTTATAAATCTATTGTTTACTGTGACAAAAGGCAGGAGAAAGAACCATTTTCCTCTTCCAATTTGCTAAACTCCCACCAACATTCATAGTAAATGAAAAAAACTTTTTTAATGCCAATCTAATTAATAAGTTTTTGGAAAGATAACTTCTCAGCAGAATTTCAATATTTGATATAATTATCAATATTGTTTGGGGTCGATTAAAGTTAGTTTATTTAAGCATTTTTATTCTCCCTTATACTCTCCAAAAAAGTCTAACACTGTCAAATTCTCTTCCTTCAATCTAACTCAATTTTAAAAAAATTTTATTACTAGAATCAAAGAGAATAGCTTATATAAATCTTCTAATCAGGCTGAATTAATTGTCAAAAAAATCTGCTTAGTTCTGCATACCCTCCTGACTCAAAAAATCATGTAAAATTAATGTGATATAATTGTGAAGAACAGACTATTAATTAATGTGATATTTTAAATCTGTACTTTACTGATGAGAAGATCAGAGATTTAGTGCTAGACATTTTATGAGAAATGGGAAGTTCCATGAATTGTGCCTTTTAATTCACCAGGGCAATAATCTTTTTTATTCACCTACTTTAGTACGACTGCCATTTTAAAAGAAATTAATATAAAGTAGTCTTAACTAATATATTCAAATGGAATAAGGGGAATATGGAACAGATGAAAACAAATGGCTGGACAAATGAAAACAAATTTATGAATTAATATGTATATCATCTCTTCATCTCTTACCTGTGATAAACTTAGACATACTGTTGCAAATAAATGCATGGTAATTTAAAGTTTTAATTACTTAGACACATTTCCAATTTCTTTAGTGATGACAGAAGTGATAAAAAATCTAAATGTCAAGTTGTCTGATGTTTTTGTAAAATTCAAAAATGTCCATTGTCTCTTTTGAGTTAAGTAATTACACACCTTTAGGAAATGTATTGATAAAACCTACATCCAAAAGTCTTTTTAAAATAATAGAAAAATATATATATAGGAGTATAATAAATCAATTTCTATAAATCAGTTTTTCAGATTAGACACATTTTAAATTTTTCATTACTGAAAAATAACATTAATTGGGGCTTAAGGAAAGATCCACAAATAAAAGTATTCTATGTGACTTGTTTTAAGGCATAAAAAGAACAATGTTCTGCTTTCTATTTAATTGACATTCCTCTCTTAGAATCTTAGGAGCATATAAACAAAGAAAAAGGACAAAAAAAAACAGAAAATGGGAGAAAGACTTCTCTTTTCTTGTTTTCCATGTCATACAGCAATCTTCACTGCACTTTCCAATGATCTCCCCCTAGTGGAAGTCATCTGTTTTGCACATGATACAGTACAAAGGACATTCATTTGTGTCCACTGTCTAACTTACCTTTTCTGAAGCACTACTGTTGGTATGGTATACTTTGTCATGTTCTTCGTATGAAACATCAGCTTCATTAACTTTTTTAACTTTCACTGTGACAGAAAAATGAAATGTGATTTAATCAAACACTCAGTTATTTGGTATTTATATTATTACATAAGATGTCTATTAAATAACTGAACAATATGCAGTATAGGAATATCTTGCATTTAATATTCATCATCACTATATTAAGAACTACCAAGGAAAATAAATATATAGGTAAAATTGCCACACTCCAGGTTTAGTGAAAAGAACCCTGGACTCAACAGGGACAGAATTGGATTCAATCCCTGCTCTGCAAATTGTAGCTGTATGACCTCGGGCAAGACTTCACTTATCTCAATCTTTGAGTTTTTTTTTCTTTTACAAATTAAGAGAATTTAACCAGAAGACCTCTAAGACTCCTTTAGCTCTTGGATTCCACTATATAAAATGATCAGTAAAAGAAGGGTCTATAAAAGACTTCTTTAACAAACCTCAAATTTATCCATTATGTTCACAAAGTAAATTATAACACAATCTGTTTTCCCTCAATATGTTAACTTGATGAAAGAATTTTTGCTTTAAACTGCTATCTATAAACTAAATTTAATAATACTTATTCCATGATAATATTTCATATGGGGAATGTCTAGAATAATATTTATAAAATAGGTTGAAATTTTTAAAGGTAGAAACAGCTTCTAAAGAAAAGTTTAAAAAATTTAAAAGACTTCCATCAGTCATGTCTTCACTTCAGTGATTATTTGGAGAACTCGGGGACTCTATAAATCTCATATGATTTCATCTTTATCAGTCAAATAGAGGACTCAATTTCCTTCCAGCATTTTTTAGCAGATCCAAACCATTCCAATTTGCCCATAGCTGTCTTGCTGAATTTTAGCAATATTCCATTACCCAGAAAGCAAAAGTATGAGAAAAGGTACAAAGAGGATGAAATGTCTGGTGTGTGTGTGTGTGTGTGTGTGTGACAGAGAGACTGTAGAGATAGAGAGACAGGGAGAGAGACAGAGAAATAGAAAGAAGCAAGTCAAATTGCCATTTCTTCTCTTCTCTCCCATCTCAGCTACCCACTCCCACCTGCTCACAAATAACCACTTCTAATTCAGGTCTCTTCCTTTTGCTTGTTCCTTGTATACAATAGGGAAGAAAAACAACGCCCCTTCAACAATAAATAGTAGATCACATGGCTGGAAATAATTAGACTCAAACATCCTCTCCCACTCCCCATACCCATACACTCCTTTAATCTCAGCACACTTGAAGGACTAAAAAGATTGAATTTCTGTGACCTCAGCACTGTGACTGAAGGACTCAAATAGGTGATACAGAGAAAATCAGAAATATCTAAAAGCATGTCATAATTCAAAATAAGCAACATTCTTATATTCTAGTCCTATGTGTTATGTTAAGTGCTATGTGCTAGGGCATTGTTCTCAGCTGGTTGACATACAAAGAGAAGAAATACAAAAAATCACCATCCTGCTCTCATGGATAGAGGCTGAGGAAAAGAAATAGGTCATATACACAGATAAGTATTATATAATATACAGTATCCTAGGGACACAATTCTCTGGGTTTATTTAAGTATTTAAGGACAAAGAACTAAAAAACATTTGCTATTTAAGGGTGAGAGGAAGTGGCAATTGAGCTGATTACCAGAACAAAAAGATTATTTTGAAAGGTAGGGATACCTCCATTCTAGGAATCAGCAACAGCTTACTGACTGATGTGAAATAAGGTTGGAAAGTTAGACTGGGACAGATTACAGATGGTCTTATATTCTAGGCTAAAAAGTTTGTGTCATTTGTGTTCTAGAGGTAATCAGGAGTGTTTTAGAAGGGCTATAAAGCCAGCACCCTCTTAAGTTCTGGTTCGATGTTGGCACAAAATGAGGCACTTGCAACTCATTGAATACCTAAGGACAATTATAAGGACACAGGGGCACTCAGCTTCCCTGGAAGTCCTCCCCACCTTCATTCCCATCTGAATATTGTGAACTGCATGGTCTCAGGCACCCCCAAAGCTAACTGGTCTCAGCCACATGTGACTGTGTCCTTAATGCCCCCCCCCATACCAAGAAACTGCATCAGGGAAGATAAGGTGAATCAGGTTGCATGGAAGGAGGAAGCCGTGTCAGAGACAAAAGAGAACTACTTGTGCTATCACAGGAAGTTAGAAAAAAATTAGCAAATAAGTGACATGGTCAGAATTGAACGTTAGGAAATTTATTTTGACAACTTTATGAAAGATGGATTGTAGAAGAAAGAAACTAAAGGAAAATACTAGGAGGTTATTATAATAGACTCGGCGATGAGGGCCTTAACAAGGTCAGTGGCAGTATAAAGAGAATAGTTTATATTTGTGAGATGTTGTAAAGGAAGAAAGATATGACAAAGGGAGTGAAGAAGAATCAAAATCACTCCAATATTTCAAACCTGAGTGATGGTAAGGATGATGCTGTTATTAACAAAATAGGGGATCTTAAAAGAGCTAAATTCTGTTTTGGGCATATGTAATTTAAAATACACGGGCAGCTAGGTGGCACAGTGCCAGGTCTAAAATCAGGAAGATTCATCAAAACTGGCCTCATACACTTATTAGATGTGTGACCCTGGGCAAGTCACTTATCCCTATTTGCCTCAGTTTCTCTTGTTTAAAATGAGCTACAGAAGTAAATGGCAAACTTCTTCACTATCTTTGCCAAGAAAACACCAAATAGGGTCACAAAGACTCAGATGTGAATAAAATGACTAGATAACAAAAATTTCAGATGGTAGCAGGTTATTAGATGTTCAGAAAACCTTTGGAGATTTGGGAATAGGGTCAAAAGGATAGATGACTATATTCAAAAGTCATCTCGAGAGAGGTGACAATTTAACCCACGGGAACCTGCATGGATTGGGCAGGAAGGACACAACGATCTAGGAAAGTGTACCAAGAAGGAATAGTCAAATAGGGAGGTAGAGAATGAACAGTGCCATGGAAGTCAGTGTAAAAAATAGTATTTAGAAGGAGGGTGTGGTCAGTGGAGTCTTAAAACTTCAGAAAAATCATAGAGGTTGACCACTAAAACATAAATTATGAGATCTTTGACAATCTTCAACAGAGTAGTGGGATCAGAAGACAGTCTATGCTTGAGAAGTGGATGAGTGAAGTAGAATTGGAGGCAACAAGTGTGTATTACTCTTTCTAGGATTTTACCTATTTTTAACTAAAGGGAATTAAGTGCTACCTAATATAAATTCTCTATTGCCAATATAAATTGGCACTACTCACCATGCTCTCTTCAAATATATTTGTTATTCTTTGTGTTTGTGTAGCTACATGTACCTTGTAAAATTAATACCAAGGGAATATTGAGTCAAAGTATTCAAATTCTCCAGAATTGTATCAATAATAGTATAGGGTTCAATTTTAAGTATTAAAATATACTGGTTGTGAATGTTTTCATTGGTTTTCTTTAAAAAAAAAGAAAAGAAAAGGTTTCCATTCACATATACTCCAAAGTATGATTAATTTGGACCAGAGACTATAAAATTACCAATGTTTGTGCTTCTTTTATTGCTACATTATTGAAAAGCTCTCAGAGGACATTTAACATTTCATAGAAGCAGGAGCTCCTGCATTTATACTGTTAAGTACAGCTTACCATAACATCATTAATAACTTGAAGTAATATTTGGCAGTTTATACAACCCTAATATAAATATATTGGTAGTTGCAAAAGAATCCTATAATTTTAAATAGATATTTTGTGTCCCATGTTCAGTCCGTTTCCTATTAAGGAACAAAGAATCCATAAATATACCCATTTTACTCCCACATCTCTGTGAATATGTATGTTTTTCAGATATTTGGAATTCACAATCACCAAGGGCACTATGCATTGTCAAGCATCCAAAACTAAATAAATAGATAGATAAAGGTCATTTAATTTAGTTTTATCCAGCCGTGTGCAGTACAAGTTGATGGATAATAATTTAGGCTACTTAGAACCAAGCAAGAATAGAATTTTCTAGTCTTATCTTTGGGTGAATTAGGTTGACATAGTTCTCATGAGCTAAAGTACTTTTCTATGCAAGTAAAACTAAACTATTCGAAGTGGCATTAAGATCCAAAAGTGGACTTAAAGGTAAATCTTACTAAGTATAAAGTCTGCCTGTAAAGAACTATTCCTAGGTTTATTCTCATATGTAGGACCTTTTCTGTCATCTTCCTTGATCATAGTATTTAGGAATATTCCTATAAAGTAGAGGATTTTTATCTTTGTGCCATTAAATCCTCCTCCCCTTCCCTTCTTTTACACTAAAGGTATTTTATCTTGCTGTTCAGTTGTCCACATGGAATTAATTAGAATTTTAGTGTTAAACTAGATTGTTTATTATTCCCACTATATCCTGATGAATGATGGTGAGGAAAGAAAAGAAGTGAATACCTATTAACTTCCAACTCAGTCCTATCTCTAATCATGCCACATCACAGTTAACTAACCCAAGCTCTATCTGCTGACCCTATAGTAGGATCAGTATCCCAATCCCTCCCCACTCCCTACATCCTATACAAGGTAAAGAAGTTTTTCTTTAAAAGATATTAAGACTGGGACAGCTACATGGCACAGTGAATAGAGCACCAGCCCTGGAATCAGGAAGACCTGAGTTCAACTCCGGCCTCTTAAATTTAATATTAACTAGCTGTGTGACCTTGGGCAAGTCACAACTCCAATTGTCCTGCCTTCCCTCCTCCAAAAAGACCCCCCCCAATAAAAGCTATTAAGATAATATTCTAGATTTCATTGGTTCAAGGGACCAAACATTCAGACTATAGACATCACAAAACATACAGGAGCCACAGGCCAGTGTTTTGATGACTGGCCAGTGTGATCACAGCTCAAGCAAAGAAGCTTTACTCTGCAAAGTCAACTAAACATTTCTTCAGTACCTATACTTGTGAAATATTCTTCTCCTGCTATGGTTAAGTAAACCTCTTTTTGTTCACTGTTGAATCACCTAAAGTGCCATTTTATCCCATATTGAACCTAAACTACAAAAGGACTAATCTCAGTCAGACAACAAAGGAATCTAGTTCAATCTATGATTAGGACAGGACAAGAGAATTTAGTAAATAGCATTTGGAGGGTGTTGAATTTACCACAAATCCATAAAATCTGGAGACAGATTTTTGTATGTAAACTTCACTATTTCTACCTAAGCATGAAAACATTTTCAAACGTAGGAGAAAATCATTTGTGGACTATACCAAGAATCTGTTAAAAGCCCTGTACCCACAAATTTGCTTGCTTTCATCTTCCATTATAGCCAGTGGATTAATTCAACTCCACAAATATTTATTAAGCATCTACTTTATACAGAGCACTGTGATCTACACTGTTTGAGATATAAAGTTTAGCTAAGACATGGAACCTTTTTAAGGAGTTTATAGTAAGATGATGGATAAGAAAAAATATAGAAATAGCTATAATATGTCACATTCAAAAATAACCATAATATAAAATAGGTGCTAAGTACACAAGAGGACATAAGGATCACATAAAGTTTCATAGAAGTAGAATCTGAGATGGGATATAAGGAATAGTTTTTAACAGGGGAATAGTAGGAAGAAAAATGTAGTCTAGGCATAGATAGGCAATATAAACAATAACAACAAAAAGAAACCGCATATGTATAAGGAAAAACAAGTATTACAGTTAGCTAGAGTGGTGACAGACTATGGAAGGCCTTGAATACCAAGCTGTTTGGTAGGAAATAGTAAGGAACTGAAGGGCTTGAATCAAAAGAATGACATTAGCATATATGTTCAAAAGAAGATTGATATAAGCGCGACCAGAGTTAGAAGTAGATTGGGATAGAGGAGACAAAAGTGAAGATGGAAGGCCCCTAAGAATTTATTCCAACCCTTTTACCCAGTGATCACACCATTATGATTCTACTCTAAAAAGTTTCATTATAAAAATACAGAATCTCAGAGTTGGCACTGACCATAAAATTATATAAGCCATCATGTTTCTGAACATAAAGGTTCCTACAGTATCCCCAACAAGTCATCACTCATTTTCTGCTCAAAAATTCTCCATGAGGGGAACTAACTACCTAGAAAGCCAGCCCATATCACTTTTAGAGAGATCTGATTATTTTTTGGAGGGGGAAAGGCAAAGCAGTTTGAGTGAAGTGACTTGCTCAAGGTAACACAGCTAACTCAGTGTCAAGTGTCTGAGGTAGTATTTGAACTCAGGTCCTCCTAACTCCAGTGCTGGTGCTCTACTCACCGTGCCACCTAACTACCCTGAAATCTAATATTTAGTAAAATTGATTTACATTGCACCTAAATCTATATCTTTGCACCTTCCATCCATGGCTCATAGTTCTGTCTCCTAGGGCCAAACAGAACAATTTCATGTAACAGTACTTCAAATATTTTAACCTAATAATCATGTCTCTTATAACACCCTTTTTCTTGAGGTTAAGCATCTCCAATTCTTTTGACTCATGTTAGTATCCCCTCTTTGAGTCTCTTCGTTATCCTGATTCCCTTCCTCTGGCAATTCTAGATTAGGTTAAGTGTCCTACAAAATATGTATTAAACAGAAGTGAATACAATACTCATATGTGGTCTGATCAGGCCACAATATATTGGAACTACTGCCACTTGAATTCTAGATACCATTCCCATCACTGAAGCCTAAGAAAGCATTAGCTCTTTTCTTATTCTCTGTTGGCACATACAGAGCTTATAGTTCACTAAAACCCTCAGATCATTTTTCGAATCAATTTGTCTAGCCATGTCACCCCCATGTTGTATTCATGAAGTCTTTTTAAAAAAAAAAACAAAGAATAGGATTATGGTGTCTGAGGTCCCTTCCAGATCAAAATCTATAATTCTGTGACTTTACCTATATCTTTATTAGATGGAATTTCGTTATTCTAGTGAGTTATAGTTTAAGACTCTTTTATCCATTGTGTTAGCTATCCCTTTCAGCTTCAAATCACCTGCAAATTTGTTATGCATGTCAACTATGCCTTTATCCAAGTCACTGATAAAAATGTTATATAGCATAAAGCAGACATCACTGGAGCACTCCACAAGAGACCACCCCCTACATTGGCTCTGATGTGCTAATAACTATTCTTTGGATTTAGTTATTCAATTAGATCTGAATTCATCTAATTAGACTATAATCTAAGCAGTGATTCTTCAAGTGTAGTCCAGGGACCAGAGAACTTTTCAGGGTCAAAATTATTTTCAAAATAATGCTAAGACATCTGAATTTTCCAACATAGCAAATGTAAATGGTATAACCCACATAATCAAAAGCTCTTTGAGAGGTTCTCAATAATTTTTAAGGAGTATAAATGGGTCCTGAAAGCAAAAAGTTTCAGAACAGCTGATCTAACTTGTACCTCAGAAGTTTGTCTTCAAGAATAGCATGAGCAACTTTGTTAAATAGTTTGGGAGAATCTTGGTATACTATCTCTATGGCAGGCTACTGGTTTACAATACTATTCTAGTAACCCTGTCAAAAATTATATTTGAAGAGTCTTTGCTGGATCTTTGTAATCAATGCTGGGCAACTAGTTGGCACAGTGGAGAGAGAGTTGGTCCTGGAGTTGGGAAGACTCATCTTCCTGAGTTCAAATACAACCTTAGCTATTTCCTAACTGTGTAGCCTCGGACAAGTCATTTAGCCCTGTTGGCCTCAGTTATCCCATCTGTAAAATGATTTGGAGAAGAAAATGGCAGTATCTTCACCAAGGGAAACCCCAAATGGGGCCAGGAAGAGTTGGACATGACAAAACTACTCAACAACATCAACAATGATCAATGCTATGTTTTCCAGGTAACCATAAGTCATCTTCTTAACAATATGATCTAATATTGTGCTGGGAATTAAAATCAAGCTCACCAGCTTATAGTTTGAAAATAGCATCCTCTTTGTGTTTCCTACTTTCTACAATCTTTCAAAGATAACTAATGATGACTTAGCAATAGAATCAAAATGGAATCCCTTCAGTGGGTTTCATTGCTCTCTGACTATCTTTTAAATTATCTTAGGTTTCTTCTCTCTCTTAACCATGTTTGCTCTGTCCTTCTTATCCAAAAAACATTCTCCTTTGTAGAGAAAACAAAAGCAAAATCATATTTGAGTTGCCCTACTTTTTTCCACCATTTATCATCATCTCATTCTCCTCGAGCAATGAGCCTATCACTTCTTAGATCTTCTTGCCTAATATAGTTCAAATAACGTTTTAGTTATCCATAGCATTCATTAAGAGCCTCCATTTGATTTTGGCATTATAGTTTCTGACATTATACTCAGAGGATCACACTACTCTTTCATATGCATCCTCTATTACCTGCCCTTGTTTCCATCTTCTATAGATTTTTTTAAACATGAAAATTAACTGAGTTCTTTCTATATCTTCTTTCTAGTTCCTTATATGCAGTCTTTTTAGACACCTTTTGTTTTTCTTCCCAATTAAATTATATCTGCTTTGGGCTTCAAAATTTCATTCCCAAGTTTTCCAGCCCTCCTTTTCTGACTTCCTTTATGAAATTATTGGTCATGCAGAATGATTGTCTCATTTACTATCAAATGTTGTTTAGTCTGTCTTTTTCCCCCTAGTTCTTTGTCTTTTTTTAAAAGGGATGGTTTAAGTCAAGAGAGAAGAATAAGTTCAGGAAACTACTTTGAAGTAAAAATAGCCACCAATAAAATATTAAAATAAATATCACATTTGATTAAGGGGAAAAGAATTAAATTCTACCTATTTTTTTCTCTTTTGGAACATATTCTTCTAAAGTCTAGAGTCCATGTCAGATTACGCTCAGATTCCCTTTTCTTTATCATGTATTTGAAGATAATGATAGTTACTTCTTCCCATAGTTTCCATTATTTCTACTTTAGCAGAAATTCATCCTTGTTGTTCAGAATCGAGTATGTAATAGCACCCACTCCTGCCACTTCCTATATCTTCTCAAGAATTAATTTATCAATAAAGCCCATCAAACTTATGGTTTGTTCTTATTTTGGCAAAGAGTTCAAGCAGATGTCCAGATTACTGAAGTCCCATATCATGATTGTCACCATTATGCCAACTTTGAGATCTATTTCCCAAACTAAACTCCTTCTTTACTTCCTCTTTCTGTTGGATGTTATATAGTTCATTCCCATTATCATATCAATATTATTCCCTATTAATTTTTTAAATAATTTCCAAATATACCTCCCTTCCCTCCCCAGTGAGCTATCTCTTATGAGGAAAAAAAGTTCATCAAAACCAACCAATAATGTACTGACATGATCTAAATCCGTTACAACTATAGTTTCTCACCTCTGCAAAGAAAGATTTCTCCATTTTATTGACACAAATAAAAGCTCTTTACACCACTGTTTCTTAGATTTCCTCAACTGGTGGTACATTTTCCTGGTATCCAGTGCTATTACCTTTCCCCACCTCCATACAATCTGTTTTAAACAGATACAGTCATAGGTTCCATCCCATCAAGTTTTTTGTTCCTTGGAGTTGACATTTGTGTCTTTCAGTTAGTATTTCCAGTTCACATTTTTTATTACCCATATTTTTCTTTGTATTTCTGCACAGACATCTGAGAACTTTGCTTTCTGGCTGCTGTATTAGGTATTTTCTCCTGTGAGTTACAGGTTCTGTCTATTGCTTTTTATTTCTCTGCACTAAAGCCACTGATCTCTATAGTATCTGGGTTGGAAGATATACAGGAAGTTTGCTTCCCCTACCCCCAAGTCACTTGACAGGAAAAAAGAATTATCTGAGCAAAGCTTTTGATAACAGTATTATTTATAGTAGAAAAATCTGAATCATTTATATGCCCACTGTTTGGGCATAGCTCAGCAAAATATGGTATATGAATAAAATGAAATATTGCTATGCAATCATTAATTTAAAATATAAAGAACACAAAGAATCATGGGAAATTTAATATGCAGTAACCCAAAGTTAAGAAAGAAGAACCAGAACTAGACCCTTGTGTACACTGACTAGATAACAGCAATAAAATCAGGAAAACCTCACCAAAGGGAAAAAAGCAGGACATTATTATTATTGGTTTAAAGTTAACTGTTCATATTTAGTCAAGTTACAAATAGACATTGATAGCTTTGTGATAATTTTGATGCTTGTCTGAACATCTGAATATATATTTTTCTTGATGGTTACAAAGTAGATACATAAAAAGAAGATATTGCAAGGACCCCGGTGATTAGCAACTGATGCTAAGACTCTGGCAATGAAAATAAAGAGGAGGTTTGTTATTGTTATTCAGTCATGCCCAACTCTTCTTGACTCCATTTGGGGTTTTCGTGGCAAAGATTGGAATGGTTCGTCATTTCCTTTGCTAGTTCATTTTACAGATGAGGTAACTAAGGCAAACAAGGGTACATCCCACATTTATCCAGGGTTACACACCTAATAGGTATCTGAGGTAAAATCTGAACTCAGGTCTTCCTAGCTCCAAGTTCTATGCTCTATCCACTGCGCCACATAGCTGTCCCTATAAAAAGGAGGGAACACATGCTAAATGGGTTTAGATAGGATTGGATGGGTAGATAGATAGATAGATAGATAGATAGATAGATAGGATTTAATTAATAGATACAATTGATAGGAGTTAGCAACTTAATATTGGAAGTAAGAATCACTCCAGAGTTAAAGATCATATCAAGCTCTCCAATATGGGAAACTTGTTAAATGATGGTCAGAGGATGTTTGGATCAGAAATTTAGATTTAGAAGGTACCTTGGAGGCCAGCTAGTCCAACCCTATCATTTTACATATAGGGAAAATAAAACCTGGAAAAGTGAGATGACTTATCCAAGGTCATATAGGCATTAGATCCATATCCTCTGACTCCAAATCTAGCATTCTTTCCATTGCAATAGTTTGCCTTCCTTGTAGGTCATGCTAAGACCTATTTGGAGTCAATAAAAACTACCCTCCATGTAGGGAATTTCTGTACTCCTTCAGAGATGGAATCTTGGAAATCAGCTGTCTTCCAAGACAGGAAATGAGGTTGACACCCATATACCCCCACAAATTCAGATGAGAAAAAATTTGTAAGTATTAATCACAGCACCTTACACATAGTAAGTAGATGCTTCATAAATCTAATCACCTGAGGCCAAATACAAAAATCCTTTGAATGAAGAAGGATAAACAGATTTTAAGAGAAAAAATATAACCAATATTGGATAGGTTAAATTGGAGGTATCATTGGGACATACAGAAAATTTTTATTTTCATAATAATTCTGGGTCTATCTTTAATTAAATGAATTGAATAATTATATTAAAAGGTGCGCTCTGATATCACTTTGAGGGAGAAATAGGGCAAAGTTCAGTAAAACCTTATCTAGCCACCAATAATGCCATCAATAATAACGACTATTATTAATAAAAACAATAATCCATATTCATATAGCACTTCAAGATTCAAAAGTCATTTTATTATTTTCATTTGATGTTATTAATATTTGGAGTTTATATATATTCTTAAAGTATTTAAGATCTTATAATGTCACCTTACACAAAGGTCTCCTGAATGTTGAAACATTCAAAATGATTTTTTTTTGCATATAAAATGTTTCACTGAAGGTGAACATGTGAAAAAAGAGCCCCTGGTCTCATCTGAATTTCACCTGGTTTCATCAGAATCTTTAGCTTAGAATACATGTAATTGCTGAATGATGGCTAACACTATGCTAACAGAAAAACATGTCTTTGTTAAGCCATTTCTGGAATATTGTGTCTAATTCTAGTTACCATGTTTTTTGTTAAAACATTGTCAAATTGGAGAGTGTTCAGAAGATGGTGACCAGAATATTAAAGAATCATCAGACTGTGCCATATGTGGAGAGATTGAAAGAACTAAAGATATTTATCCCAGGGAAGATTTAAAGGGTATCTAAGGAGGTAGCTAGATGGCTCAGTGAATAGAGCACTGGACCTGGATACAGGAAAACCTGAGTTCAAATGTGGCCTCAGACATTTATTGTAACTCTAGACAAGTCACAACCTTTGTTTGCCTTAATCAACTAGAGAAGGAAATGGCAAATCATCCCAGTATCTTAACCCCATGGCCCATGGAGTCACAACTGAACAACAACAAAAAAAATCATCATATTCAAGTATGTGAAGGGCTTCTAAGAAGAATAAGCATTTGATTTGTTCCATTCGACCCCAGAAGGCAAGACTAGAAGCAAAGGATGAAATGTATAGAAAATAAAAATTCTGCTCAATGTAAAGATGAAATCATTAATAATTGGAGCTATCCAAAAGTGAAATGAGCTGATTTGAAGTAGTAAGATTCCCCCTCACTACTAGGATACAAGCAAAGGCTCAATAACTTCTTGTAGGGAATGTTATAGAAAGAACTTTTATTCAAGGATGGGTGGAATTAGATGGCCTTTAAGGTATCTTCCAAATCTGTCTGAGATTCTATGAGTTATTTTATTACCCATCAGAAAAACACAATTTTTAATTTTCTTTTCACCATTAAAGTTGAAATTGTTTCTTTCTTCCCATCAACATGTGTCATTCTTTTTTCAGTCTCTGCTTTTCAACATAAATCCTTTGACCTTCCAACTCCAAGCCTCTCTGCATCCATTTTAATCTTTGGTCGCTTGTTGTATACTGACAATAATAAAGTCCCCAGATCCACATTTGAAAATGTCTGCCTCTATTTGATTCAAAATGGGAAGACAACTAACTGGCAGGTTTCTAATAAGCCAGTATTTAAATAAACCACCAAGAGTAAAATAGGCGAATAAAGTTCCTTTTCTGTGTTTCTCAAAGAATATTTCAAAATTGAGAAACGTATTCCCTTTGCTTGCTGATCCTATATTTTTCTTCATTAAGAGGTTTGTTATAGAACAATAGGCAGAACTCAAATTCTCTTAGTGAATTGTGATTGTAACATTTTTGCTTTAAAACTTTTAGGAAAGCATTCTATAGCCTGACATAGAAGAGGGCAGTTAATAGGAGCTTCAATATATCCCTCCCTCATCTAATGAGAATGCAACCTATGAATTGTAATTTAATTGAGAAAAAATGTGATTATATAACCAAATTATTCCAGCTGAAAGACAGAATCTTTCTTCATAAATGTGCCTCATTCTCTGACCTAGTGATGGAGTGAGAATGGGGGTTGGGACACAAGGATTCTTCCCACCCGTCTACCCCGTTGTGTATCCCACATCAGGAAATGACTAGCAAAAGGGCAAAAGTAGGACTGATAGTACACACACTGTGTCAGTCTCTGGGGCATATTATTCTGCTACTGTTGGTTCATGACCCACTCCAGGAGATCCTAAGCAATCTTTAAAGCTGCTGGGGAAACTCCATTAGCCAAACAGCCACAGATCATTTTGACTGAAGACAGCCACAAATGACTAATCATTGCTTCAATTTGCTCCCTGCATACAATTTCTAAGCGCTGGTGGACATGTCACACATAGCTCCCCTCCCCCACACCCCAAGAAAAGACATTTCCTCAAAGTCCTAAGTCATGTATATTTTCTTAATTTTAGAAAACATTTAACTTTACCTTGTGAATAAATAATGGATTCAATATTAAGTGATACTATTAGCTTCTGCAATTTAAAATGATAAATTCTCTGAGATTTCTTCATTTTTAATCTTTTACTTTGTTCTCATTCATATACCTGAGTTATACAGCTTATAATGAGTATCATATATGCATAGGGCAAAAAAATTCTATATACAATAAATGTCTATCGTGGGTGACAGAATTTCTGTACCTTGATTGATTGGTTTATGCAAATGAAGTGGGGGTTGAGATTGGAGAAAGATCACATGTTTTAATTATTAGAACAATTAATTACCCTGGCTGTGGGTTCCTTTTTTCTTTGAATTTTTGTATCATCCAGGCAAAATATATCATTTTGCCATAAGGTGGGGTATTATTTGCAATAAAATTATGTGGGGGGAGAGAGGGTTGGCCTATATATTAAAAAAAACTATTAGTGTCCTTTTTCTGTTTCAAGCTAGACACATAGTTTTAAAGGAAAATATTTTTGAAAGACTCCCATTTCACACAGAAAATTCCATCTTGAGAAAAAATACTATTTTTAAGAAGACTGAAAACATTCTTACTTCATTGTTAATTATGCAATGTCACGTATCAGTGTTCGGTTGCATTGCTACATTGTTCATCTTTATTTTTGTCTTTTTAAAATTATAAATATTGCTAAGGTCATATCAAAGTTTTCACTTTTTCCACGCTGGATGAAGAGTCCCTCCTATCCACGTTGTCTGGAGAACTCAAGCCAAAGACTCCTTTACCAAGTAATGACATGAAACTTAAACCATGCTAGCTCTAACAACAGCTAAAGGTCTCCTTTGTGCTCATTAGCACCACTGTGTCAGCTTTCTTATGTTGGCAGCTTTGGATTTTGTGGAGGCAAACCCCAAAGAAAGTTGTTACCAGCCTATATTCTACAGTTCACAGGCTCTCAAAAAGGACACATTAAAACAGTTAGAATCCCCAGGGCAAATGGGGAGATTAAGTATCCTTCTCCCTCAACAGAAGCCCCAAGCAGACAAAGCTTGGTATTGTGTATTCAGTACACTATCTCTTTCTATTGCTCAAGTTTACTATTGTCCTCCAAGATTCGAGTTTACCAAGTGTTTAGGGAGCTTTCCGTAATGGTTCACTGGCACCACCATTGACAGCCATCTGAGTGTGGGAATATTTTTAAAAGACACGATGCCCACCAAATGATTTGCCTATTATAGCAATTCAATGGCAGCATCTTAGTATGGGGGGAGGGGGAGATTCAGGCAGGTTGTACCATCATCCATAGAGGTTTCATCTTTCACAAGAATACAAATTAAAGCAAACAAAGCAAAGACCTGAGCTACTCCCTAAATAAACTAAATATGTTATATTCAAGATAACATAAAATGCATACATCTGTGTATGCAAAGTGCAAACATCTATGCACGCATCAATCTTTGGTGACTTCTTACTTCACTATTATCCATTTTAAGGAAGAAACACTTAAAATAAAATTTCTTTTAACCATAAATTTTAAATATTTACTTACCTTTATATATTTGGTTGAAAATTGATTCCTTGTCTCCAGGCCTAAGATCAAAGGCACTTTGATTCAAATTTAGCTCCCGATTTTGCTTTCCAGATCAACACATCTGGCTTTTTTTTTTTTGAGACAGTGTACTGAGTAACATTCTTGGGCAAACTATTAGCTTTACTTGTGCTCTAGGAAAAGTTTCAGAAATTGTCAAATACTGAAATAAGCAGAGATCAATAATTAGCATAATTAACTGGGAAGAGATTCTGTATTCAGTCTATGGAATAAAAAAACTAAATTTCTAATTCACAAAGTTTTAACATGGGAACTAAAAAAAACAACATAGCATTGTTATGAAAACAATGGTCTTTGGTGGGGAAATCTGTCGATTATTTACTGCGGATAAAAAAAATGTTCTAATAAGAATTCACATTTATAATACAACAGATTTTCTTTCATGTTGTTTGACCTTTCATATACATTTCAGGGTATTCTTTATTTTTTCCTCCATCTTTATTCCCTATTAACGCTTGGATTATAATAGTGTGGTACAGGGGAAAGGAGGCAGCATTGGAGTGAGGACTGCAGAAGACACCAGTTCAAGTCCTACCTCTGACAAATATAGTGTGACCTTGAGCAAGTCACTAACTCTCAATGCCCCAGGTAGATAGATCTCGGAGACTGTTAAGTTGCAGATCTGCATCAGCAGAGAACTGGAGTTTCCTATACCTTCAGACTTTAAAACAAACAAAAAAAGCTTACAATTTACAAGTTTATAATATATATTTAAAATGTTAAATTTTATGAAAAACATTTTAATCTTAATATAAATATATTTAACATGCTCCCCATATTTTAACATTCTAAAAATTATTTATTTAGTTGATTTTAAAAGTTATAGTAGCAATATATCTGTGTGTTGCCTCCCTACCTTATTGCCTGTAAGAACACATATCAGATGTTTTATTCTGTTACAGCAAGGAACCTCAGTTTTCCTGGATATCTGAAAAGATACTATGCAGTTTCTCATAAACAATAAAAAACAAACCAAATTAAAACCTACCTTAGAATATTCCAAAAATAAGTTTCTCTAAAGGAATGATTTTTGTGCTGTTGACAATGGAGAAGTAAAGTGTACTTGTTTGCATATTCAAAAATACATACTGAGCATGGTCTCTGATCTTCTCTGAAAATCATTATCATTGGCAATATTTGAGTTGTTTGGCCCTTTATAACCTTAAGCTATTTCACTGTGATGGTTCTTGCTTTGTCATAGTCTGCTTTTGCTTTATAATTATTTCCTATTGATTGAGCATGAAAGAAACCTCTATCCTGACACTTTTACTACAGAGCTTTAAAAATTGCTTTAAAAAGACAGGATAAGCATTCTGATTTTCTTCAAACATATTTTTATGTATATACTTAGGATTAGCATACATTGTGGTCTGCATGACCCAGAACATCTAAGTGAGGTTTAAGGGCATGCTTAATTTAGGATATGAAAGTCCCATTGGGCTTCATTAATTAACATTAGCTAATTAATGTGTTTGCTCTATTGTGGACACAGCAAAAAAAAATCCTGCTTCTTCAATCAGTTTCTGAATTCATGAGATAGATTCCAGGAGTAATCTGAACATTGATCTGTCTTGACCTCTAAATGTTTAAATGTTATCAAAAACTCAACATTTTTATTTTGAAGTATAATTAAATTTTGTCAAAATTATTTTATAATAAGTTTGTTGTAATGAACGATGTTTTCCAAAGTATTTTTTTCTTTTTTTTTTTTTGGTTTTTTTTACAGGAAGGAAGGTAGGGTATTTGGGGTTATATGACTTGCCCAAGGTCACATGTCTAGTTTTTTGTGTTACAAAGTATTTTTTCTATGGCTGCCTAATTGGCTTAAATGTGAAAGGGGTATGCCACCCCCTTCCCTGGAATTTCTTTTTGAATGCCAGGCTAATGCCTCAAATAATTATTTTAAAGCCACACCTTTAATTTAAAACTATTTTTTATCATTATGATTCATTTGTGTATCATCATGTTTTAAAAATGAATGCTGAGAAAAAATAATAAAAATTTGTATTCCAATTCCTGTTACTAAATATTTCAAATATGTTTCAGTTGTTGTTGGTTATTAAATAAGGCATTTCACAAAAAGATTTTCCATGATCAGAATAAGTGAAGTATCTCAAAAGTATTAATACTGATGAATATTCACCTAAAGAGCCTAATTACCCCCCCCAAAAAATCTGATTGCTGTTGATGTGTATATTCTAGTGGGGGCATTTTAAAGCAAAAAGGGAATAGTTGAAATTGAGTCTGACCCTAATCTTTTACAGATGAGTAGGCTGAGAACCAGTAATGTCATGTGAGTCCCCTAAGTGAATAAGTCACATAGGTGGAAGAAGTAAGATTCAAATCCAGTTCTCCTGATTTCCAATAGTGGGTTTATTTGTTCTATTTTCTATTATTTTCTATTATATCCCGCTACCTCATACATATGTATGTATATAAAATGTAATAATAATAAACCATGTTATGAATTACTTTAGGGTACCATTTGACCCAAGATGATCACATTCATGTTTTCCTTTTCTGAGGTCAATACTTTTTGATTGATTGATTGATTATAACCACTGAAAATCATTATGTCTTCTCCACAGTTTGTGGGAATCCCATTGCCCTCTATTGGCTGGAATGTATAAAATTATTTTATAGTTTAAAGTGCCAAAACATGCATTGATCTTCAGAAGAAAAGTATTGAGTGTAGGCACTGAGGTTCCCAAAATACAGGTACTTGCAGAATGAACAAAAGGAAAATTTCCACTGGGAATAGCTGACTTCTGTCTTAAAGATTGCTGATACTTTAGCCACTAGAGGGTACCACGTACACATATATGAGTTATCCTTTCTCACAGTCAAGAATAGTAATTCCTTTCACAATTCAATAATCCTTCAAGGTAGTCTGATAATAATTAGGTGATCTTGTGATATTGAATATTTTTTAAACACGACAAACTCCTGTTAACACACAGAATCAGATGAGTATGGAATCATGTTATGTAGAAATGTGAGAAAATCATAATGATTGTTTAAAATGAAAAGATAACTAAGAATATCATTTATCATGTTTGAATTACTAATAAGCCAAACAACCACTAGAAACCAGACTAATTCTGTCATACCATGATCTTTCCGTGAGGAGATGAAGTGATGTATGTGTATGTACAGTGGCAAATAAGCCATTGTAACCAGATGGTAGAGCATATAGAGGGGAGATTAAGTAAATAAAGACTGAAGACTGCAAAGGTAAGAAGAGGCTCAGTTTCGATGGCTTTAAATGTCGAACTGAACATTTAAAATAGGATTCTGGAGGTAAGAGGAAGTTAGTGAAGTTTAATTAGAAGAGAAATCATGTGGTCAGACCTGTGCTTTAGGGAAAACTCTGGCAGCTAAATAGCAAACAGAATAGAATTTGAAGAGATTCAAGGTACAAAGAGACCATTTAGACATCTATTGCAATGGTATTGATGGGATGGGATGAGGATCAATACAAGAATGGTGGCTGTATGAATAAATAAAATGGGATGCATAGGAAAGATGTAAAGGTAAAAATGACCAGACATGACAGTAAATTGGCTATGTGAAGTCCAAGACAACAAGGTTGCAAGTTTGACTGACTGGGAAGACAGTAATATCCCAACAACATCAGGAAAGTTGGGAAGAGAGCAGAGTTTAGATTGAAAATAATAGTGAGTTCTATTTTGGATATATTAGATGTGTGAAGCCTCTAGGATATCAAATTTGAGTTGTCCAAAACTTAGTGGGTAATGAGGGATTATAACTCAGGAGAGATATTAGGGCTGGATATATAGATCTGGGAATCAACTGAAGAGAGATGACAATGGAATCCATGGGAAGGAGCTAATGAAATGAGACAAGATGGCATAGAGGGAAAAAACAAAAGGGTCACCAAAGTCTTTGTGGATAGCCATGGTTAGTGTGAAAATCCAGCAAAGGGGACCAAGAAGGGAAAGGTCCTAGGAGAAAATGTGGAAAAAAGAGTATCCAAGGAGAGGATGGTAGATAGAGACAAAGGCTGCAAAGGGTTCAAAAAAGGGTGATGCTGGAGGAAAGGTCACTTGGCAATTAAGAGATCCTTGGTAACTTTGGAGGGAGAAGTTTCCAATGAATAATGAGATCAGAAGCCAAATTATAAATGGTTTCTAAGCAAGTGAGAGGAAAGGAAGCCCTTAGGGTTGACTGTTTACACTTATCTATGGTATTTATTATTTCATATGTAAATTCTTTCTCCTTCTACTTGTCTTATTCCTTTCTGCTGGTTCTCTCCCTAATCTAATTCTGAGGACTTCACTGACTAGATTTTTGTGAGGTTTTGCAATTATTTATTTATTTATTCTTAATACTTCAAGCAAGTTACAGACCATTTTTTTCTTCATGTTGTGAAAAACACGTTCTTCATGTTTTTTTCAACATTGTTGTGCTCTTGTTTGCAACTTAGACAATTCCCAGTCTGTTTCGTTTATAAGACAGTGATGCAATAGTCACATTTTGCCTTAATTTGGACATTCCATCCAATCTCAAAAGTCATGTACCCTAGTGTGTACATGAACAAAAATCCCCTCTACAGTATGCCCAGTAAAATGTTTTCCAGAATTTATTTGAAGATATCCATTCTCTTTTTAGAGAGCTCTTATTGGTAGGAAGTTTGTTTTTCCATACATTAAGCCTAAATTGGCCTCTTTGAAACTTCTACCCATTGCTCTTCCCAAAATTTCATTGGGGCCTGAGAAAGAGAGAGGTAGTCCTTCAGTCACATCTCACATTAAGTTAGTGGAGTCCCTAGGCTTTGTCCAAGAAGAATTATAGTAAACCAAAGAACATACCTTACAATGACAGTCAATTAACATTTATTAAGTACCTACTATGTGCCAGGTACTGTGATAAGCTCTGGATATATAAAAAGAGGCAGGAGACAGACCCTGATCTCAAGGAGCTCACATTATAATGGCAACAGATATATGCAAATAGATGTATTCAGGACAAATAGGAAACTATTAAAAGAGTGAAGGCAGTAATGAATCATCTGCTAGGTCATCTCCCATGTTACTAGATGAGTAACACTAGCAAAGCACTGTAGAACTGCATTGTATCACTTGGAAAAAAGCACCCATAGGAGACTAGGTAAGGGCATACTTCCTTAAGACTTATATTTTTTCCTTTGTCCAAATTAATCATGTCCTCTCTTTTCCCATCTCTTCCCCCAAACTACTTTTAGACTTCTTAGGATAAGATAAGTGGGACAAATCCACAATGGTGCAATTACAAGTAGTCACCAGGATACCACAGGTGAACAAATTTTGTTCAACATAAGTTCTATGTTCAGGGCACTGTGTTAGGACCTAGGGCAGCAGTTTTCAACCTGTGGGTTATGTTCAATTTGTAACAACGAAAATACATCCTACATATCAGATATTTACATTACAATTCATAACAGGAGCAAAATTATAGTTATGAAGTAGCAACAAAAATAATTTTATGGTTGGGGGTCACTACAACATGAGGGACTGTATTAAAGGGTCCTGGCATTAGGAAGGTTGAGAACCACTGACCCAGGGGATACAATGACTAAATGAGAGACAATCCTTCCCTCTTAGAGATTACAATCCTGTGTGTGTGTGT
>CM053600.1:62733146-62785237 GCA_028646575.1 Pseudocheirus occidentalis
AGAAGCGTCCAGTTTTTCAAAATCGGTCGTCACACATATGATATATCTGTGACTGTGTACAAATTTTTCCTGGTTCTGCTCTTTGCTATATTTCTTAATGTACACTGTGCCTCACATCAAAACAATTGTTGATTTTTAAGAAAATCATTTTGATACGTATATTTCTACCTCTGTGGCTTAAAGGGATACATAGCCTAACTGAATGTATCATGAGGTATTTATTTACTGGTCGGAGGGATTTACATAAGCAGGGAGGTGAGGCATTCCTAGCAAGTGTCAGGTTTAGGCCTGAAAACTGCTGACAAATCTCTCACAAGGCAAGTTGAAACATAATTTCCTTTGTTCTGTTTGATCATTTAGAATAGTCAATTTATAACTCATAACTTCATATTATTCAAAGGACATAAGAGTCAGACCCATAGTCTCCCAGTGGGAAACTCTTTCTCAAAGGACAAAGAGCACAATAGGGAAATTGAGTCAAGAAGATGCTGTCATTACCTTTAAACACCATCCTCTCAACCCTAACAAGGTGTAACAATCTACACCTGCCTGTACTGGCTGTCACATCTGGATGTGTGAGGTATTACTTCTGATGGGCAACTGGCATTTTCACTTGCATTGTGGATTATCCATTCAGCAGCATAAGTATGTTTTTTCTCCATTCAAACTAAGATTAAGTCTGAATTACAGTCCCCAAAAGTTCTACTTCAAATAGTAAATTTTACTTTTCACAGCTTGGAACAAAGTGTAGTTGTTGTCATGATAACATCAAAACTTTAGACGTGGGTTTTATTTACACCTATAGCACAATACATAATAATGCTATATTGAAAACATCTTTTGTAATCACTGGGTTCATATAAGATGTTTAAACACTTTTAACTCCTTTTCTTTGGTGTTACTAGCACAACCCTTCATTCATATTACATAGAACATTCTATTCATAGCATTTTCAAAGCAAACATCAAGGGTTACAAAACAAAACATTCACCCAAAATAAAACAATGATGTTGTGAGATTTCATACAGGAAATGAATATGTGGGAGTTTACTAAGTAGTAGGGGCTTGTTTAGGACAGAAATGGCATTTAATAAGGTTAGTCAAGACTCAATGTATCTGAGGTTATAGGAAGGGTATTATGTATTTCTTATCCTTTGTTCTTTCAGGCAAGGGAGAAGTTACCAGTATATTCACTCTGCCCTTCTTTTCAATGTCAGCCTCTACAGAGTCTTTTAAAGTGAAACCTTTGAATCCCAGATTGAAAGCTTTGTTGTTCAGTGACAGCGTTGGTGATTACCTGTTGGGTTTTTCAGCAAGTTTCCAGGTGGGATTTTTCTTCTCAGTGATTTGTAGTAGGAAATCTAGTCTCTGGGAATGAAAACTTTTGCAAAATATTAATCATTAGTAGAAATTTGAAAACTTATCCATAAAAATATAAAGCTTAATTTTTTTTGTTATGAACCTTTTTGACAGTCTAATGAAGCCTATGAACCCTTTCTCCAGAATAATGTTTTTAAATGCATAAAGTAAAATCCTTAGGATGACAAGGGAAACCAATTATATTGATGTATAGCAATCAAAATAAATTTCTTTGAAAGTTCATGGACTTCGGGGAGCCAAGATGGAAGAGTAAGCAGTAAGTCATTCTCACCATCCCTTGTGGACCCTGAAAAACTCAGAAAATATCACCCCAGGAAACATCCTGGAATAGTGAAGCCAGCAGAAGACAGAGCTCAGCAGTCTTTTGGCTCATGAAGCTGAGGAGATTGATGGAAGGAGTCCCTCTTGCTGTGGCTGAAGTGGACCAGTACAGGACAGGAAGAGTCCTGGTAAGCCAGAGGCAAGTCCCACCTCAGCAGACCAGTGGGAGATCCTGAGCCCCAGGCTGGTGGAGAGGGCAAGTGCCAACATCAAGACCCACCACATGCCTTGGCAAGCCAGGGGAAACTGTAGACTCAGCATAGACCAGCAGTTGAGCCTACCCATGTTTTAGTGTAGCTCAGGTGAGGAGGCAACCTCCAGTGGTCCAGGTGGTCATTCCACCCCCACCCCACACCCTTCCCTGCAAGTTTCAGTGTAATCCCTGGGAAACACAGAAAAACCCCACCTGGTCTCAGTACATCAGCTACCACCACCAGTACTAGCTTAGCACCAGGTAAGATACAGCCTGTATAGAAGCGGTTCTCAACCTGTGAGTTATGTTCAATTTGTAACAATGCATCCTGCATTGTTATATATCCTGCATATCAGATATTTATATTATGATTCATAACAGTAGCAAAGTTACAGTTATGAAGTAGTAATGAAAATAATTTTATGGTTGGGGGTTACCACAACACGAGGAACTGTATCAAAGGGTCATAGCATTAGGAGGGTTGAGAACCCCTCCTCTATAGCCTCCAGCTACCAACACCTAAGACTCCAGCACACAAAACTAGTAACCAGGCCCATAGCTCCCAGCACAAGAAGCATGGAACAATGCCTCCTGTACCTCATAAGCACAGATCAACTTTAAAAGCAAGGAAAAAAGCAAACACTATGAGCAAAAAGCAACATAGAAAAACAAAGACCATAGATTCTTACTATGGGGACAGGGAAGCAAACATCAAATTCAGGAGAGGACAGCATTGTCAATATACCCACATCTAAAACCTCAAAAAGGAATCTGAATTTGTCTCAAGTCCCAAAAGCCTTCTTGGAAGAAATCAAGAAAGATTTTTAAAGTCAAATTAGAAAGGTAGAAGAAAAATTGAATAATTCCTTTAAAAATACAACTGACAAAATGCAGGGGGGAGAAGTACACTGAAGAAAGCAACTCCTTAAAAAGTAAAAATTGGCAAAGTGGAAGAAGAGGTACAAAAGCTAAATGAAGAAAATAATTCATTAAAAATTAAAATTGGGCAAATGGAAGCTAATGACTCTGTGAGACATAAAAAAATCAGTCAAACAAAATCAAAAGAATGAAAAAAATAGAAGAAAATGAAAAATACCTCATTGGAAAAACAACTGACTGGGGAAAAAAATTCAGGAGAGATAATCTAAGAATTATTCATCTACCCGGAAGCCATGATCAAAAAAGAGGCTGGACAGGATCTTTCAAGAAATCATTAAGGAAAACTGCCCTAAGGTTCTAGAACCAGAAGGTGAAATAGTCATTGAAAGAATCTACCAATCACCTCCTGAAAGAGATCATTAATTGAAAATGTCAAGGAATATTGTAGCCAAACTCCAGAATTATCAGGTCAAGGAGGAAATATTGCAAGCAGCCAGAAAGAAATAATCCAAATATTGTTGAACCATGGTCAGGATTATGCAGGACCTTGCAGCTTTTACATTAAAAGATCGGAGGGTTAGGAATATGATATTCTGCAAGGTGAAGGAGCTTGAATTACAACCAAGGATTACAACCCAGTAAAACTGAGCATAATCTTTCAGAGGAAGAGATGGACATTCAATGAAATAGGAACTACCAGAACTTCCTGATGAAAAGACTAGAGCTTAATGGAAAATTTGATCTTCAAATACAAGACTTAAGAGAGGCATAAAAAGGTAAACAGGAAAGAAAGAGGAAAAAAAACCATGTTATTCAATAAGGGCAAACTGTTTACATCCCTACATGGGAAGATGATACTTGTAACTCTTGAGAACTGTGTCTTTATTATGACATTTAGAAGGGATATATATTGGAGGGGGGAATAAATTGACTTTTATGTGATAATAAAAAAACTTAATCAAGTGGTGAAAAAGGATTGTAATGGGAGAAGAGGAAAGGAGGGGGCAGACAAGAGTAAATTACATCACATGAAGAGGCACTATAATATATTACAGTAGAGGGAAAGAAGGGAGGGAGATGAGCATTGTTTGAACCTAACTCTCATCAAATTTTATTTAAGCAGAAAACCTAACTTGCCCTATAGGTAGTAGGAGGGGAAAGGGGGTAAAAAGGGAGGGAAGTACTAGAAGTGAGGGAAGATTGTGGGAGGCAGGGGTCAAAAGCAAACTCTAGTAAGGAGGGAAAGGGAAAAAGTAGAGAGAAAAGCGTAAATGGGGGGGATTTTGTTGTTTTGTTTTGTTTCTTCTTGTGGTTCCTTCCATTAGATCTAATTCTTCTTTACATCATGACTAATGTGAAAATACATTTAATATGATTACATAATTAGAGCCTATATCAGATTGCATGCCATCTTGGGGGACAGGGAGAAGAGGGAAGGGGAGAAAATTGGAAACTCAAAATCTTATGGAAGTGAATATTGAATATTTAAAATAAATAATTATTTTTTAAGTTCACAGGTTTCAGGTTAAGAGCCTCTGAATTCTACAACAATAATAACCCAAAATCAGTAGGTACCATAATAATCTATTATGGATTACAGCACTGATCAATAACTAAGTTTAAAAAACTAATGTCATGTTAAAAAACCAATAATCAGTAACCCCTAAATCAAGAATTCACAATGCATAATCAAATTATGATATTTATTATCAATAGTAAATGATCAATAAGTAATGTTCAGTTATAATATCATCCAATAATCCAAAGTAGACAATAATTCCCCTTTTGTTGACACACATCCATTACATAGGTGAATAGATAATGGATTATTTGAGTGAGGAAACAATTACCTAGCGTCTCTAGATGGATTTCTGATATTTTAAATATCTTAAGGTCTAAAGAGAAGACAATTATGTCTTATTTCAACACTCAACATTTAACATCTTGGGAAGCATAACAATACCTTCACAGAAAAATGTCTGTCCTAAAATTGAAGTGATATATAAGAAGTTACTTTCACAAAAGCAGGCAGAGATAGCACAGAGAGGCAGAAATAAGGTAATCTTTTTATCTGGACTGATCAAGACAAGATAACAATTTTTTTTCGGAAAAGACTCCAATTCAATTAATCATATACAAACATGCACAGATAAAGCAAAACAAAAAAATTTCCCAGCTCCACCCAGTTTTTTTCTGGTATTTTTGCAAAGAAATATTTTCTCAGTGTGGCACTTCACACATATTCAGCAAAATATAATTAAGATTGAAATCTAGGTGCTTTTTTAACTTAAGTGCACTATTATGCTAGTTAAATCTCAATAGACTAATAAATTACATAGATACCGAGGCTCTTTTTCTGGAATGAACTTAGAAAGAGAGGACACAAGAGGGGTTTACAGTCACATTACTAGATAGGGCTAGCTAACCTTGAGGTAAGAAGGGTCAGCTGAGGTAAGATAAAAAAGAGAAAAAACCTGACACATCCACAAGCCAAAGCTACACAAGGATGAGGCTGGAGGAAGAAAACAGTAGAAAATGTAGGTGATTTTAAAACAAAAGATAGCAATAAAAATTCATTTTAAAGGAACTGTTTGAAAATGTTTCCATTCTCTGATTTTGGTGTGGAAACCAATGCCAGTCAGTTAATAAACATTTATTAAGTACATAGACGCTGTGCTAAGGGCTGGGGATATAAAGAAAAATAAAAGACAATACCTGTTTTCAAGGAGCTCATAACCTAATACAGGAGAATATGCAAATAAATATGTATAAACAAAGTATATACAAAATAAATTAGAAAAAAATATTTGCACACATAACAACTAGGAAACAGATTTCTCTAACCTGTTTAAAAACCTAGAGTTTTGGCAGGTTTTATTATTATTCAAATTTCCTTTCCTTTATATAGGAAGGTCTTTCTCTATGTGTGGGGTTTGGGGACTCCAAAATTCCCCTACCCAGGAAAATTAAAAGTCAGAGGTATCTTGAGGAAGGAACAGGAAGTTTATTCAGTTCTCAAGAGAAGAGGGTGCCCCTTCCACTAGGATGAACCAGCAAAATGAGGCATATTACAGAAGACAGAAAAATAATTTATACCCTATTGCAGTCAAGCCCCTTCCACCTCTACTCCCTGTCCATTCTCCCATTGACTGGGAGGCAGGCTCAAGTCTCACTGAAAATCTTCCCCAGTGGCAGATAAGAAGCCCACCACTATCTCTGTTGGCTGGGAGGCAGGACAGAGAGCCAGGATATTGTTATTTTGTATCCTTATTTGGTAGATGCTAAAACAAGGGAGGGAAAAAGGCAACAACAAGCAAGGGTGGAGGTTGAAAACCTCTGAAGTGGCCTAATGCTGATAAAACAAGGGTGGAGGTCAAAAGATTCCTGAAGGAGCCTAATGCTGCTGTGGAAGTAGTAAAGAGCAGGGAAAGAGTGAGACCAAAATTCCAGCTTCTCCTTCAAAACGTATGGGCTGAGAAGTTTTCATTTTTCCCATTTATCTAGGTCATTCACAGGAGTTCTTGTTTTTGAAATGACTGAATTTAACCAATAAAATTTGAAGCTTAAAACATAGGTTTCCATCCCATCCCTATGCGCCCCTAGAAGCAAACTACGGACTCTTTCCATTGGTCCTTTATTTTCTACATTCAGAAGTTTGGGGGAGTTTTTTTTTTTTTTAATTTCTGGAATGAATGGTATTTAGGTTTGCTGGTTTGTTTTTTGTTTGTTTTTGTTTTTTAATTTGCTGTGTTCTTCTGAGAGGCTTATGATGTTTGAGTAGTTCCTATACATCCTGTCTTCAAGATCAATGTGTTTTGCTTCTATAGGGATTGTGTTTTTTATCTTTTTTTTCACTTTTCTTCTTCCAGACTGTCCACTTCAGTATATTTGTATTCATGATCTATTGTTATCTCCTTCTCCTTTAAAAACACTCACTAATGTGAATTCAAGCTTTTCTATTCTGATAATTATTTCTTCTGTGTAGTCCACATATGCCTTTTGTTCCTTTCTAACTTCTCTCAAGATTCTAATTTCTCTTTTAAAACATTATGATACTTCCTGCCATGGTTCCATTTACTCTTGAAAATCTATAGGGTTCTGTGTTTCGCTAGGTATGGATTTAACATCCTTTGTCTTTCAATATTTATTTAGAAAAGTCTGTACCCTTTTGGAAGGTTTAGTAGTCATTTTGTCTTCTAATTTTAGTGGCCAGTCTGTTGATTTGTCTGCTTATACTCTAATTTTTAAAATGAATTTTCCCCTTCTTGAGATCTTTTGTGGTTTAAGCCTCTTTCCACCTTCATCCTTATATTTCCTCATTCTTCACTTTCTGACTCCTTCCACTTTGATGATGGATTTACCCTCAGGACTAGAATTCAAAGCTTTCTCAGCCCTCTTTCATACTGGGGAATTTACTTTCAAGTGCCTCATTCCTTGGCCCAAGCAGCCTAGGGTGGGGGTGGGGATGAGAGAAGGGGCTGAGAGGGAACAGACTTGGCTCTAACTAGATTCCACACCCTTTTTCTTTAGGCCCAATGTAGCTATGCAAGCTTGTCCCCTCAGACAACCTTCTCTTTTAGATTTTTAGTTTTTCTGCTTCTTTTAATGGAATTGAAGGAACAGAAGCTAGATATTCTGTGCCATAGTTTATGCCACTAGGGGATTCCCTAATCTAGCCTCCAACCCAGGAAGAAGGAAATATAGTTACCACCTCCCATATGTTCTTCTTCACTTCACATAATTGAGCAGAGTCAATGTCCACTGTTTGTTCAGGGAAGAACATAGGTATGTGTACCAGGAGAGAAATTTCTAAGTGGGTCGCAAAGCAAAAGTTCACAGATTAGTTTGTGTACTATGTCAGGAAAGGGATGCCTTCATATTTGGCATTTGATTTCATTAATATATAAGGCCATTGCCTTGTTGAGCTTTTGGCTTTCATATCCTGTGAAAATAATTGTAATTCCCCTACCTCTGGAGTATGATTCCTGTTTGGAGGATTATTTAAGAGTTAGGGGCAACTAGAAAAAATGTTGGTCAAGTAACTCAGAAGCACTTTCAGTACTTTTTAACCCATTTCTTAAAATTATAAAAACAATATATTTATTTTCGTCTTCAAGAAAAACTGATTGTCATTAGCAAAGATAGAAATGTACTTGCTGAATTTCAACATGACTGTATAATTGGTAGATAAGATTGAACAATAAGTGGTACAATTTAACAAGTGCAACCAACAATGCATTTTTCTCTTTGGTATATAATGAAGTGTCTTTTAAAGCTATGGCAGGCATTAAAATAAATTATTGAAATAAGGTAAACTTAGAATCATAATCATGTATAATAATTTATAAATAAATACATATACATAGATGCATGGCATATACTCAGATTTTTTGTTGATGAGCTACTGGTTTGGAAACCAATGCCTTAAGCAATGTTTGAAGTTTTTTCTACAATCCACTTGGTAAATGTAACACATTTTTATGTGGTTTCTTTTACTTTTTACTATTTTCTTCTAATGAAACTCAAACCAGAAAGCCCACTGGTATGGAATTCTCTCCTCACTTGTAGAGATGAGTGAGGGCCAAGGTGGAGGTCACAAGAGCAAGGGAAAAGAGAAATCAATCTTTTTAGTCCTGTCAGTTCTGGTTTCCCGTTTTGAGAGAGAACATGAGTTAAGCCAACTTCTCTTCACAGCTATGAAGAAAGAAAAAATCTGGGAAGAAGACGGCATGTAGAATTTTAATGATAACCTTATTTCTAGGTTAATACACTAGAGATGTTGGGGAAATTTGCCCTTTGGTTGACATCTGGGACTCTCTCTTTTGGTTGAACTAAACTATTTTGCTCCCAGTGGGACAACTATTTCAATCTCTGTTGTCTGGTATATATTCTTATGTGTATACTTTCTCTGATTTCTGATTCGCTATTGACTTGGAAAAATGAGTTTCTTTACCACTTGTTATATGTATTCATTATAGAACTGATATTTGGTGGGAATGAACTTAAGCCTCAGATATAGAGATTGAAGCCCTCTTTCACCATTGAGAAATAATGATCAGGAGTTTAACTTGAACCTAAAAATTATATCCCTAGACTAATATTATTTGGTGAACTTATATCTATCTGCTGTTATATAATAACTCTAGCCTAAAACCCTCCTCTCTGATTGGAACAGAGAAGTCAACTCCTGCCCCCAATCTCCTGATTCCTCTCCTGAAAGGAATTAAAGTCTTCCTTAGAGAAGGTTAGAGAGAGGAGATGTTAGAGATATATATTCTTGCTTCCTTGCAAACCTTTCACACACACACACACACACACACATCATACACCCCTCTTTACACAGAATTAACTAATGAAAATAATGTGTACTTTCAAATGTATCTTATTTGACATTTCCAAATTCTGTTCTCTAAACCACTTATCCTAACCTCCTCAAGGAGTGGTTCTAGAGAACCATAATGGAAGGAGGTAAAGGAGGATGAAGCAATTAGAAACATCAAACTTGTTCAGTTATTTTTCAATCACATCTAACTCTATATGACTCTGTTTGGGGTTTTCTTGACAAGAGATAATGTAATATTTTGCTATTTCCTTCTCCAGCTCATTTTACAGATGAGGAAACTGAGGCAAGCAGGATTAAGTGATTTGGTCAGGGTCACACTGCTACTAAGTGTATCTGAGGCCAGATTTTAATTCAGGAAGACTCACCTTCCTGAATTCAAGCTTGGCACTCTATCTACTGTTCCTTTTAGCTGCCTCATTATCAGATTGAAAAATAATAAAAAGGAAAACTAAAATGGAGAGTAGATTTTGAGTAAATAGAACTCTGTAGAGAGGTATGGCAGATAGCCTATTTTTTCTCTTTCCCTCTGGTTTTTTAAGTACAGATATCTCTAGGTAAGGGTTGAAATTTGGTAGTAGCAGTTAAGGGATTATGGAAATAGGAGTATGAATGGAAAGGAAAAGAATTTTTTCACTTAAGGCTATGTCAGGTTAAGAGTTCATTTAGTTGTAGAGATCAAGGAACCAGAGTCAAGTGGAGAGAAAATAACAAAGACAAATAGATATGACAAATAAATACTATAATTTCCTTTATCCACTTGTACAATTTATGCTTCCTGTTCTATTTTTGCCATACCCCAGCTCCACATTAAACAAATAATTTGTAAATGTCTGCATCATTTTACGATAACTCTTCCTGCCAACAAAAATAGGCAGATAGTATGACCCAACTTTACATGTACCTGAAGCCCAGAGAAATTAATTGACTTGCCAGTGATCATATGAGGGCCAAGTTCCAACACAAGGGATCATAATGAGTTATATTTTGGACCCGTTGACTCTGAGATGCCAACAGCATCCAAGAAAAGTCCTGGAAACAACTAATAACATGGGACTAGAATTTAGAGAGCATTTTGGCTGCATATACACTCGGAGTCTTTTACATTGAGATGGTAGTTGAACTTATGATAGATGAAGTCACCAAGGGAAAGCATGTAGGAAAAGAAAAGGGTCCAAGAGCCCTGGGATAATTATCCATCTAGCATACGGAGAAAGAGAAGTGACACAAGTAAGAAGAAAACTGGAAGGGAATATCTCATAGACTTGAAAAGAAGAAAGTATATCTAAAGTATAGCAGAACTACACAATTGAATAAGAGGTGGAAAGAACATATGATCCCACTGTATTTATTATCTGTTGATTTTGATTTATTATCTGTTGCTCAATAAAGCAAAATGTGGCCTTAAAAGCTCTCCTCCAACATGTAGTGTGTCATACAAGAGCAAATAGCAAGACATAACAGATGGACCATTCGAGAGCTTCACTGGTATCCATGAAATGAAAAAAATTTAAAAGATCTAGAAAAAGCTCTTTAGCATGTTGCATAGATCCTCTGAGAAGATAACATGGATGAACAAGAATAAAACAATTTCAGAAGGTGTGGAAGGTATAATGATATGTACTAATACATAAAAATCCATACCATTTAGAAAGCATAGATTCTTTCAAATAACAAAATATTCCTTCACATGAAGAAACCATTTGGTTACTTCCCTGCTCCTCATTTTCCAGCTGGCCACACTCCTATGGAACTTCTCTGACTTCATCATACACCAGGAAGCTCATCATTGGGAAAACCTCATCATCTTGCAAAATCAAATCAATTAGCCTTGGTAATCATATTTCATCACTGCCCTCTAACCCTCTGATTGGAGGGTGGAGCCATGAATTCCAAAACTTCCATTTAAAGAAGCTCAGTACAGACATCTCCTCATTTCCCACCTCTCTACACTACTTTGAGACTTCCCTGACTTCTCCACCATGCCCCATGGTCCAAGTCAAGTCCAGCATAGAATAATACTCCATGTCCATCCCACTGACACATTCCTTGGGTGGACATATATTTGTGTAATTGTTCCACTGGGTCATGTTATTTATGAGAAAGCCATATAGGGGCATGATTTTGAAAGTATTCTGGTGGCCTGGCTATTGCTACAGCTGCTTGTGTCATTTTCAGGAATGACACTGTCCTCTTGAAAAGAACAGTGTCTTGCTTACCAGTACCGCAATGGTTTATTGCTACTATCATTACCCTTGTAATGTACAGGGATTGATCATGAGTATGCAAAAATGATGACCATGATAAAAGGATATCTATCTATTCTGTATATAGCTACTTGGCAAACCAGAGTGTTGGAGCCAGGAGTATTTGAGTTCAAATCCAGTCTCACACACTAGCTAACTGTGTGACTCTGAGCAAATCACTAAACCTCTCTATGCCTCAATATCCTCATCTATAAAATCCAATCCAATATACTTTTGTTGTTTGGTTATTTCAGTCATGTCCAATTCCTCATGACCCCGTTTTGAATTTTCTTGGCAAAGACGTTGACAAAAGTACATATTCTTATCCTGATTATTTTATAAATAAGGAGAGAGACATGGGTATGTTTGCAGTGTTAAGTGAATTGTCCAAGGTTACACAGTTTGTAAATTTGTGGATTTTCTCTGCATTGAAATTTTGATGATGCCATAGTGCATCATGGAACATATAGTATCATATTGTAAACAAGACATTACACACACATCCTGCCAATGGCATCTTCCTAACAGTGAGTGACACCCTTGCCTGACAACACTTGCTTATTAAAACCTGTTGGTGGGCTTGACCACTGATTGATTATAGCTTGTATTCTGTTGTGTTTCTTTGGAAAATATAGTAATCATTATGACTTTAACTTTGTTGCACAACAGATGAAACAAGTACGAAAGGTTTTTCAAAATTTTATCTCCTTTTCTTTCCTTTTTTTTAAGGGGGGAAGGAAGGGCAATTGGAGCTAAGTGACTTGCCCAAGGTCACAGGCTAGTTTTTGTGTTAAGTATCTGAGGCCAGATTTGAACTCAGCTCCTCCTGACTCCAGGACCAGTGCTCTATTCACTGCATCACCTGGCCACCCCATCCTTTTCTTTCTTTATGTGTCCACCACCCCCTTATTTTTATTCAATGCCCCCAATTTGCACCCAAGCCTACTACTACCAGATCATTCCAGACCCGGCCAGGAGACAGTATTGCCCATTTTGGGAGCCTATATGTCTATCCACTATGCCACCTAGCTGCTCATAATAAATATTTATTAAGCATCTACTATGTGCCAGGTACTGGGCTAGGCCCAGGGATACAATTAATAAAAAGAAAGGCCCTGCCCTCAAGGAACCTGTGATCTAATGGGGAGGGAAATAACTCACAAAAAGAGTTAGGAAAAGGGAGGAGAAACCATAGAGATATCTGGCAGGAAGCCTCTCTTGTTCCATGGAGTTGAAACTAGGTGGAGCAATAGATGCAGAATGGAGTGAACCTGTAAGTTCCATTTCTTTCCTCTATAAAGGAAGGCATTGGGCAAAGTTTGGTGCTCCACACTCCAGCCAGCCATCCAACAGGAGGAGAGAGGAGGCTGTAGGAGGTGGTATCAGTCAAGACCAGAGTTAGCAGAGTGAAAATGAGATTAGACATGATGATCTTAACCTAGGAAGAGCATCTTGTTCTATGGAGTTGAAACCAAGAAAAGCAGCAGTGCAGTGGGGTAGGGAGAATAATAGCACCAATCTCTCAGATTTGTTGTGAGGAGAAAATGAGATCTGTGCCTATGGGAGGTGAGAGATAGTAAGGGGTCAATATTCATCTTAGGGAGTAGGAAGATAGTGATGCCCTCAACATTAACAAGGAAGTTAGAAATGGAGCCAGAGTTTACAGGAAAATATAATGAGTTCAGTTTTAGACAAGTTGAATTTGAGATGTCTGCTGACAATTCAAATTTGAGAAGTCTGAAAGGCTATTGGGGATACAAAACTGGATGTTAGGAGAAAAGGTAGAGCTGGATAGTTAGATCTGAGACTCATTTGCATAAAATGATAATCAAATCCAGGGGAGCTAATGAAATCACCAAATAAAGTAATAAATCAGGAAAAAAGAAGGCCCGGAACAGAGCCTAATGGGACATCCACAGTTAGTGGGCATGATCTGAATAAGGATCCGGCAAAACAGACTGAGAAGCAGCAGTGAGATAGGGAGAAGAACTGTAAGTGGTGTCCCTAAAACCTTATAAGATGAGAGGATCAAGGAGAAGAGGATGATCAATAGTGTCAAAGAACTGAAAAGAAGTCTACAAGGATTAGGATTGTGAAAAGGTCTTTGGATTTGGTAACTGGGAGATCCTAGTAATTTTGGAAGAGCAGTTTTAGTGAAATGCTAAGGTTGTAATCTGGCTTATAGAGGGGTTAGGAAGAGAGTGAAAAGAGAGGAAGTTGAGGCACCTATTTTGGACAACATTCCCAAAAAGTTTAGCCACAAAGGGCAAAAGAGACATAGAACAAAAAATAGTGAGGACAGAAAAGATCAATATAGGATTTCTTGAGCATGAGAGAGACATAGGTATGTTTGCAGGGAATGAGAAGGAGTCAATAAATTGAAACTGAAGATACGTGAGAGAATGAGGATGACAAAGATGTCTTCTGTTGGAGGACATGGGTTGGAATAGAATCCTTCATGTCAGAAGAAGATTCTGTCCTGTAAACCAGGGGTAAAGAAGGAGACAGTGGCATAAGACATATGAATAATACAAGATGAGGAAGAGGCAAGAAGAAGGAACTCCAATGAATGACCTCATTTTGAGAAAAGGTTTTCAATTGAGAACGTTGTAAGAGGCAGAGCCATGGGAGGTTTAAAGAGAGATGAAAATGTTTAGAAGAGCTGCTGTGGAGAGTTGATAAAGAGAAGTGTAGAAATATCATCTAGCAGCAGTGACAGCCCAGTTGAGACTGTGTAGTATAAATTTGTAGTCAAAACTATCGAGTGATTTTCTCCACCTTTGTTTAGTAGCATGTGTGTGGGAATCAAGGCAGTGGATGGTGGGAATGAGCCAAGACTGAGATTTAATAGGGCACAATTGGCAATATGATGAAGAAGGTCAGAGATCCAAGATAAGAGGACAATGTAGGATTGAAATAGTTCACCTAGGGGTCAAGATGGTGAAAATAGGAACAAGGGTTATTGTTTGGACAAGAATTGAGGGGTAAAACAATTGAAGGTCATGGTGTCCATGAAGAGAAGGATTTAGTATGGGAAAGCAGAGGGAGAGGTAGAAAGTCAAAAGGTTATGGTCAGACAAAATTTCAGAGTTCCTGAACATAGAAATGGTGCATTTGTGGGTGACCACAAATTTCTGTATGTGGTTGAGGTGGAATAGAAGACTAGGTCATGGGAAGTGAGTCAGTTGAGGAATTGAGCAATTAGTGTTTTTAAGGAAGTGCTGATATGGGTGTCAAAATCTTCTGGTACGAAGACAGAAGTTGAAGAGAAGAGAGAGACTTTGACCCAAGTTTTGAACTTGGAAGGAAGGGGAGGATCTTAGGGGTCTGTCTATAGACAACAGCTACCAGAATTTTTAATTGGGAAAAAGACATGAATTGTATGGAACTAAAAGAAGGAAAGTTACTGCATGATGGAGAGAGGGGAAGAAACTGGAAGAAGCAAAACAGAACAAGGAATATTTCAACTCACCTGTCTTGACCAGTAAGCCAAAGAAAATAAGTCAAAATGGAAAGGATGGTAGTGAGGCCTGGTCTTGGTGACTGTGAGAAGGTAGAAGGATTGCAAGAGGAAAAGATTGTATCAGCAATGCAGTATTCACAATGCCCACAGCAACTATAAGTATGCTGATATGGTTATTAATCACAAAATGTAACAGACTCTCTACATGGGATATATAGCTAGAACATTTATTCAAATACCAGAAAACTGAGTCCCAAAACCACAAAGTCAAAGCCAACACAGTAGTTATGAAGCTGGCACATGTAGTTAATGTAGTAAACACCCACATCCTCAAGCTTTCAAAACAGGACAGGCTATCTCAGACAAAGATCCTCCTCTCCTCACTCAGGCAACTGCTCAGCACCCAGGCAGCTTGCTCCCAGCAGCTCCAGCCTCCCTGCAGTTCCTGTCCCTGGCAGTCCTCAGCAGGAGTCCTTAGCAGAGATTCTGGCAGGCTCAAAGAAAAAGGAGTTCACACCACAACCACAACCCCAGCTGCTGCTCCTGGCACTGCTGCTGCCTCTGCTTCCAGTCACCATGGCATGGAGGCTAGCTTGGTTCCAGCTTTCTCTTTCTCCACCCCTTCCTGCTACATCAGCAAGTTCAAGGGGCATGGGAGGTCTTCAAATCCCCATATCATTACAAAGATTTAAGATGAAGATAAGTTTGTTGCCTATGGGGCAGACATTTCTGAGGGCACAGTGGAAAGGATGAGTTCATTGGGATGTATGACTGAGGAGAATGGGAATAAAAATTGGGTGGTATAGGATGGAGAATGGAGTCTAAATGATGACTAGAGAGATTCAGAATCACTGGGATGTGTAGGGTATAACTAGATCTGAATATGTTATTAAGTTGATGGTGTGGAGATCAGGCAGAAAGCACATACAGCATGAGAGGGAAGTTACATGGTCAAATGGAAAACTCTTATTTGTTTCTCTTTGCTTCTTATCTCCAAGGCTAAAAATCATAAAGGAGATGGTGTAGCAGGAACTAAATTGTAAAAGAATTCTAAGAGGCAGAGTTAAGGAAAGAATGTATTCTAGGCATGGGGAACAGCCAGCTTAAAAACAGAGAGACTGGGGGGCGGGTGATGTGTTATGTGAAGGGAATAGCCAAAAGGCCAATTGTATTGGAAGGTCTAGTGCAGGTAGAGAAGTAATGTATAATAATGAAAATGTAGGTTGGATACAGGTTGTGAAGATTGTTGAATGTGAGTTTTCCCTTGATCCTCAAGTCAGTAAGTAGGAGAGTGACATGACAGATCTTCACTGAAGGAAAATCACTTTGGCAGCTATAAGCAGGAAGAGAGGAGAGGCAGATGATTTGAAGTGGGGAGACACTTGAGGCAAGGAGACCCATTACATGGCCAAATAGTAGTATTGTGGTTGTGGCTGAGTAGTTTGTTCTTTATTCTCACAATGACATCAGAGAGATGATGACATGACTTGCAATGGACTTAGATTTGAGTGAGGGAGGGCTGTGCAAAGTCATCAGCCTCACTTTATCCTCCCAAGCCATCTGGGTCCAGTGGCCAGATATCCATCAGGATGACTGGAGATGGCCCAGGATGCAATGGGAGATTCTGGCCCTTTTAATCTAAGGTCTTTTCAGGTTCTCACTTTGAGTGAGGCAATGCTCATTCAGCAAATTCAATAGTATAGGCAAGAGGTGATGGGCCTGAATTAAGATGATGGCTGGGTAAGTGGAAAGATGGGGTCAGATATGAAAGATATTATAGATGTACAAACAGTATGTTCTCACAACTGAGTAGATAATGTTGTGCAAAGGAGAGTGAGGAGTCAAGAATAACACCTAGGTTATGATTCTAGAAGACTGTTGATACCTTCAATAGAAACCAAGAGTTTTGGGGAAAGGTAGATTTAGGGGGAAAATAATGAGTTGTGTTTTGGAAAGGTTGAATTTGAGATGTCTCTAGAAAATCTCTAGGAAACATTTTCAAATGTTCAATAGGCAGTCAGATGATGTGGAACTGAAGTTCATTCAGATACTGGGGATGGATATTTAGATTGGTGAGTCATCTGCATAGTGGTAATAATTAAATCCATCGAAGATGATTATCAAGTGAGAGAATACATACATACACACACACACACACACACACACAGAGAAATATAAATAGGAAGAGAGGACCCAAGACAGAGTCTTGAAGAAACTCCTACAATTCAAGGTATGATATGAATGATAAAATGTTAAAGAAGCCTTAGTCACACAGGTAAGAGAAGCAGGAGAAAACAGCTTAAAGAAAATCTGAAGAGGAGAATGTATCCAGAAGAAGAAGGTGGTCAATAGTATCAAATACTACAGAAAAAAACTGGGGGCTGAGTAAAAACCATTAGAATTCACCATTAAAAGGTAATTGTTGGCAACTTTAGAGAAAGAAAATTTGAGTTTCAAGTGAAAATTTCAGTGATGAAGTCAGAAGTATGTTTCAAACAACTGAGGACTAAATAGAACAAAAGGAAGTAGAAGTAATGAAGTACCAATAGTTTTTCCTAGAAGTTTGTCTGAAAAAGGGAAGATATGAGACTGTTGCCTCATATATCTTTCAAGCTATTGCTTGAAGGCATGGTAGAATATACTAAATGAATTTTTTTTTAATGGGTAGAGAGGAGGGATGCCTGAGTACGTTTAAAGACAACAAAGAAATAGTAGATAAGAAGAGGCTGAAGATTATGCTCGAGTGGACAATTTACTAGAGAAAATGGCTAGAGATGAGATCAAGGGCCCATTTAGAAAGGTTGGCCTTGGCAAGGAAAAGAGGTCACTACCACATTATCAGACTGGAGAAAAGGTGGAGAGTGGTGGATCTGGTCTAGAAGTTTTAATAAGAGGAAGCAAAGGTGAAAATAGGATACTCATGACAAATGGCCTCAATTTTCTAAGTAAAGTAATAGGCAAGGTACTTAGCTGTGATTGTGGACAGTGAGAGAGGCTTAAAAAGAGAAAAGAACACTTGGAATAGCTTCAGTGGGAAGTAAGATAAGGAATAAATTAGGGAGGAATAAAAGTGAGATAAGGAACAAATTAGGGTTTAGGAATAAAAGTAGAAAAGTAGCAAAAGCCTAACTGAAGTTAGATAACAAATTTGTATGGTTGCCAGTCAGCATGATTGTGTGACTTCATCTAACTCCATATGTGTGTGAAAGGAGGAGATGGATGGACAGTGGGAGTTATCTAGGACTGGAGTCTGTGGAGACACAAGAGGTAATCAGACATAGGGTGAGGCATTCAAGAATAGAAAGCAATGTGGAATTGAACTGATTAACTATGGGAGGAAGACTGGGAAAGGGGAAGTGAAGTCAGAGCAAGGGGAATGGCTTAAGAGAGTAATGGGGGTAGAACGATTGACGGTCAAAATGAGGAAAGAGAATAGGTTTAGGAAGTATAAGGCATACAGAGAGCTAGAGTGAAAGGACTTTACAGTTAACTAAAACAATGTTGGTTTTTCTTTAATTAAGAAAATGGAACACTTGTAGGCAATGATTAGATCTAGGATGTGACCAACCTTGTATTTATGATTGAGTTGGAGTGGAGAAGTAGATCATGGGATATGAGGAAACTGAGAAACTAGGAAGTTAGGGTGTTTGGGGAAATATCAACACAAATGTTGGGCAGGAGTTGGAAAGAAGGAGAAGTGAGAAGTGAGTCAAGTGCTGAACTGCTTGTAAAACCTACTCACCCAGCCAGGAGGAACAGACACAGTGACTAGGGCCTAACATATTTTGCCTTCATCCTGAAACACCACCCTGTAAAAGCTTTGAGCGTGAAAACTTATCAGCACTCGTATTCCTATGGCTAGCAAATTCCTACCACTTTTAACTATCCCTATCCTTGTCTATCCTGGCTACTTTGGGATAAACTATCCCAATACCCACCTCCTATAGTCTCATCTCCATCCTCTCCAGCTCCCCAAACATGTATCACTCCAATCTTGTCCACCCTTTTCACTTGCCTCTGGAGTTCCTGTTTCAATACAAACAAACTTCCATTCATTCTGGTCCTCTTGCTCTCATACACCTTCCATCTATTTGCTTTCATTGGCTTCCCCCATTATTGTTGTTCAGCTGTATCCAACTCGTCATGACCCATTTGGCAAGAATACTGGAGTAGTTTGCCATTTCCTTATCCAGTTTATTTTATATAGATGGAACTAAGACAAACAGGGTTAAGTAACTTGTGCAGTATCACACAGCTAGTGTCTAAAGCCATAACTGAACTCAGGAAAACAAGTTTTTCTGATTCCAAGCCCAACACTCTTTCACTGCACCACCTGGCTGCCCCAGATAATACAGAATCCCTGGCCATCCTCTTCAACACTAGTTCTACCTTCTTCACTCACAACATTCCCCCCCTTCAACCCCTGACACATCAGGGATGGCAAGAGAATCAATTGGGTTGACCTGTCTACTTTCTCCATTTAAAATCCCCCAACTTCTTGATTATGTGACAAAAGTTTCACGTCCTCTTTATAGTCTGATTATTTTTCCCATCCCATAATACTTGGAAAACAAGTCTGACTTTAACCAAATGTGCCCAAGCTATCTGAATTGGAATAGGATTTTAAAATTGAGGAACATATCTTGTGTGACTCACTCAAGTATATTCCTACCAGCCAGCTCCAAAGCAAGGGAGCCAGGAGAATGAAAATAAGGAGAATTAGTACCTACTTATATTATATCTAAGAGACCTTTCTCTATATCTAAACTTTCACCCCAAGAGCTTCCACTCAGAGCCTCTTTGCCAATATACCAGTATAGTTGGAGAATTGATAATGTGACTACACAGCAGAATGGTCAATCCATTACTGGAGTGTTAAAATAAGGAAGTGAAGCTACTCTTTAAGAAATCCATTCCCTCTTCCAAGTGTTTCTACAGCTTATGGGCAATATAGGACTAATCATGAAATACTTAGAGTATGTGTTCACAATTGTTACAGAGTGTTGTTTCCCATAGCTAATGGGAAGAGAATTGATAATGTCATTTCATTTGCTAGTCTTGGATGATCTGATAACCTTTATTGCTCTTATTTGCTCCTGCTTGGCTTTACATCCCACCAACTATGCCATAATGTAAAGCTACCCACAAGCAGCTTTCCAGAAGAATGCTACTGTGAATAGCTTTCAAGGTTCTTATTACATAGTATAGTGAACACTCTATTCAATAACAAATCAGAGCAAAATATTCACAGTAAATCAAGATACAGTATTCACAATGTTACAACTTATCATAGATAATCAAAATACAGCATTCACAATGACTTATCACTAAAATGGCCGCATAGTGTTCACCACAGTGGTCACATAGTTTTGAACAAAGTATAATCATTTAGTCAATCAATTACTTATCAATTCAATCATTGAATCAACTCAATCAGCCTCCTTAAGGATCACAAAATATAAAAGTCGAAGTTCTCCACTCATGGGGCACACTAAGTTACAATATCAGTCACTACTTAGCACTCTGTTAAGGGGTAGTATAAAATACATAAGCCATCCACCCTCAGTCACAAATAAGTTAACAGTCTTCTCAGTCAGTACACAGTATCCAAGCAAAGTCTTTTGGCTCGACTTAGGGTAGTCTCTCAGATTCCCTGGATCCCCCTCCATGGTCTCAGCTCCTACCTGGATTCATCAAACTGTCACCTGAATTCAAAGGCAGACAGCTCCCAATTCCTTGTCCAATTCTCTGTGCTGTTTCTATTCCACACTGAAGCTCACAGCATCCAGTTCACCTTAAATCCTTCACAGTCTCTGTTCCCAGGAAGTGAAGGCTTAACAAAGCCTCAAACAGGTTCATACAAAGTACCAGTATCATAGTCATGCTTCCTCAGTCTTTGGCAGCTCCCAGGAGAAGCTGATAGCCCCCCAGCAGAAACTCCCACTGTTTCCCAGAATCAAAATCACTTTACTCAGGTTCCCAAAATCAACATCATTCTCTCTAGCCTGGGCCTTTCCTGTTCAGCCTCCTAGGCAGCAGCTGCTTCTGCCTCCACAAAGCTTATCCCAAGGAGTCTGACTGTCCCTTTCTGGGGCTTTTCTTTATGTGCAGTATTGCTCCTCCCTTTTCAGCCCTATCCTCTTGTCAACAACAGGAGTTCATACCTTCTGTTTCTTTAACAGAAGCTTAATTTGAACTAGGTGCTAAGTACCTCTTAGCTTCCAATACAAAGGGATCTTTAAATTTCATTACCATTACACTCATATGTGAACATGTTGAAAGATTAATTTAAAATATATGGATCACATTCTCAGTTAGGCTGCTAATATATGACTGAATCATGAAGAAGTTATAGTAAAGTTTGGAAAGCATCAACCTTTTGCACAATGAGAAACCAATATTTTAGGTTGTATGCCTTTCTCTAAATCTATAGTTTTGTTGCTTTTTTCCCCCAGACCATTCACCTACTCTTTTAACTATTCTCTTAACTTCCGTCTCAACTATTGGGATTGATATGGAAATGCCAATAAGGACATAGCCCCAAAATAACACTTTGAATGGGGACAAGCAGAAAGATGGTTCCTACTTATTGATGAGAATAAAAATGTTTTAATGAAGGCAGTTGCCATGTTTGAGAAGTATACCTCCACACTTAATCTGTGTGGTACCATAAAAATTAAGATAGTTTATGGAAGAATTTAATTGAACCTGAATAGAGTTTTCTCACTGGAAAAAACTATCTATTATGCATACAATTTCACTTCATTTTTTCAAACCTTACCTGTCATAGTATATGAACAAAATAAAATGAATGTTATCTTAATAATATTTTGATACAACCATACAATGTTATGCTTTGTCCTGGCCAAATTTGTTGTCCATTTGTTCCGCAAAAATACACAAAGAATGTGGTCTCTCCAACCTGTTATTCAGTAAAAAAGATTATTTGTGCTAAAGGAAGATAAAAAGCAATCTTTACTCTGAAAATATTGCCTTTCATTTAGCTTTTGAATTCATAATTCCCTGACAAAAGTTCTTTGTTTGTCTAGTTCATCCTGGGCTAATTAGTGTATGTGTTTCTATACATAGCATTTGTAATCAAACCAGTTTGACAGCATAAATTTAACATAATGATGTGGAAATATAAATAAATGTTACAAAAGTACTCTTAAATTCTGATAAGTATCTTGTTTAGGTCTTAGTTTTAAGACTCATACTGCACAAAGAATGTTGTATCTGAGTAGAATAAAAAATTGTATGTCTGGCAGTCCAGTTTGACACAATGTTTAGGTTACCCTAGGCTTAAACCAACTCTGATAGGGATTTTGACCTGATGTGAACTTTCTGGCTTTTAAAAGTATTGTTTCAATAAACAGATGGATCATTTTCTAAGAAGAATTTTTTATAATTAACAATATTCATCTAGTTCTGAAAATGAACTTCTGTGACTATAAGCAGCCAATTCTAAAAGCCTGAAGAGTTAGACCTTTGGGGAGTTGGAATTCTGCTTTAAATTGGCTTGTTAGTGTCATACTTTATGTGATTTATTCTTTCTAATCCATTAAGGTAAATGAAAACCTACACTCCTCTAATTACATGTTTCATGGAAACATCTGATGTATTTCATTTAGTGCTCTTTATTGACCATCTTCTTGAGCAGTGGGCAATCATGCTAGGCTTAATCATGAAAGGTAGTACATTAGTATACTTTTGGGGAAATTCATTTATGCTAGTTCCAGAAGAATTCTACACTGGGGAAAAGAAGTAAAAGTGCAAACATAATATTTGGTATCTACAAAAAAAAATTAGAAATATGTTGCAATATAATTCCATGAGTATATACTAGAGAGATTTGCAAGTATGTCCAGATACTGTTATTATTGTCAATTATGAGGATTATTTATTACAGAGGAATCACCATAAAATTATTTCAAATAATTAGTTTCCCTGGTATGTCTAAATTTTGGCACACACTTCTTTCAGGACTCTATTATACAATTGAAAGTAAACCTATACCTACACATATATCCACATCATATAAGAATTTCTCTTATTACACAAGTACAAAGGATGGAATCCACTTAAAATAATGGATTTATTATTAGCTAGCTAATAATAAATGCAGCATATCTATAACCTCTAAGAGATCTATGTAAATAAAAAATTCAGTTCCTGTTGTATTCCATTATTGGTATGGCTTCCTCATTTTTCTGAAATTCCAAAGTAGAATAGATCATTACTGTGACTCTCTTTTTCTTCTTGGAAAAGTTCCATGAAGGCTAGAGTTTTCCAGTGTCCTAATGCTATGCATTCTAGCAGGTTTCATGATGGGAATCAAAAGTAAATAGGGATAGCTATACTAGAGTATTACATTTTCTCCTGGCTCTTTTTTTCTTTCTGTCAAGGCCATGCACTAAGAAGAAACTGAAAGTGGCAACACTTTTTTTTGTTTCCACCAATACTGTAGTCCAAAATATATAAATTGTCCAAAATATCTCAACAATGCCAGGCCAGCAGTCGCCTAAATCCAACCCTACTCCAAACTTTATATTAAAAATTTTGGCCATACAAGAGGAGGTTAACAGCACTCTGACCTGCTGTTTCTCAGAGAATAAATATTAAAGGCTCACTGTGTAAGACAACCAGATGAACATTTCTCAGAGCATCTCCTTTTGGAAAAAATGGATCTGTTCTTGGTAGATGTGGCCAAGCTGTACTTTAACATGGGCATCTGGTATAACAATTTCACAGAAATACTTTGAAATAAAAGCCACACTTACTATCTAACGAATCATTTTTACCTTTTTTTTAATCCAACTTACATACCATGATTACCTATATCTTCCAGGTCTAAATGATGTAACAAAAGGAGTGAGAAAATTATTTCAAACCGTCCATACTGTAAGTAATTTGATATTATAATTAGGGAAAAAATCTTACAAAAACATAATGGGTGATGAATACCTTTTCTGATACCTAACACTCGTAGTCTAATATCAGTTTTTCTTTAATTAATCCAATTCAATTCAGTAAATATATATAAAGCTCTGGGATTTGGGCTTACAAAAGAGGATCAGACTAAATCTAAAAGAAAGTTAACCCTTAAAAAAAGCTACAGAGTTGAGAGAGGGATTATATTAACAGAAAATAGTTGGGTGGTGGAGACTATGTATTCATTCAGCCCCTAAGGGAAATCTTAGCCCCAGAGAAGTAAGGAATGAAGGTCAGAGACACAAGCTCTCAGCCTCAGTGATGGAAGGAAGGTGTGGAAAGGTCATGAGAGAATACAAAGGTTCTCCTCTAGAGGGAGAACCACATGGCAAAAGAGATAGAAACATTCAGGAACAGTGTTGTACTGGTGAGAGTTCATAGACCCAACCTCTGAAATAAGGGGAAGAGGAATTTCTGACATTTGAACTTCTTGACCCACTCCTACAAAGACGAGTGTAGTTCTTGTGCCCAGCTACCTAGAGAGAGAAGAAGTTCTTCAACCAAAAAAACAACAATATGGGACAGAGCCAAAATATGGAATAACAAATATTATGCAAATCTAATAGGAAAGAAGTTGAATCTTTTGTAATCCCAAATAGTCCATTATGAGGAAGTCTCACACACAAGATGGCACTCTAACTTTAGAAGACTAAATGGGTTCTTGGGAGAAGATGGGGCTCTCTGAAATATATCTCCCTATTAAGCCTTCATTTGTTCCCTTTATGAGGGAACTCTCAACCACGCCATGACACAAGAATTCAGGCAAGAAAACTATTTAAGTCCCTAGGTTTTAGAGAGTTGTCTTCACTGTCTATGGGTTCCAATATAATCCTTTATCTGTTGCATTTTTAATGTGGGGCAAAATAAAGGATATTCTGTATTCTGAGATATGTATATATATACATATATATGTGTATATAAATATACATATATACATACATACATATGTGTGTATATACATATATATACTGTGTGTATATGTGTGTATATACTATATATGTATATACATACACATATATATGTATACACACACACACACACACACATATATAGTTGTCCTGCTTGCATGGGAAACTAAGGCCCTTTTACTTCTTTACAGAGACCTAAATGGGAAAATAATTCTAAGGTTTCCAAGGGAGATAATAAGCCAAAGAATGATTTGTTAGAAGCTCTCCTAGATAGAATTGGGTACACGTCAACCTAGAACTGAGATCCTGAGACATAGATAATGTGAAATAAAATTACAAAGGTAGATGTGAAGCATATTGTAGAGGATCTTAAATGGCAGTCTAAATAGTATATATTCTATGCTCTAAGTCTAAATGATAGGACTTCACTATAAGTTTTTGAGCAGGGGAGTGACATTAGCAGGTCTATTCTACAGAAAGATTATTTTGGAAACTGTGTGTAGATTATACTAAAGAGGGAAAATCAGAATCAGAGAAATAAATTAAGGAAGCTATTATAATAGTTCTGGTCATAGATGATAAGATCTTCTCTGGTAACTAGGCTAGTAAAGGAAATAGAAAAAAGGTAAATGATATAAGAGATGTTGTGGAGATAGATTTGGCACGCTTACTGGACATGGCTATTTCAACTTCAAGGAAAGAGTTTTAATCATAAATAAAATTAGCAACCATGGGCTCAGTAGTTTCATTGATATCTGTCCATCATCTGAGGTCCAATCATTATCATTGGCCAATGACATTTGGAAGAGAGAATCAGGAGATACTTCCAGGGATGTAGTTTTAACTGATCTTATGGCTTGGATTCATCACCAGAAAACCATTCCGTAGTCTCTTTGTCCAAGACCTCAGACAACTCGGAGCCCCGCCCAATATAGAAAACTTCTCCAGAGATTCTCAAACATGAAGAGAAAGCCACCCAAGAGTATATGAAGCTTGGAACTTCACTATTTATGAAGAGATATTCTAGGTCTCTATTCTTCCCTCCCTCTAAAACAATAAGTTCTACAACCACGATATAATGGACTGTGAGGGGTAGGATTAATGCCAGCACTCTCTTAGTTTCGGTTTTTGGACAAAATGAGGTACTTGTAAGTCAGCAAACAGTTAACCAAAAAGAGATCTACTTTGCCCTAATACAGAAAAGATATACAGAGAGTATGCAGTGACATCATCTTCAGCTTTAGTATATGCAGCCTCCTTCATCTCCTTATGGAAATGGATCTGGTCAGCAAATCATCAGTGCAGAGCATGGCAACTCAGGCACCCCCAGATCTAAGATTATCAGGTTCCATGTTTCTGGGACTTTTTATGGACATAAGTGACTAGGAAGCTGCATCAGGAAAACGAGAGATAATGACATCCCAGAGACAGCTTTGTCTTTTCAAGGAAAACTAATCCCTATTGTAAGAGGGAAGAAGGAAGGGCCTAAGCCTACCTTATGATGGGGGTGGAAAGAAAGAAACTGAATCAGAGAAACAGAGGAGATGGGGGGAGGGAGAGTGTCAATCAGGTCCCAGAACTGCTTTGTCTAATTTTAGGGAAAACTAATTCCTGTCACAAGAGGGAAGGAGGAGGAATGAGCTTAACCCTTGTTATGGGGAAACCATGGTAAATAGTAGTACTATCATATGGGCCCATCTATAACACCAACAAAAAGTCCAACTTCTTCCTGCCTTTGTCATCTACAAAAAACCTCAGAGTGAGAGAAGTTGATCTACTCGTCTAACTTACTGGCAGCAACAAAAGTCTTGCTTTTTCCATTCCTCAATTCTTTTTTTTTTTTTTTGCTTTTTGGAGGGCAGTTGGGGTTAAGTGACTTGCCCAAGGTCACACGGCTAGTTTTTGTGTTAAGTGTCTGAGGCCGGATTTGAACTCAGGTACTCCTGACTCCAGGACCGGTGCTCTACTCACTGCGCCACCTAGCCGCCGCTCCATTCCTCAATTCTTAAGGAACAATTACATTCCTTAGAGTGGCAACACCATAAGTTTATACAGAATAACTTAGCAGAATTATTATGTGTAAACAGGAAATGTTTGGACCCTTTAATATTACCTAATCCAAAAAATTGCAAGGCATTATGTAAAGAGATTTTCTGATATCTAATGATTTTTCTTATTTCCGAGATTGCAAACTCTGGAATATAGAAACTATATCTTATAATATTCCATCAACAATAAAGAAAATATCCTTTCTTTCAGTACATCTTTTAACTTTACCACAGCATTTTCACATGTTATCTTATTTAATCCTTGCAAGATGGATAATTTCTATGAATAAAATAACTGAGGCATAAAAAGGCTAAGCAACTTGCCAAAGGCTATTTGTGAAGTGTTTTGATTTAGAATCATGACCTCTGACTTTCTAATTTATATATAGATGAGTTACAGGTAGGTCAGTAATTTAATTGTGTATGAGTTGAAGAATCTAATTTCATTGATAATAAAAGGCAGCTTTCTCAGATCTATGGAAAAATTTCTCGGGCACCATCCCCAACATAGAAAGAAAGTTAGCCTCCAAAGAAGAAAATCTGGAACGACCTTGATCATTTCTAGCAATCTTGCTATCACAAGAATCTTTTGCTGGGTACTTTCTAGCCTATCATTTTTGACTTTGATTAGATTCATTTCAAACCCTTGGATCTTCTTAAAAATAGAGCCATTATCTCTACTTTTTGAAATGGATAGGAAAAAGTCCATTTTTCCCTTAAAACTCTTTGCCTCCACCTTCCTCAAGTGCCTAGAACATCAGAAAGAGGCTATTTCTCTACATGGGGTGATGAGTCTCTACATTAGATCTTTTCTTCACTGCTACAGGGCAAGCTTGCTACTGTCAGGTTGGCATTCTATATTAGAGACAAATCTGCTACTTGAGGGGATCTTTTGTAAGTGGGTGGAAAGTAAAAGACCATGTGATGATCCTGACATCTTATTTTTCCTCCAATATTTATGGGAAGAGCTTTTTGATAACAGCAGCTATTCTCATTCATCTGAGTATACCATCATGCCTTTCTTTTTTTCTCTCTATTTATATTGTTATGTTATAAGATCTTAACTATCTCTGTCCCTCCAATCCCTCCCTTTCTCCCTACCCTACACTAGAGAAGGCCACCATTTGACACAGATTTTTAAATATATGTAATACATAGCTAAATATATATATGCAATAATATACATAAACATGTATAAAATCATACTATGTGTACTTCTATTTATCAGTTCTTTCTTTGGAGGTGTATAGCACCTTCTTTCATAGGTCCTTTATAATTGATTTGAATATTTTATACTACTCAGAATAACTTTGTTGTTTACATTTATTCTTTGAACAGTATTGCTATGACAGTATACAATGTTCTTCTGGTTCTGTCACTTCACTTTTCATTATTTCATGTAAGTCTTTCTATGTTTTTCTAAAGTCAACCAGTTCATAGTCTATCATAACCATATACCACAACATGTCATTTTCCCAATTAATGGGCATTCTTCCATTTTCAATTCTTTGCCACCACAAAGAGAGCTACCATTTTAGAACATATAGATTATTTTCCTTTTTTTCCAACCACCTTGGGAAATAGACACAATAGTGGTATTGCTGGTTCGAAGGGTGTAAGCAATTTTATAACTCTTTGGGCATGATTCCAGATTGCTCTCCAAAATGGTTGAATCAGTTCACAATTCCATCAACAATGTATTAATATGCCAATTTTCCCATATCCCCATCAATATTTGTTATTTTCCCCTGTGAGATGATATCTCAGAGTTGCTTTAAGTTGCTTTCTCTAATCATTAATTATTTAGAATAGCTTTTCATATATGCATATATGCAGTTTTGATTTCTTCATTTAAAAACTGCCTTTTATATCATTTGACCATTTATCAATTAGGAAATGACTACCATGAGTCATTCCACATTACCACATGGAATGGAACTTCTAAAATCTGTGAGTATGAAATACTGAGTTTTGTTCCTGTTCTGTCACAAAATTATGTGCCATTGAGAAAGTCATTGTATGTCCCTCATTTTTAAAATATAAAATGAAGCATTGTGATACTATTTGGTGGGATAATCCTTTAAATTAAACTTTTCTTCTAAACTCATCGTTATAAAGGACTCTCACCATCTACCATGCAATTGTAGTCTTAATACAGATGACTAAAATAGGCAAGGGGAAGACAAATAGTAAAGTTCATTGTGTAGCATATGAAATATGCTTATGAAAAAATCATTTGACAAGCAAATTTCTATAAAATTTTTTTCCATTGATTTGTTTATTTACTTTTATTTTACAAGATTCAGTTCCACAATCCCTTGAGTTTCAAATTTTCTCCCCTTCCTGTCTCCCCCCCCCATAGTGGTGTGCAATCGTGTATAGGATCTGCAAATATTTTCACATTGTACAATAGTCTGGTTGTATAGAAGGGTTGTAACCAATGGAGTGAACAATGGGAAAAAAGAAAGAAAACCAAACATGAAAAAGAACGATAGCATGCAGATTGCTTCAGTCTCCATTTACACTCTGGTCTTTCTAGATCTTAAAAAAAATTTTTTTTAATCAATGGCAGGTCCTGCAAAGCCAGAAAGGTTTTTGTATTCTCATTCTGTACATCTATCATTTGAGGACCTAATACTTTATATAAGTAGAGAGAAATTCATTACTTGACCACTTAGAGATTTTTTTTTTGAAGGAGAGTGGTCACAGAAACTCCTTAAGACGGATTATCCAAGACAGAGACAGAGGCTGTGATCTGTATTAATGAAAGGAATGTTCACCTTGATGGAATTACGTATTACTAAAGAATTGGGGGATTGGAATTTTAGCATCTTGTGTCATTCTTGCCTTGTGCAAAGGCAAGGGATGAGAGGATCAAAATGCCAACTACCATGTAGGAGCCAGTTAATGCATCTGGCATCAATGTTGACAAGTTGGAATTAGTAGTTACTGCATCCTTTTTTTTCCTGGTGACCATTATTGAAAGATGTAAATTTTTTTAAAAGTTATCATTCCTTTTAATAGGCTCCCAGAAGAATTCCATTGAAGTGATTCTCCCAGCAGCAAGTGTGTGTGTGTGTGTTTTCCCTGTATATTTCCAATTCCAATATGCTGAATCATCATAAAATGACTATTTTGGGGGACCACATTTCTAATTTCATTAGAGGAATTTCCCATAAGAAAACTTCTTTGACTACTGCAGATGAACAACTACTCTGTAACTAAGACAGTTGCCTCTCAAATGGAGTATACAGTTATTGAAACTGGATTTAGGAACCCAATGTCTTACCTCTCTAGTCCACTGTTAGTTTTCTATTTTGTAGTGTCAGCAGCAAAGCTGTTTGCTATAGCCAAGATGAAAATAATGTGGGGTCCCACAAGAACACACCTATGATGAAGTAGAAAAATAAGCTTTGCAAGCCACAGCCAACAATTAGCAGTAGTTAGTAGAGTGGGATTAACAAAATTTAAATAATGCAGAGACTCTTGGGCACAGGCCCAGAACAACCTGAAAGCAGCTTCTCAAATGGGAGTTACATCATCTCTCACCCATGCCAGGATTCTAATACTGTTAACCTAAGACTATATCAGCCAATAGGAAGAATTTCTCTTATGCTGGCAATTTAATTTTCTTCTTTCTCCTTACTCTATTTTGCTGAAAAACAGTATTACAGAATGAGAATTCTGTGCAATTACACTACAGTGGTATAATAATTTTGATATGATTTCATTTAGTGACAGCAGTGGCCAAATGTGTATGCTTCTACCAAAACTAGACTGATTCATAATGTCTGCCCTTGGTCAGATGGAAGAAAATTATTGTGGTTTTCCTGTTTTCAGTTAGTTCTCTATCAACTGAGTGCTGGATTCTATACCATACACAAATGTTGTATTGCTTTATTTTTTCCATGTTCTTAATTCTGTAGCTTTAAAGAATGGATATTTCTCTAAGGAAACAGGCAAAGGTTTTAGCTCCCAAAGAGTATATTTCAATGACTTTTAGGGATAATGCAACAATTGGTATGGGGAAGTCAAGTATTTCAACAGTCATTCTAGTCCACAGTGAAAAGGATCAGTTGCACTGAAGTAAAAAAGTGCAAATTAGAAATGAAAAACAATACCAAGAATTGACAAATCACTGCTGCAAAATGACTCAAATAATTCTCAGAAAAATAAACAAAGACTTCAGAGAGACCTGCTACCCAGGAGGCTGCTATTGAGTCTTCTACAGTGTAGCATACATATTTTTTTTTTTGGCTTTTTTTTTTGGAGTGGAGAAGGCAGGGCAATTGGGGTTAAGTGACTTGCCCAAAGTCACACAGATGGTAAGTTTTCTGTGTCTGAGGCTGGCTTTTGAACTCCGGTCCTCCAGACTCCAGGGCTGGTACTCTATTCACTGTGCTACCTAGCTGTCCTATAGCACACATTTCTTAAAGTTAGAAGACAAGCAAGTAGACTCACCTAAAGATATACTAACCATTATGAAGAAGAAAAAGTGGGACAAGGCAAAACTAAGACTGGAATACTTAAGAATGGAAATATTTATTTACTGATAAAATTCAGTTTTTCATTCAAGGTTGTACCAAAACAATTATTATAACAAATCAGGTGAAGCTGTGATATCTAAGTAACTTCATCAACCATAAAATATCCACCCAAAAATGTGTTTTGTGAATTTCTTACCTTCCATTGATCTGGAAGTCTTGTCCTAAGTGAAGGAAAGATGGGCTCTATTATAATAAATCTGTTGATATACTGAGAATCAGAATTGTTCTAGATTTTCAGAGATTCCCAAATAGAGATGGAAGGCTTCAACAAACACAAACTTTCATAATGCTACAGACAATCATGAAAAGTAAAGAAAGATGCTTTACTGTTCTAGGAACGTACATGATTTGAACTCCATCAAAGATTTACAGGATATGTACTCAAGTTATACTTTAAAAAAAAATGAACTATTCATCAAAAGTACGCTTAATAACCTTCACTGAGGACAATTGCTAAAACTGGTTTCACTATTAAAAATTAAAGAAAATATCTCAAAATCTTATGAACACAGGGCCAAATAACATAAAACTAAAAATTACAGTTAGGTGGCACATATTGTGTGCTAAAAAAATTTTTTAAATATGTACAAAGTTAAAAAGTTTATTGTGTAAATCGGTAAATTTAATTATTTAATTTTATCCCAGTTAATTCACATATCACTGTATATATTGATTCAGGACTTTGTGCCCTAAGGAGCTTTTCCCTACAGGAAGGGATTTCTTTCTCAATTAGGCCTTTATGTGATTTTATGTGACTCCCTCAGGTTCAGTCTTGAGTTTGGCACAGGGAAATGTATCTGTATTTCTAGAAGAAGGGGGAACCTGCAGGGTGAAAGGAGGGAGGCTGGAAAGGGAAAGATCCACCCCCTCCCCCAAGTCTGTGTCTATCGATGTTTGAGTTGTGAGAAGGTACTGATGAACTAGCCTGAGCTAGTCAAGTTGCTAGGGGCAGTTACTTCGGATAAGAACTGACCCCAGACCAGGCTAATTAGGCACTTGTCTGCAAATTTGGCTTTGAGGCTCCCCCTGTCTCTACTATCAAGGGAAAATACCCAAGAAAGAAAACAGTGCCCTTTCATGTAGCTATCAGTGGTATTCCTTAGGGAAAAAGAAACAAATATTTTTAGAGATTTGTCTTTTTCTACTGCTTCTGAAATCTCAACCTACTTGTATTATAACAAAATTACTTAAAAGACCTATTTATATTATACCCAATTATTTGAGTTGTTCTTACAAAGTATTTTTAAATGTTCTGTTCTTCTAAGGGAAATATTTATTTTTACTTTAAATAGCTTTACCTCTTAAAATAAGTGGATTTTATCCACAAAAAAAATCTTTTCAAATTAACCTTTAGAATTAAAGTTGCTAAATTATCTTTAAAAACTATCCTAAATCAATACAGTATTGTGAAAAGGGATTTTAAAGCATCAGTATCACAAAAGAACACATTTGAAAAATGTTTAGCTTGCTTTCACACACAAGTCTTTCAATAACATGGCCTTTAAATGATTAATCATAGTGTATTCTTTTAAGAAAACCCCAGGGTTGTGCCACTCTCTGACTTGACTTGAAGTGTGTATGTGTGTGTGTGTGTGTGTGCGTGTGTGTGTGTATCTGTGTGTGTGTGTGTGTGTGTGTGTGTGTGTAGAGGGGAAAAGGGAAGGGAGAAAAGAATTGAAGTTCATTTTCCTGAAGATGTGTATCTACTTAGTAAACATAACAATTGCATCTACTGAATGTTCCTGTTAATACATATTGTAGATACTCTGAGAGAGAACTCTTCAATCTCTGTGCAATCTTTATTGTGTAATAAAAAACAGCTTTGATTGACAATACAATGGAGTCTTTTTACAGTCTGATGTTGGGGGAATAACTACCATTTTTATAAGCTAACTGTGTTTACTCTGTGTTCTTGTTTTTCCAAAAGGCATGTTTTGACTCATAAAATCTGTTTATTCAAATCCACTTACTAACTGGTCATGAAAAATAGTAGTCAAGAGACAAAATAATTCAGAATAAAGAATATATCTTTAAAGAGGAATATGTTAAAATCTAAATTATTGGTGGAGTTTAGATTATCTCAGGGCCTCTTCCCTTAGGATGGGGTGGGGAGGTAGGGTAGAAGCAAGCAAATTTTTTTTTCCAGGGCACTGTCTGTCTATATAAACAACTTGATTTTAAAATTCATTAAAATTTAAATACATTTAATGTACATGTAATTTAAATACATTTAAAATGTATTACAAAATTCATAGGCCTATGTAAGGTGTGCTAATATACTGATGAAGATTTAGAATAATTACTTGGGCAAGTCACTTAACCCCAATTGCCCTGCCTTCCTCTCTCAAAAAAAAAAAATTTAGGATAATTTAGCTTACAACATTCTCCTTTGCATAAGTATTGTGATTTAAAATACTGAACTGTACAGAATCAAAATAATTGTCTATATTTGGATTACAGGACTACCAAAAACCAAACTCATTACAAATCTGAGCCTAGTCCAGCCCCTCATCACAACTTGCCAGGATTTCTGCAATAGGTTCCTAATTGGTCTCCCTGCAACTGGGTCTTCCCTTCCCCAATCCATCCTCCACACAAGCTGCTAAACCAATATTCCTAAAGTGACCACCTGACCATGTCATTCCTTTCCTCAAGGTGCTTCAATGAAAGTCCTCTGGTATTTAAACCTCTTCAAAATTTGGCTTCAGCCTTTCCAAGTTGATTATATGGTCCTTTTCCTCATACACTAAATACTCCAGTCACATTCGATGTTCCCCATCTGGAACAACCTGCCTCCTTTCCCTGTGCCTTTCCATGGGCTGTTCCCCATTCCTGGAGTTCTCTCCCTTCTAACCTCCACCTCTTAGTATCCTCCAAGTTTCAGCTAAAATATAACCTCCTTCAAGAGATAATTCCTGATTCCCCATTCATTAGCCCCACTACAAATCTTTGTGCATATACTTTGTTTATAACCTATATTTACTCTTCTGTAAACACATTGCCTTTGCCTAGCATGACATAAGCTCCTTGAGGACAGGATCTGTCTCAATTTTTATGTTAGTGTCTCTAGCACCTAGTACATTACCTGACATACAGCAAGTTCTTAACATATGCTTATTAGATTAGGCACTGACACTACAAAGATACAATAAATCACTACCTTCATGGAACTTGCAGGTTATGACATACACAAATAGTTATAATGCAGAGTAGAATAATGCAGATGCAAGCTTTAGATACAAAGAGTTCAAAGAAAAGTTAAGATGGGAGAGAACTTAGTGCTAAGATCAAGAAAGAGGTGACATCTAAGCTAAATCTTGAGGAAAAGGAAGGCTTTTAGCAGTCTTGCAATGAAGAGAGAGTGCATTACAAGCTTGAAGGTCAGACTGCACAAATGCACAGTTGCCAGAGACAGAGTTTGGAGCAGGGGTGGGGAACCTATGGCCTCAAGGCTACAGGTGGCCCCCTAGGTCTTCAAGTATAGCCCTTTGACTGAATCCAAACTTCACAGAACAAATCTCATTAATAAAAAGGATTTGTTCAGTAAAACTTGGACTCAGTCAAAAGGCTGCAGCTGAATAACTTGAAGGCCACATATGGCCTCAAGGTGCAGGTTCCTGATTTAGAAAATAGTTACTAGTCTTGTCTGGCTAGAATATCATTGTAAAAAATTAGTTTTGCAAATAAAATGTAATGGTATCAATATACAATTTCAAGTAGAGTATGAAAAATTAAATAACTCTACCAAAGAAACCAGAAAAAAAATATGAGAGTTAGTTAGTGTGACATAGAGAACTAGTGTTGGAGCCAGGAAGGCCTGACACATACAGTAAAGTGTGATTCTGGGCCAGTCAAGCTCTCTCAGTATTCTGTCTATAATTTTCAGAAAAGATGCGGTCCTACATTAATAAAAAGGAATTTCCTCAAATTAGAGCTCCTTATACTAATGAACTCACAGATTTAGTCCATATCCAAAAAGTGATTACTCTGTTTAATAAAAAAGTTCAGTGACTTATGACCTATGATTGAGTGTTGTCTTGTGTATCTCTCAATAAAGGAGGTTTTTTTTAAATTCATATGCTTGGCTAACAACATAAATCAAATTAACTAAAAAATAAATTACTAAAACAATATTTATAAGTTTGCCCTATCAGCAAGGACATACATGATTTAAAAAAAATAATAAAGCATACCTAATCACACTGTTCTCACTAAAAAGAATTTAGTGAGCAAAAAGTTTTTTATACCATTGAAAAATAAAATATTTTAAAACTGTTTATTTCACTTTTATATCCTTTTTAATTCCTATTTTTGTGTATATTTCATATATTAGTACAATAATACATGCATATAATTTATAAATAAACAAAATGTCTTACTGATAGGGGTACATTGCAAAAATGTTTGGAGCATCCTGGTCTAGGGCACTGAGAGTTTAAAGGACTTGCTCATGGTCACATAGCTAGCACATGTCAGGCCTGCTCTAAGTCAAACTGTCTCTTAACTCCTTATATTGGCCTGAAATCTGCCTCTGTTCAGATTATAGCCACTACTCTGAGTCAATCCCCCATCCAAAGTAATAGACAATTTAAAATCATGTTTCTATAACCAAATTTACTATTTCCTCCACGTTTCAAAGTCAGTAACTGAGATGTCTAATTTAAGTGGACAGTGGTAAGAACTCCAGACTTGAACTCAAGAAGACATAAATGTGGATCCTGCTTTAGAGACTTCCTCTGTGATCCTGGCCAAATAACTTAAGTTTTATCATCCTCAGTTTCTTCACCTGTGAAATGGGAATAATAATATCCTCCTCCCCTTGCTGAGCAGACCTAACTCTGGTCCAGACCAAGCAGAGGGTTTAGGGCAGCAAGAGGGTTTTTTCTCCTCTCACTTAGTAATTGTCTGTGCCTGTGATTAAGTATAAGCCTTCAAAACACTGAGACCCTTGAGGAATGGAGACTCCTGAACTGTGAGACTGGTGCAGGGACCATTCTCAATGGGGGTCTAAGGTTAGTACTGTATATATATATGTACACACACACATACATACATGTACATATACATATATATAATATGTAGAAATTTGATCTATTCTGAAACTCATTGTGTAAAAGTGTTTTAGGTGTATTTATTTTCATTTTTCAAGACAAATTTAGTTCTCCTTTGAGAGCTATAAGTTTTACATAGACTCTCTTTTAACCATTCCAATTTGTCCTTCTGAAACATTTCATTGGTTTATAGATGTAAGTTCTTGTGAAGACATAAGAACTTGCAACATTTCTCTTCATGTACTAGTCATTTAAAATCAAATCTCATGGGGCTGTTTAATAATTGAGAAGTTTTCCCCCCTTTGTATATGCTTTTCATGTGTAAGGGCCTGTCATGTGAACCATACCAAAGATCCTACCCTGGGTAATTCTGTGATTCTTTAATAGATGAACTAAAACTTAAAATACCAAATTTGAGCCTCATTACAATCTTCTTTCATATAAGGCCTTCAAATAAAACTCTTAAAGTCCCAGTTGGATTCATTCTTTTAAGAGAGGAAAACTGAAAACTAATCATATTATTGTAAGTATAGTCTTTAGTAATACATTGACATCTTTATCTAATTAATATTTAAATAAAAGCCATAAATGTTTTAAGTTCTTTGGTGATTTGATATCCCCAATTTTATTATTGGAGAGACCTAAAAGATACCTGCAGACAAAAAGCAGGTGATAAAATTTAAATCTTATTTTTCCTTTGTTCTATTGCCTTATCTTCAGATCATATCTATGTTGACTCAGCAGCTTATAATATCAATATTATTAAGCACAGTAGTTTAAACATCCTTCTAAATCACAAATATAAATGAAATTCTCTATTTTCCCTTCTGAAATTATATTGAGATTAACAATAGTAAATCCTTAGTTATTTCTCCCAAAAAACTCTGAAAAGTTTGAATATAAAACAGAAGAAAAAAGATAATATATATTACATGGTATTTTTTTTATCCATACGAAAAGTCAGAGGTATGCTGGATATTTTATCTAAAAGTTTAATTAAATGGGGGGCGGGGGGAAGCAGCAAATGGGAAAGCCAAACAAGCTCCAAGAATATTTTTTTAAATATTTAAAAGTTTAACTGTTTTGATATGCCTAGACTAACCTTCATAGCATAAATTTTCCTTTTCCATTCTTGTGAAGTGTCATTTTTCATACTAATTTGGAGCAATCTCAATTAAGTTAAAATATCAGGTATAGAGGTGTCTAGGTGGCACAGTGTGTAGAGCACTAGCCTTGGAGTCAGGAGGACCTGAGTTCAAATCTGGCCTCAGACACTTGACACACTTACTAGCTGTGTGACTTTGGGCAAGTCACTTAACCCCAATTGCCCTCCAAAAAGCAAATAATAATAATAATAATAATAATAATAATAATAATGATAAGGTATAAAATATTTTTCAAATATATTTTATGACTTTAAATGGGTAAAGTGAGAAAGTAGAGATGTGTCATTCTCCAGTGACAACACTCCCTACTACGGCCTGAACCATACTAAAATATAATTGGGAAATATTTCACAAAATAAATAAAAATACAATAGAACATAGATAATATTAATATGTGGTTTTCTAAGTCAACAAGTGGTCCATAGGCATCTTTATATAAGGCTTAATGACCCCTGTTTGTATTTGTTTGATACTCTGGGGTAAAGGAAAGGCCACAGGACTCTGAATTAAGAGATGGGCTGTAGGCAAAGTTTTGCTATTAATTTAATGTGACCTTAAGTAAGTCATAACTCTCTAAGATTCAGTTTATTCATGTATGAAATTAGAAAGTTACTAGAATCTCAAAGTAGGGAGGGACCTCCAACCCATAATTAAAAATAAATTCTCTCTACAATATTCCCAACACGTAGGTATCCACCTTGCCTTTAAGGACCTCCTTTGATGATAAGAAATTTATTACCACTTAAGGAAGTTCATTCCACTTTAGTATGTTTTTAATTGTTAGAATGAGCTGAAATCTACTCTGAAGTTCCATCAATAGCTTTTATTTCTGTCTTCCTGAGCCAAGCCAAACAAATCTAATCCCTTTTCTATATGACAGCCTTTCAAACACTTGAAGACAGCTATTAGGTTTCTCCCAAGAATTGGGTGTTTTAACCTGGGTTCCATGAACTTTTCTTTTAATAACTCCATTTTCCTTTGGGTTTTTTGTGTAATTTTTGTCTATTGTATGCATTAGTTTCATTTTCTGAGGAGACTCCAGGGTTTGCCAAATTTACCAAAGGTGTCCATGATACAAAAGAGTTGAGAAACTAAGTGATCTCCCCTTCAGTTAAACATCTCCAGTTCTTTCAAAAGTTCTTTGTAGTAGTCACCTTCTGGATGCTCTCCAGCTTAACAAAGTTCTTTCTTTAAAGAAGGGAGTAGAATGAAATTTCAGTGTTCCAAATTTGACAAGATCAAAATGACACATGGATATTAAATCCTATGAAAGATAGATGATAGATAGATAGATAGATAGATAGATAGATAGATAGATAGATAGATAGATAGATGACAGAAGGAGCATTCGTTAACAACTTACTAGGTTCTTGGCACTGTGCTAAGTACTGGGGATAAAAATATAAACAAACACCCTTGCCCTCAAGAAGCTGACATTCTAATAGGGAGAAGATAACACATAAAAGGGAGCTGGAAAGAGGAGAAAAATGATAACCTCGTGGAGGAGGGGACTGCAGGGAAATACATGGAGGCCTGAGCCCTGGCAACACAAGGTCAAAAGCTCATGTAAAGCCTAGGAAGCCTGAGATGGAGGCCAAGTTTCTGGGTGAAACAGAGATGGGCAAGTCAAGTCAACAAGTTTGTTAAACATATATTACTTCAAAAGAGAGATGATAAAATAGCCTGTTTTCAGGTTAGCAAACATTTATTAAGCACATTTGGCTAAGCTCTAGGAATGGTAAAGAAAGGCGGAAAATAGTTCCTACTCTCAAGAAGCTCACAGTCTAATGGATATAATATGCAAATATCTATGTACAAAAAAAAGATATGTGCAGAATAAATTAAAGATAAGAGAGGGGAGGTGGTTGTTGTTCCTTTTTAGTTTTTGAAGATAAGCAAGCACACCACAGGTAATGTCTTGACTTCTGAATGAAATTAGAAGTAAGTAAGGCAGAGTTGCACAAAGTCATCAGCCTTCCTTTCTCTTCCTGAGGCGTTGAATCTAATGGCATGACAAAAGTCAAGATGACTGGCTATGGCCCAGGATTACTGTCTTCAATGCCTGACCAAGCATGTATCAGTTGCCTTCAAAACTGTTAGAACAAATTATTCTCATCAATCCATTATGCCAGGGAACATCTTCACGTGCTTGAGACAGACATTTCCTAACTTACCCATAGGTTTGGGGCCTATCAGTTCAGTTACCCTCAGCCTGATTTAGCCCGTCTAAGACAGTTTACCAGGGTACGGCTGCTATGAATGCTACAACATTTTGGAGCCACAGGTAAGATTTGGGTGAATATGGTGGACACCAAAGGTGGATGAACAGCCCTGAAAAGGGTTCAGCAAGCCTTCATGCCGCAGGTGCTTGTGCTCCTGAATATCCCAAGTGCCTTCCAGAGAGCAGGGGTCTTGCAAAAAGTAGAGCCCTAACTGAGATGAAGGAAACCAGGGAAGCCAAAAGGTACAAAGATGAGGAGCAAGAATTCCAGCTGTGGTGACAGCAATTGAAAATGCCCTGAGTAGGGGCGGCTAGGTGGTGCAGTGAGTAGAGCACCGGTCCTGGAGTCAGGAGTACCTGAGTTCAAATCTGGCCTCAGACACTTAACACAAAAACTAGCCGTGTGACCTTGGGCAAGTCACTTAACCCAACTGCCCTCCAAAAAGCAAAAAAAAAAAAATGCCCTGAGTAGGAAGGTGGAGTGCCTTGTAAAAGGAAAAGCAATGTCACTGAGTCACAGAGTATACGATGGTATATAAAGGTGTGAGGGATTAAAAAAAACTGCAAAAGTAGGAATGGACAAGGTTATAAAGGGCTGTAAAAGTCAAACAGAGGATTTTATATTTGATCCTGAACATGATAGTAAGCCACTAGAGTTTACTGAAGGAGGTCGGGGGTAGGGGAGAGGAGAGGCAGTTTCATGGTCAGATCTACACTTAAGGAAAATCATTTTGAAAACTAAGTAGAGGATGGCATGAATAGGAAAAGACTTTGGGCAGGGAGACCAACCAGAAAGCTATTGCAATAGTCAAGGCATAAGGTGGTGAGGGTTGGGCCCGGAATGGTGGCAGAGTTGAGGAGAGAAGGGAAAGTGTGGGAGAGATGCTGATAAAGTAGAATTGACAAGATTCAGCAGCAGATTAGATGGGTGTGGGGTGGGTAAGAATGAGTGAAGAGTAGCGGTTGATGTATAGGTCGTAAGCCTGGAGAACTGGGAAGATGGCGGGGTCCTTGATAGCAATAGGGAAACTAAGAAATTGTAAGGGAAAATAAGAGATAGGAAACTTGGCTTCTGTTCTTGATTCCAGTATTGTGGAACCTATAGAAATTCACTTGGTTCGACTTCTCTAACTTCAATTCCCTTATTTGTGATATTAAAGCATATGAATTAATGAAGTGAAATAGGTTAAGTTCTTTCATCATCTAATAACACAGAATAATTAAAGGCAAAATAATGGAAATAATGGATAAAATTGCATTTATCTTTCCTACGTGTGGACTGTGAGAATGGATTTACAAAATTCACTTGAGACATACTAGACCTTGCCTCCTTGTACAATGGATTTGTAAATTTCATTTCAGGCATATTAACCCATGTCCTTCAATGTAAGTTCCCTGGCAGTAATTCTTTCCTTTTTACCTCCATATTACCAGAGACCTAGTACAGTGCTTTGCACATACTAGGAATTTAATACATTCATGAAAAAGTTAAAAGTTTTAAAATGTTTCTTGCCTTATCAGTTCTGAAACTAAACCAGTCGTGTCTGAGCTTGTATTGGCCAAATCCAAGACATGAAGGTCTGCATATAATAACTTTTGAATATTTTGGGGGCAGTGCATATGTTTCAGCAGAGATAGCAGAACAAATTATAAGACGCCATTTGGAGAAAAGATCTTTTTTTTTTTTTCCAATGCAGCCAAAGGGTGAAAAATATCTCCTTCTGTTGATTATTGGAACCTATTTTAAAGATGCAATGGAAAACAACTTCCCAGAGAATGAAAAGACTCTTTCAAAGAGCTTTACACAAATTTTGTGAATTTTCCAAATAAATGTTTTAGAAAAGAAACAAGATTAATTTGCATAATAAAAACTATTAAAAATTAAAATAAGACCCAGATCCAAAATATTATCAGACAAAACAAGATGAGCTACTATTACTAATTTTGTTATTATACCAGTATGTTATAGAAAATCAAATAAAGCAATATTAATTTTTAAAATTCACATATACCAAGAATAAGGTTAATATTGAGATTTGAGTTTTTAAAACGAGTCTCATTCATCAGAAAAGTAAACTATATGTGATGTTCCTTAGAGTATAATCATTGATATTTTTATAAAAGAATTTATGCACTACATTGGCTCGTTTTTCTTTATTGAGATAAGAATTGTCTATAAGGAACCTAAAGAGAAAAAAAGGATGTAAGAAATAAAAGAATTGTTTTTAATTTGTAATTATGTAATATAAGAATAATAAACTATTATTTAAGCCTTATTTTATATGTTAAAGAATTACCGTTTTGGCTTGCTAGCAATTATCTATTGTTGAAGAAATGAAATCTACCATAGTCTCATTGTTGAAAACAAACAAAAAAGTAACATGCTCAAATCTTATGAGCCACAATTACAAAACACTAAGTATGCCGTGGTGAAAAGTCCCCAGAATGACTAGATACTGTGATTCTTACATTACTTTACATTGCATTACTACGATTCTGATTACCTTTTAATAAAACAGAAATTGTTTTATTCAATTAAGCTGAATATTTAGGTTTGTATGTGTCACATTCCAGTTATTCATTAACAGAACTACTATAATAGATTTCTTTTTTTAAGCTTAGCATCAATATTAATCAAGAGGCTAAGAAATGCATCTTGGAGATAACCATGTTTGCTTTTAGATTTCTAGATATTGTTTTGTGCCATTATAACGTACTTTCTCAGTGTTTTGACCCTTGCATCTACTTTTCAAATCTTTTCCATAGCTAAATAGCCACCAGGAAATCTATAATAATTAGTGTCTAACCAGTAGAGGGCATTATTCTCTGCTTAAACACACACACACACACACACACACACACACACACACACCTATTTCCTATAGAAGGGATTTGAATCTTTATTGGAAAGAATCATAGAAATTGACTTTTATTGATATCCCACTGAAACAATAATTAAAGCCATGGGATTTTTTTTAATAGTAGGGATGTGTATTAATCACTAAAATAGATCAGAAAATTGAAGTTTTATTTGTGAAAACCTAAATATAAGTTTCAAGATCAGTCTGGAAGAAAAATGTGTAAATAACCAAGAAAAGAGATAAGTGGCAAATCTTGAGTTGACAGGAAAGGGAAAGAAATTACATTCTCAGAATACTTGTAAGAAATGTGTATGGAAAATTTTGCACTTATTAATTTTGAAATGTGTGCGTTAGGGGTTAATATTTTTATTTAGAGATAAGTAAACTTTGTGATCATAACTTTTTCAGCTAGTAATCATTAGCTCTATATAAAATATCCTGATTAAAAATACCCATGTGCAGTTTCAAACCATATGTTTTAAGTTTATTTTATTTACAGGAATGTCTTATAATAGGATAGTGGTAAACCAGGTTTTAGAATATTATATCAACAAAGTATAAATGTTGTAAGGATCTACTAAAATGGCCCTTTTTCCCCTAAATAAATTTATCTATCTTTATTAAAATTGATAGTTGGATGATCTCTTGTTGATGGCTTTGAAACGATCCATCTACTTAAACATAATTGACAGAAACTACTTATCCATCATTTTCTTCCATTTATCATTGAGATTGATTTTTAGATACATTTTCTCATCATTTAAGAGAAGCTATGTTCTGAGAATATTAAGCTTATATTTTCTAAGCTCTCATTAAGATATTCCTACAAAATTTTTAGATATATCATTTTGACCGCAATTATTTTTTTTTGGTTCTGGTAGATTCCATAGGATACAAATAGCTCCTCAAAGATTGATCACCAAAAGTTGATTTGTTATATATCAATTGCTCCATTAACAGATAATTTTTTTCTAAACATCATTTTCAAGTTGTTTAGTTAGTACGTCTCATTTAGGTAGTTTCTATACATTTTGAGTAATCCACTAGATGACACCCTAATACTCTTGCCTATATAGGCAATAAAGGCCTTTGATATTGACAAGTTTAAATATAAACCAAATTTTCCCATTTTGGGGATGGGTAGCATTCTTTGTTCAAATAATAGCTAAGAAACAACCATTTTGTAATAATATTTAATTTAACAAATTATAATAATATATCTGATAGTATTTATTCAGAAACATGTAAGCTTTACCTCTGTGCAAAGTGAACAACTGAAGTTATTTTTACCTGAATGGATATTGTAGAATGTGTCTGAATTTTAAATTTAGTAGTCCTTAATTTCATAGTGTTCCTGGGGATAAATAATGTGAATATATCATAAGCAAGATGTCTTTCGTATTTCTCATTAGAAAAAATTGCTATGATTTCCTATTAAAATCTGAAAATCCTGGTTTTACTCATCCTTCTTTCACTTAGCTCAATTACTACTGCAATCTAGTATATTATTCACAGAAAAAAATGCACTTAAATATTTGCTGAGGTGTGTGTGTGTGTATTTGTTTTATCCTACAAAACTTGTCTTAATAATAATAACTTTAAATTATCTGTAATGTAATATTTTGGGAATTGTTTCCTTTAAAATAATATTGTTGTATTTTACTTTTGGTAGTGCTCATTTGGTCAGGTCCTCCCCTGTAATCAGATAATTGTCTATTAAGTGCCTACTATGTGCTAGGCATGCTTATATTATAGCATTTTCCTTACTTTTCCTACACCTTTGCCTACAAGAATGTAAAAACTATGAGTTTACTTTGAAACTAACAATGCATCATTGCTGAAAAATATTTGCTTCAAAGAATTCACTAGCTGCATATCATAATTAGTAATTCTTTTAACTAAATATATAGAATGTTTTCATGTAACATATTTTCATATAATTTAAATCATCTTAGGATAATGTTTATATTGAGATGGTTCTCAGTTATACAGAGTATCCTAAAAATCTTAGGGCAGATTACACACACCCACACACACTCACACACACACACACACACACACACACAATTTCTACGTTGTGTGTATTTCTACACACAATACACATTACACACATATATATACATATATTTCACAATATATTTAATGTGTATGTGTATACACATGTATATTTACATATATACAAATATATGTATATAACAGCAACAACTTCAAGAATCTAAAACAGCAAGTAATCAAAAAGTAGCTTACATGAGGTTTTAGATGTGTTTTTATGCTTATATTTCAATATGAATATATCAGATTTTATGAGAATTCACTATGCTTCACCCAAATAATGAAGGTACCAAATAAATATCTGATTCAAGAGAAGCTACTGCCCTGGGGAAATTAATAGTGTCACCTATGGCCCAATAAGCTCAGCCTAAGCAGAGCTGCCCCATTCACACTTCCCTAGAGAAGAAGGACACAATTAAACGTTTTGGTGTAAAGAGTCTTCCTTCTAGCTTCTATTAGATTGCTGGTCACAGGCAAAAGAAGAGAGAATGAAAGGATCAACAAAGGGCTCTGTTTAGGATGATCTGCGGTTTCTCTAGATCAGCAAGAACTATTAACGTCTGCACATATTAACATACTCATAGGTAAAATGAAATGAGGAGAGTTGCCTAATGATATGGTTAAGTTTCAGTCCTCAGCATGGAAGAGCAATTAGCAAATTAATGGAATGTGCTTACCTTTAAACTTCTCTTTCTAAAGGTAAATTGTGTAAGGGAAACCTTAAGGTCTGATTACTGCCCTTAGTAAATCAAACTGTTGTTAGAGCTTAGCTAAGTGAGAAATAGAAGACTTGTGAAGACTTGTGAAATTCAAGCTTACTTGTGAAATACAAACAAATTTTCTTTTATTAACCAGTCATAAACAAAGCAAAAGGCTTCTCTTGAACAAACAAACAATAATCTTGAGGAAGAGAAGTGTAAACTTAAGTATTTGGTGCATTTTGTAATGGTTCTTCTCTGAGAACTTTGGTTTTCAGTTGTCCTGTGCTGGTTCCAAAGCTATTTTAATAAAGCTTTGGATAATTATCAAAGCCTAAAAGTTCAATCCATTCCCAATATAGCATTTTATTTTATTATTTTATTAGGTTAAAAAAATCCTGGTTTATGCATTTAAAAGCCAGGGCCCCTAGAAAGATTATAGCATTTTTTTTAAAGCCAATATTAGTGCATATGTCACTTAAAAAGAAGAATTTTACTATCTATTTGATGCTATTAGTAGAAAGAGTAATCATTTGAACTAATCTCTTCTAGTTTAATTTTACATCATGACAGAAATAATACTTTTTTTAAATTAAAGAAATTATTATTTGATAAAATGCATAGAATGTTCTTTTTTAGTCAGGATTTTAGTTGTTGGTGAGGTTCTTTAGAAGCTCCAAAGAGTATCTGAATTACAAATAATGATAGGTAGGGACAGATAAGATACTGCTATTTAATTCACTATTGAAATTCTAACTTTTAATTGGAATGTAGCAGCTTTACAATTTTATGTAGTAATAGGAAATTGAAAAGATCAGATTATATCAAAACAGTAAAGGATTAGTTAGGGTAATGGTGACATAATTGGATGGGTTCTTTTGGAATGTGGCCAGAATACTGGGGAAGGGTGATTAAACCCTTGGGAAAATATATAATTATCCATGTTGTTAAGACAGTAGGTTTAGATTTTATGTCAACTTACAGCAGTAGCTTGTTTTTCAACTAGAATTGTAGGATATTGGATATCTGATATTTAAATCCAGAACGAGCCAGCTTCTAGTTGTGGAAGCCTAGTCCATAATTAATTAGACCAAGTAACTATTAAACTCCAAAGGTGGTATTTAAATTGTAGATGTGAATTAATATTATCTACAGGCTTCATAGACATACGTATATACTATATCCTTGATATTTGAAATGCTATAAAATAAATAGCATAAATTTTCAATATTGTTTGTTAAGTTAAGCTATTTAAGAAGTTTACATGTAACTTCGAATACCAACACTTGTGACATTTTCCATAATACAAAATAACCTCTAAATAATCAAATCTGTTAGTTCTGAAAAATGATTTTACCTGAAGTATGATTTTTAAAGTAACATAATGAGATATTACTCTCATAACTCAGGTAAAAGTATATTCAGAACAAAACAAAAGGTAGGATTGAATTAAATTCATGTAAAGAATTCCAACATAATCCTCTACATTTTATTATTATAAACATTTCCTGAAAATACTTCCAAAAGGCAAATGTCAAACCAAAGATAACAGGCAGTTTCTCAAAACACATGTACAGAATTAAACACAATGTCAATTATTCACAAAATATTTCTTATATCTTCATGTTGTAGGCCTATAGAAAATCTGGTCAGCTATGAAGCTTGGTATGATCACAACTTAAGTGATTTTATATATATTATACATATGCGTGTGTGTATAAAATATATATAAAATAATACATAGCTATACCTGGAAATTGGAAAGTAAAAGATAACTAATTCCTGTTTTAAAATGAAAGTACTTTACTTCTTCCCAATATCCTTTGTATGCCTTAATAAGACAAGACTATATTTTCTGAAGTACTTTAAAAAATGTAGAATTTTAAAGAAACACAATTATTCACAAATGTCCCATTACAACATAGCAAATAAAGGTTTCTAATTTCAAATGTTAACTAAAATTTTGTATTTCATGCCTTTTTTTTGTACTTTGGTATTTATATGGATACATGATCTCCTTAGTGTGATTATTCTGGTTGGATAGACCAGAAATGGCATGAGTTGATCATACTAGCAAAGGAGATAGGACAATGTTTAATAACTGATTTCACTGATTTCACAGAAAAAAATATTCATAACACATGTTTAAAATAAATCTTCATTATTAACATTTTATCCATCACTTTTTGAAATCTAGCATGGCAATCAACAAAACAATATATCAAGCCCTAAACTGTAGAGTTTGCTAGGTGTAAATATTCACACTGAAAATTTAACAATTAGCTCTCCAAGCCTGTACAACTGGCTCCAGACTACCACTGGGTAGGACTATGCTGACTTTTTGTTCCTCTATTGGTGAATTTTCCTCAGTTTTACTGTAAGGATAAAGTTGAAGCTATTGCTATTATATAAAGCTGACTTAGAAACTTTAGACACCTAGGCTTTGGATAGCCAAAGGTAAGAAGATGAAGTATAATGGGCCAGGAAAATGGTGGAACTGAGGAGATGAGTTAATTTCTACACTCCCACACTACCTCCTGGTGTTATTCTAAAGAGACCTGGGGCAGTTTGAATTAACTTTGCCCCCAAGTGGACTGATTTGGTGCCTATATTTGAGCTCTTTGAATAAGGGGGTTATAATAATAGCTTTGGGATTTTCACAAGGAGCTCTTAAGACCCCAAGGAACTTCTTTGAGTATGGCCTTTAATTTCTGTGCTTACTGTTGTTGTTATTCACTCTTGTTCAATTCTTTGTGACTCTGTGGACCACACCATACCACACGATTTATGGGGTTTTCTCAGCAAAGATACTGGAGTGGTTTGCCATTTCTTTCTCCAGATCATTTTACAGATGAGGAAACTGAGGAAAATAGGATTAATTGACTTGCCCAGGGTCACAGATCTAGTGACCAAGACCAGATGAGTCTTTCTGATTCCAGGCCCAGTGCTCTGACTCACCAATATGTCTAACCATGATACTCTACAGCTCAGTAAATACCAATGACTATTACCACTACAACCAAATATGAAGTCGGTGGCATTTAAATATCTTCATGATTTGGTCCCTTCCTATGTCTTCTTAAACTTCATTCCCTTCTATATGCTCAAGAATCCAGCCATATTGGCCTCACAGACATCTCATCTCCTGTCTCTATGTATTTGCATTCGTTGTCCACTCTGGAATGCTCTCTTTCCTCATCTCTTCTTTCTAGAATCTACCTTACAACAAAATCTGACTCAAATGCCAGCTTTTCCAGGAGGCTTTTTCTAATCTTCCCTCTTCTCCCCAAGCTATTAAAACTTCCTTCTGCCAGGCTACTTTTTATTTACTTGATATAATTGAAACATACTTAACTTACTTACATTAAAGGCAGTAAATGTAGAAGATAAAACTAGTCTTGTAGTCAGGAAGACCTGAATTAATTCCTGTCTTTGACACATACTGTCTATGTGATATTCAGTACAGAATGATTCTAAAATTGTATAATTTTCAAGTACTTATGATATATAGGTGTGAGACCTCTGAATAGCCTATGTCTTCAGGCTCTATCATTTCTTGATTCTATATTAAATTTTCCAACATTGTTATTCCTGCCCTCTCATATGTCTTTCTTTGCACTGAATTATTGTGTGTCAAGTTATATTTTGACTTGGTTCAGATGATCTTGTGAAGTTTATCATATCATTTCTCTTCATTATCATGTCATTATTTAAGTTGAAACTATACTTATAGTAATTTGTTTGATTAGCCTTATCGTGAAGATTGGAAAGTCAGATAAACCATAATATTTTACTTTAATTAACTTGTTCTGTCCCCCGTTCATTCTTAGTCTTTCCAACTTGATAGAACCTGCAAAAACATGATCTATGATCACAGCCTTTAAGAACACAGGGTTACCTCCAATATTTAGATAAAGACTTCTGTGAACGCGTTTTCTTATGCTCATTCCTAAATTATGCTAAATAAAAAAAAAGAAATGCTACAATCTAAGAATTGAACTGCAATGACTACTCAATTTACTTAATGATAGTAGCATTCCTAAGTCCTAAGTAGCATTCCTGAAATAGTAGTATTCCTAAATTGTTAAAATTCCTTTCTTAGAAAGGCTCAAAATGAAGAGAAAAGTGTATTGGATTTCAAATGTAAAACAAACTTGGATTCTAGTTCCAGCTTTATCTATATGACTTCCGACAATTTACCCTCTCTATGGACATCAACTTCTTTACTTCTAAAATATTACACTGCATGAGATACATGAGACAACGTAAGATATTTGCTTATTTGTCAAATGTTGAAGTTTACCCAGACAAATGTGGAAAATTATGCCTGCTTAACAACAGACAGATTTCTTAAGAAATTATTGCCTTACCAATTGAAATGCATATGAGATTATCAATATTTGCTACCTCGTAAAAATAGTATAATTCTAGTAGTCTCTTGAACTATGTTGAAATATGCTCCCTCTTCCCCATCAGATAACAGGGAATGGGTATAATAAGCATGGAATAAAGATAGATTTTTAGGCTTGGGAGGGGCTTGAGGTCAGGAAGCTCTAGGGTCAAATACTACCTATATCACTTACTTCCAATTGTCTGTCTCTGAACAAATCACTTTCTCCATGTAGTTCAGGCAATTCTCTAGGATTTATCTACTAAGTCATAGATTGTTATCAACTGAACTGGAAATTCCCATTCATTGAAAACAAGTTCATAGAATTTGTACATTAATATATAACATAAACAGATGCCAACTTAAGAAACAATTACATTCCAAAAATATATTTATAAGTAGATTGAAACTTGTTTCATATAAACACAATATTACAAAGGTGGTTGGATTACCAAACTCATTTATAAAAGTATATTTAACCCCAAATTTAACTGAAAAGTACGGTAGCTGTGAGGAGAATGTTGTAGGGTAGGGAAGACAAGCGAAGACCAGATAGAAGGCTATTGCAATAGTCCAAGTTAAAACTGATGAGGGTTGAAACCAGAGACAACAGAGAGAAGAGGACGTATAGAAGAAATGTGAATGTAGAAACGATAGGATTTGACAGTTGACTGGATATGTGTGGTAAAGAAAATGAAGAGTTAGGATGACACTAAAGTTGTGACTAGGAAGAGGATAGTGCCTTTAGCCATAGTATGAGAACTGAGCAAAGGAAGGTTGGGGAGGGGAAAGATTATGGATTCTGTTTTGTACATGTTGAGTTTGAGATGCCTATGAAACATCTGGTTCAAAATGTCCAGTATACACATGGTGATGAAAGATTGGAGCTAAAGAAATAAATGTGGAAATCATCTGCATAGAGATCATAATTAAACCTATACGAGTTTATAAAATTACCAAGTAAGATAGTTTAGAGAGAAAAGAGACAAAGCCTAGGACAGAGCCTTGGGGGACACCTATAGCTAACTGGTCTAAAGTAGATGAAAATCCACCAAAAGAGAGTAAGAAAGAACGATCAGACAGGCAGGAAGAGAAACAAGAGAGAGGAATAACACAAAAATTAAGAGATGGGAGAGTATTCAGGAGGAGGAGGTGATCAACAGTCTCTAATGCTGAGAAGAGGTCAATAAGGGGAACTGAGGAAAAGGGCATTTGATATAGCATCTGGAGGACTAACAAAAAAAGTCATAGTGACCTCATAATTAACTGTAGAATGGCACAGTATGATTCCAGTAATAGACTGCATATGCTTTCAAGCCTAGCTGGGTGTGTACTCCCCTCCTGCCACTTCTAACTGCTCTGACTCCCAGCTTCCTGTGGGCTCTACTCTGCCCTTCAGCAAACTCCTCCCACCACAGGCTCCATGTGATTATATTCAGTCTATTAGGGGGCAGGGAAAATCTTTGAAGCAGGAAGGTCTTCAAATTCCTTTAGGCTTATTAAGGGATAGGAAAGATCTTCAAGTTACCATTACAACCATCTCCCTCTAAAGGGATTTTTAGTTCTGAACTAGGCTCAGTTCTTGGCAGGGAGGGTATCTTGACCCCTAAAGAGAAAGATTAGTTTTTTGTTTGTTTTTTTAACTCTTGAACTTTCTGTCTCTTTTCATCTTCACCTTGTACTTTTCTTTTGGGATACTTATAAAATCTTTAAGATTTAGTTTTTCTGGTTTGTTCTGGACTCCCAGTACAGATTCCAGAGACACTGCAGACACTGCAAGGGAACTGATAAGAACTCCAAATGTTCTACTTTTTTATGTTTGAAAGATCTATTTTTGGTCAAGGGAGGGAAGTGAGGAAGACACAGATGTTCCACTCCTCCACCCCCAAACACATATTCCCAAGGGATTTCCTCTTACAGACTTAACTGGAACTCTTCTTTTCTGGTTCACCACTGGAATGTTCTACTTCCGAGTTATTTTGCTCTTTTACACAAGACCCTCAAGTCGTGACTTTCTCCAGTTAATCCCTACATACTTCCTGTGCAGCCTAATTCCCTTTCATACTGTGGCTTGAATCACTCTACTCTCCTCCTTGTCGACCCCATGCTTGTCTGCTCCATTAACTAGATTGTTCATACTTAGTTCAATATTTTTGATTGATTCAATATAGTTGTCTAATCCTAGTTCATAGAGGACTAGAATGAGAGGAGACAGGGAGAGACAACATGGGATTAATCATCCCATAGAGAAGAGGCAAGGGATAACTATTACAATGTGACTTTCAGTTACTCTCATTGAATCTGGCTTAGGGAAGAAATGGCATAAACTCTAAACT
>CM053600.1:62785737-62804528 GCA_028646575.1 Pseudocheirus occidentalis
TTAGATTTTAAAAGGAAATATTTAAATGCATTCAATTTAAGATTTAAATTCATTGACTTAAAATTAGTATTTGTAGTTAATTTATGATGAAAAGTTTTAAAATTTCAATTCATTAGTAAATCATTCCATCTATAAATATGATTCTTAATAAATGAAAAACAATTTGTCACTGAAGATTTATGTTTAAGTATATATTTGTTAAAAATCGTGTGTTTTAATCAATATATATATTTATCCTCCATTCATTTTATAAGGCATGTATATAGATATCATCAATTAATATTTGATTTATACTTATGCACTTGCGTATGACTATATTCCTTAATTTTCTCTTTAAAATTCTGGGTGAAAGTTATTTTAAACTAAAATTGGAAAAGCTAGTCATTCATGGTACATTAATTATATTAGGGAAAGGTGAACTGGCTTCCTTCACACGTTGTAAGTTACGTTTCATTCTTAGGCTACATGACCATATTATTTATGTGTAATACCTGTTAGAAAGGAAATAAATGAACATATTTATCTTGTTGAGGAAGAAGTTAATCTACTCATAACAGATGAAATGAAGAAATCTAATCAGTTGAGCATTAACATTTGTTTGTGGTTTAGAGAAACAGCTTTTAGTAGCAAGCATATTTTCTAAAATACATAAAACTGATGTGAATATACTATTTTCCTGTAATCACATAGATTACAAATATGAAATGATTACACATGATAATCACTCCTACTCTCAGTGGAAACTAGGTACCATAATACCACTCTTTGTTCCCCTGGTTGACAATTTTATATATCCAACATTAGATTGTAGATTGTGCCTAACTCTGTTCCTTCTCAAAATGCACTATTTAAAAAAGCACAAGACATCATGGTTTGGGGAAAAAATGCAATGGGAACTTAGATGTGTGGTATATTTTGGCACATCACCCCAGTCTCTACCCCGAAACAGATAAAATTTAACTTAAAGAATGTGGTAGATTGAAACTAAAAATAAAGTTTAAGCTTCAAAGAACATACAAAATGAAGAAAATAAATGTGTAAATTTTGACTTGTAGCACTACCACAGGAGAATCTGCTGCCCCAGTGAGAATCTCCTGTAAATCCCCTTCCCTTACAACACATGGTACATGTGTAAAACCTATTTATGCATTTTATTAGGGCTGAGGTTCACTAACATAATTTACACTCTTCAGTGAATGAAATCAAACTTTATTGGCTATTCAGTAATACAAACATTAAACCCTCTTAGAGGAACAAATCAGCAACCTGATTCTTAATATTTCCAGAGTCTTGTGACAAGGTTGTGAGGCCTTGCTTTTCTGGATCCCCTTCTGAACTTCCTTCTTCTGTGTATTTTTAAAAACATTTCATTGACACTTTTTTCTTTTACGTAACCTTATATGCCATTACTTTTACAGTCTCTCATTTTTCCCAAATCAAGCAAAATAAAATTAATCATATCTGAAAATGTAAATCACATTCTGTACCTTACAATAATACATCATTTCTCTAATATGCTTATCTTCCTATAACCTATCCATTACCTATTTTTATCAAATTTTGTACTCTTTTCTAGTTTGCTAGGTGTGATGTAAAACCTCAGGGTTATTTTGATTTTAATTTTTCTTATTTTATATTTTATTTTATATTTTATTATTTTATTTATACAGCTATACATTATACATATTTATTATTTTATATTTATGTTTTACAAAATAAATATATTTTATATATTTAACTTTAAAGTTATTTTCAAAAGTTTGTAACATTTGATCATTTATCAGAGAATAGCTTTTAGCCATTTCCAGCTTTGAGTAGGAACTTCTGGAGGAGCTTTCACTGTCTTTGAGACCAACATGGAGACATTATTTTGTATCTTGTAAGGCTTGATTTCGAATTAGATGATCTAGGTTGAAATAACAGCAAACATTTATTACCCATGTCACCGTGGACAAGCCACTTAGCTTCTCTTAGGTTTATACCACCATATATAAAACAGAGTTGACCTAATCTGACATTGTTTCCCAAATCCTTTACAATTCCATATTTATAATCGTATGTACCTATGAACAAAGAGTTACCTCTTGACCAAAATGAAGCCAAACTGGAAAAGGAATTTACTGACCTATTTTAATATCTTTTGCTACAAGATTAAGACGAAGTCCCTGGTAATTACTGATGCTGTTAATTGTCATTGTGCCATCAGTTCATTATTGTAGCAACTTTATTTCCATTTGACAGTTAAGTGAGATGAAGTACAGAGACTAATGGATTGTTTTATGATTATATGCTAGTAAGTGACAAATTTAGAGGAAGGGCCTCAAATTAAGAAATGTAATTTTTAATTAAAAAACTTCGCACCTAATTGAAAATGTAAAGTAGCAGCCCCCCCAGCCCCATGTTTGGAATACATTGCTTGGGGGAAAACCAGAAAATACTAATAACTGGTAAGATTTTAAGATAAAATCAATTTACAACAATACTTAGGAAATCACTGATCAGTTGACTAAAGATTCATAATTTAATGAAGACATTCTGACTTGTTGAACCAAGCAGGTATATGATTCCTGCTAATATTGGAGAGAACAGAAAAGATAAAAATATATAGAATATAACACAGATTGCCGAGGCTTAGTATATTATTGGATATATATTAACCCTTTGGGAGAAATAACATGTACGCATATATATATATATATATATATATATATATATATATATATATATATATATATATATATATATATATATATAGCGTGTGGGGATTTTTAATAAAGTTAGTCGTCTTTAAGTTTCCAGTACTATATTTTATCTTATAGGTTATTACCTTGATTTTATTCCTTCCATTGTCTTCTATTAGAAACATTAAGGAGCAAGCTTCTGTGAGCCAGACATTGATAAGAAGCAATTATATGTAGAGAAAGGGGACTGGTTTGAGAGGAGGTGATAATGAAGATGGGTGGGAAGAAGTAGGGGAAAATAGAAGGTGAATGAAGGAAAGGTAGAGGAAACATTGAGTTGAGAAGAGCCATGTTATGCTGATTATTAAGGGATTTTTTTAAAGAAGAATTTTCCAGGGTATGTTTGGGAGTCAAAACCCAGGTCTTATTTTCTAACTCCAGCCCATATCCCTTACTAGCTTTGTAAAACTAGGGAGTACTCTTAACTTCACTTTCCTCATCTGTAATAGAGATCTTAAAATAGATTATCTCTCCAATCCAGCTTTAAATTTTATGACTTATAAGTGGATGGAAGACTGTGATAAGCAAGATGGTGAATTAAGACAATTATAGAAAATATTGAGCCTATTTTTAAATGCTTTTTTTATTAAAACATTATCTTTACTATAAAATTTATTTTGTTTACTGTTAATGAGTTATGTCCTTTTATCAAAGAATAGACTATTTTTGCTAATAATAACTTGTATTTTTTAGATAAATATTTTTTTTTCTAAAAGAAAACAATTCTCAAAATACAGAGTTTCATATACTAACGCACATACAACAAACAAGGAGACTGGGCTTTTAATCTTTTTTTCCCCTTAAAAATATTAATTAAATCAAAAAGTATGTAAGAGTCAGTGCATATAAGAATACGAGAAATTGCTAAGGTTCTTGAAATTATTGGTTAAACAATAAATATTTGGGAGAATTCAGTAAATGTCCTTAAAAAGTTTGAAGTACCATGAAAATTTAAATGCCCTTAAAATTTATGGATATTTTATCCACCAAGATGAGACTTTTGAAATAAGGAATGTTATTCAAGTTTGTTTTGTGAGCATACTCTTCAAGTGACATATCGTTTATATTCTTATTCTTTTCCTTTTCCTTGATATTTATATGCATGGTAAATAGTAATTATCATGGAGTAAAGAACTTCTTTCAAAATTAGCAAGACTTTGAGGTTTGTTGGTATTGTTGGTTTTTTTAAAAGGCAGTTTTGGTTAAATGACTTGCCCAAGGTCACATAGCTAGTCCCTGTGTGAGGTCAGATTTGACCCTGGTCCACCTTACTCCAAGGGTCAGTGCTCTGTTAACTGTACCATGTAGCTGCCCCTTGAGGTTTCATTTTTACAGTGTATTCTAAATATAAAGCAGTATATTTCCATTATTCTCTTGTACAAAAGAATAGAATATCAGCCATTCCTATAGGTTATTTGGAACATACATTGAAATAAAATTTGTTACCTCTGAACTAACACCTTCCCTACTTTAGTAATAGTTCATCTTCCCTTCTTAGCTGGGAGAGAAAATGGTCTGGAGACTGGGTTCCTGCTTCCCTGTTCCCTGGACAACACAATACAAGCTCAAAATATAGACCGGTTAAGGTTGTTTGGATGTGTATGGGATATCCTGGGGATAGATTAGGATTGTGTTCTTTGTAGGCTGCTGGAGGAAACAAATCTTTTACCTGAAGAAACCTTCTTCTGTTTTTCCAGGAAGCTGTATTGTTTTATCTCCTAGAGATGCGATATGTATTCTTATATACCTGGAGCATTTCTAGCTTCAAGGTAATGAGATATGTTTCACTAAGAACTACCTACTCCATGGTTTTTCTAGTCATGTGTCCTTTTCTCCTTTTTTTATGAAAGAGAAAATAACCTTTCTCCCTGGCTTTACCTCTCATCCTAATCCCTCCACCACAAACTACACAGGATGGCATGGTATCCTAGAAATTGTAGAGTCTATTAAATTTAAAGAAAAAAGCCTTTTAACAAGCTTCTGGGTTTTTTTTAACCTTTTTCTGTTACCCTTTGGTCTAGCCAAATTAAAATGAAAAAACATTAATGGACTTACTATGTGCAAAACATTGTGCTAGCCACAAATATAATCCATATTTTAAACAAGTTTACTGTTTAGTAGGAAAGGCTTTTTTTTTCATTATTTTAAAGAATAAGTTTATTTCTTTTGGAGATTTTTGGAATTTTAGAAATTGTATCAAGACAGTCAAATTCATGCAAAAGTATAAATATGCAAAAGTATATGCAAAAGTATAAAATATGCAAAAGTATAAAAACTTGTTTTGAAAATGATAGTAGTATATTCATCTTGTTTCCTAAGTGAACCAACAATATGTAATATGTTCAAGTTACAGAGAAAGAAATTAATTAAAATTTTTTGGAATGAATAATTGGTAATCTCATCAGGGATTATAGTTTATTTTAGTTTATTTAATTGTGGGATCTCCAAATGAGAGTTGAGTCAGTGCCTGGGGTGCCAAGTTTATGAATATAATACTGGACAAGTCAGAAGAAAACCTACAAAACAAGACTACAGACAGAACTTTGGTAGAAATGGAATCCTAAACATAGTTATGGAATTTACTATTAATACTGGTTGGACTGTTAACATATAAAAACATCACCAATTGGTTGTTATATTAATATTTTTTGGACTGCTGTTGCATCATAATCCAGTAAACCAGTGAGAATGGGCAAAGGAACTTTCGAGAATCATAGACTTGGAGCTGGAAAGGGACGTTATTGATCTGACAATGAATATATTGGACCACACTTTATCACTTCTGATGATTCAACACAAAAGTCTGAACAGCCAGTCAATAAATATTTATTAAGTACCTCCTATATTGTTGGGGGCCAAGACCTTCAGAGGTCCTGACACATTAGCACCCCAGTTCTACCAGGGCACTGGGCAGATAGGCAAGGATAGTATAATCTTGTTGGGTGGATACTCTCATTGGCCTCCTGAATATCTAAAGTATGTACATTTGCAAGTCCTGGTTGGGACTCCTGATCTATTGTGCCCCAAGACGTGGTTTTAGGATAAAGATCTGGAGGACTGATTAACCTTGGGCTGAGGTCTAGGGATGGGCAAGACCTAAGATGCAATGAGGAATATAAGCCCTATGAGTTTCTTGTATCATTGGATTGGTATGGAATAGCTCTGGAATAAACAGACTATGAAATCCATCCCCATCTCTCTGTCTCTTTCCTGTAATCCAACCATGGGCTGTTCTCACTCTCCCTCTCTCTCTCTCCCTCTATTTTCCTCAACTGGTAGCTAGGCCTAGACTGTGCTGGCCGCAGCACTATATGATAGGTATTATGCTAAGAAATGACAATATAAAGAAGGTAAAAGACAGTCACTGCTCTCAAGTAACTTACAATCTAATCATTAGACTTTAGTGGGGAAGACAATAGAGTAACAACTATGTACTAACCAACTATATACAGAACAAATTTGAAATAATGAAAAGAGAGAAGTCACTAAAATTAAGGGCGATTGGGAAAGGCTTCCTGTAGAAGGTAGGATTTTAGCTGGGTGGGACTGAGGAGGGAAAAATAATGAGTTCACTTTAGGACATGTTGAGTTCATTAAGACATTCAGTTAAAAAACATTCAGTAGTTGGTTGGCATTGACATCTGACTCTATGGAAGCTGATGAGATCACCAAGTGAAACACTATAGTGGGAAAAGAAGAGAGGGCCCAGGACAGAATCAGTCCCCTGTGGAACATACAGGGTTATGAGATATAACTTGAATGAAGATTCTGCATAGAAGGTTGAGAAGGAACAGTCAGGTAAAGGGGTGGTTAGGATGCAGGATAGAGTAGCATCACAAAACTTAGGAAAATATCAAGGAAAAGGTCATCAGTAGGGTCAAAACCTGCAGAGAGGTCAAGAGGGCTAAGAATTTAGAAAAGTCCATTAGATTTGTCAATAAAGCGATCATTAGTAATTTTGGAGAGAGTAATTTTTATTGAATAATGAACTTAAAAGCCAGACTGTGGAAAATAAATAAGAAAATGAGAAAGGGAAAGGAGAGGAGGCACCTGTTATAAACAGCCCTCTCAGGGAATTTAGTCACCAATCAGAGGGGAAATACGGAATGATAGCTGACCGGGATGGGAAGTAAGTTTTTTTTTTAAGGATGGGAGAAATATGGACGATTAAAGATAAATTAGAGTGTTGATAATAGAAGAGAAGATCTGCTGGAGAAGATGGGATGGAATGGGATCATTTGTGCACATTAAACGAGTTTTCTTAGACAGGGAGAAGGACCACTTCATTATGTGAAATAGGGGTGAAGTAGGAGGTAGTGACAGAAACCACCCGGGTGATGTGAGATAAAAAGAAGAGAAAAGAGTGAGCTCTTGGCAATTGGCCTCAATTTTTTCACTTAAATATGAGGTAAGTTTTTCAGCTGAGATGGTGGGGACAGGGACAGCCATGGGAGGTTTGAAAAAAGGACGAAAAAATTGGCAAGAGCCACTGTTGAGTTGGATAAGTGATTTAATTAGCTAGGTATGAAGGGATAGCTTCTTAGCAGTGAGGTCCCATTTGAGACTATGTAACATAAATTTGTAATGGACCCAGTCAGCATAGTTTCATTATTATTATTATTATTATTATTATTACTGTATTTAATCTTTATTCGGTAGAATGGGCATTGGAGCAAAGACTGTGCAGTAAGTACATGGTGGGAGTGAAATGAGACTGGTGCTTGGCAAGGGAAGAGCAACAATAGGATAAAGGAGGCAAGGGACCAGAGAAAGGGAAAGTACAGTGCTGAACTGGTTCACCACAGGGTCAGGATGGAGAAGAGTATACAGAACAGGGGACAGAATCAAGGCATCTAGGGATTGGAAGTCCTAGTGGACACCGGGTAGATGAAAAATAAGGTTTGGATTCTTAGAGCAGAAGGAGTGGTCAGAATGACAATAGATGGTGATCAGATAAGGGATACTATATGTGTCAACTGCTCTGCAAACACTGGAGCAAAAAGATACTACTGAGTCCTTAAATTGCTATGATTGGTCTTTTCTGCCATCTTGGAAAGAAATTGGAGCCTAGGGATGTATGTGTATTAAGGTAAATAACCTGATGGGACCTAATTATCTCCAACTGGGGCAATGTCTCCAACTACCTTTTTGTTAATTGTGGCCTTGATCTGAACTTCCCAAACCAGGATCAAGAACTACAGCTTTGTTCTTGCATTTTATCTTTTTCCCCATGTATATGATTTGGTTGTTTCTTTGTTGAACGTTAGGTATAGACACAGCACTTTTAGGCAGATAAGTCATAACTGTTTGATAACATTGCTGAAAGAACTAATTTTCTATTTGATTATAATGAAAATTTCTAAATGGTGAGTACAGTGCTGCTACATTTGGTATCTTTCTTGAAGTTATGTGATTCTGTCAGTTTGCCGGTCTTCCTTCTAAATGTTTTAGATTCTTTTAGTTTTGATTTAATTTTTTTTTTATCCAAGAACATCTTATTTGACATTATTTTCAGGAAACTTACTTAAGAAATATTGGGATAACCATTGAAAGACAAGGAAAGAAATTTGTTTTAATGATAAAAACAAGTTTAATTGGAGTCATATATGATTCAGAGAATTAAACCATTAGTTGTATAAATAATTTTCCCACATCAGCTTAAAACATTTAATTGCTTAGTGTAGTGATAAATATCCCAGAATCCTACGTGAAATACTTAAATGACTTCAGGAATTGACTAAAGCTATTAAAAATGGGCTTGTCCTAGAAATAATGTTTCATTTCCTGTCCACTGATACTAAATTAAAATATGGCTTAAATATCTGGAAATTTAATAAACCACACACAGTTTTCAAAAATAGGTTTATTAAATTATGTAGTAAGATTGTGTGTAAGTGCCTTCAAGATAATCACAGTAAGATGCCCATAAGTGTTCTAGAATTGATTAAGGACAAAACAGCTTTCAAATGTCATCTTAGATGTAAATGATAGAAAACACAATTTATCATTTGAAATAGTGTATTTTGGCTTTGATTAAATTCATTAAACTAGTTTTGAAAACTAAATGTCAAAAATAAGGTCAGATTTTAATCACCTAATTTTAATTAATTATGTTAATGCTATTACTTTTCAGTGTTAAATGTATACGTTAGTAATTTTACAAGAAAGAAAATCTCTCATAATCATAATCTAATGACATTAAAAAAGTATTAATAACATTTTTGGAGGGGGAATTCAGGAAGCAGTAGGGAGTAAGCTAAAGTGAAAATTTCATTTGTTTTGAAATTTTATTCATCAAACTTTATAGAGAATTGCCTACGTTAAATTGACTCCAAAGTTGGGTAGAAGAAAGAGAGAATCCTAGATGTTGTGATCTGACCCTTAGTCATTGGAGGGTAAGAAAGTGGTTTGATAGCCATGGTTATATATATAGCATGAATGGATTGCAACTTCATTGTAGATCTCTCTGCAAAAACCCTAATAAATCCTGCACCAAAAAACCCAAACCAAACCAAAAACCAAAATGTTACCCCTCTTCCAAACTTCCTCATTACTGTTGATTTCACAAGGTTTCAAAGTCATTGTCTTTACTTTCTTTCTTCTCACCCTATCCAATTAATTGTCCCACCTTGTCATTTTCACTTTCCAATCTCACAAATCTATCCCAGTCTCTGTACTCACAAAGTTACCACCTTACTTCAAGCCTCTTAGTACCACCTCTGGTCTGTGCTGGGTTGTCACATAAGTCTTCTAATTGATCTCCCTGCCTTAAGCCTCTCCTCCATCCATCCAACCTATCCTGCAAACAGCTGCCAAGGTGATTTTCCTGAAGGACAAGTCTGATTGTGCCATTTCTTTATTCAACAGATTCCAACAGCTTTTATTGATTCTAAAATAAAATATTATTTCATCTTCATCTCTTCCTTTAAATTTTTTTTGTTAAACTTTATAATGTACATAATTATTAGTATAATAGTAGATACATGTCATTTGTAAATGAATAAATTATGCATTTTGAGACAGAATGCTCAAAATATATTTTTGTTCTTTGGGTGTCTATCCAAAAAAGTTTGGAGATTATTGGATTAGGTTCCAGTTAAGTGACTTGGCCAGGGTTACACAGCCAGTACATGACCCAGAATTTCCTCCAGGTCAACCTGAATCTAAGACTGTTCTCTAAGCTGTGCTGCCTCATTAATACATATTTTAATAAATCTATTTCTTAGTCCATTTTCTATTGGGTAAGTTATCCTCATTTATTTCCTTGGTTAGTTTTTTAGACTTAATGAATTGTAAGTGAAGTAAGCATAACTGAATTCATTAAGAAATGGCAAAAATTACAGGTCTGAGCTGTCTTGGAGCACTTGGAGATTGAGTCATTGAGTCAGATAGAAGAATTGAACCCAGGTTTTCCTTATTCTGAGACCAATTCTCTTTCTACCATTTTATACTGTATTGTGCATTTGAGAGTATTTTATATACTGAAAAGTGTTAGTACAAATAGAAGGGCATATTATAATCTTTTTATATCTTTAGGGAGGTTGTTTGGTATTATATATACACATATGAAATTGGTATTATAATAGCTAATAGCTGACTTTTATATAGTGCTTACCGTATACTAGGATTGTGCTAAATGCTTTAAAATTATTCTAATTTGATCCTCACAACAACACTGGGAAGTAAGTGCTATTATTCCCATTTTACAGGTAGAGAAACTGAGGCAGATGGAGGTTAAGTGACTTGCCCAGGGTGAACCATCTATGAAGAGTCTGAGGCCAAATTTTAACTCAGATTTCCTGACTCCATGTCTGCTGTCTATAGTGGCTAGAAGGTCATATTAAGATCAGGTTAACCTGATCGGAAATTCTTCCTCAACACGTAACTGGTTTTATTATCCTGGACAGTCATTTAATTTCTCAATGTCCTAATCAACTCTCTTAAGATTATGTGTGACCGATCAGTTGCCCATTTGAATTGGTAGAGAGGGAATTTTTATCACCTTGAGCTCCTACACTGATGAAATATATGTATGTAGGCAGGTGCACACGCATACGCATACGTATACACATACGGAGGCACTTTTTAAAATCTGTGATTAGGTAATGATTTGGACTCCCATTCCCATTATACTGAAAACTCTTTAAGGACAGAAATTCTTCAGCTTCCATTCCCTGTGCACATTACAGTTACTTATATATAGCAACATAAATGAAATATTTGTCAAATTGAATCCATTTTGTTGAATTATTTTCCACATATATAAACACTTTAGAAGTCCATGCATTGTTTAATGTATTTTTAAAAATTATTTTTATTTTAACACAACAGATATAAACAAACTACCAATAAAGTATATATTGGTATATATATCTATATCTATATCTATATATATATCTTGGAAATAATTAGGTCAAATATAATAGAAGAATGCTTGTGATTGATTTTTTTTTAAATTTTAATTGATTTATTTGTGATTGATCTTGTATGCAACTTTTATAATTTACTGTTATGTCTAAATTGTTTACATGAAAACTTTATAATTCATATTTTAATTTACTGTTTGTTAAAAGAAAGAATATTTGCAAACATTGTACCAAAACTGTACACTGTAATAGAGCTAGATTTGGGAGGATTTTTATTGTTTTATTTTTGGAACCAATTAACATTCTTTTCATTTACATGGGTGTAGTAATTGTGAATATATTTCTTTGGAACCTGCTTTCTCCACTCAGGCTATCCCTTCTCATCTCTTCCAGGAGTTTTTTCCATTGTTCCACCCTTTTGTTTCCTTCATCTTCAGCCCCTTCATGTCTCTTGTCTCTTTTTGTGCTTCCCATTCACTGTCTAGCCCATTCTTAAAATTTCATTTCTCTTTTCACTGCCAAACAAAATGAAATTATAAAGATTGCATGCAAGATCAGTCACAAGCATTCTTCTATGCTCTTTGACCTAATTATTTCCAAGAATATACTTTGTTGGTAGTTTATATTTAAAAATAAAAAAAAATTGTCCACATTCACTCAGTGTCCTTATCAGCACTCATTTCTCAGCCCCTTGCTGTTTTGCTTCCAGTCTTGCTTTCCAATGAACTGTTCTGCTAAGGTTACCATCGCTTTAACTACTAAACCTAAATGTCCTTTTCTCAGTTTACTTTCTTGTCTTCCATGCAAGTTTTGATACCATTGAATAGCTCTTTTTCCTTTCCTTACCTTCTCTCCTGTCTCCTTGCAAGTGTATTGACTTCTTCAAAGAAATGGGTCCTTAGAGTAAGAGGTATGAAGGGAAGGGGGGGGGGGAGAGAGAAGGAGAGAGGAAAAGAGAGAGAGAGAGACAGAGAGAGAGAGAGAAAATGAATGTCCATGCATGTGCACATATGTATGTGGAATAGAATAATTATTTTGGATCCTAGGACCCAGTCATTTCATTAATTGATTCCTGGTTCTATTTAAGGATTGTTTTTATTAATGCATTTTTTCAAGCCGAGACACAGCACATTATCACCTTCTCTATCATTGTGCCAAGTGTTGAGATCTGAGCAGGCCAGCTGCTGCAGCTGTGTTTTCCCTTTGGATCCCAAAGCTAAAAACTTTCATCTCTGTTGCTGTCTCAGCTGCTGGTCTGAGGCAGAGGACTTCCCATAACTCAAACCAGTTTCAATGTAATGTAAGTAACTTTTTTGGAATGCTTTTGGAAAAACCACAGAAAGAGTCTTTAAAAATACAGCACTTGTGTACTTTAAATGAATGTTTCCATTTTAAGGTAATTGGGGCATAATGTCAGTAGTCAGTGGATGGTATTTAAACTACAATTTGAACACAGTGTAGTCTTATTTCCTAGACTGATTAACAGAATAGATGCCTAAGGCAAAAGGTTATGAATCATTTAACATGAATTCAGAGATATATTAGATGTGTGAATCAAAGTTCATATTTTAAATGCTACTTATAAAAAGCTGTTTTCAGGTCTAAAAATTTAATATGGGAAATAATCATTGAGAATCTCATTTCATATTTTTAAAAAGCATACTTAATACACTCAACATTGTCCTGGTCTCTGTCAGTAGAGATAGATAAATGTATAAATTTATATTTGCCTGGTTATCCAGTTGTATTTACATCCCTTGCATTGCAAAATGACCTAGGAGAGTTAGGTTCCACTGGTATCTCTTTCATTTGCAACTAAAGAAGGATTCAAATATCAGATTTTTTATTTATGAGTTTGTATGCAAGAATCATTGTACTACAATTTGTTAAAGCCTAATCCTAGAACAATGACTGAAGGTTGAAAAATCCTGAGGCCTGATTAGAAACAAAGTTGCTGTTATGTGATTATTTAACTAAACAGTCTAATTGTTATTCTTGTTTTTTTTTAATTTTATGTTTATTTTTAGTTTACATCATTCAATTCCACAAGATTTTGAGTTACAGATTTTCTCCCTCTCTTTCCCCTACCCAGTACCCCAAAACAGTGATCCCACTGTATACCCCATTCCCCAATCTGCTGTCTCCTATGTCCTTCCACATTCCTCCTCCCACTTTCCAGTATGGCAAGCTGGATCTTCATACCCCTGTGCCTGTACATCTTATTTCCCAGTTGCTGGTAAAAAATAATAATAATATATATTTTTAAACATTTGATTTTACAACTTTGAATTCCAGATTCTTTCTTTTCCTCCCTTGTTACCAACTTTACTGGGAAGATAGGCAATTCAATATAGGTTGTGCATGTGTAGTTATGCAAAACATTTCCATAGTGGATATATTGTGAAAGACTGACTATATTTCCCTATATCTTGTCCTGTCCCGTACTTATTCTATTTTCTACTTTGACCCTGTCCCTTTTCAAAAGCATGTTCTTTTAACTACCCTCCCCCCATCTGCCCTCCCTTCCATCTTCTCCCCTCTCATCCCCTTCCCTCCTACTTTCCTGTAGAGCAAGATACCCAATTTAGTGTGTGTGTCATTCCCTCCCTAAGCCAAATTCAAGGAGAGTACGGTTGACCCATTCCCTTTTGCCTTCCTGTTCTTCTCCTCCATTGTAAGTTATCCCTTGCCTCTTCTGTATGAGATAATTAACCCCATTCTGTCTCTCCCCATCTCCTCTCATTATATTCCTCTCTCACCACTCAATTTCACCTTTAAATATCATCCCTTCCCATTCAATTGATCCTGTGCCCTCTGTTCATGTATACCTGTACACACATATATACACACACTCACATGTGTATTCACATACACATATAACCTCAGATATAGACATATATGTATGTATACATAGATTTATTCATTCATTCATCCATTTCTTTCTTTGTTTCTCTTTCTTTCTTTCTTTCTTTCTTTCTTTCTTTCTTTCTTTCTTTCTTTCTTTCTTTCTTTCTTTCTTTCTTTCTTTCTTTCCTTCCTTCCTTCCTTCCTTCCTTCCTTCCTTCCTTCCTTCCTTCAGCTGTCCTCATATTGAGAAAAGTTTCATAAGCTATAATTATCTTTTTTCATGTAGGCATGGAAATAGTTCAACTTTGATAAGTTCTCTATGATTTCTTTTTCCTGTTTACCTTCTCATGCTTTTCTTGCTTCTTGTATTTGAGTGTCAGCTTTTCTGTTCAGCTCTGGTTTTTTTGTCAAGAATTCTTGAAAGTCCTCTATTTCATTGAATGATCATATTTTCCCCTGAAACATTATACTCAGTTTTGCTGGGTAGGTGACTCTTGGTTTTAATCCCAGGTCCTTTGCCCTCTGGAATATTATATTCCAAGCCCTTTGATCCCTTAATGTAGAAGCTGCTAGATCCTGTGTTATCCTGATTGTATTTCCACAATATTCGAATTGTTCCTTCTTGGCTGCTTGTTATATTTTCTCCTTAATCTGGGAGCTTTGGAACCTAGCTATAATATTCCTAGGAGTTTTCTTTTGGGGATCTTTTTCAAGAGGTGATTGGTGAATTCTTTCAACCTCTGTTTTGCCCTCTGGTTCTAAAATATCTGGGTAGTTTTCCTTAAGAATTTCTTGAAGGATGATTTCTAGGTTCTTTTTTTTGATCATGGATTTCAGATAGTCCATTGATTTTTAACTGATCTCTCCTGGATCTATTTTCCAGGTCAGTGGTTTTTCCAATGAGATATTTCACATTGCCTTCTATTTTTCCATTTGTTTGGATCTGTTTAATAGTATCTTGATTTCTCATAAATTCATTAGCTTTCATTTGCTCCAGTCTAATTCTGAAGGTATCATTCTCCTCAGTGAGCTTTTGAAATTCTTTTTCCATCTGGCAAATTCAGCTTTTTAAGGCATTCTTCTCCTCAATGGCTTTTTGGACCTCTTTTGCCATTTGTGTTAATCTATTTTAAGGTGTTATTTTCTTCAGTCAGGTTGTTGACTCTCTTTTCATGATTTTATTGCATTATTCTCATTTCTCTTCCCAGTTTTTCCTCCCCTTCTCTTACTTGATTTTCAGTATCCTTCTTGAGCTCCTCCATGACTTGTAATCAGTTGATATTTTTCTTGGAAGTTTTTGGTGCAGGAGTTCTGATTTCATTGTCTTCCTCCTGATCTGATCCATGCTTTGATCCTTTTTGTCCTCACAAAAGGAATCTAAAGTTGGATTGCTGTGCTTGCTTTGCTTCCTTTGCTTGTTCTCTTTGCCACTCAGTTACTTAACTTTTGAGCTCTTTGCCACAGTAGAACTCTGCTTCCAAACGGGAAGGTTTGTCCCAAATTGCTGGGGTTTTTGCAGCTGCTGGATATATTAGGAGGGTGCCATCTCTGCAGCCCACAAACTCTGGCTCACTAGTCACACACATCAGGACCACCAGCCAAAACTGTGGTCCAGATCCATGCAGGTTAAAGCCTGAGTGATTACCCTCTGATTGTTTGCTTTGTTCCCCTATGATCTGCAGACCAGGATCTCTGAAGAAGCCATGTGGAGGCAGCTGCAGGGCAACTTGCACCTCTGCCACTTCTAGCTCCTGGGGCAGGCACCTGACTGGCTCCTCTGCTCCTCCCTCCCCCAGTTCCAACTGAGTTCTACACTGATATTTTACTTTGTCTTTGGCATTTATGGGTTGATAATTCTGGAAATCGCCATGCTTCTGGTGATCTACTGTCCCAAAGTCTACTGCCGCCGCTGGTCAGGACTGCCCTAGGGCTAAAACCCTGGGCTTTAAGGAAGCTGGGGTCAGCTCCCAGCACACTGTGATGATAGATTCCTGTCTGCCTGTGGGGCTGCCTTCAACAGGAAATTTGTTTCTTTGTGTCACTTTGTGGCTTCTGTAGCCCTAAAGTTTGTTTAGAGTCATATTTTATAGGTATTTGAGGTGGTTATAGTGGGAGCCATGGAGTTTTCCTGCTTCTAGGCTGCCATCTTAGCTCCACCCCTCTAATTGTCATTCTTAAAGCACATTACCCCCCCCCCCCCATTGTCATTGACCTTTTATGGAGAAAAAAAAATGGTCTTTATGTACCACTATTTTTTTTAATAAAGATTTTCTCCCATGATTTTAAAGCATTTGTTTCTTAATAATAATTTTTTTATTTCCTTATCTGGGAAAGTAGCTTATTGCCTTTTCTGGCCAGCAGAACAATCACCTGTGTTTCAAGGGAATTAAAAAATATAGACACACTATCACTCTCCCCTCTGGGAGGTTCAAGAGACTTTATGGGCATTATGTTTACCTTCTGCTGACCTACTCTTGAACTTGTGTCATTTAAAGGAAGATATCTGCATTATTTCTTCTTAAGATTTTGTTTAATTTTACATAAATCTGTACTGAAATCACACTTAAAATATTTAAGTAGAGTTTTAAGTATAATAGAACATATTCATGCAAAAATTCAACTTTTTATCCTCTTGTAATGGGTTACATTTGGTCAGATTTATGTTTTGGCCTGTTTATTAAAGCTATTTCCTACCAGTGAACCCTCTTTCCAAGTATGGATTGTTATAAAAAAGCAACTACTTAAAGTAGGCTTGATTGGTGGGTACTTTTAATTGTATGGCTTACATTTTCCAAAGGCCAAGGTAGATGAATTCAGGTTGCTAATTTAAAATTGGGTGTGAGACTCCTTAACTTACTAAAAAAGGATATTATGTGTCAGAATTATTTTTTCTGATTTTTTTTATTACTGCACTATTCTGTGCCATGTAGTCATGATTAAAGTAGGTGTTTTAGATAGTTGGTGAGAAGTAGAAGGAAGAAGGGGAGGAAGATCTTGCTAAAGTACAAGGTTTCATTACTTTTTCCTGAAGTCTCTAAATGATTTGCCCTTTGCTCATAAGCCTATTGCTGTGGTGGACACAAAGCCTTATATTGATTTACTAGGGAAACATACTGTCTTCCCTGTGTTCAGGTTCTTTGACCTTTTATTTCTTCCCATAAAATGTGTATCACATACTACTTTTCTAATAGGCCTTATATGTTGAAAGGCCAAGAAACTCTTCTGGAATATATTAAACAGTTGGATAATTCACAAAAAACAAAGTAAAAAATAAACAACAACAAAACCATTGGAACCATTTAAAGGTCAGGAAAAATTCTTGTCCATTCCAGTAACACAAACAAAATCTTATAGGTAGTCAGGGCTGGAAATTTTGAGACCTGAACTTATTTTAAATCTAACCGTGAACTAACTGTCTTTGAACTGAGCAAATCACTTTTTGTTTATTTCTCTTAGTTTCTTTTATTTGATTCCCATCACACTATAGATTATTGAGGTGTATGGAGGGCCAATATGTGACAATCCACTATATATGCTATATTATTGCTAGTTTTCAGCTGAGACATATAAAGGTTAATACGAGTTTGCAGAAACTCATTATGAATTAGAAATCAAGCAGGTATCCAGACAGACCTCTATAATACCAATTTGTGGTACTGGTTAGGACATAACATTGCTCAGTGATACCAGTGCTCTTATGATGTATTTCTTTAGTTATTAAGTATTTTAAAAGAGTTTTCATCTTAGCCTTCATTGTTTAGATTTACTGCCCCTTTACTAGTCTATGGCTGAGCTATAAAAGTTAACTTATACATTTTATTTTATATCTATCAGTTACTTCAATTTAAACTGCATCAGTTTACTTGACCATACAGAACAGTTGGACTTTTAAAAATCTTGAGTTACTGTTGTAAAAATAATTTTTAGTAGAGGATATATCTTACTATATTCTTGAACTACTTGACTCATAATGCTAGGTTTTGTTATAAGGTATGGTAGTCATTTTGCTCATCTAGACTATTGACCTTTCACTTTTCTAGGCTTGTCTTGAAAAGATACTGTGTGTGTGTGTGTGTGTGTGTGTGCGTGTGTGTGTGCGTGTGAGTAAGAGAGAGAGAGGAAGGGAGGGAAAGAGAGAGGGGGGAAGGAGGGAGGGAGAGGGGGAAAGAGGGGGGAGACAGAGAAGAAGAGAAAGCCTGTGTATTATTTTGCTTCTATAAAACATTTAAGTAAAAATACTGACTATTGATGATAAAGAGAAGCATTGTGGATAGAAGACCTTGTTTCCAGTCATAGCTCTGACACGTAGACACTGTCTTACATGAGTAAATTACATAACTTTTCTGAGCCTCAGTTTCTTTATTCATATAATGAAGGAAAAAAAAACTTTAGCTCTTATTTTCTGTTCATGTGATGCTGAACAAAGCAAGAGAAAGTAAAAAAATTGTGATAAGTGGGTCAACCACACATTTATGCTACAGAAGTTCACCTGGGCATTTAGTGTAGCATGGCATTCCTTTTTAAACTTTCCTAATCCATTCACTATTTCATTTACCACAGAAACTATTCCAAATATTTTTATCTCTCTTCAAACCTTTCATAGCATTGGTCTCTTTATACTTTTTCCCAGCTAAGGTCCTTTCCCTTCACCTCCCCCCAAAAAAAGATAAAATTGATTCTTGTCAACTCCTTTTTTCCTCTTCCTCTCACTTTGCTCATATGTCTTCCTCTGTTATCTCTTTCTTTACTCTTGTCTGATAAAGACATGACCCTTCTTCTTTCCAAGATAATCTTCCTTGAAATATACTGTTGATCCCATGACTTGTTCTTGTCTCCA
>CM053600.1:62805028-62831407 GCA_028646575.1 Pseudocheirus occidentalis
ATATACACACATATATACCTATATTTGTTTTTGTTGTTATTATCATTATTATTTACATGCAACTGGGAAATAAGATATACAGATACTAGGGTAGGAAGATCCATCTTGCCCTACTGGACAGTCAGAGGCATGATGGGGAAGGATACAGGAGGGAGCGAATTGGGAAAGGAGGTATACAATGGGATCACTATTTTGGGGTGGTGGGTAGGGGAAAGACAGGGAGAAAGTTTGTAACTCAAAATCCTGTGTAAATCAATGATGTAAAATAAAAGATAAACAAGTTAATTTTTAAAAATTGCATCTAGATTCATTAGGGAAATTGGTCTATAATTTTCTTTCTCTGTTTTGGCTCTTCCCAATTTAGGCATCAGTACCATATTTGTATCATAAAAAAGAATTTGGTATGATTCCTTCACTAATTTTCCCAAATAGTCTATATAAACTATTGGAATTAATTGTTCTTAAATGTTTGATAAAATTCACTTGCAAGTCCATCTGGCCCTGGAAATTTTTTCCTAAAAAATTCACTGATGGCTTATTCAATTCCTTTTTCTGTTTGGAGGGGGAAAGGCAAGGCAATTGAAGTTAAGTGACTTGCCCAAAGTCACACAGTATGTCAAATGTCTGAGGCCACATTTGAACTCTGGTTCTTTTGACTCCAGGGCCAGTGCTCTATTCACTGTACTACCTAGCTGCCTCTTCAATTTCTTTTTCTGAGATGGAGTTATTTAAGTACTTCCTCTTCCATTAATCTCAGAAAATTTATATTTTTGTAAATATTAATCCATTTCAGTAATATTGTAAAATGTATGGGCATATAACTGGACAAAATAATTCCTAATTATTGTTTAAATTTCTTCTCATGTTCACTCTTCATTTTTGATACTGGTAATTTGGTTTTCTTCTTTCTTTTAATCTTATTGACTAAAAGCTTATTGATTTTATTGGGTTTTTTTTCATAAAATCAATTCTTAGTTTTATTTATTAGTTCAATAGTTTTCTTAATTTCAATTTTATTAATCCCTCCTCTGGTTTTCAGTATTTCTAATTTATTATTTAATTGGGGATTTTCAATTTGTTCTTCTTCTAGCTTTTTTAGTTGCATACCCAATTCATTTTTCTTTTTTCTCTATTTTATTCATTTTGCATTCAGAAATATAAAACTTTCCCTAAGAACCACTTCCACTGCATCCCATAAGTTTGGTATGTTGTCTCATTATTGTCATTCTCTTGAAGGAAGTTACCGATTGTTTCTATGATATGTTGTTTGACCCACTCTTTCTTTAGGAAAAGATTATTTAGTTTCTAATTTTATTTTTTTTTTTTTTGCTTTTTGGAGGGCAGTTGGGGGTTAAGTGACTTGCCCAAGGTCACACAGTATGTCAAATGTCTGAGGCCACATTTGAACTCTGGTCCTCCTGACTCCAGGGCCGGTGCTCTATTCACTGCGCCACCTAGCCGCCCCTCCAATTATTTTTAAAGGTAATAAAGCTTTATAACAAATGAACTTTTCTAAAAGATTCTGGATAGTTAAAATTTTTTTAAGTTGAATCTTCTGGGGCATGAGAAGTTAGCATAAATTTATTATAAACGTTTTAATTTTTAAAATATTACTACACAACACATCTTACTAACAAAATGATTTAAAAATACAAAGTGTCTACTTTAAATCCTTTGTACTTAACACATTTTTTTCAATAAATAACAAATAAATTCATTAGCAATAACAATAATATCAATAGTTAAATCCTACTCCTTTAATGCAGTATGTTGAAATACATTTTTTTACAGTAGCAAGATGATAGTTTTGAAACTAGGTATTCACTACTGAACAAAAGATATCAAAAATGGATTTTTCTATGTCCTAAATAATATTTTGATTTTGTAAAAGTTCATCATTTTTAGACTCTGAATTTTGGAGAAGAAAAGCATCATAAAAATGAAAATATTGATAAATTAACTTTATATATATATGTATACATAATGACTTGATACACGAACTTTGCTTGAAGGCATACAATTTTGCAAAGATAATATGAAATTAATCAAACAAATAACTCTCATTCATAAAACAACATAAGTACTCATAAGTAAAGCGAGGGAGGGGGATCAAATAATTATGTTAGGTTTCAGCACACAAAAAAATGTGTAGCTGAATAACAGAGGGAACTATTACTGAAACAAATTAATTCACATACCAAACAATGTTCATTAGGAAAAAAAAAAGAAGACTGGGTAATTTTATGACATTTAGCTTTTAGGAAAACATTTTACTTATGTCTATAATTGCATAGACATTTTAAAGAGAAATTTTCCTTCTGGAAAAGTGACTTCAGAACTAACAAAAATATTCACTAGCCACAAGTCTACAGTCAGACCACCCAAGCTAGAGAATAATTGTAATAGAGCCTGGTCTATTAGAATTGCTGACACCAAGGGAACAGAAAGTTTTCTATAAAAATAGCTGCATAATTCTCATGAAAACTTTTTTTTTAATGGGCAGGTAAATTAGATAGAGTTTATTAAATTTACTTTAGGCTCACTGCCTCATTTTTATTTGGAACTCTGCCTGATTTCATTAAGATTTGACCTTTCTTTCACACCCCAGGATTATATATAACCACGCCAAGACATAAAAAATATTGATTTTTTCAAAGATGTCATGGATAACAAAAGACAATACTGACTTACATTAATACTGTACATATTCTAATAGACTTAAAGAACATTAATATAATCACCAAAGTATTACATGAGACAGGTAAAGTAACTAGATCCTTTAAATCTAAGAAAACTGAGTTAGAGAAAGATTAAGTGATTTTTCCAAGGTTAATGAACAAAAATCACTTTAAAAGCAGATTTCATTGTTTTCTGTTGATTCTATGTATTCAGCTTACATACAGTCCATAATTAATAACATAATTCCATGACAGCCACTGTATTTACTGCAGCTAGAGCTACAGATTCCCTTTTGGCAGGGTCAGCAAAGGTGTGAATCCTATTAAATCTGTGATTTCATCAATGTGGGTACTCAACTGCACTAATGGGAGATCCAACCCCTCCTCCCAAATTCTTAGAAAACAGTTCAATTGGTTCCTAGAGCCAACTGCCCTATTAGTGCTTGAAGACTTTCCAGCTTGGCAAGGCCGACCATAGCTTATGCTCTACTGGTCCAGCTGTTTAGAATCTGGGGTCACTGCCATTTAACAAGGCTTGGGAAGAGAATCTCAGGGGAGGTCCATGAAAAAAACCCTTGGAAAAAGTATTTTCTTGACCTGAGACGCGTAAAATGAATGTCAAGTATTAGTAGTACAATTGTTACTAATAAGTAGTTAAATGATCTGAAGACAAACAGCAAGATGAATCAAAGGATCTGAATGGTTCGCAATTTGACAATTCCTAAGCAAGCCACACTTCACTCTCTACAGCTATATGAAAATGTCAAGACACCTATCCTTATTAAAATTACTTTTAAATGAAATTATAAAGTCCAAAAAGAAAAAGAAAAAATTAGTTTTTCAAAATCTACTCTCTCCAAAGTCCCTTGTATTTGGCTATCATCTCTACTGAAATTGCTCTCACAAGTGACCTCAGTGTCTCCTTTCTTTGCCACAATTCAGTCTTATTTTTCTTTCTCCTTTTCCCTGTGCTACTGATTCTTTCCAGCTGAGTTCATTAAGTCCTAAGCTGAGGAGGTTGGTTCCATTGCTGCTGATGCTAAATTCCTGAGGTATCATCACTTCTGTTCAATCTGTCTCCCCCAAGTTGTGTATGCCTCTAAAAACTTCAGGACTTGATTTAATTCTGCTTTCCTGCTCAAGGATCATGATAATCCCAAATCATTTCTTAGGACAGAGATGGGGAAAATGCTTATTCTAAGAAAACTTGTCCCTCTGAACTACAAATCCCAAGATGCTGGTTCTCAAACCCATGTTATTCTTCTAAATACGCTAAACAGGGAAAAAGTCTCAGAGACAGTGCAAGCTTCCTGGACCTCTTCAGTACTCTCTGGTCACTTTTTTTCTACCTCACTTGGCTTCTTTCCCTGATCTCTTAATACTGGTGCTGCTTAAGGATAATTCCTTAACCATCTTCTCTCTTTGCAATTTCATTTATTCCTATGGTTTTAGCAGTGAGGATAAATCTAAAATCTGTACTGTGTGTACTAACCTTTCTCCAAAGAAACCCAAATCCTCATCCCAAATTTCCTATAGAACATGTCCAAATGGATGTCCCATTAAGAACTCTAACCATGCCCAAAACCAAACTCATCTTTTCCTAATCCTGCAACGTGCCCAATTTATTTCTGTAATGAATCCCCAATTCAACTAGTCACTCATATTTGAAACCTCATTGTTCTCTTTCAATTTTCTGTCTCTCTAACCCTCCCACATCCAATCAGATATCAAGTTTTCTTAGTCAATTTCAAATACCTCATGAATCATTCTTCTCTCAATTCTGACTGACATCATTCTAATACAAGCCCTGATTTCCATCCACCTGGTAATATTCTAATAGTCCGCCAAACTGATTTTCCTTTCTTCATTCTCTCCTAATTCCAATCTCCTTTTAATTGCTGCCAAATTAGTCTTTATACATACAAATCCAATCATGACTCTCCTGATCTTAAAAGCCTTTAATGATTCCCCAGTACCTACCAAGACAAGACTGACTTTTCAGCCTAGGATAAATCTCTCTTCAATCTTGCATACAGCCTACCTTTCAGACCAATTCTCCCATTATTAGCCTCTGTATCCCATGTGCCAAGAAACCTGAACTATTTCCTAAACTTTCCTTCCTCTGTGCTTTTGCTCAGACTGTTCCCTATGCTTGAATTGTTCTCCCATCTTCCACTACCCACAACAGCCTCTTCATGGAAATCCTATTCACTCTATAAACCCAGTTCAAATACCAATTCTTCCAAGAAGGTTTCTATTAATTGCCAGTCAGGAAATACCTTCAACCACAAGCCCACAAGACTTTACAAAGCATTTGATTTGCAATTCTCTTATGCACTACATATGTTTCATTTTATATTAGAGCTACTCTTCAATGTTTTGTAATCCCCTTTAAGATAATTAGCCACATGACAGCATGAGGATCTTGCCTCACTTAAACTTTGTATTTCCTCCAAGTGCAATGCATCAGCATTTTATCTTTGGTCCAGATCTATGATTTGTTTTGTATGGAGAACTCCTGGTGTGAAAATTCTTCTCACCAATGCAGATACATAACACATAAACCCAGGTTATGAACATAATAAATAATGAAATTATTCCCTCAACTTTTTATCTCCAAAATTTTACTCAAGCTTTTCTCTCCACCTGGATCCTCCTATCACATCTACCCTTCATAACGCTACCCAATCGGGGTGGCTAGGTAGCACAGTGAATAGAGCACTGGCCCTGGAGTCAGGAGGACTTGATTTCAAATCCAGCCTCAGACACTTAACACTTACTAGCCATCTGACCTTGGGCAAGTCACTTAACCCCAACTGCTCCTCCAAAAAAAAAATAATGCTACCCAATCCCTTAAGATTGAACTCAAATGCTATCATTTTGGCACAAGACCCCCAAAATATATTATTCCTTTCCTCCCCTAAACCTACATACCCGTTGTTTCTATGGCACTTATTTGTTCACTTCATATTATAATACAGAGGTGGCTGAGTAGTAAGTGGATAGTGCTCTATGCCCAGAGTCTGGAACACTGGAGCTCAAATCTGACCTCAAAACATATTAGCAATGTGACCCTAAGCAAGTCATTAGACTTCCTCAGTATTCTAAACAAAAAAAATTGAGATAAAAGTACCACTTATCTCCTAGGGTAGTTATAAGAATCAAATAAGATATTTGTAAAGCATTTAGTAAAGGACCTGGGCACATAATGCATGTCTAATAAGTGGTTGTTTCCTTCCCCTTCCCTTCCTTTTCCTTCCCTTCCCTTCCTTTCCCTTTCCTTCCCTTCCCTTTTCTTTCATTATTAAATACAGTACCAATCCTCCCTTCCCAAAAGTAGAAGATCATTAATAACTACTGACCCACATATGCTTAATTTTTCATCTTTCTAAAATATTTATGAGAACAAATTTTGCATATATTGAGGACATTGTTAATGAAAATATGAAACTAGAATAGATAGACATTTTCCAATCAATACTCTACAGCAAACCACCAACCTTTATAGCTGCATAAATGACAAATGTTCAGTGAATATAAGATCCTATTTATGTCTATTAACCTTGGCCATTCATAAATTTGTTTTCAATTGATAGTTTGAATAAGAGGCCTTTCATGGAAATGTCAAGATTGTTAATAAATGCAACATTATTCAATAATTATCTAATTACTAATATTATTTAAGGAATAGAACAGGGAAAGGTGTAACTAACAGAACTGGTCACCATTCTCATGGAGGCTGTCTAGAGTAGAGGAATGGTTCACTGTTCCCTTTTTCCCCCAGCCCAAAAAAAGATTATTTACAAAACTAACATTATCTGATAGGGAACAAATAAATACACATCTTGGTTTTAGAGCCATAACTTCTTAGAAGTAGGGATCCGAAGATTTAAAAATACTGGGTAAAGACATAACATGAGCTAATGGGAGTGCTTTATAAAACATTAAAGCTCTATATGTCAACTACAATTATAACTCATTAGTGCATACTTCTGTAAAATAGTTTCATTGTAAATTATTATTGTAAACTGTAAAAAATGTTTTCTTTTTTATGACACATCTATAGTATGAAATTCAGATTGGTGTAAACCAACTTCAAACAGTAGTTAGGATACAGTTTAGGCTACATTTTTATTCCATTTTAACATAATTTCTCTGTACCTAAATTCCCAACAAGGCATATGCTTATTTGAGTCTGATTAATTTATGATTTATTAAAATTCTGAAACTTTTGAACAAATGGTTTGAAAACACACATGTATATACACAAAATGAGTTTTAACTGAATTTATAACAAGCAAATCTAAATTATTCTATGCTGGTGCTTACTTTTCTGGCTCTACTACAAATCCTCTAAAAGTGGAATCATTTAAATCTGAAATTAAAATCCTTTACCACCTCTCAATGGTACTAGATACAGTCTCTCAAAAAACTAACAGCACAATTTGTTCATGCAGGAAAAATGTAAGTACGCAAAACTTCTTTTCTTCCCAGGTTCTGGAAGTGGCGGGGTATACTGGTGGATGAGTCTTAATTTTAGGAATAGCAAAAAGAGGGTTTTAACTTCCTAAAATACCCTATATTTTCAAAGTAAAGTAACAAGTATTCCATTCCATTAAGAATGCTGATTTTAATTTAAACAAGTAACCAGGTCTTCTGGAAATATATGACATAGTAGTATAAAACTAAACTATGCTTTAAATTTACCAACTGATCTATTTTAAAGAGTATATTAGCATATTTAAATTTTAGTGGGATGTAAAAGTATTGCACTATATTAGGGGAAAATATTCTGATTCTGAAATATTCTAATATATTACACAAATACTACTCTGGGAAGATAGTGCTTCATTAAGAATGTACTAAAATTAAGAACAGTATATTTTAAAGAGAGTTTGTATTTTATCATTTTGCATTGGTTTGCAAAGTTAGAGAATGTTGCTAATAATGGTATAAACTTTAGCCCTTTATGAAACAGTTTTTGTTGTATTCCAAGCCATAAACTGTATTTTATAATGTAGCTGTTCATGATTTGAACGTGAGGTATATTAGGGACCAGATAAGAAAATTCAGGTGGTTAACTGTAACACATCACTGCTAAGATGAAGAAAAAAGAGTTAAACCTTATATACATATCAAAATCTTCATCTTCCTAAACAGACAACTATTTTTAACAAAAGCAACAGGAGCAATACGTATGGTATACATCAGTTCTATGCTGAATATAAAACAGTAGACAGTCACATAGATAAATAGAAAGTCAGGCAGGAGGAGAGGGAGGAAAAGAGAGAAAAAGGAGGCAGAGAGACAAAGACAGAAATTATTAAGCTTATGTGAGAGGTACTTTGCTAAGTGCTGGTGATAGACGTGACAAGCAACCAAGGGAGCGTCTGACCTCAAGGAACTTATATTCTAAGGGAAGAGGTTGTTAGGGGCACTGAGATGTTATGAGCCTTGCTCAGGATCATGCTGTATCGAGTCCAATTCTCCATCAACTACATCATCTCATTTGACTCAATAATTTTCCTTCTAAAAAAATGAGATTGCCTAGGTTTAAAAAACTAATTGAATTTATGGATGTTATAGGAAAAAAAGAACAGAACAGCCCTCTAATGAACTAGGCCAACATGGAAAACTCTTGAGAAATTAAGAGTTTAAATTAACTGTGTTTAAAAGTTGCAACTGGCTGCTTTGACTTATTTTTGAGGATATGTGTTCAAAGTAGGAAGTAGAAGAAAGCAACAGAATCATGGAATCTCATAGTTCATCTGTGGAGACCTCAGAAGTTGCATCATTAATGACTTTTGAGAGATCTATTTTAATAGAGTGGTAGGAATAGAAATAAGGTTGCCAGACAGATTGTCAACAAGCTAGTTCCAAATACCAAGGAAATAAACTTACATGATGTTGAAGTGCAGGTGCAGTCATGGTTAAACAGCTCAAATCAGAATGCCACTTATTTGGCTGGGGTAAGGATAATTTGTGTTTTATCAGCAAATAGTTGCCACCTTTTGTGGGACACAGGTATACATTGCTGCCCAGCACCAAAAAAAAATCATCCCAGAGGACCTATTGTGTTGACCTTTTAAATAAGACGATGTATGGGGTTGTCAATCTTTGTCTCAGTCATGTATGATTCTTTGTGACTCCATCTGCAACTTTCTTAGCAATGATACTTTAGTGGTTTACCATTTCCTTTTCGAATTCATCTTTACAGATGAGGAAATTTAGGCAAACAAGATTAAGTGACTTGCTCAAGCCTGATGCTGAATTTGAACTCAAGATGAGTCTTTCTGACTCCAGGCCCTTGTGCTCTATCCACTGTACCACATAGCTACCCTACTTATATAGGCAGCTGACTTTAAAAATGGGGAAGATAAAATTTTTTGTGATGCTACTCTTCTGGTTCTTTTACCTGTCTGACCACTCCTTAGTCTCCTTTGCTGGATGTTTATCCTCATGTAAACTAAACAAAGATATTCCCCAAGGCCTTTATTCTAGACCCTCTCCTCTTCTCCTATACTATTTATCTTGGTGATTCCATCAGTTCCCAAGGATTGAATTACTATTTCCATGCTAATAATTTCCAGACTTATTTGTCCTAATTTCTCTTCTGATGTCTAGTCTTGCATCTCCAAAACTTAAGGGACATTATCACCTCATGTCCTCAAGATATCTTAAACTCAATACATCTAAAACTATCATTATCTTTCCCTCCAGGTCCTCTCTTCTTGCTAACCTTATTACTATCAAGAGCACCCTTACCCTCCCAGTCACCCAGACTTACAACTTAAGCATTATTACTGACTCTTCATTCTCTCTTTAGTCAAGTCTAGTTAATTCTATCTTGATATATATCTCCCTCTTTCCTCTGACATTGCCACAGCCTGAGCCAGGGTCCAAATTACCTCTTTCATGGACTACTAAAACTGCCTTCTGGTTGGTCTAATACAAGTCGCTTACCACTCAGTTCATCATCCTCCACTCAGCAGCCAGCCATCTTCCTAAAGTACAGATCTGACCATGTCATCCCGCTGTCCAACACCCTCCAGTTGCTCCTCATCACTTCCAGAACAAGGTATAAAAGTTTTTGCCATTTAAAGCCCTTTGTGACAGGATCCTATCCTACCTTTGCAATCTTTTTATACCTTCCTCCCTGTCACATACTCTATGATGCAATGACACTGGCTTCCTTGTGGTTATTCCCACAAAACATGCCATCCCCCAATTCCAGACCTTTTTAGAATTTTCTCCTTATTCATCAACATCTCCTGCCCTCTTTGTCTTCCTTCAAATCCCAGCCACCCCATCTCCTACAGAAAGTCTATTCCTATCCCCTTCCCCAACCCCCCCCCACTTTCACTAGTGTCTTCCCCCTTTGCTGACTGTTCCCAATTTATTACATACACAGTATATAAATAGTTGTCTGCATGTTGTCCTTTCCATGAGGCTGTGAATTCTCTGAGAACAAGGAGTGGGGCTTTTGTTTGTTTCTGTTTCTTTTTACTTTTCTTATATTCCCAGAGTTTTAGCACAGTGCTTGGCTACTCTGTAGCAGACATTTAATAAATGCTGAATGGAGCCCTATTGCCATACTGGAGGCTTATCACCATAAATCTAATCAATGTGGTTTCATAAATTTGTAGTGTTCTCTTCCTAAGAGAAAGCTCTGCCTCCTTTCTGACTGCAATCAGTCTAATGAGCTGTTCCAAACCAGCACTAATCAGCTTATAAAGGGTGCTTCATCTTGATGATCACATCAAGTAGATCTCATCATGGAGAAATTCCATCATTTTGCTGAAAAGAAGTTCAACTAGCTAGTTTTAGACAGCTATGATGATTTCTGTGCCAAATGCCATTCAAATGGAACTTTGTGTGTATGTAATGAAAATCTAGGTGATCTACATCCTAAAAATAAATTTTGTTTTCTTAGAGATCACAGACATCTGAAGGTCCATTTAACCAATTATTTCAAAAAGATGGCAGATTGACCTGAAATCACTCAACAGTAACAATAATAATGCATTTATGTAGCTCTTAGCACCATGAAATGACAACCTATCTTAAAGCAGTTTTTGGTTTTTTCCCTTTTTTTCTTCCACCAAGACTTATTTAGTTGGCATTTAGAAGTGAATTTTATAGAACAGAGTCTATGGAGTACAAACCACAGAGTGTGAGAGGTTAGGTTATAGGCATATAGCAGATGCTTTTATTTCTTCAAATAGGCAAAGGAAGAAGGGAGCATTTGAAATAGAGTGGCCACAAAACTCTTAATTCATTTATCTCATCTCTCCATAGAAATTTTGGTCGTTGACTATGTGTCTGCTTTCCATCCCAGAAGTAACCAAAGAAAACTCGCTATAATCATTCTTCTCTTAACAACTCATTTAAGCAAGGAGAAATTATAAATCAGTCACACAGATCTATTTGAAGAATACAACTCTTTTTTGAGCTGTGACATGTGAGCAGAACCAGGAGAACACTACCCACAAAAACTGCTATGATCAACTGTTAATGACTTAGCTATTTTCAGCAATACAAATATCCAAGACAATTCCAAATGGTTTACAATGGAAAACATTATCCACCTCCAGAGAAAGAACCAATGGAGTCTGAATACAGATCAAAGTGTACTATTTTATACTTGATTTTTTTCATGTTTTTTGTCTGTTTTCTTTCACAACAGAACTAATATGGAAGTATGTTTTGCATGATTGCACATGTATAACCTATATCAAATTGCTTGATGCCTAAAGGAGGGGGGTAAGGAGGAGGAAGGGAGAGAATCTGGAACTCAAATTTCGAAAAAATGAATGCCAGAAATTGCTTTTTTACATGTAATTGGAAAAAGATAAAATGATAATTTTATAAAAAGTTAGAAAAGCATTTTGGAAATGTGATGGCAGTTAGTCTTCAAGTATTTGAAAATCTGTTACGTGACAGAGAAATCAGTCTTAAATACTACTTGGCCCTAGGAAGCACAACTATGAATAGTGGGTACAAGCTGCAAATTTAGGTTTGAATTAGGGAAAATTTTTCCAATAATCTAAAGGTGAAAGGGGTTCTTGCAGTGCTGGATTTCCCTTCACTGAAAGAATGAAAATAAGGGTAGTTGACCACTTTTCAGGTATTTTATGAAGAGAATTAAATGACTGGGCTGACTAGACACTGAGATTTCCTCCAAAGCTGAAATTGTGATTTTGTGAGTACCAGTGTCATACTTGGACTGTCCATCTGTCTTTACTCTCTCTACATGACTGACTTACATTCCTTTCTGTGTATATTATGTATGTGTATATATGTGTTTGTATGTGTGTGTGTGTGTGTGTATATATATATATATATATATATATATATACACACACATATATATAAAATGCATGCTAACCATGTCTTCTTTTTTTTATTTTGATAACTATATTTTGATCATTGTTTTCCTTTTAATCCTATGTATTTTATTTTATCCATTTATTTTATTTTTTTATTATTTGCTTTTTGGAGGGGAAGAAGGTAGGGAAATTGGGGTTAAGTGACTTGCCCAAGGTCACACGCGGCTAGTTTTTATGTTAAGTGTTTGAGGCCGAATTTGAACTCAGGTCTTCCTGATTCCAGGGCCAGTGCTCTATTTATTCACTGAGCCACCTAGCCACCCCTAGCCATGTCTTCTTAACTGTTCTTGAGTGACCTATAATTTTGTTCTTTTGTAATTATAGTGTGACATATTTCAACCATATTCACATTACCAAAAGAAAAAACTGTATTGAAAGAAAAATATTATAGCAGTTTGGGATGACTGAAAGTACTTGCCAGAACACCATGGGAAACACTTGAGTATACATATTTGTTAGAAAAGTTTGATTTTCTTTTCCATTCTTTTTTTTTAATTGGAGGGAAAGTATCAGGGAGAGAAAACAAATGGTTAACTGAAAAAAATTTTTTTTTTAAGAAATGCAGTATGTCCCTTCTCTCTCTTCTGTGTCCACTTCAATGCCTATTTGCAGTATCTGTCCATTTACTTCCATTTATTTAACACTTCACCAAGCATGGGTACAGTTCACCAGTATTGTGGCCATCTTCCTCCTCTACAAGAATTTATAACTTTGACCTTAATTGGTGAGTTTCCACTTTATCTTGCCTGGAACCACTTTTTAGCCATTTCCAAGCCATGATGCTGTTTCTCTATGTATATTCCCTTCCTATCATTTTACCCCTTTTAGACTTTCCAACTCTAGTTGCCTCTTATATATGATCTTCCTATATTTCCTGAGAAGCAGAAATCATCCTTAGAACCAGGAAGCCGTATGTTCAAGTACTGTCTTTGTGAATGAATGAATGAATGAATGAATGAATGAATGAATGAATGAAAGCATTTATTAAGTACCCCCAATGTGCAAAGCATTGTCTTAAGTGTTGTGTGTTACAAAGAGAAAATTAAGATAAGCCTTATTCTCAAGGAGCTCACATTCTAATGAGTAGGCAAAACATAAGGGAGGCCTTGGCCACAAATCAAATGGAAAGCTCTTATGGTCTGTAGTTGTTCAGTTGTTTCAGTCATATCCAAATCTCCTCAACCCCATTTGGGGTTTTCTTGGCAAAGATACCGCAGTGTTTTGTGACTTCCTTCTCTAGCTCATTTTACAGATGAGGAAATTAAGGCAAATAAGCAATTTTCCCAGGGTCACACAGTTAGTAAGAATCTGAGGCCATATTTGACCTCAGGAAGATAAGTCTTTCTAACTCCAGGTCCAGCACTGTCCACTGTACCACCTAGTTGCCCTACAGTCCTTAATGTGCAGTCAAAAACAGATGGTAATGCACCTACCTGGCGAGATTCTTGTAAGTAAATGAGATATTTGTAAAGTGTTTTTAGTAAAGTACCTCTGGCATTTTTTGTTGTTCATTCATTTATTCACATTCAACTCTTTGTAACTCCATGGACCATAGCATTCCAGGTCCTTCTATCCTCCTCCACTATCTCTTGAAGTCTGTCCAAGTTCATGTTCATTGTTTTATTGACATTATCTATCTCATCCTATGTCATCCCCTTGCCCTTTTGCCTCCAATCTTTCCCAACATTAAGGACTTTTTGAATGAGTCCTATCTTCTCATTGTGTGGCCAAAGAACTGAAACTTAAGCTTCAGTACTTGATCTTCCAACACTCAATTAATTTTTTGTTTTGTTTTGTTTTGCTTTTTGGAGGGGAAAATGCAGGGCAATTGGGGTTAAGTGACTTGCCCAAGGTCACTCAGCTATTAAGTGTTAAGTCACATTTAAACTCAGGTCCTCCTGACTCCAGGGCTGGTACTCTATTCACTGTACCACCTAGCCACCCCAATTAATTTCTTTAAGTATTGACTCATTTGATCTCCTTGTTGTCCAAATGACTCTCAGAAGTCTTCTCTAGCCCCACAATTTGAAAGTGTTCATTCTATGGTGCTTAGCTTTCCTTATAGGCAACTCTCAAAGTCATACATTGAAATTTAGGGGGAAAAAAAATCACAGCTTTGACCATATGCATTCTTGTTGGCAAGGTCATCTCCTCCTCTCTCCCCCTCCTGTCTCTCTCTCTCTCTCTCTCTCTCTCTCTTTCTCTCTTTCTCTCTCTCTCTCTCTCACTCACTCTCAGCATGCTGTCCAGATTTGCCATAGATTTCCTTCTAAGGAGTGTCTTTTAATGTCATGGCTGTAGTCACTTTTGAGCCAAAAAATGTAAAATCTGACCCGGCTATATCTTATTCCTTCTCTGCCCCCCTTTTTAATTCATTTGTTCCCTCCCTTTAAAACTTCACAGAAAGATATGGACAATAGGGAGCCTTCATCCACATGATCTTTCTATCATGAAGTCAAATTCTCTTGAATATACTGGGATCTCGATTAATACATACTCAATAGTATTCCATGTATTCCTACAATCAACAGGCTGTCAAATGTGAGAAGTCCCTGAAGTATTTTTCAATTTGGACTCTGCTTGAAGTTCTCCATGATCATAGCACAAATACTTTTCTTATGCTTCAGTAAAGATTAGATGATGTTTGAATAAAGTTACCTTTTTAATCAAATCTTACCGAGGAATCTTATATCATCTAAATATAGACATGGGTAACAAGGCTTTAGGGCAGCCAGATGATGGGCCTTGTAGTCTGGAGGACCTGAGTTCAAATCTAGCTTCAGACATTTACTATCTATGTGATTCTGAACAAGACAGTTAACCCTTTTTGCCTCAGTTCCCTCATCTGTAAAATGAGTTGGAGAAGGAAATGGCAAAAGATTCCAGTATCTGTGCCAAGAAAACCCCAAATGGGATTACAGAGAATCAGACATGACTGAAACAACCATAACAAATACCACCACCTTGTTAAGGCTATAGTTTAAAAAATATAGATGGTAAATGCTTTAGTTTAAAAAAAAATTCATCAAGCAATTATATATTCTCAATACCTTTGAGTCCAACAGAAGATGTGTCTACTACAGAATATCATTTATGAAAATCCTGTTTCCTCTCATATTTTCACCAAGGATAGGTGCATAGATCATTATCACAAATATTTTAAAGAGATGAAAAAGGGAGCAGATCGACTGTTCCATATTTATTAGTGCCTCCTCAATCACTTTTTTTTTCCAGTAGTAATATCTGATTTTTTACTTCCAGATGTCTTGAGGAATGGAATGATTTTTTTTCTTTTATATTAATGACCAATTATTAAACTGAGGTTAAGATTTTCCCTCCCTATTTCCTCATACCTGTAGGTTATTCAGTCAGTCTCTAGTCTAAAGGATTTTGCTGACAAATGAAATTGCCCAACCCTCAGCTAGCATGCTTTTCAATCCTGGGTGGAACCTCACACAACTAACTAGATAACCTTACAAACAGAATCCAATTGAAGCAAGATCTTGCCCTTAAGAGATAAGCCCCTGTGTCCTTGGGACCTTCCATTAAGATTTAGGGCGAACTAGTTTCTGAAGGAGAAAACCAACCAGAATAATATGGGTTGAGATGGATTCTTTTGTCCTGATTGGTAGAGGCAGCTCAGACTCAAGATTAGTCCCTTCTCAGCAAAAGGAGCTGAAGACTTTTTGCCCACCTCCTCATTAATACATCCACCCTTCATTGATTATTAACCAATTAGAGATGATTTTCTCCCTCAGGTACACTCCCTTTTCCAAAGGCTATTTAAGCATTGAATGTTCTCCAGAGGGCATCTTTGGTTTAGGAGAGAAGGCCAATGACCATAATCTTATCAATTTTTTCTACTTATAATTCATAAACTGATAGTAATTACCCAGAAACTACATAATTTGGACTTTTCTTTCAAACCCTTAGACTTTTCATTCATCTCAGTAACAGTAGTCAAACTACATAAAAACAAGGACAAATATTTAATTGTAAATACTAGCCTATGTTTTTTTCTATACTTAATTAACAGTTTGGTCAGTCTAGGTTAACTATCAATATAGTGTGCATATATGTCACTTTTCAAGACTTTAATAAAATTGATACTGAGTTTATTCAATTTATGGAAAAGACTTAGTAAATAAATCAAGGACATAGAAAAGGGAAAAGAATTAAAGTAACTGACATGAGAAGTAGTAAAATCAATTTTTGTAAGAGGACCAAAGAAAAAGAATCAGCTTTTAGGATCAAAGAAAATACTGCCAAGAAGATGCCACAAATAACCAATTACTAAACCCATTCTTGGAAAGTCCCAAGAGGCTTGATATCCACCCTTCAATTAGCGTTGAAATAAAAATCACAGCACTTTGCAGTATGCATAAATATAACCTACTTTACAAGAAAACAAAGGAAATGGCTCAGGGGATTGGAGTAATAGATTGTGGAACCTTTAACCTCAAGGTCATGTCACTGAATTTGGCTCAGGTTTGTTTATCCAATAATTTTTAGCAGATTCCAGCTGTTCTGTTATATACAGTATGGGAAGTGAATTGACCTCCATTTAATCTTTACCACAAAGCTGTGTGTCTATTCAACAAAGTATCCCAGTAAAGCTATTGGAATCTAATTAGAGAGATTAACTATTATTGAGCATTTTTTCCAGTATTAATCTAAAAAGTCCTTGAGTAGAGGATATGAGAGAATATAATAGAAACATCATCAGCTGTGGTTCTGCTGATTACTAAGTCATTCTGGCAATAGATAAGAGATTATTTCTCTCTGAGGTAGGCAGGACAGAGGAGCATGAAATTCAATTACATTTAAGTATGTAAGAGTTCCAAACTACAACTCACCTTCTTCAAAAATGTGATAAAAATTATAAATTAGTAATTACTTTTCAGAATCTTTAGTATTGTATTGGGTTTTTTAATTAGCTGCTTTCTAGTTTTTTTTAATTGCTTTTCTACTAACTGATTTGCTCTTTCTCTACTGATATGAATATTTATAGTTATAATTTTTCCCCTTAAGGACTACTTTGGTATGGTATATAACTGCAACTATTTTAAATGAAATTTTCTATCTTTCCCACGATTTGCTTGATGGTTGCTTTGTTTAGTTTATATTGTCATAGTCATCATGTGTAATGTTTTCCAGGTTCTGCTTGCTTCACTTTGCATTTCTTCATATTTGTCTTCAAATACTTAGGCACTGTTTGGCTCTGTCTTCCAATGTGCTTTAGATGAAATAGTAGATACAATAGCATATGGTGATATAAGCCCCTGTGCTTTCTGGGTGCTGGTCTGACACTGTGCCCTACCCAGGGTACTGGAATATTTTGCTTTCCTTCTCCCAAGGCTTACTTCCACTCTTAAGTTTTTGCAGGATTCTGATAGTCTTTTTGTCAGATCAGATGGACAAGCTTATAGCTATTCTTCTTTTCTTTATTCTTCCTCCTTGAGATACAGGGAGTCTGTGGAATACCTGGGTCCTCTAAGCCCTCACACAGTACCATCTTCTGACAATTTTCCTTCCCCTTCTCCAAAATTTTTTTAAATTTCATTTTTATTTTCAGGTCCAAATTCTCTCCCTGCTTCCACCCCCTCCCCACCCACTTACTGAAAAGAAATATTATACCCATTATAGATATGCCACGCAAAATATATTTCCACATTAGCCAAGTTGCCAAAGGAAAAAAAAACAAGAAAAAGAAAGTAAAAAAGATGCTTCAATCTGCACTCAGGGTCCATTGGTCCTATCCCTGTAGTTAGATAGTATTTTCCATCATGAGTCCTTTGTACTGAATCACTCTATTGATCAAAGTAACTAAGTCATTAGCAGTTGATTATTACAACAATACTACTACTAAGAACAATGTTCTCCTTTTTCAGCTCTTTCCATCAACTCATAAAAGTCTTCCCAAGTTTTTCTGAAACTATCCCCTTCACCATTTCTTATAGCACAATAGTACTCCATCACCACCATACACCACAACTTATTCAGCCTTTACCCAACTGTAATAGTAATGGGAATTTGAAGATATTCATAATAAGCTTTAATAAGCCTAAGGGAATTTGAAGACTTTCCCTGCTTTGAAAATATACCCTGCCCCCTAAAAGGCTGAATGTAATCACATGGAGCCTGTGGTGGGAGTTTGCTGAAGGGTAGAAGAGACCCCAAAGGAAGCTGGGAGTCAGAGCAGCCAAACATGGTGGGAGGAGAGGATGCATCTGAGGGAGACAGTTTGGCTTGTGAGTAAACACTGGCGTTTGCCACTTGCTGTGACAGCTAGACTTTTGTTGGTTTATGGGAAGGTCAAAGGATGCTGTGGCTCTCTGTTATGTGGTGCTGCATTAACTTCTATGTTGCTATAATGGATTCGGTTTCCTGGTACTGGGATTTGGTTTTCTGGTGACTGAACAAATGTTTTGCTCCTGTCTTACAAGTGGAGAGTCTGTTATATTTTGCAATCAAGAACTATGCTAGTATATTTATAGTGACTGCTGGAGCTTTGAATTTTGCATTGGCACTATTTCAACTGATAGGCATCCCCTCAGTTTTCAATCCTTTGCCATCACAAAAAGTGTTAAGTATTTTTGTACATATAGTTCCTTTTCCTTTTCCTTTTATCTCTTTGGAGCACAGACCTTATAGTGGTACTTCCAGACTAAAGAGTATGCACAATTTTAGAGCCCTTTATGCACAGTGAAAAATTTTCTCCAAAATGGTTGGTTCAGTTCCCAACTCCAAAGGTATATTAGTGTTCCTATTTTTCCACATCCTCTCTAGTATTTATCATTTTCCTTTTCCGTCATGTTAGTCAAATCTGACTGGTGTGAAGTAGTACAACAGAGTTGTTTTAATTTGCATTTCTCTAATTATTAATCACTTAGAGCATTTTTTCATGATTATTTAGATCTTTGATCTTTTTCTCCCGAAAACTCACTATTTATCAATTGCTTCCCCAACATCTTTTTAAGACAATAAGCTGAAAAACTGCAGCAGCTCTCCTTGGGTAAAAGAAGTTTCCTCATAAGGAACTAGTCTGTACTTATGGGAATGCCAATAATCTCTGAAGTTCCTTATAGCTCAAACTCTTCCACAGTAATGAAATCACAAATCTAAACAGAATGTTTCAATATTTATATTTCAAAGGAGCTATCATACATCATTGATTTAAATGCTTTATCCAATGGTGTAGAACTGTACTCAAGCACTCCTTTCATCCTATATAATTCTTTTCCATGTATTCCCAAACATCTCCACAGAGGCACTATCCACAAAATCTCCATTAAAAGGGGCGTAGAATCCAAACAGAAGCTGAAGAAGAACCTCCTCTACAAGTGCTCTCCTCTCCCAACTTTTGTTTAAAGACTTCTCACAAGGCAAATTGTGGTAAACAAGCAGCAGAACTCAGGCTCAAGGTAAGCAAAAACTTAAAAGCAATTTAGAAACTCATTTTATTTCTGAATTGCTTTAAAGTTTTTCCTTACCTCAAGCCTGAGTGAGTTTGCTACTTTCCAACTTTCACTTATGGCTCCTGGCTCTACAATCTAAGTCTCTTCTGTGTGAGAATTCTTCAAATACTTGAAGATAGCTCTAAGTCTTCTCTTCTCCAAGCTAAACATCTTTTTTCCCCAATATGATACTGAGGGCCTTTGAATTCTAGGGCTGCTTCCAAACACAAATAGTCATGTATACTAACATCAATATTCTTCTGAAGAAGCAAAATGTCTGCACACTCTCCTAAAGAGATTACCACAACCTCCAGAACATTGAACTTCAGTCGAAATAATGGATAAAGTCGAGATTCAATTTATACAGTAAGTATAAGTAGGCTGTATATATTTCCTATTAGCAGAAAATATATGAAAAAATATATGATCTGGTCATGTAGTAAGAACAAGAGGAAAAGACAGCCTTAGTACTGCAGTTTGTTTATATTCATTACAATTATGTGCTTTTAGGTATGTAAAAGTATGGCAAATCTTATACTAGTCTGTCTGTAAAAAGCCAAACCACATTAGTTAACAACTTTTCCCCATGCAAATGTATTCCTCCAACTGGTCAAACATAATACTACTATATACTAATAAAACTATGCTTACTTGTGATAATAGTATTAGTTCCTATTTCATTTCTCTCTACCCTTTCCGCAGGAATATGCATACACTAAAACTATACTAAAAACTGAAGTTTGCATTACTGTATTAAACAGTTTAAAATGAAGTCCATCAACACATGAGAGAAATAATTTTCTTTCAAAACATTAGCAAAGATGGTTTGCTTATAAAAATGACCATTATAGAAAAAGTTCACAGAATATCCCAGTTAGCAAAGTCCACATGTATTTGGCTTTTGGTTAATAAGACAAAACCTATAGAGTTTCTTGGTGCTTTAAAATTTCTTTTTTTTTTAAAGGCATCACAGGAAAGATCTCTTTTCTGTGGTCCTTTTGGTTAGAAAGTCAGCAGATGTCTATCTGGTCTAAAGGGAATTACTTTTTCTCAAGAGAAAACAGCTTAAATAGGAAAAGAAAAGCCATATGCTGACTATGCAATGCTTAACAGATGAAGTAGAGAAGCATGTATTACAATGGAAAGCTGGAGGGTTTGACTAACTCAAATTACTTTTCTTTAAAATTCGATGTAATTAACTAAGATTAATTTACATATTAAATTTAGGTTGTATAAAAGGACTGACTTATTAACCACACAGGACAAAAAAAGAGGAATGATAAATTTAATAATCAATGACAGTATATGAAGGAAAACAGACCAGTTAAAATTATTCTTAAAACATACATCACTCTTAACTGGCCTAATTCCTAAGAAATTTACAACACTGCTTAGAACATTTAATTTAAAAGCTTAAATTTGACGCACTTTGATGAACTGCAATTTTTCTTCAATAATGATACTTGGTCACAGAAATCTATTCTCAGTTTTCCAGTCTGATTATACTACTCAAAGTTCATGGGATTTTTAAATACAATACAAAATTCCAAATAAACATTTCATAACCCTTTCTCTCTCTGCCTTTATGTGGACTCTCAACACCTCAAAAATCTAAATTTTATCAAGAGCTAGCAGATATTCTTTCAAGCATCACTGAATAAATTTTAGTAATTCTGCCAAGGTACTGTTTCAAGTCAGAATAGTGCAATAAAATGGAATATCTAAGGAACACCAATAAATTTTTTTTCCCTGTGGCACAGATAATACTTCATGAGCATTGTTGAGTTATAGTGCTTCTATGAACTATGGTCTAAGCTAGTTTTAACTTTTTTTTTAATATAACCTGATTATATTTTTAAAGGATAACCAATAAATACAACCTTTTTCTTGATTTCTAAAAGTATAGACCAAGATCATTATTCTGAAAAAAAATTTTAAATATTACATTTTAGAAAATATTTGATACCAACAGAAATTTTGCTTGTTGATACAGCTGTAAAATATGGTTTGAAAAGCAAATAAAATACTAATTAATGCATTTAAAAGCTTGGCCAACACCTATGTTTGAAACTTGCATTGCCTAGAGACACTTGTTAACGTCATTCCTTTGGGATATCCACTAAAATTTTTAATATGTCTTAGTCTTCCTCTGAGTCCTTGGGCAGAAAAAAAAAAGAAAGTATATTTTGAACTTCTTCATACCTATGCCAATGAAACATTTTTTAAAATAGTCTAATATACTGAGAAAAAATACTTTGCCTATGGATTCAATAGTTGGCTCTGCTTTCTGGGCTTAACTCATTCTCTTTGGTTCAATGATTTTTCTAATTTACAAAGTTTGGTGCTACCATTTGACAGACAGACCAGAACAATATGGTTCATGGTGACTGTACCTTCCACCTCAAATTTTGTTTTAGTCACTTATTACTTCATTACCAAAAACAATAACCTACAAATCAATGAGGCACGATGATGAAAAACTGAAATACAGTGGCACTCAACCTAGAACAAGGAAACAAATATTGAGAAAATGGGTGCCCATTTCCAACAATCTGGTTTGGAAGGGTGAAAATGAACTCTTAAATAACAGTTACACTAATTAAAAAATATATATTTGTAGTGTATGTGGGAAATGATGGGACGAATTTTGTTTCCACATAATTAAAAGTACTCCTATTTTCGAGGGATAGGAGAATGTGGATCAGAAGTGACTGGTTCTAATCAGAGCTGTGATCTAGCAGAGTCAGGCTTCTGATCAGGTAGGGGGTTAGAAGCTTGTATGCATGCTTGATGCTATCTGAAGGGAGTATGACAGTGGGCAGTTCAGGATGTTGCACCTAGCCAATGGAGAACAAGGCTGGAAATTCCAAAGGAAGCAGTATAAAAGGGCTCACTATTTGTCTGAGTCCGGTTATTCCATTAAGGGAGCTACCCATCTATTCAGAAAGAATACATGTAAAATAAAAAGTGAAAACTTTCCCAGCTTTCCAATGAATATTGTTTATTCCTAGACTAAGTATATTTCTAACATGTATCCTAGTCAAGTCATTTTTTTCAAATAAAGAGACCACTTTCTAGGTTTCTTCAATTAGATGTTCTTACCTCATCTGTTCAATAATACTCTCCTTATCCACATAAACCACCATTCTTAGAAATTATATTGATGACTAATGTTACCTTAAAACACTCTGAAAATGAAGAACGTGTTGATTATTTATGTACAGTGAATAATAAATTTTGATCGTTAGGAGATTAATAATATTTTGCAAACAACAACAAACCAAGGGCTAGCATTTATGTAATACTTTAAGGTTTGCAAAGTACTTTATATATGTCATTTCATTTGATTTTCCCCAAAATCCTGCATGGTAAGCGTTATTTTGAATCTTCATATTTTAGATGAAGAAATGAAATGGGGTAAGTGACTTACCCTGAGTCACCAAGTCAATATGTGCAAGACAGGAGTTGAGATTAGGACTTCTTTATTCTAAGTCTAACTACTCTAACTCTTACAACACCATATTGGAAAATAGCTAAATGAATGTCCCAATTAGCATTACTAAATTTGAGTGTTTTTTTTTATGAAAGGGATCTATAAGTTTTAGAAGTTACGAGAAAAATACTGTCATATAATCCTATCTAATACTGTGTGCTAGCTGATCTACAAACATGTCAGGTGAAGGGTACTGTTAAGTGTTTTAGCTTGAGAAAAAAATGTACAGATTAAAAAAACAAACTTTATTGTACAATAATTGCCTCTTAAAGGCCAAATTACACAATGTAAATTTTAAAATTTCTGTTCACTAAAGGGCTTTTGGATAGAGTCTTTGATCACTAGAACTAAAACCCAAGATGTTTTACAGGAAAAGGACATCTGTAAGTTAAGCAGCTTCAATGCTACTATTGTCACTTTCATACCAACTTTTTTAAGATTCTGACAATGAGAAATAATTGAGAAAAAGTAGTATAAAGAGAGAAAGATAAGCAGAGTGAGACAGAGAAATTCAAGATATTCTTTCTGATTTACAAACTTTGTATATTAGACAAACTATAATTTCAGATAGCAATGGTTTCAAGATTTCCTCTTCTTTTACCCTTTGCCCATACCCTCATCCTTTTATGACATTCTGTCAAATCACTTTTGTCTACTAAGACTAAATTCTAACTGTCTAGCCATCCTTGGGATTTGTGTTATGAAATATTACCTCACAATGTAGTCTGTCTAAATCCTCCAGGACAGGATCTAAATTACACTCTACAGAAAGTAAAACACAACCAATCTATAACTTAGTAGGCAACTCTTACCCTGAGGCTCACTCAGAGAAGCTATACAGAATGCCCCATGGCCACAAAGAGAATATTTATATTTAAAATATAAATGATTTCTGAAAGCCATAACGTATTTTTATTAGGTGCTCAAGTCTCCTAACTTTCAAACCATACTTCAATTTTAAAAATTATTTAAAAGGAAAAAAAAGGTTAGATTTGTTTAAACTACTATGATATAACTCTGGTCTCAGGCTCTCCCCCAACCCTAATCCTTGAACCTGTTTCTCAACCTTAGTTTAGGAGTTTTACTTGAATTTTTTATTTATTTTTGTTTCATTTATTTACTTATCTATTTTTTTCCCTTCTCTTCTATTTTCACTCAAATAGTTTTTTCAAAATCTTCACTCTTTCCCGACCCTCAAGTTTACATGTTTATTACTTTAATTTGTTAGTATGACTTTTCCTAAGACATATTTCTTTGCTTTGTTCTTTATTCTTTGTTCACAAATTCTTTTCCTTTACTGTTTATTTTGAAATTTTATTCTCTTCTTCTTGATCTCTATACTTTTATTCTTTAACTTTGTTTAGCACAAGAGATTTAAAGGTTCTGAAGCACCAGATTTAAGATCCTTCTTCAAATAAGTTTCTATGTTATTGCCTTTATTGATCTTGCCAGGTTATCCCCTTTTTCTGTTCTATCTCAGTATCAATCTGTGACAGAAGTAATCTTACAAAGAAGCAGCATGACATATGAGAAATGATCGTCTCCCAAATTATGTGGTCCAATTTTACCTCCTGCCCTTCCCAAAATTTATTCTCCTCAATTTCTGTGCCATGTCACTTGTGTATCTATCCCCTTCCCACACCCTTTCAGTGGCAGCTCCCTCTTGGGAACTCACACATTCCTTCTTTAGGGTCACGAGACTGAAAAAAGATGGGAATAGGCAACAATTGAGGGACCGTTAATAGGCACACTGATCCACTGTTGGTAAAGCAGTGAGCAGGTCAAATCATTCTGGAAAAACATTGTAGAATTATGCAAATAAAGTCACTAAAATATCCATACTGCTGACACCAAAAAGAAAGGCACCACACAAACCAAAATAATCATAGTAGCACTTTTGTAATAGATAAGGAAACAAATCAACTGAGAAATGGAAAAACAAATCCAGTCAGATGACTGAAATACTGTGTTATAAAAAATGAGAAACATAACTATCATAAAGAAGCATCAGAAGACTTAAAGTGGTACAAAAAGTGAAGTAAACATAACAAGGAAAACAATATGGAAAATAATCATAATAATACAAATGGAAATAACCAATCAAAACTGAATGCTGATAAATTACAATGGCCAAGCTTGATCTCAAAAAAGACATTTGCAAAGACACCTTCCTCTACTTCTTTGCTGAACTGGGGAACAATAGATGCCATGTTTTATTGTTGATGTGTTGGTTGGTCCTGTTGAACTTTTATTTATTATTTAATATCTTTTTTTATTCTTTATTATAAGGAATGACTCCCTGGAAGAGGGAGAGAGATGTTAGGAAATTTGGGTAACGAAAAAAAAAAGAAATCAATTTTTAAAAATTTAATGGAAGAAACTTAATTTTACTTCTGTGGAAAATGACCATTAGAATGTTGTTCCTGCATATTGCTCAAAGAGCTTATCTGGCAGTTAGCTGGAAAATACTCTCCCCAACATCCTCCCTCCTTCACCACCACTGTCACCACCACCACCACAACAGGGAGGCCTCACTTGACACTGGGACTAGCTCAGTTAAAACTCACTGAAACTGGTTTTGTGATCCAACATGTCTGCTTATGCTTACAAGCTATGGGGAACTATGACCAAATAACGTAAAAAGAAAAAAAGGGGAATAGAGCACAGAAATGTGGTGAATGGTTGATAAGCAAAGGCCAAGAGTCACTTGGGTGGTTTAGGAATTCCAGATAGGCTGTAAATCCTGTGTACCCAACCAATGGGGAACAGGGAAGGGAAATTCAAAAAGGATAAAATGCTATGTAGTTGCCTTAAATGGGTGTGCCTACTTGTGAGTCGCCCATTCTATGTAAGAAGTATAAATAAAACTCCTTCAATTCTTGCTAAGACATTTGTTTCTTACACTTCTACTATAAAACACTCAAAGCTCCCTCAAGGGCTTCATCTATGCTTAATCCACAAAGGCTCACAGACATCTGATCTTCAAAAATTTCCTGTTATCATTAATGTCTGACATATTCATTCAATTCTTATTTCAATGAAATCTAATCAAGGAGACTTAAGACAGAGATCATGCACACACATTTGGATGCTGAGTGTAATCACTACAATAATGTAAAAATTCTTAGAAAATGCCAAAGGCTGCTCCAAATAAAAATCAAAATAAAAGATTTTTAAATGTTTAGGTATCACATGTAATAACTATCAAAATTACTTAAGCCCACATAGTACCACCCAAATAGCCTGTAAACTGTAAGAGGGCAAGGACTGTGTCTTTTTTTTTCCTCAAGCAATTAAATGTTTGGCGTATTAAATTACAATGCTAAAGTTCTAGACGGATTTAATGTCAGATGCATCATATG
>CM053600.1:62831907-62850340 GCA_028646575.1 Pseudocheirus occidentalis
ACAGTATTTTTTTTTATGAATATGTTGTGCTTTCCCATTAAGATTACAAGGTTCCTGAGAGCAGAGACTTGCAGTAGAAATTGTATAAGAATACATATTTTATAAGCCTTAATGCCTGCTATAACCATAGAAGTAATAAGAGCTTACAATTACACAGTATATTAATATTCATAAAGGGATTTTTTATAACAATCCTACAGAACAGACAGTACATATAATAAATCTTATCCTAATTACGTATGAGAAAATCTGGCTCAGATCCAAGAGTCAAAACTACAGCCTGGACCAAGGCCTTCTGGTTTACTCCCTGGGGGAGGGGGGTATAGTAGTGGGGAAGAAAGGGGAAGGCAATTGGGATTAAGTGATTTGTCCACAACTATTAAGTATCTGAGGCCAAATTTGAATCCAGGTCTTTCTGACTCCAGGACAAGTGTTGTATTCACTGCACCAACTAGCTGCCCCTTCTGATTTATTCTTTAAAATATTTCTGAATAAATGCTCCCAAGTATAATTTCAAAACATGATTAATGAAAAAAAGATGTAACAGAGAGAAAGATTAATGATTCCAAAATCTCCTTGGGGTAGTTACTCAACGTTATATATAAATCAGTTACATACAAAAATTAAGTTTAAAATAGTCATCTGGAATTCCAAATGTATTTCCCCATAGAAACACTATGTTTATGTACTTATGTAGGTATGATGGTTAGCTCCCCATTTCATCCGACAAAAGCTTATTTAAACTCATTATTCAGATAGATAGAGAGATATGAAATATAGTACTGTAGACTGTTAAAATTAACTGAAATAAAAAAGAAACTGAGGAAAAAGTTACCAAGCCATCTATGATTTAATTTGCAAAGCTAGTATCTCCATACCAAATCAGGTCACCTGACTCCTCAGAGTTCAGAGACAAGGAGTGATTTACAGAACTGATTTTATAACAGGAAAGAGGAATTTTTAAAAGGCAGAAACTTGTTTGGAACATAACTGAATAGGATAAGGCAGGTCAGCTGACTAATTAGCTTCTCCCAGGCTTTCTTAATCCTGTCCAGAAGTCCTTTCCTTGCGGGTGATACCCTTTGTAAACAGAAAGTATACTGGGAAAGAGGAACTTGTGCTGAAAAGTTAATAGTCATCCCACTACCTTTCTTCGAAGAGTCCACCAAGACATCAAGCAAAAAAGGTGGCTTATCCTCTAAGACTGGAAAGAGGAAATTAACTCCTAACTAATTTTTCTCTAGTTGCCAGAAAAGGGACCGTAGCCTCTGGTCAACCCTTGTTTCTGATGGAAAGGGACATTTAGCCTTTTGAAAAACCTTATAATTTTATGATTATTTTATCCTTCTAAATTATATGTTACTAAATCACAAAGTCTTATCAATCTACCTATTCACTAAATTTATAGGTAACCTAGACTAAAGAAACTATCTATGTTAGTCTGGCTTAGCTGTTATGGCCAGCTTTTCCTAAAGAAGTGATTTTAATCCTATAATCAAACTAAACATAAATCAAAGTAATCAATATTGATTTCCTGTTGAAGAACAGAGGTATCAAAATCACAGGGTACAAGTACCTGCAAAATTCCCAAGAGCAGAAACCAGATTAAAATGGAACTGGGAAACGTTTAACAATATAACTATAAATACAACACAGATAATGTTAATTTGTAGTTTGCGAAGTCAATATGTAGCTCATAGGGATCCATTTCTATTTGAGTTTGACACTACAACTAATAGACCTTAAATGCCAATGCTTCTATGGGAAAACAAATTCACATTCCAAATTGAGGCACCACCAATCCACATCATTCTGTTGCAAAATGATTAGGGCCACCTCTAACTGCAAGTCACTGGTAGTTACTAACACAGCCTGGAGTCTTTGACTTCAGCAAGGTGGCCACAGTTGACCGGTAGCCAGGCACAAAAACAGGAATCTGGCTTGTATAAACATTTCAGGACACATCATGGTTCCAGGTTCTCCCCTAATAAACAATTTTAATTTCTTCTGGGAGTAAAAGGAATTGGCCCCTTTGCTTCCCTTTCCACTGCTACTACTTGTTGGTTCTAATCAATGTTTATTTCCTTTCCTGGTACACTATGGAAAAGGATATAGTTCCACAGCTTCTTCCCTATGTTCCCATTTCATAGTCTTTTTTTTCTTTAAGAACTCCCAAGGTAATTTTTTGACAAGAGAAAACAAGAAATAACTAAAAAGTTCCTTCCTATGTCCACTTCTTTTTTTCCACCTTAATAGGGTCAGCACAGAAAATTATATACAGATGCTAGTGATAGATCTCTCTACCCAAGGAAACAAAAGTTGATTTACATTTCAAAGGAAAGACAAATAAATTCTGGGGGCAGGGATTAGAAAGTAGGATATACATTGGTGGGAGCTGATGACTTCTTAAGTTCTTTCCAACTCAGAATCTATATTCCTATAGCTTCTGCAAGATTTGACTAGTAATGGGATATAAGAGAATTTGTGGGCATAATAGAAGGTAAAGAAGGACTTGCTTTGGGTGTCTAGTCTTTGATTTAACCTTTACTACCTCCATACTTACCACTGAAGACATGATTTTTGGATAAACCAAGAATATACGGCACAAAACCCAGCAAAGGAAGAGAGAAATTCCAAAAAGCAACAAAAAGGAAAATTCAAATAGAAGCAGCCAGAGGAAAGGAGAAGTCCTGTAGATGCCCCAATTTTCTGAGTGACCATTAATATATAAAAATATATGTAAATGATATGTCACCTATATTACAGTAACACACAAACATCCCCAAAATGTAACAAAATAAATAATCCCTTCCACTTCATTCATTGTCCTAAAATCATAACTTTAAAGCTGAAAAAGAGCTTTGAAGTCATAGTCTAACCTTCTCACACTCTACAACTGTGGAAATTGAGGCCCAAAAAACTAGACTGACTTGCCCAAGGTCATCCAAGTACTTAAATTAAAGCCTTATGACTACAAATACTTTCCACTAAACCACTTTATCTCTCAAGGGTAGACGGGGAAGCATGATGGTAAAAGGCAGGATCCAGAATCTTTAAAGGTACCCTAAACTTTAATGGAAGGATCCCAAAGTGACATTGGGGGAAAAGTATGAAATTGCCTATACTTGTCCTGTAGCTTATATAGGTAATTGTCCTATAGCTTAATGAATAAAGGAAGATTTCTTAAACTATCAAATTGATATTGTTTAATCATTCTAAATTATTTCCTTTAAACTATCTTTTCCTTGCTAAAAGTATAAAGGTAATAGAGTAAAACTCTTGGGACATCTAAAATCTTACTAAAATGAATCATTCTATAGAGTCAAGTTATCACTTCAAAAACCAATTTCTCTTCTTTTAAAAATATACCATATGTTTCCTTATATTCTTAAAAGCACAGTGAACATAATTTAATCTACTCTTTATGACTGCAGGGTTATCATCTGAACATCAATTACTATGGTCCCAAAGTGATGCCCTCAGGACTTAGCTGAATATGTGAAGCTGTTTACTTTTACATCAAATTGCCTGGCTAGGACAATTTTGGAGTTCTGTCTGCTTCTTGGAGTTTTTGTGACTCTTCCCTTACTATCAACTGTAACTTCTGCAGTAGTCAATGTGCTTGCCTCTATCATACTACTATGGATCTGGAAATTGTATATTCAAACTTTTTCGAAGAGTTAAACACTAGAATATTTGGAACTCAAAAGCTTGTGGAATTGAATGCTGTAAACTAAAAGTATATTTTTTTGAAAAAGAAAAAAGTTAAGCACTACAATAATGTCTCTTGCATCTGGGTTCAAAACGCCATCTTACAAAGGAGAGAAAAGAAGATATATATTATGAAAAGAAACAAGTGAACATGAACTCAGAAACATTCAGAAATACTCACAAGATGTTCTGAAATCATAACACAGAAACACATTTAGCTAAAAAAAATCCAAAAATTTTGATATTTTGTAAGATTAGTAATAAGTGGAACTTGTAAAGGTAGTTGAACAGGTCTGAAGAAACATTTAAAATATTTTCCTGAGGAAAAGAGATGTGACTCTGGAAGAGGAACTAGAAAGTAAAAATCAGAAATTAAAGAAAGAAATGGAATAGTGAGATGAAGTCAGGGGCAAAAAGGAAGAAGGAACCCCCCCAAGAGCACACTAATAAGATAAGAAAAAAATGTCTTAAGGTACAAGAAAATGACAAGCAAAATTAATTTTCTTTCATTTAAAAAACAGTTATATACAATACACATTCATTGCTAACGAGCAGAAATGGATTTCATAATGACAAAAAGTTTGAAAGCTACTAATCTTGGGTCTAATTCAATTGTGTGACCCTCAAAGCTGCCTGGGTAACATAAACATTAAATGAACCAAACAGCTCTATCAATGCGGGAAGTGATCAAGCCTCCCCCAAGCTCTACAAGAGGCTTGAGGTACTTAAGATTACAAAATATTGTGGAATTCCTAATATCTCTTATATTTCACATTTAAGCCTAGAATTGTGCCACAGCTAGGTTGATGACTGGAAGCAAGGGAGTCAGATACCTTTTTTAGAAATTTCATTCCTCGGGTTTTGAGCACATTATAAGAATTATTTCATCTTATTAGGAGTTTCAACATTGGCATCACTGAAATATTAAGCATATGGCTTGCCTAAGGAGATAATACTGGTGAAGCTGGGGTGTTTGAGAAGAAATCGCTAAGAGATTTGCAATTATTAAAAATAAGCCCAGAAGTCTGAAGCTTCTGGGTAAACTTTTCAGAGAAGGAATCTGTAATTTTGTAGGTGACCATTTTAAATATGTTAATCTTAGGTGGTAGTGGTCACAAAGCTTAACTATGACCTCTTCTAGCAATGCGCTTAAATAACTTTCAAAGTCAGGTTGGGGAAAACATTCTGCCTCTTCTCGTAGACACTCTTACGTACAAGACTTCTGCTACCACATGAATTTCTTGACATATCATCTACTTTAGCTTAACAAGGTAAAAAGGAGTCTCTAATCTCAAATATCGGGGACAATCTTCCTCAAATACCATGTAATTAAACAACTCTAAGTAAGTCTCATTTGCTTATCACAGTCAGGGTTTTTAGCAATACTCTATTCTTGTTTTAGTATTTCAGTGAATATTCTCCTAGACCCAGACAGGTAACACCATTAAATATGGCCCTAGCATACTGTCTATTGTATGACATGTCACAGGATCAACTCAGTATGAATAATCTCATCACTAGTAGATTGATCAAAAGCCACTCCTCATCGCCTCATTAAAGCTACTAGGTGACTTGGGGGATGGAAAGGAGGCCACTGGTGCTGGCAATGAGTGCTAATAATTTGCAATTTTTAAGCCCTCTATAAATGAACAACTTTTGGTCATCTAAACGTAAAATAAGTACGTACTAGACAAAAAATAAACATAGTGCTGGAAAAAATAAATTGCATTACGGCTGACATTCTTGGGGAAAAAAAGAAACCAAAAGAAAAAAGTTGTTGCTATAAAAAATAACTTGAAAGTTTTCCTAGGAAAGGCAAACAAAGAAGGCACATGTACCTAAAACCAACCAATATTTCATTGAACTCTGAGTGATGTCACTGCAAAGGTCACAATGAGCATAAACAAAAAAGAGCATCATGAAGATAATTTAAGCTTATATACCAATATCTGCTACATGTGTGGCATGATGGACAGAGAATTGGGATCAGAGTCAGAAAGAACTGGTTCCTGTGGTCTCTGATACTTATTGATGATGGAGCCCCAGGCAAGTCATTTAATTTCTAAGTAACTTAACTCTAAGACTAAGCTTTAGAGTTGTTGCCCTGCATTATTATTGGAGAGACAGAAAGATAACTTCATCTGGAGCTCCCAAAAGCAAGGAAATCTCAGGTCTAATCTCTGTAAATCTACTGCATAGGATGAAGAGGTAGAGAAATATTAAGGAAAAAAAAACTTGCTAAGCTATCCCAAACTAAATTAACAGTAATGTATACTGATCCTTAATTATTTGAATGTAAAGGTCTCCACAGGAGAAAATGGAAAAATATTGGAAATCGTGGTTCAGGATTGAGAAATGAAAAATGCCAAAGACTTACAAGAATATTTTTTCAAGAAGATAGAGCAGCATGATGAAAAAATTATGATATGTGAATATAATGGAATATTATTATACCATAAGAAATGCCAAAATATATTCAAAGTGAGTAGGATAAACACTCTGTGAAGACTCCTCAGAGTGGAGAAAGAGAAAGAGAGAGAAGGAAACTATCTCGAAACCAGAGATATTTTGTAAAATCAGACAGATCTGAGTCCTGGTTTCCTAAGAAAATATACAATTCAGGACCCTTCCCCCTCCCTTGCTTTAGTGTTTGCCAAATAAGGACATGTACATTTGGCTATACATGTATATTGGCTATACCCTGTTTGCCTGTTCTTTTTTGAGTTTTTTTTCAAGCCTAGACTGTAAACCTGCCTACCAGCCAATGGGAATAAGGTGTAGTGGTGGGAGGGGGTTTGTCTGAGTTACCTTTAAACCTTGCTTTATCTTCTGTAACACCATCAGTCCCTCCTGGTGGAGGTGATGCCCTCTTCTTGTGAGAACTGAATAAATGCTTCGTTTTTTACCTTGAGACATCTCTAAATTTTTATAAAATTTGGGTAGGGGATTTTTGGGATCTCTACACTTTTGGGGTCCTCACACTTTTTGGGTCCCCATATTCCACACAAAAGGAAACCTTAAAGACCTCTATGAGCTGATGCAGAGTAAAGTGAGCAAAAACAGAACTTTTATATGATTACTATATTAATTTACAATTTTATAAATTTATAATTCATCAAATTTATTTCATAAATAACAAGTTTATAATTTATATCTTCTTTGAAAAAAACACTTTAGAACTCTGATCAATGCAATGACATGCCACAATTGAGAAATGGAGAACAAGAATGAGAAATGGAAGCATCCCCTCCAAGAAATGTGATAGACTTAAAATGCAGAAATAGGACATACATAGCCAATGTGGACATTTGTTTTACTTAGCCGTACATATTTCTTATAAGAGTTCTCTCCCTCCCCCCACCTCTCTCTCTTATCCTCCCTTTCCCCCCTCCTTTTCTTTATGTGTGTTGGGGGAAAGAAACACAATGAAAAATGAAAGCTTGTTCATTTGACAAAAATGATTAATTTTTTTAAATTACAAAATAGAAAACTAAAAGCTATATAAATTAACAAAATAAATATATAAAAAGCTAAGACTAGATATAGCACCACAGGCAAGTCCAGAGGTGGGGAACCTGCATCCCTGTGGCCATTTAGGTCCTTGGGTGGGATCTTTTAACTGAGTCTAAGTTTTACAGAACAAATTCTTCTACTAAGGGGATTTGTTCTGTGAAGTATGGATTCAATCAAAGAGCCACACTTGAGCAGCTACAGGGCCACTTGAGGAGCTAGAGGGCCACACGTGGCCTTGAGGCCACAGGTTCTCCAACCACCAAGCACATCTCTGTAGACTTATTTCTTCAGTTATAAAAATTGACACAGTAATAGTTGTAGCATCAAGCTTGAATGATTGTGAGAATCAAATGATACAACGTAGGTAAAGTGCTGTAAAAACCTCCAACAGTAATTAAATAAACCATAAATGTCAGCTCGTATTTTATATCTACTTATATTTTACATGACTGACCCTGAATTAATAATGCTATTAATACTATACATTTCCAAGTCTGATAGCATGTTTTTGTAATTAAAAATATTTTCATTATCAATACAAAGAAAACTTATGTATTATTTTTCCTGAGCAGAGTATAGGGACTGATATCATTTGTCTCTTGCATACTAACATCCTAATTATTCAAGTTGAGGAATATTTTAAGAGATAGTGTAAGAAAAATTTATCATGCAACTAGGAAATACTGCTTTATGATTCTCTATTTCAATCTGCAGGCAGATGTCAAATCTAACTGGGTCAAAGAAGGGCATTGAATAATAAACCTGAAATGCTGATCAACTGATTTTGACAGTACAATAGGAAAGACAATAGGAATGAAGCTGGTAGCCAGTAAGAACAGAGAAGGAAAAAGATAGAGAACTGGTTCAGTAATGGTCTGATAAACAAATATAACAGACATATGTAGTAGAGACTAAGATATATGGATATAAATATTTACGTTGCCCCAGTTGGAAAAAAAAAAGAGATATAACCCTAAGTACTATTTAAGGGAAATACATTGAAGTCATATGCTCTTTCCATTTTTTTTTTCTGTCTGGAGGGGAGAAGGTAGGAAAATTGGAGCTGTTACTTGTCAAAGATCACACAGCTAAGTTTTGTGTTAAATGTCTGAGGCTGCATTTGAACTTAGGTCATCCTGACTCCAAGGGCGATGCTCTCTTCACTGTGCCACCTAGCTGCCCACATATGCTCTTTCCAATGGAGAAATCAACCCTTGTTTATGAACATTAATTTCCTTTTTTCCTTTTTTTAAAAGACACTTGAATGGAAAAAGTGGGCATAAGGTGACTGGATTATTGTTTTAAGGTACTGTATTCTATTCATTCAACTATCTCTAAAAAAATTTCCTCATTTGCTAATTAGTATTTATTGCTTCCATTTTTTCCCCTACATTTTAAGTCTGCTTCCCTTCTGTGGATGTTTTGTAATTCCTAAACAGGCTGAGAAACAGAAGTTTAGTCTTACAGTATTCTTAAGAATCAGAAGGAACCTCAGTTTCTTTTCTAGATTCTTTGGTGGAAAACATTAAACCTGAAGAGATTTAAATATCCGTTGGTATTTTGTATTATAGCATCTTGTAACATAACCCTATACTAACAAAGTTCACAAAATTACTAACAGCACAAGGGGTCCCAAGTTGTCTAAGTAGCTGACAAACATACAATGAATATTAACAGAAAATTCGGTGACATCTGTCTGAGGGGATAAAATAGTCTTGACAACTAAGTTGTAATCTATCTGCACATCTACATTTTTTAAAAGAATATTTACTTTGTTCTTAGTCTAGTTATTTAAGCTCCATGCACATTTTACTGAATAGAACAGCCCCCAATTATTAACATAAATCCTATAGTGGGCACCAATCCTGTAATTTTTCTGTCAAGAATTTCAATCCACAAGGGTATGTTTGCTAAAAATAGCAACACAGGACCTCTTAATTACATAGTATACATGCTGTTAAATATTGTGTATTGAGTTCTATACTCTCCCCAATACATACTTTTTGAATTAAAACTAAAGAAAGAGCAAAATCATGCTTGTACTCTAAATACTTAGTAAAGTTCACTTGAAATTCTGTCTAAGTGGAATCTAGATATATAGTACAAAATGAATTATCATTTTCCCCCAGCTACTACAAACTTTGTTTGAGTTTGTGTGATATCTGACAACCAATTTTCTCTTACAAGGAAAAGTCTCATTTCCTTGCTGATATTATTGAGCAAGGAATGGTATACAGATGAAAGAGATCACAGTCGAATACATTGCTGTCAAAGTCAAAAAGAAACAAAGGTCAGTAAACTGTACATGACCTTGGGCAAGTCACTATACCCCAATTGTCCTGCCCTCCTCCCTCCAAAAAACAAAACAAACAAAAAAACTGTACATACAGTTCCCCATGGTTCTCATATTAACTTAGAAAATCACATGTGTTTATATATTTATTTTTCTGTTAATATGTCAACACATTAAAATCAGAGAGGAACTTCTTATGAGCCCCAAGTCTGACACTTCTGATCTGGTAGATAGAAAGTTGGCCTCAGAGTCAGGAAAAACTGTATTCAACTACTGATAGCCACATGATATTTGTGTAGTTCTGGGCAAATCACTTAACCCCTCAGTGCCCATAAACAACTTCTGGATTATAATTTTCAGAACAAATACCAATCTATGTTGTTAGGAAGAGGCTGTTCACCAGGAATTCTCTATGACTTAAGAGCTTCACCTTATAACTCCCCTCTCCCCATCCAAAAAACTACATAAAACCATTTCATATTCTTTGACAATATTAGGTATTTAACATGTGTAAGACTTTAAAAATGTGAGGATGTAATTATTAAAGTAGTGAGTCTCTCTATCTCCCTACAAAGAGAATCAGAATTATTCTCCAGTGGCATATATACTTGATATATACAACAGGATGAACATGATACAAGCTACTTGGAAAAACATTACCAGAGTATGGCAAGTCCTAAGGAGAACAGTTACCACAGACAAAGCAACAGAAGATTAAATATCACAAAGGACTGGCAAAACATAGGTTTCTCTCAAGAAGGAGCTCTTCTTTTTGTGGGATCCTTTGTAATGCAAAGGTCCCTTGGTCTGTACAATTAGTCTAGAATCTAGATGCTCAAGGCTATGAAGAGGGTATAAAGCTGTTCTCCTCTAATGCAGAGATTACAGGACTTTGGAGAGAATGATTTGCTGGATGCTGGAAAACTTACTAATCTGCTGAGCCATCAGAAAAATTCCCCCCAACACATGAGCTTCCATATGATGAAAATAAAAAGATTTTTGTCTGGCAGAGTGACCTACCAAAGTCTAACTCTTCTAATGTCTTATTAAGCCATGATGGTGACCCTTGATTTCCAAAGACTATACCATTAGAAAATGGGCTAGAATTTTTTGGCCTGTGCAATTCATTAAGATGATCTAAAAAGACATGACGGGTGTGCAGTCTACATTGTTGGAGATAGCTCCTGGAATTGATGAAATGAGAAATCTTTTGAAGTCATGCACATCAAATACGTATTCTTACAGCATTAATCAGACATCTCAAACTCAAAATAACCAAAACAGAACTTAATATATTTTCCCAAAAATCTACTCCTTTTCCAAACTTATGCATTGCTATTAAGAGTGTCACTATTCTCTTCCAGACCCTCAGGTTCATCATCTTGACATCATCCTCAGCTCCTAAATCATTCTCCTACTATACATCCAACTGTGAGAGATGACTCACAGTGAAATTTCCTCATTTCCTTTAACTCCCTGTTACACTCCTATCTCTCCTCCATACTGTGTAAACCCGCTTAATCTCCTCAACTCATGATTTCCTGGAAATGAGGTAATTTGAAAGAAAACTATACTAGTCCAGTTCTGATTGGGCACTTCCAAATCTGGTGAAAGGAAATACATAATGAAGGATTGAAACTGCTTTGCACCAATTAGAAAGATTGTGAGCTTGCCTCAGCAGCCAATGATGAGGTAGGACGGGTTTTAGAGGTGGAGTTAAGATCAGGATAAGTGAAGCCTGGCAAATACCATTTAAGCAACAGGGGCAGTACCCTTGATCATGAGAAAGAATAAAGTATCTTTTCTGATCTCAGAGTAAGACCCAGAACTCTTTTCATCTCACACACAGCCAATTGTCAAATCTTACCATTTCTACCTTCACTAGTTTCTCTCATATTTATCTTCTCTCTTAAACGGTCTCTACCTTAGTTCATGCCCTCCATCACCTTTTGCCTGGATTGTTGCAACTGCCCATTGATTCACATTTTCTCCATACTCCAATGTCAAAACATACATTATATCAATAACAATGTAAATTAAAATAGCAATCATATAATATGTACATATATATACATACGTACAAATAATTCAATTTTGAGGCTAAAATAACTTCACTGTGAAGAAATAGAGTACATTTTTCTATTGACAGAGCTTCTCAATTCCATTGTATAGAATTTGCTTGATACCAAAAGCTTGCTCCAAGCTAAATCATTAGATTTTTTTACCCTGCTTTCAAGAATGTTAACCCTAGAATTAAAAGTTCCAGTATATATAGAGGAGTGGGGAGTAGGAAACTTCTGCTTCCAAGTGCTGGTGTACCTATGAATTACCCCAAAAGGCCAACCCAACCCTTTTTTAATGATTACCTTAACATACAAATAAAGTTCAGTTGGAGATTAAACACAATGCTTAATGGTAAACCAAAGATATTTTTAAAAGGAAAACATTACCTAGTCTGTCCCAGAGTATTCATGTACTATCAATTAGCTCCTAACCAAATAATGTATCTCCTATTTAAAAATAATCAAAATCAGGATGGAAAAAAGTATCTTTTAAATATACTAGTCATCCCAGAGACACATTTAAATATCCTACTTCCAGCAATGCCAGTATGAAAGAGTAGAGAATTGCAGTTTAAAGGATAATTGTCTAAAGTCAATTATACTTTCAGAAAACAAAATAGTTAAAATGGCCTTTTAAGGGATTAGTAATAAATCCCTACAGGAATGCAGACTGCTTCAATCATATTTAAAACTGACTCCACTCTTCAGATAGCAACTGAGAAGTAGAGAAGAAATTGCTGAAGGAGTAATGAAATAACCTGATTCTTGTCTCTACCACCTTTCTTCATTTTCCAATGCTTCTGCAGTTCTACAGTTTTAGAAATGATTTTCATTATCTTTTTGGTTTTATGTCACCTACTACCTTGATCACTGTATTCTTTCTCTAGTTCCCCCACTAGAAAACCATCCCCAATAAGGCAAAAAGGAAATAAAGGTAGCAAAACCAACCAACCAACCTAACCAAAAGGTGTCATTACATACAGCATTGCATAAACATAGAACCCTCTATCTGCAAAGAAGAGGTGGAGAGTAGGTTCCTTCATGTAACATTTAGGAGCAAACTTGGTCATTGTAATTTCTCGGGATTCAGTTTCAATATTTCTGTTGTTGTATTTTATTCTTATATTGTTGTAGCCATAGTGTTTACTATTTTGTTGATTTCACCTTCATCAGTTCATATTGTGGGAAATCACTATAGGAGGTTGTTGCTTCTGCATAAAAGCCAAGTTGCTAAACAGGATATAGATGCTTATATGGCAGCTAGAAGGTCGCTGAAAACATGTACTGAACTGGTCTGGTTAAAACTGGTTGAAACTAGTTTTGTGGTCCAAATGCTTACTGCTATGACAAACTATGACCAAATATGACCAAATATGGTATAAAGAAAATAAGGGGAAGGGGGCACAAAATGTGAGGAATGGGATATTTAAACAAGAGCAGAAACTCACATGGGGAATTTAGGCACTCCAGAGAAGCTGTAAACCCATCGTACCCAGCTAATAATAGGGAAACAGGGGAGGGAAATACAAATTGGGAATATGGAATCAAAAGCTGTTTATTTGTCCCAATGAGCGTACTGACTTGTTGAACACCAGCTCTTGCAACAATGTTAATAAAAGTCCTTCCTAGTTCACAAACATCTTCATGGAATTCTTGGTAAAACATTTGTTTCATACAATATAAATATTCCAATGTCTATTTTCTGATCATACAGCATAATCATTTCTCATGGAACAGTAATACTTCATTATATTAATGCTTTACCAACTAATTCTGCATTTCCTAATTGATGGCCATCTACTTTGTTTCCCATTCTTTACCACTACAAAATGTAGCATTAGAAATATTCTGTATATATCATTTGTAAATATAATTACAAATATTATGTCTAGCAGTGGAATTTCTGTGTCAAAAGAAATAAACATTTTAGTCACTCTCTCTGATGAATTCTGGCCTTCTTTCTTGAAAGCTAAAAACAAATGGCTATTCTCAAGTTTTCTCATGAGAACTAATTGATCAACATGTTCTCTGACCACTTGGTTACAAGAGAATAGCTTTTGGTCTTACATGTTTCTATTACTTTTCTATACATACTGACTATCAGGACCTTATCAAAGATATTTGACATAAACATTTTTCCCGGTAAATTGCTCCCCTTCTTATCTAAGTTGCATTAATTTTATTCACTCGGAAGTTTTTAGATGGGTAGTTTGAGGGAAGTTATTTGAGAAAATATTAAATGTATGTGGGTGGTAGAATGGTAAAGTGAATATAGTTCCAAATTTGAAATAAAAAAAAACACCTGGGTTCAAATCCTAACTCTGACACTAACTGGCTATGTTATAATAAGCACAGTACTCAATGTCTCAGCTTCATTCTCTGAAGATTGTAAGTTATAGTCTTAAATTTATGAGTTAGTAAAAAAGAGTTTTCGTACCAGGAATTCCCCACAGCTATTAAATCACAAAGTAAATACATAATAACATCAAATAAATTAATAAATATAGCAAAGGCGGATGCCCCCAAAATAAATACTATGAGTTGATATTCTGAAATTCATTTGATTAAATTACTTAGAGATAACCTATTATGTGCCTAGAAACATGCAGGGTTACAAAAGAATGCTGATGGAAACTGATATGTAAAAGTCCTAGATAAAACATTTAGAAGCAAAAATATGGATCAGAAGATAATGTGAACATTAAGTTTTACAAAATGGAATCACGATTTATCAGAAAAAGAGGCCACAGTTTGCTACACTGCAGAGTTGGGAAGTTTTACAACTATGTAATTCAATTTCCCCTTCTCAGTAAAACATAGATGTAACTTCTCTACATTCCAAGGACACCAAGAAGAGCAATGGAATTTGTCGGTAAAATTTTTGATGACTGCTCCTAAACAGAAAGAATATTATCATTACAATAGTAGCTGACTTTCCCATTGACTTAGCTGTTTTCAAATGGCTTTGACCCAATTTCCCAATGGAGGTCTGAAATGAGACAGATAAAACACAGAACAACTAAGGATTCTAAAGGTCAAGAGAAAATAGGGAGAAACAAACTCTTGACCTTAAAAACGAGATGGTAAATTCTCTTACAAACATATGAACAATTTTCTGATTTTAAAAAGAACATATCGTTAAAGATTGCTCAGAACACAAACAATATTGTCCTCAATCTTCTCTCCTGATAAAAGTTGTTTGAAGGAGGGAAAGATGAACCAGATTAATAACAACATTATAGGAATCATCATCAATTAACTTATTTTTAAATCTAATTTATCAAAAACTTTACTTGGTAAAGCATTTTACCCATTTCCATGTATCAGATGCCCTTCTGTTATAATGATTTCACGATTAAACATCAGCAGATATTGTACACAATTGCAGCAGATAGCCTCTGATTTATTACTACTATACGCGATCTCTGTCTCTGTGTGTCTGTGTGTGCCTGTGTGTGTCTCATTCGACTCTCAGGCCTTCTTCGCAAAAGGCAGTACCAATACAATGGTTTATATCTCTATACAGAGTACACTTAGCTGTTCAGAATCTTTTTTAAACAGATTCCAAAAGGAAAAAAAAGACCAATTGAAGACCTGTGACTTGGGCAACTCCAAGTCCTATTGGAAGCAGATGTAATACATAAATTAGAAAAGATTTTAGATGGAGAATTTGTAAAAATTATTATTCAGAAAAATCTACCTATGAGACTCAGCAGCCACCATATTTATAATACCTTTCCACAATCTATATTTGACAGCAAATTTCCTAGGCTATAATGTTCTTTTATAGAGGTGATATTTTATTTAGTTTTGTTTTCCAGTCCTTAACTAATGATTAGCACTTATTGTTAAAACAAAACTTTCAAATATATACTGAAATGTCATCTTTTAGTTTGTTTACATTAAGACTGGGGGAAAATAGTAGCAAGGAAGAATAAAGTATAAGGTATTTTCCCCCCAACATCAGAACATACTGTTTTAAATATTTTTTTAAAAAGAAAAATCTTAGAAATCAGGTAATTTATACCATCCATCTCTAAATAATTCCTTAATTCAATTCATGGGAGACAAAGGGCTATGTATCTGTATTTCATACAGAGAAAACAAATTTTGTTAAATAGAAGAGATATTAAAATAAAATTTGCTTTCAAGTAAATCTTGGGTGAGATTTTTAAAACAGCATTGAAGAAGACAAGATTTAAGGAGAACTAAGAAGAGAAAAATGGAAGAGATAGTAGAACAGAAAACAGTAAGCCATGGGTAAGCTGAGGAAAATATAGCAATATTCAAAATATAGCAATATACAAAGGTTCAAAAAAAATAACTCGTTCTTCAGTAAATTATTCCTAACATAGCCTACTATTTCCTAGTCTGGGAGATTACACAGTAAAGATCTACTGCAGCCTCATAATTGGCCCTGTTCCACTGCCTTAAGTCTCTCCCTTAACCGATCAATCCTCCAAATAGCTGCCAAGTAGTATCACTAAATCCCTGGTCAGACCATGTCACTTCCCCTGCTCAGTAAACTACAGTGACTCACAATTATCCTTATGTCATTTGAATACTTGCTCTTGTTTACATCTAAAACCCTTCACAATCTGACTTCAACCCAAGTCTCTAGGCTTATTTTAAAATATTTCCCTCAATACTGCCTTGAATCCAACCAACATTCCATTCCTAACTCTGTGGTGCTGCATAGGTTGTCCCTGGTTCCTAGAATGCATGCTATTCCCTGACGCTTTCTAGAATCCCTAGTGCCCATCCAAGCTCAGCTTCAAATTCCATTTCCTACATGAGGACTTGCCTGATTTTCTAATATGTAGCCTAACCAAGGGAACGGGTGACACTACAATATACTTCCACAACAGGTCTTCCTAGTTTCCAGGCCAGTTTTCTTTCCCATTGTCTCCGCTTGTATTTATTTTGTATATTTTATGTACAAGCATAGATTTGTACTATTGTCTCTCCCAATAAAATGTAAGCTTTTTTTTTTTTGAAAGAGCATTTTTCCCCAATTACATGTAAACGCACTTTTCAACAACTTCCTTAACCTCTCCCGGGCCTTAGTTTCCTCATCTGTAAGATAAGAGAATTGGATTAGACAGTATTCTAAGATCCCTTCCAGTTCATGGTCAAGATCTTCAACCCCTGGGTCTTAGTTTTCTTAGCTACAGAAAGCAAAAATAAGACAAATTATTTCTAAGGTCCTCTGACATTCTAAGATCATTTAAGAGCTAAATTTGTTACCCCTACTGTAAATAATCTGTCCTGTCCAATAGAAAAAGATTTTTACGTTAAATGTCACAACAAAGTCCTTTTCCAGTGTCTTATTGTGCTATCAGGGTGACTTTGGGTATTGCACAAACTCTGGCAGAATGTAGTACTTTAACAACACGAGCATATTCCCAGTGACAAACTGTTGTTGTTGTTGTTGTTGTTGTTGTTGTTGATGATGATGATGATGATGTTGCTGTTTTTGGACCAGCAAAGCTAATTGCAATAATGCTCATAAATTACAGGTTGCCCAGTTGAGGAACTCTGGTGATGGCAACCCATGAAGTAAAGAAAAATACAAAATGACTCTCAGTTTAGTATAATCTTCAAATTCCAAGAGATGAGGGAGATGGGACATATGGGGAACAGTCATGATTGTTAAAAATACATAGTTTTTAGATCATATATAAACATTAACTTAATTATTGAAAACTCCATAACGTTAAATAACTGTCCACAATACAAACTGAGAAACTACTGAAAGACCTGGACCCCACCAATATGGAAACTGTCACTATAAATTAAAACAGAGGGCCACAGAATTCTAAACAGAAGGAAGATGAGTAAGTTCTCTTCGTGGAAGTAAATTAAGGAGATAAAGTTGTTTTCATGACGCACTCAAAGACAACAAGAAATTTCATTCTATGGGACATTTCATCATCTTATATGGGAGTGTTCACATCAAACATAAACAAAAAGACTGGAAAGATAAATAGCTTTTCCACCAATATCTACTGTAGGCAATCAGGAAGTACAGAAGTTCTCCTGAAGAACTTGATAAGCCCCTCCAAATAAAATTACCATGTTCTTTTATATTTGGTGATTTCAATGCAGAAGTGAGAAAGGAACAGATGGAAAATAAATCCCTTATTCTCAAATAGATAAATGATCAAAAGATACGAATAGGCAGTTTTCAAAATAAGAAATTCAAGCTCTCAAGAGCTACATGAGAAAAAAATGTTCTAAATCACTCATAATAAGAAAACGTAAACTAAGAAGACTCTTAAGGTTCCACCTAACACAGATCTGATTGGCAAAAATGACCAAAAAGGAAAATGACAACTGTTGCAGTGGCTGTTGGAAGATAGCGACATAAATACACTGCCGGTAGAGCTGGGAATTGGTCCAACTATTCAGGAAATCAATTTGGAACTCTGCCTGAACAGTTACTCAACTGTGCGTACCCTTTGAAAGAACAATACCACTACTAGGTTTATAACCCCGAAAAAGGCAAAGAAAAAGGCAAAGAATTAAAAAATATTTACACCAGCATTTTTTGTCATAGCAAAAAAATTACAAATAAAAGGGTAGGGTGTAGGTACAGGGAGTTGGGGAACCTGTGGCCTTGAAGCCACACACCTTCTATGTCCTTAGGTGTAGCCGTTTGACTGAGTCCAAATTCCACAGAACAAATCTTATTTAAGGGGATTTGTTCTGTGAAGTCTGGATTCAGTCAAACGGCTGTAGTTGAGGACCTAAAGGCCATGTTTGGTCTTGAGGTCACCCCTAGGATAACTATCAGAAAACAATAAAATTTGAACAAACTTGAACAAAAGTATGGTATATGGGGGGGGGGGGG
>CM053600.1:62850840-62883058 GCA_028646575.1 Pseudocheirus occidentalis
GGAATTAGTGCTTATTATATAGCTCTGAAAATGCAACACTTCAGTGGAACACTTTTCTGGCATAAGCCAAATTAAATTACCTTAAGTATTTACTGCCAAACCTTAATGTAAGTAGTTCTTGTATATGTTTCACTTTTGCCTCTAAAAGGAAAAACTTATTTTCTGTGAAGAAAAGAAGTAGTGTGTTTTTTAAAGTGGTAGTTGTTGGCAGTGGGAGTTAAGGACATGGGATTACACAGCAAAGCATACAGGTTCTTCTTTTTTGTCTTACTCCATAACTTTCGCGTAAAGCAGCCCCATTTATAACGTGTTTACACTAGCTTTGTTGTCATTAAACAGTTGGTAGTCAGCTACAATGTTGAGTACTAAATATGTAGTCAGATGCAGATGTCTTAGGTTCAAAATCTGACTGTCATTTCCTGTGTGACCTCTCTGGGCCTCAGTTCTATCATCTATAAAATGGGGATGTTAGATTACATCAGGGGTTCTTAAATTTTTTCTACTTGAATCCCCTTTTCCCCAAGAGATTTTCACACTTCTCTGAGTTTCTAAGTACATAAAATAAGCATAGGAATTAAACATTTACTGATAATAAATCATAAAGAAATTTATTTTTAAAACAATTCTTTGGTATACCTATTTATTAAAGATGAAAGCAAATTTGCATAGTAATGAGATGGATGTGCATGTTTATTGTTACATAAAGAGTTAAATCTTGGAGAATATTTGATACTGTAGGATATAGTAGAGCATCTTCAAAGTTTTTCAGAGTTGATTGATATTTTGATTTTTATAATTTTTAATGTTGAGAATGCTGCTTCACATAAATACATAGTGCATAATGACAAGAAGTATGGTTAGGGCCATTTCAGAAATTGTTTGGAGTTTTGCCCTAATTCTGAGGCAAATTTCATGTAACAGTTTTTTTTAGTAAATTCAAGTTTTAAGCCTGTGTTGCTTGATAACTTGGCAAACTCTTCTTGAAATTTTAATGGCAGATGACTAGCATTTTTTGTTTCAATTGAGTGTGGTTTATGAACCCAGCTTAATTTTTAGAATCAAAATTTGAAGGGAAGTATTTCTGAAATTGTGTCTCTAGGCACTAAAGATGATCAATTATAACTTACAATTAAGTCTTTGGGAAGGTTATTTTCAATTATAAAATCATCTGTAACTAAACATTAAAAAAACACATTTCCACCCTGTTCTTCCATATGTTAGCTTTTTAAGTAAAACGTTGAATTTTATCTTTTGACATATGTATATTACAAGTTTTTCCTTAAAGCATCATGTTTAAATCATTGAATTTTTGAAAATATTCGCCAGATAACACTATTTTGAAATCCATAAGTCATTATGAAAAAAATTAACAAAATTGGATTTCTGCTCAGTCAAAAATACAGCTTCATCTTTCAATTTCAATAATCTTTTTAAATTTCACCCTCTTGAGAGCTAACCTCTATTCTACATGTAGTAAAAAGCTTTTGTAATCTGTGTCCCATCTCTTCCAAATGTTAGAAAGCAAATTACTGTTAAGGGCATGGCTTTTTAATGAAGTTTAATGATTTTGATAGTATTGCAGAGCACAACATCTAACTCTAGCTGTATTTCTTTTGGTAACAAGTGCCTACTGATAGATCATGCAGTGAATAAAAGTGCCATGTTCATTGTTACCAACTTTAGCTTTTCCTACAAATCCAACATTCTTGTTGATCATTGCTCCAACATGATTTGTATAGACACCAATGCAATTTTTCCACTCCAAACCTTAATTTATGAAAAATAAATTGACTTTAAGATATATATATCTTCCCCTCTTGTGTGTTCTTCCAAAAAGTGACAATAATTCCTCATGGATGCTTCCTTCATAAATAGACTTGCATAAAGTTATAACTCTGCCATGTCAGAAATATCAGTTGTTTCATCAACTGAATTGCAAGCTTGGGGCTGCCCTTAACCTCGTAATAAGCTGCTGGAATTGGTCATTACTAATTTCAGAAATTCTTTTGGAAACAATATCATTTGATAAAGGAATTTTACAAATTTCATCCTCATACTTTTCCCCATGAATTTTTCTGACATTTTAATAGCAACAGGTAACATAAAATTCCCTATCATGTAGGGCTTTTAGTTTTTGCCATTAAGTTTGCCATAAGTTTTGTAAGATGCCAGTGAATACTTTCTTTTTTTTTTTCAGTGAATACTTTCTGTTGACAGTAATGAATTTCTCAAAACATTATTCTTCTTTTGAAGATTTTAAAAGTTGTTCAAAATGTGCCTTTGGTTTATTACAGTACGCTGCATGCTTGGTATTAAGATATCATTTAGTCTGACTGGTTTGATGCTCTCCAAAGCCAAAACTTTCATTGCAAATTAAACAAAGAGGTTTTTCCCACACCATCATCATTAGTGGAAGTAACTCCATACTGCAGAAATGATTTGATATATTTTCTTTTTCTTGTCAATTTAGGAGTACTACAACCTGGTAGCAAAGACTCTGCCCCATTGTCATCAGTATTTTTACCTCTTCTGTCTAAACTTAGCCACTTATCCATGACCAAAAAATATTTTGTCTTAAAATATAAATAAATATAGCTAACAATTTCTCAAATAAATACTAGCTTTAGTCTATGAAATTACATTTGTAATTGATTTTTAAAAACTGATGTTCATATATACACATACAACAGTGATGGTGGAGAAATATTATTAAAGGACTTTTGTCCCTATTTGCTGCAGTTAAACACTTATGTTTCTGTATAAGCAATTTTTAAAATCAAACATTCTGACACAACAAAATCTGAAGATACACTAATTTGATACAGACTGAGGATGGTAAGAAATATTAAAATGTTAAAATTATTAAAATTAAAATATTCATTTTCTATAATTATTATATTTCTGTAAGAGCAGAAAACTTTGTAAAAAACATTGCAATTCATAACATACAATAGTCTTGAATCTGAGCTGAGGTGTTTTTGGCACTCTTTGTTGGTGTTGCATGGCATGATGGCATGATCAGTGCCAACTGCAAATGTTGTGTGTTCAGAACCAGGCCTTGCAGTGAAGTCGTCGATGCCACATGGGCAACGTTGCCAGAAATACCTTTGATCCATTATGTGTTTGATTTTGAATTAATTTTTCACCATTGTGAAAATTTGTCTCAACCCCCACATTGTTAGAGGACCCCATATGGGCTTGCGACCTACAGTTTAAGAACTGCTGGATTAGAAAACTTCATGGTGTTCTTCCCGACTCTAAATTTATGAATATACATTTCTACCTTTTTGTGCTCCAGGGATGCCTACTTAATGTTTGTTCAAAAAATGACTATTACAGCTTATAATAAAGGGAAGGAAGCACTTTTTCCAAGAAATAATATTTAATATATTTTAAAGCCAAATGAATCTGTGTTCGGGTGATTCTTTTCTATCTAGATAGCATGTTTTCTTCCAACAGTGTCAGTTTTTGAAAATGACTATTTAGATTCTGCTTTGACTGTTGTATATATGATTTCGTTTTGGAATCAAAATGATTCAAATATATGATTTCATTTTGGAATTTGGAGTGAGAGACGACTGTGGGGCCAATCCTATTGAATTGCTTTTAGACTACTTAAGTCAACAGTGACTGATAGAAGATATTCAATAAATGGTACCAATCAAAATCCAGATTCTGTGAAGGTGGCAGTGAAGAAGAGTTTGTGTAGTAGGTAGGTATCTTTTTCTCTGAATACATCTGCCTCTTTTTTTCTGAACGTTGTAGATGACTGAAAAGACAGATGATGAGTGAGGACACAAAAGCTGACGGAAGCCTGAGGGTAACTTACTTTCTTCTACCATTTTGGTTTCTGTCTGGGAATCAGGGAAACATCACAGGGGACTTTTATCAAAGATGTCCAGGTTCTGCCAGTTCCAAAGAAAGGCAAAGTGGAGAGCGTTAAGGAATCTTTTCTCTTTTCACTGCCTTCTCCTCTTTTGTTTCTGTTACCTCTATTGAATCATTAACCAGGTTCATTCTCATATACTTGAGCAGTTTTCCCAGATGTTGTATCCTCTCCTTTTACATTGATTCTCTTCTTTCCAGTCCCACCTGAATTGTGTGTGTATGTATATATACACACATATGTACTTTTTTTAGCCATCCCTAGCAGTTTCCACTTACCCTACTTCCTGCCACTAAAACTTCCCTTGTAACAAAGTATATTTTAGCAAAACAAACTAACTCATTGACCATAGCTGACAAAATATGCATTATTATGCCACCTGCAGTCTACCACCTCTGAGGAGAAGGGTATTTCACTATTTATTTCAGTATGTCTGTTGAGAAGAGAGAACCATGTTTCACTGTTAGTGCTCTCAAGTCAAGGTTGGTTGCTGCATAACTCGGAGTTCTGATGTATTTCTGTGCTGTTTTCTTTTATGTTATTGTAGCCACTGTGTAAATTGTTTGCTTGATTCTGTTCACTTGGCTCTGAATCAGTTTATACTAGTTTTGAATGTGTTGATATAAAGTTTCTAAATTTGTAAAGTTCCTGAAGGCACACTTATCACAGTTATGTGAATATATAGACATATGGAATCTATAATATGCATGTCTTTTAAAAATACAGGGATTTCCAAAGTTTTCTTGGCTTAGGAATAAAATATTTGTCTTTTACAGTGACTTAGGGCTTTAAAACTGAAAGAAACTTGAATGGTCACTCAGTCTATTTGCCATATTAAACACATGAGGAAACAAGTACAGAGAGTTGAAGAGACTTCAAGTTTGCACACATAAACAGTGGCAAAGCTAGGGCTAGATCTCTTGATTTCTAGGTCATTGCTAATTGCAGGCTGCCTTGATGCTAGCAATAATAGCATGATACATGCTCAACCATGTTTTCTAATGAAGTACATAATTGGTCTGGTCGATTTCTCCCTTGCCTAACCTTTGATGAACAGCATTCCAACTTTCATCGTTTTTGAAATCTCAAGACAAAGGAATTGTAATTTCAATTGGTGTCTTACCTGACATCATGGAACACAGTCTCTTTCAAATCTCTAAATCCAATAGTTTGCTAAGTACACTGGAACTTTGATAATATGCTATTCAGTATAAAGTAAGATACAGTATGAAGTAGGCCCATGTTGGATATGATATAAGGGCTTTAATTACTGAAATGTTCAGAAGTATCTTTCTGGTAGTTTCAAGTAATTATAAAGAAGGGACAGGATTAAATAAAGATCTAACATATTCATATTTCTTAGAATTTTTGTACTTTGGGAGGCCTTTAAAGCTTGGTCAAAATATATAGCTATTGAAATATTTAATTCATCATAGTGATGTAGATTGAAAAGGTGTTCATTGACTAAATACTTTCTGGGGATATTGAGAGTATGATAGGGAAAAGGAGCCAGGCTACAAACACCTTAAATTTTTAGTATATCTCTCAGTCCTTATTAGTTTTTGATCTTTCTCTAAGCAGACAACTTATGAATAGTTCTCTGATGGTGTGAGTGTATAAATGTCTGGGAAATATTTATAAACATAGGATGTGAATTCTTGCCCTTACTCGGATTTTAATGGCTGAGAATTAAATGGTAGATCATTATACTTTTCATTGAGACAGTGAAGGGTGATTAACTCTGTCTGGGTTCAACCAGTGTAATTTTAGAGGCTACAAATGTTGTTACAAGTCAGGTTAAGGTTTAAAGGTGAAAGTATAGTGAATCTTGGCTGAATGACTTTTGCAGCTTTAAGTTAATATACACAAACAAAGAAACTCTTGTTTTCCTTCCATTATGTGCAAGGAACAAATGACCATTTTAGAAGGGGAAAAGTGATTTTTTTTTAGGTCTGCAATAAATTTTATGGGATTTGGGAGGTAAACCTACTGAATCCTTATTTCAAATGAAAAGTCCTATTAAATAAGGTAGTTTTCTTATCATTGTGGTGTGAACACTTTAGACTAAATGTGTTTGCTGCGTTTTGAGAGCTTAGCAAATGATATCAAGAAATATAGAATTACAGATTTGGGTCTGGGAAGGATTTTAGAGGACATTGAATCCAACTTTTCATTTACAGATAAGGAAACCAAGGAACAGAAAAGTTTAAATGACTTGCTCAAAGGTCAGACAGCAAGTGTGTAAGTTAGGATTTGAATCCAGATCTTTCTGATTCCTCGCACCTTTAGGTTATCTACTGCTTCCACACTTCCTATAGCCAGTCTGAGTTTTTAAGAAGGTGTGTCACCTTACTATAGTTTACAGTTTAAACTCTTTTGGTGGACTTGGAGTTGGGAAGGGGAATAGCTCTTTTTCATTGACCATGTATTCAAAATAATCTATTCTACAGACAGATGTCAAACACAGGCCACTAGTCACATAGCCAACAATACTCTCAAGTACTGCCAGAACCAGATTAAAATATAATTAGGAAATATTAAGCAAAATAAATAAAAATGCAATAAAATATAGGTAATATTGCATTTTAAAAATAAGTCACTATGTGGCAAGCAGAGATCCTGACATAGGTTAGGGGTCCCTGTTTCTATTTCAACATGACACCACTGCTCCAGGAAATGCTTTCATTTTTTTTTCACTTAGATAATTTGATCCATCCTTTTCCTATCCAATGGTTGGTCTCTTGATGCTGGATTTAAATTTAGGGCAGTTAGATATATACAAACAGTAGTGTTTGAGAACATAAAGTTGCTCAAGACACAGGAGAAAAGGGATTAAAGGCCAAATCATCTTTTAAAATGTGTTTGCCTCTCTGTATGCATCTTAAAAGCAAACCCCTTAGAATTTTTATTTGGTTTCAATATCTAAGTTCTGTTCATTTCCCTAGATTTTGTAAAGTATCTCTTGTAGTTCTTGAGTTAGTGTAGAAGACTCTAGTTTTCTTTCTATATTTTTGTTATAACTATTTTTAGTTATATTAATCTCTTGAACTCTTGTAATATTTGTGATTTTTGTTACATAAACCTTTTGAAGAAGTTCACTTTCTGTCTGTATATGACAAGATCTTATAGAAGGAATAGGTTTAATAATTTTACGAGAATACCTTGGAGAATGTGGGGACCATTTTCTTTTTTTAATGAAAGTGGAATAGTTTTAACTGCATTGAAGCAATGAACTTAAAATCTGGAATTAACAATAATAGGCCAAAACAACAGCTTTTAGTTTAGGTAAATGGCCCTTAAACACAGCAGCCTCTTCTAACATCATTAAAGTTGTAAAGGTTTGGGGAGGATGAGTGTACTCTATTCTCAGAGGTCACGATGGAAATGCAAGGTCAGGGCTTTGCACTTAGCATTGTATAAACAGTGTCATGCCCTGGTAAGTCAAAGAACTGCTTGGATTGAGGTGGTTTTTTTTCTGTTTGTCTTTTTAGTAGAGAGGTAGATAGACATAAGCTAAAACATTGGCTTTCTTTTCATTGCTTAAATGTATACTCAAGAGTAAGTGAATGAAAATGAAAAGAAAGACTCAATATATAGTTTGTTCAAGAGTTAAGTATGAAGTGCAGTCTTTTAAAAATTTTGGTTGTGAAGAATGTGTGTATGTGTGTGTATTTCCCCCTGAGAAATAAATTACTATAGAACCAAATTTTTATTTTTGGCACACCGCATATCTGGTAAGTTCCATTTCGGTTTGTTTTTTTTCCCCCTGCTGCATTTGGAATATATGGGATCATTAACTTGGAGATAGAAAGGATCCAGGTCATCCAGCAAACCTCCTCATTGTACATTTGATGAAACTTACCTCTGTACCACCAAGGCATTATTACTGTTTTTACTTGAGTTCAGGTCTACCTTTTAACCCATTACATATTGGTTGTGATTTTTTTAGCTTCCTGGTTGTCAAGGGCAATTTTCTATAACCATAAGTTGCCAGATAGTTGCTGATCTATCATTTTACAGGGAGTTTCCTCTTCAGGAGCTCTTTGTGATAATGACATCACTGATTATTGTTCTGAACAAATAGTGATTATTGTCAGATACTAATATAACTTTTTTACATGTCACATGTGATTTCTATGGCAGGTCTTGTCAGAAAGAAGATTGAGGATAGCTACGACACATAGTATAAGTACTTGACCTGGAGTGTGGTGGTCACCATTGGTCAGCTTCCTTCTCGATTTGTTTCTCTATATTATGAGTGAAATCTTCCCTTATATTTTCAGTTCAGTTTCTAATTACTAATGTGGACTAGAAGGAGAGGAGTTGTTTCTTATTCATCTTTAGTCCTTAATATTTATTGAATTTAGAATGAGCGACAGATGTTCCTTCTTTGGATTCTAAAATAGTTGTTAAGGGTGTGTATATATGTATATCTGTTTTGGAATTGTGATCATATTATAGATCACTTTGGTAAGGGTTCTATGAACTGTTCAGAATAATGATTTTAAGTGCATAAAATAAAATACATAGGATTACAAAGGAAACCACTTATATTGAAACCATTGTCAAGATATTAAAAAAAAATTCACATTCCCCCAGGTTAAGAATCTCTGATCTAAGTTAAAAAAAACTATCATTTTCTTATCATGCTCCTGAATTATATTATCCATTTTGTTTGCAGCTATATGCTCTTGGCAAAAGAAGTCTTCCGTGTCCTGTTTAAAAGCTGAAGGAAAAAAAAACTATACTTTTTAGAATAGTAGTCTGTGAATAAGTTATTCAAATATTCCTCATCAACAAAGGTTCATAGAGTCGAAGCTATGGTTTTTACAGTAGCAATGTATGACTGAGAGAATTGGCTTATAAGGAAAGCTGAGTGTCACAGAATAGATGCTCTAAAATTGTGGTGCTGGAGAAAACTTTTCAGAGACCCTTGGGACAGCTAGGAGGTCAAATAAATCAATACTTAAATTAATTCAGGACATTTACTGGAAAGTCAGATACTGAAACTGAAGCCTAAATACTTTGGCCACATAATGAAAAGACAGGACTCGGAAAAGTCCCTGATTTGGGAAAGATTGAAGGCAGAAGGAAAACAGTATGGAAGAGGATGAGATGGAAGATATCATGGAAACGACGAACATGAACTTGAACAGTCTTCCAGAATTAGTGGAGAGCAGAAAGGCTTGGTGTGCTGTGGCCCAGGGGCTCACAAAGAGTCAGACAAAGTTGGACAAAAACACCAAAAACATTATCACTCAGTGTAGCTGGTCGTACTGGTACAGTGGTTGTATTTTTTAGAAGTAAATAATGGAAAGAGTGATGGAAGCACCCAGGATTAAATGAATTGCTCGGGGTCAGACAGCTTGGAAGTGTCTGAAACCAGATTTTAACTCAGGAAGAGGAGTCTTAGGAGTCTTTCTGACTCCAGACCTGGCACTTAATCCACTGTGACATTTAGCTGCCCACTGTGCCACCGGCTGCCTCTAATGGGAGAGACATGTAAATAAATGGGCAAATATAAAATGTAGGTGCATGCAAAAAGCGTAAATAGCTGGTACAAGGCAGCCTTGGAGAGGAAGGCATCAACAGATGGCAGGATTAGGCAAGGTTCCTATGTGGTAGCCACGTGAACTGAATCTTGAAGGAAACCATGATCTTGAAGAAGGCCAGGTTGTCCAGGCTGGTTTGTTACCTCATGTTTGGAATGAGAATGAAATAAATCATTTGTCATTCATCTAATAGGCAACAAAATAAAATTTACTTCATCATAGAAAAGGAAGGATATTCAGAGCAGGGATAAAGCTTTGATTCAGCAGAGCTAAAGTGCTGTTTATTCTTACCTTTGGTCAGAGGTCTGAGGGACCAGCTCCTTTACAACGCAGTTTTTATATTGAGCCCACCAATTAGCCTTGTCAGTGGCCTGAGTTTTAGTCTCTTGAGGATAGTTTAAATACCTATTGAGAAAAAAACCTGGTCTAGACCGTATGGGGTAGGGCATTAGGAAAAGTTAACTCAGCCTGCAATGTAGAGCTTTAAGAAATATTACTCAATACTGCATAAGGATTCAGAGAGGGTGGAGGAATGTATATATTTGTTTATATACATATGAGGGTGGTTCTCTTCTCCCTTCCCACTGCCCAATATTTTGAGAGATTAAAAATTCTTGGAAGAGAAAGAATGTTAATTATTGGATTTTGTTATAAACTCTACCATATAGACTATGCTTCAAATCACTTTAATACAGAACTTCCTCACATCACTAAATATCTATCCAGCGTTTGACCTTTGCCAAAGAAACTCAATTAGATTTGCTAAAGATAGCAAATATTAAAATGGGATGCAGGGATATTAAAAACAGTTCATTTTAATCTCTGCTACCTTAACTATATAAGAACACTTTTTGATTGAATCGAACAATTAGAACAAGTATGAATAGACCTTATATATTTCCTTGAATGACTCAAAGTCACTGAGGTAGAGACTTGGTTATTTCCTAAGCATTTTATATAAAAGAAAGAAACTGTCTTAGAACTGGGGTGGGGGTGGGGAAAAGAGAGCCCAAGGCTCTGGATCTGAGAGATCTGAGCAAGCTTGGTATTTCTAGCACATCTTTGAGGAGCAAAGAGAGGACTAATCTGTGGCAGATAGGGGAATGTCAAGGAGAGTAATTGGCTCTATTCTATTCTTGGAACAGAGAACTCAGGTTGTTCTTCAGTTTTAGTCGTGTCCAACTCTTCATGACCCTATTTGGGATTTTCTCAGCAAAGATACTGGCGTGGTTTTCCATTTCCTTTTCTATCTTATTTTATAGATAAAGAAACTGAGGCAAACAGAATTAAATGAATTGCTCAGAGTCACACAGGCTGGATATGAACTCAGGTACTCCTGAGAGCACCAGTAAATTGAATTTGGCCTCAGCCGCAAAGAGAGTAGGGATTAATTTAACAAGAGAGAAGTAGTTATAAGATGTAACTTCTCCTAGGTACCAGCTCAGAGTGGTTGTGACTGAAGTAAAATTTTTCCATCAAAAATGAACTCCTTACAGCTGAAAATGAGGGAACCAAGTGGCTCTTAGGACCCTGTGTTGTCCCATACGCCTAAAGTGAACTAGTTATTACGATAGTGAGTGTGTGCGTGCATACCTGTACACATGTGTGATGGATGATTTAGCTTCTGTCAATATGAAATGACTTTTCTGGAAAGCACAATTGATAAGATCAAAATTATAAGTCTGGGTAGGCCAGAGCTGGACTTACATGTCAAACAATTATTTTTATCCTAGAATCAGTAGGTAGCTACCACTGAAGCTTTTTGAGCCAGGTTGTAGTGTGCATAGACTCAATACTTTAACAATAGCACTTTGATGACTGTGGGAAGGATGGATTGGAAAAGAGAGATTTGAAGCTTGGAGCTCAGTTCTAGTAGGCTCTTGCAATAGTTTTTTTTAGGCTAGGGGTGTTGAGACATTGCACAAGGATTGAGGTAGATGACTGAGGTTTTGATTGAGTGACCTGAAAGGTGGCTGTGCCCTTATCAAAAATAAGGGAGTGGGGAAGGGAAGAAGAGGTTTGGGAATTAGCAATAGTTTGCCTAGGAGAGACTCAGGGGATATGATTCTATGAACATGTATTTGAAGGGCTGTCACATGGAAGAAGAATTAGACTTATTCTGCTTGGTACCAGAGGTCTTCAAGTAAAAAGATGTATGCGTATCAGGTATATTTTAGAGGGAATTCTTTTCAAGCTATGGATTGAACTAGATATAAACTCTGATGGCCATTCTAATAAAGTTTAAAAAAATTCTTGGCTTAGATATTTTTGCTTTTAATATTTAGCTAGAATACGTATCATATTATTGACAGTCAGTATTGATCGCTTTCTGCCTAACAATATCCCAGATACATATGCAAACATTTATATGATGAAAAAATGTTGCAACAAATATGATATCTATTGTTTTCCTTCTTTGGCTTTAGTTCCTACAGCTTAAGAGTTTGCCTTCACTTTTGACTTTTTTCAACAGAATTATGATATACCCTTACTACCCCTAACCTCCCCCCCCCCACCAAATGAAGCTTCATTAAAAAAGGTGTAATGTCCAAGATTAGGTAAGATTGTCTTGGTTAGACAACATTTATGGTACTTTATTCAGTTCTTAGTTCTACTTTTTAAGAAGAATATTGGTAAGCCAGAGAATTGAGGGTTACAGGGCTTAGTGGTTATGCTGTATGAGGACTGGTTGAGGGATAGGTTTATTGTGTTAGCTGTGTTCAGGTAACTAAAGGACCTTCATACACAAAAGTTTTTTTCTTTGTCCCAGGGAATAGAATGAGGAATAATGAGGTGGAAGATTTAAACTTATTAGGACATTTTCCCTTTTAAACAGTAATTAAAAAACAAATTAGAATGGCTGTCTTGGGAAGTAATCTCTTCCCTCACTAGACTGCATGGTAAATTAGATATTTTGTAGAAGGGACTGTCATACAGGTGAAAGTTGGCCTAGATGGTTCCTGAGGTTCTGAACTTCAGTAACTAGTTGGGTTTTTTTCCCCATTAACTTGGGAAATAATTAATCTGGGCATAGTGATATGACTGTATCAAAATATACCTAGGTTCTCTCTTTCCATCTCCTTACTTTCACTCAGTTTCAGGTTCCTTTTTGCAATTATCGTTCTGTCCTCTTGTATCAAAATGATCATTGGTCATACTTCATAGGATGTGTTCAAGATTGCTGATTCTAAAAGAACATTAGAAATAGCTACCCATTTATTTATTGAGTATAATAGAATATGTTGAGAAATAGAAAATAAAGCTGATTTCATTTGTTGTGTTATTATCATCCTCATGTACCCTTGTCTTAACTCTGTTCTAAATATTTTTATTCTTACAGTATATGGAACATATAAGTAATGGTAATACCTTCAAGGAATTTAAACTATTAAGTGTAAGATAGAGAATTATTTTAAAAATAATAAGTATTTTGACATTAGTGGGCTCTTTTGCAAACATCTAAATAGACCTAGGCACTATTTCTTCCGAGCATACTACAGGCCTGCTACAACCTTTTTTTTAATGTCTATTTTTCCACCTTTATCATTTTATTCCATATATAATTTTGTTCTCTAGCAAATTATCTTTTTTAATATTTTAAGGTTTATGTAAAAGATATATATATACATATGTACATCCCAATGTTTACAATACATACCAATTACATATTTTTATATATGTGTGTGTGTGTGTGTGTGTGTGTGTGTGTGTGTGTGTGTGTGTGTGTAGTCAGTCTCACATATCTTCTCTCTTTTTGTTGAAAAGATAACTTCAGATATCCAAGGCTGTCATTAAGAGTTATTATTCCCTTTCCTCTTTTTTTTCTTCCTTCCTTCCTCCCTCCCTCCCCCTCTTCTCTTATTCCTCCTTTCCTTTTCTTGCCTTTTCAATGTGTGAGCTAAGCTATTCAGAACAACTCTTTTATTTCTCAAGACTCCAGCTACTGATATGCAGGAAGAAGATTAACATTTTGAAACACTGGCTTGTTTTATTCACTGTAACTTTTCTTACTGGTGAAAAAATTTGTAAATTGGTACCATTTTGGAAAGTAAAGGAATAAATTATATACTTAAATATTTCACTTCAATATCTGCATACCTAGTAAAATGGCTTTTGTGATGTCATCCTCCCTTGAATGATGGTTGAGATTAAGAAACTCCCAAAACAAAAACAACCTATTCTGCATGACTGGCATAATTAAGAGCTTCTACTCTAGGAGGACTAAGGATTGCTTATCATCCCACTGAATCTTTTTGAACTATCTTTATTCAAAATTGAGGTTTCTCTTTCCCCATAAAAGCACTAAGTTTTATGAGGACCATATAGGCATGCCTCATACCTTCCAATGGAGAATATTTTCTTTGTTCTTTTTGGAAACTGCTCCCTTAAAATTTTTACGGAAGCTCAAATGATTTTCTGCATCAGATTGCTGTAGGGGAAAATATTCCCTTTCATGCAGGCAAACCAGGCAGTGCTGAAGCATCACCATTGCCTGCATTTGATCAGCCTGAAGCTCATGAATGGCTGTTATTGAGGGCTTTGGTCGGGTGAATAGTATATATTACAAAAGGATTCAGGAGACAGGATTTGACCAGCACAGTTGACTGGCTGACACCCACAGCTTAGAGAAACTGTGTTTTATTCCTGTTTCTTTTCACCAAACACACTGTCATGTGAGTACGTTGAAAGTTGAGTATTAACAAATCAGGCCTTTTAGGATGTATGGTCAACCTACTGTATCAGGGCAGTTTACTAAATTCTGAATGTTTTATAACAAATAATATCCTATGCACTTTGAAAATCTTAAAAAAAAACACCAAACCTCGAAAACTGTTGTTGCTAACATACCTACTGTCTGTCTCAAACAGGTACGTGTCCATTCTCATTTTTGTACCCATGTGGATTACTGATTGTTTCCTTGAAATTCTTTGTAACCCTAGCATAAAAGGCCCACTTTTTCCTTCTCCTCTTGCAGCAGATGTAGCGTATACATTGATGACTTCATCCATCCCACTTGCCTGGCTACCCACTAACTTTGTGTCATTCAGCCAAGATGATTTGGGGGGTTTAGTGGAATGAATCAGAAAGACCCTCAGGAGATGATAACTGAACCTTGAGAGTTAGAGATTTCCAGAAAGTGTCTATGAGGAGAGGGAGTATCTTTGGCAATCACTTAATAAACATTTATTAAGTACCAGCTATATGATGGGTTTGGGGCTAGTTGAGATACAAGAAAATGGAATGACCTCTATCTGAGTCAGGTAGACTCGTTTGGTGGTGATGCCAAAGGTAATTCTGGCTTAAACGATTCATTTCATAGTATCTGGTTTGTAGTTTTTGTGATACTTATGTGCAGACTTGTTTGTCCCTTAGAATGTTGCAACTGTAAATGTTATCTTTTCTCAGAGGACTGTAAATGAATTGATATGTTTTGTTATAGACTATAGACTTGCACATTCATTTATATTCGTGTATATTTCTATTCTCTTTACCATTGTAGAATTTGACTGAGAATTCATATAATAGAATTCATATAATAGAATAGAATATACATAGAATCCTAAGACAAAAGTCATGAGAGAACACCCCAAGGCTATGCTTCCTAGGAAAGACATGTTCCTGTTAATTGGCTAGTGGGAGAATGGCTCTTGTTCTTATATGTTTATGTCAGTTCCCTATACATTTTGTATTATGAGGTCTTTTTTATTAGAAAAAAAAGTTTGTAAAGATTTTTTCCTAGCTAAGTGTTAAAATTTTGACTCCGTTTATTTTGCTTGTAAATAAACTTGTCAATTTTATGTACTCAAAGCTATCCATTTTATTTTCTTTAGTTCTTTCTCTCTTTCTTGGTCAAGAACTCTTCCCCTAACTGTAGTTATGAAAAACAGCTCTTTTTCTTGTTCTCTCTGTTGCTTATGATTATGATCCTTTATATTGAGATTGTGTATAAGTTTGGAGCTTATTTTGGTATGTGGTATAAGATTTTGGTTCAAACCTTCCTTCTGCCAGACTACTTTCCAATATTCATGGCATTTCCCTCACCCCAACCCCTCCCCACCTCCTTCTGACTCTTAATCCCTGTAGTTGGGATCTTTGGCTTTATTGAATATGATGTGTAGTAGTAGGACAGCCTTACCTTGACAAAGCTTCCTTCATCTCCTGCTAACTATTTCTCTTATGATTTTCCCAGCATTTGTATTTATTTATGCAAAAAGTTTAAATTTATGTAATTGAAATCATTCTTTTAATCTTCTATAATTTTATTTTCTCCTATTCATAGAGCTGAAAGGTAATTTGCTTTGCTCCTTTAATTTAAGTTTATTACCATTTAAAAAAATCTAATTCATATATTCATTTGGATGGTAGATGGTATTGTTGGTCTAAACCTAATTTTTTTTGAGATTGCTTTCTAATTTTCCGAGCAGTTTTTGTTAAATAGTGAGTCCTTCCCTCAATAGCTGAGGTTTGAGGGTTTATCTAACACTAGGTTACTAAGTTCGTTTGTTCTGTTTGATGTACCTGATATTTCTCACTGTTTGCTTATTATTTATTTCTCACTGTTGAAATCTCTTTGTTTCAAATAAATATGATTTACTTCACTAAGGAAAGATCCAGTTATTCCTATGCTTTTCATATATACATGGATCTTTTTTGGACAAAACTTTTTCTGCATTAATAATGTGTTTTAAAAATTAATTTAATTTTCCTAATATTGAGTAAACTCAGTATTACTGATATAAATCCAACCTATTAATTATATATAACTTTCTCATACGTTGCTGTAGCCTCATTGCTAACATTTTATTCAATATTTTAATTATATTTTGAATTTTATTCAATGGTTGAATACTTTTGGATAGCTATTAATTATAGTTTTCTTTCTGTGATAACTTTCTGAGTAAGGGAACAAGACCCACAACTGATTGTTCATAGAAGGAATTTGGTAATATACCTTCTTTGCCTATTTTGGGAAATAATTGGTATGATAGACTTAAATTGTCCTTGAATTTTGATAGAATTCTCTTGCAAATCCATTTGGTCTTGTAATTTTTTCTTTGCGAGTTCTTTCGTAGCTTATTAAATTTATTTTTCTGATATTTGCTTACTTTACTTTTCTATTTCTTGGTTTTTAAATTTTGGTTATTTTATGGTTGTTTTTTAAAAAAATGTCCTTCTGTTTTGTTGACATGTAATTAGGCAAAGTGGTTTATAATAGTTTCCTTTATTTCCTCCTTATTTTCTATAAGTTGTTCTTTTTCGTTTACTTTTAAGGATGGTCAGGTTTTTTTCTCTTTTAAATCAGCTTAGCTAATATTTTATTGATTTTTGAAACTTTTTTGGCTTTCATTTTGTTTTTCTATAATTTTCTAAATGGTTTTTATATTTAGTTGCTTTTAAAATTTATTGTTCTTCTAGTTTTTAAAATTTGCATGCATTAGGTTTTTGTTCCTCTTACTCTTTGAAATTTAATTAATTTTCCATGAAGCACTTTGAAAGTATGCCATTCATTGTATATATTTTAATTATTGATCATCCTGTTACATGGGGTACTTTTAAGGATAATTCAGTTTCCCCGATTATCTCATTTAGCCTTGTGAATTTGTATCATGATTGCTACTTCTGTTTTATTTGTTTTTAGTTCACTTGAGGCATAGTAAATTCTGTTCCTGTTTTCTCATTTTAACTTTTTGTAGCCCTTTATTTTTAATGTGTGTTTTTTGTAAATGGTAGAATGTCATTCTGATTTCTAACTCATTTTGCTACTCTCTTCCATTTTATGGGTGATTTTTATCCCATTCATAATTTTTGTTATGATTATTGTACATCTTCATTCTTTTTTATACTTTAAAAAATGTCTGACAATCTCATTTGTAAAAAAAAAAAAAGAGAGCAGTTCAAACAAAGGAAAAGAAAGTAGTCGACTACATTGCTGTTCTATAATTGAAGCAGCCTGTTGCCATTCTATTGCTCTTCCCTTCTTGACCTTGCTTACAACCCTTTGACTGATTCTTATGTTTTCTTTTTCTTTCCTTTGCCCCACATTTACAATTCAACTTTTAAAGGTGAAGTTTTTTCTTGTGACTCCTCCTTTCCCAACTCTACCCTCCCCATTCATCTTCTTTTGCTTCTGTTACTGCCTGTTTCCCTCTTTTAATGTATTTTTATACCAAAATCTGTGTGTGGGAGTGTGTTTTTAGTTCTACATTTTCTGCTTCAGAGAGGAGTGAAGTTCATTAAATGCTCCCTCTCAAAATCATTGTTCCATATTTGCGTTCTTTTCTTTTTAAGTCCCTGATTTATGACAAACATTTCCAGCTTTTCTTCCTCTTTCATCCTTAATGTTTCTGTTTGCTTCTCTTTTTCTTCCTCTCTTTAAACAGTAAGACTAGAACTCTCAGGTTCTATGTTTTCTTTTTTTTTTTAAACAACCTCTGTCAACCTTAAAGATAGTAGAGTTCTGAGGAGATGTTGGTTTCTTCAGTTCTGCTAGAATATAGGAAGTTTATCATCATTTAGTCCCTTCTAATCCCTCAAATGTATTTACCTTTCTAGGTTTTTAAATTGTAGATTGATTAGATGTTTGTATAGCTTTGAACAATTATGGAGTCTCCAAATACACCAGTAGGAGGCAGTGTAGTATAGTGGAAAGAACATAGTAATTGGAATCAGAAAATTTAATTTAGAATCTTGATTTGTACCCATAATACTTGTGTTATCTTGAGCAAGTCATTTTAATCCCTTTGAGACTCAGTTTCCTCATCTGCCAAATGATAATAATATTATACTGTTTGTTTGGCAGAGTTATTGTAGGGAAAATGCTTTATAAATCTTGAAGTGCTATTATGAATATGAAATACTAGAAGAAAATGTTGAATATATACTTTTTCTTAGTCAGCTTTCTGCATCACCAAGGTGATGGTGGTGGTTGTTTTTGGCATCTTTTAGACATCCTTCTCTGCCTTAGAGAGATTTTTTTTCCCCCAAGGGTAGATAGAATATTTTCTCCAGTAACTTTTTTTTTAAAACATTTTTTCCAGGTTATTGATTTTAAAATAATGATAAAGTGAGTTTATTATAGTGGATAAGCTTAAAACATTTTTTAATAAGTTTTTAAAATTATATGCTTATGCCTTTATTAAAATGTAGAAATGTTTTACTTTGATATATGACCAATGTACATTAAATATATGAGCTTACATATATATTCTATCTCAATATGTATTCATACATGTCTGTGTGAAGGGCCCCCAGGCCAGGGGAAAAGTTAGATTAAAAGACTATTCTGTTATAGAATTTAGGTTTAATTAAAGCAAGCCAGTAAGTTAAAGATTTGCTTTTGGTAGGTGAATACTTGAGGATTTTAAAAAATAGCTTTTTTTTGGTTAGGAAATTTTTTTTTTGTGGGGGAGGGGAGAAAGAAAATAAACCAAGCTCCTCCATTCTTTTTTTCCAGTCCACTTAGCTAAGCTTTTGTTTATTATACCAGTAGCTTTTCATGGCATATGTTAAAGTGGGAGAGGTTTGCTGTCCTCTGGGGCTAGATTTCAATCAAAGAACATGATGTTTTAACTCTTTTGTTTGGGGAGGGGGAAAGGGGTGATTTGAGAGCCAATAAATGAAACACCAAAGTGATTGTCATTTTTAAGTATCTTAATCCTCTTGAGAGACATTTCTACTCCTTAAATATGTGTACTATTTGATGACAACTTTTAGATCTGAACCTGCATAGCGAAGGGATAGAAACCTTTAAGCAGTCTCCTTTTAGGAATTGTAAATTTAAACAATTACTCAGTCCATTGCTTTCTGCACCTTTTGTTGGCTTATTAGTATATAGAACAGCAGGATTGTAATGTGAGTAAAGACTGTGCATTTTAATTAGCTCCAAAGCCAGTGTCAGATAAAAGCTAGGATTTCTGTCTCATTTTTATTTCACCTTGGCTGATTAAAGATGCCATTGTAGGTTGATCTGGCTTGACCTAATCTAAGTGGCCACCCATTTATGGAACTGGAATGCCAAAAGCTTGCTTCAGTAGTATGAAAAGGATTAAGAAAGCACTAATTAGCAAACATTAAGAGCCATGAGGCATAGACTGGAACAGGGCACCCATCTATAAAAAACAAATGCAGTCTGGGGAAACATTCACCAATTGGACCAATTAATGCTTGCATGTATTAGGTACTTGGTGATGTGTTTTCTGTTAATTACTTCATCATAAATAAGAGCCTGATGTTACTCAAAATGTACTTATTGACTAAATAATAAACACTTCTAGCCTGGGAAGAGATGTTTGACCTTGTGATTAAAAAAGATTCTAAATAGTTATTTAAAAGATTTCAAACTTAAGTTACTTGGAAGTTTTCAGAACTTCCACATAAGTAGTTTACTATTTAAACAAATACAATAGGCTCTTGGTTACATAGGGGGTTGATAAGCCAGTTTTGGATAGTCTAAACTTTATTTTTTTTCATCCCTCTTTTATTTACCTGGTTACCTTTCATCCATTTCTCTATTTGTCACTACTTCCAGATGATGGAAGGTTGGAGTATTACCTGCTTTATGGAAAGCTTAGAACAGTTTAGCTTTTATCAGCTTTGATTAAAGGGGAAAAGGGGCAAGTGTTTATCAGAATCTGTTGACTGAAATGAGATTATTTGCTGAATACAGTTGTGTCATCCTCCTGACTATCATAATAACACCAAATCCAGCATTTATTAAATGATTAGAATAGACCTGGGCACAGAACTAGTTCTGTGGATACCAAGGAATGGTCTTTGCCGCATGAATCTTATAGGGAGTGGGGACTGGGAGGACTCCATCACAAATAAATACAAAGTAGTTTAGGGGAATAGAGAAAGGGTGGAGTGGATCCAGAAATCCCTATTTTAAGATGTGTACTTGGGCAAACAAAAAGAAAAAACTAGACGGTTCCTTCTTTTAAGGAGCTTACAAATTAGTTGGGGGAGACTAGATAACAAATCAAGTCAGCAAGCATTTATTACAGATGCTTTTTTGCCAGGCACTTTACAGAGTGCTAGGAATAAAAATACAAGCAGAAAAAAAGAGAGAGAGACAATTCTTGCTCTGAAGGAGCTTACTTTTTTTAGTGGGGGAAGTCCATATATCAAAGGTAGCTGAAAATAGCCAGGTGGAGAGGATAGAAGGTATTAGAGCAGGGAGAGGAACAAGAGAGAAAGTCCAGAGAGTCAGGAGTGGAACTGAAGAGAAACAAAGACATAACTACCTGGACACTTTGCTTAAAATGAAGATTATGGGAGGAAACAGCCAATCAGAAGATGGAGTGGAAGGGGCTGAGCGTATATTGAGAGAAGAATAGGGATGGACTGACATTTGAAGGGGAGACAACACACATACAAGAAAGCTTAGCCATGAGGTGGATAGAAAAGCCCAGAAGTTCGAAGGCTGCTGCAGAGTCAGATGGCAAAACTCAGAGATTCTTATATTATATCAGTAATATTGTTGGGAGTGCCAGGAATGTGGAAGGCAAGAGTCAAGGAATACGGTAAGGCCTGACTGTTCCATCTCACTGGGTATAGAATAGAGCTGGTGGCACTCATCTCATCCAAGCCATGTAATGATTTCTGTGAGTTGAGAGGTCGGGCCAGGAAAACAGGAGTGATGGTCCCTAAGTGATATCTTGTTTTCTAGCTTCCCACCCTTCCCAGATGATTTCTGAGACTACCTATGATTGAGGAGAAGGGAGGATTTCTTCTCCAGATGTTAATGGGCCTTTCCACTCTTGGCTTTTTTGTCTGCCTCTCTGCATGATTGATCTTGATGCCTCATCAATAGCATCATCGTTGTTGTTGTTATTATTATTATTATTATTAATGCTGCTGCTACCACCACCACCACCACCACCACCACCACTACTACTACAATAACTACTGCTGTTCCCATGGGTCTGTGACTTCAACTTTATAGGGGTTGTGCTGGTGCAACAGCTGTATGCAGATATCCCAGCTACTGCTCGTGGTAATATGTATGTATCTTATATTGGATTTAAACCCAGAGAATCTTTACTCATGGCCAACTGTCTTATCCCATGTTGCTTTTTATTCTTATTATGGATTTATAAAAATCTAATTAATCTGAAAAAATTGAGTAAGCAACCTTTTAGAAATGGGGAATGTCAGTAAAATAGTTTGGATAAATTAAGAATTCTGAATAGGTAGAATCTATCATAGCCCCTGCTATGTTCATTCTCCCTTCTCCATGGAACAAAGCATTCTTTGGACTTTTCCTTGGTTTATGTGGAACAATTAATATTATTTTTAGAAATATGTTTTATAACAGTCTTGGATGTGTATTTTTAATGTGGATGGTTTAAAAGATTTTGCTTGTTGGAAGACATGACCAGTTTTTATAGTTAACAATCTTACTAGTGTGACATGTTATTATGGAAACAGTCTCAAGAAAAACAAGTTAAGCTTAAAAGAAATTATGCAGTGGTGAAATAAAAATTTCTATAACCTATAGAAATAGAGTTTATAACCCTGTCATTGTGATACTCTTCATCAAACAATAGCTTAGCTGTTCCATATGATACTTTGCTCATAGAATTTCAGATATGGAAGGGCTGTCATCAGCTGGACAGTCCATCTCTGAACAAGAATCTGCTCTACAGCATATCAGACAAGTGGTGGTCTGATGTTTTGCTTGAAGATCTCCATTGAAGGAAGAAACTGACCTCCCACCTCCCAAGGCAGCTTGTATGTTTCTGTCAATAAAAATTACTAAGCATTGCAATGCTTAGTTGTGTGCTGGGCCCTTTGGTCCTATCCTCAGAGAGCTTATATTTTAAAGAGGATGATGTCATGTTTTCAAAAAATTTAAAATATATTTTCATTTATTTTAAATATTTTCCAAATACATGTAAAAACATTTTAAGTGATTACTTAAAAATTTTGCATTCCAAATTCTTTCTGTCCCTTCTGTCACACCTATACATGTGAAGTCATGGAAAACATTTTTGTATTAGCCATGTTGTAAAAACAAGCACAAAAATATAAAACAAGAGAAAGTAAAAAGTGTGCTTCAGTCTGCATTCAGGGTTCATCATGTCTATTTCTGGACTTGGATAGCATTTTCATCTTGGGTCCTTTGGCATTGTCTTGGATCATTGCCTTGATCAAAGTTGCTAAGTTTTCATAGTAGTTTAACCTTACAGTATTGCGCTTACAGTGTGTAAGATGTTCTGGTTCTACTTACTTCACTTATAGTTCATGTAAGTCTTCCTAAAAGGTTTTTCTGAAACCATCATGCTTTTCATTTCTTGTAGCATAGCTTATTCATCCATTCTCCAATTTTGATGAGCAGTCCCTCAATTTCCAGTTCTTTGGCGATCACAAAAAGCTGCTATAAATATTTTTATGTAAATAAGGCTTTTTCCCTTTATTTTTTCCTGATCTCTGGGATAGAGACCTGAGTACATTTGTGTCTCAGTTTTTCATTTACCCTCCAGCATTTGTTGTTCTCCTTTTTGTCATCTTTGCTAATTTGATAGGTGATATGGTATCTGAGTTGTTTGAACTTGCATTTCTCTAATCAGCAGTGATTTACAACATTTTTTCATGTGACTATTGACGCCTTTGATTTCATTTTCTGAAAACTGCCTGATCATATCCATTGACCATTTATTAATTGGGGAATGACTCTTACTAACTTTGGCTCAGTTCCCTTTATATTTGAGGGCTTTATCAAAGAAACTTATACATTTTTCTCTCCAGTTTCCTGTTTCCCTCCTTATTTTAGCTACCTTAGTTTTGTTTGTGCAGAAACTTTTTAATTTAATGTAATCAAAATTATCTGTTTTACTTCCAGTGATCCTCTTTATCTCTTGTTTAGTCATAAACACTTCCCTTCTCCTTAGGTCTGACAGGTACATTTTTCCATGCTCCCTTAATTCACTTATGATAATCCCTCTTTATGTCCAGATTACTTATATATTTTTACCTTATCTTGGCATACAGTGTGAGATGTTGATTTGTGCCTGATTTCTGCTCAACTGCTTTCCAGTTTTCCCAACAATTTTTGTTAAATGTTGAGTGAGTACCCTAAAAGCTTGGATCTTTGGAATTTATCAAACACCAGGATTAAATGGTCATTTACTACTGTGTATTATGCATTTCTCCTCATATGCAGTCAGTAAACATTTATTAATTTGGCCTCATATTTGAATTTCACTGATCCATGGTTAGTACTAACTACAACATCAGGTGGACTTTTAATTTGAAGTGAGAGGCATTGTTTATGCCATTCATAGGCTATTTCAGATTCAGGTTTGAATGTCCCCCTTTTGTCTGTTAGGCAGAGTGACTGGACAAATTGGAATTTCTAGTTTAATTCAATAACTTAACAAGTATTTATTGTTTAAGGTATTGTGCTAGGTGTAGTAGGGAAGAAACAGATGAATAACTGTTGTCCTTCAGAAGAGTTTTTAGTCTCGTTGCTTTTTGAGGGGGCAGTGGGGATAAGATGAGTAATAATAGAAAGAACCTCAGTAAAAAGAATATGGCAAATGTCACAGGAGAAGTATAGATATTTTTAGAAGGTCAGAAGAAGGAATATGAAAGAATTAAAAAGCTTCTGCTAATTGCTTACTATCATCCAGTTATTGTGCTGAGTGTTAGGGATATACATATAAAAAAGACGCCTCCCCTGTCTTCAAAGATCTTATATTCTAAGGGAGGGAGATGGCATGTAAGGGGATTGTTGAGTCACAGGAATGGTGAATAGCATCATATGGCATTTGAATGCCTTACCTTTTCCAGAATCTCTTGACTGATTAGTCTTTCCAGAGCAAGAGGTAGAAAGGGTTTGGAGGAGGTGAGAGTGGAGGGGATTAATGAGCAGTAGTGTGGCTGTATGAACATGGTGTGTTGCAGTATATGGGACTGGATAGTTTTAGTGGGCTTTTGCCAATTAGTAGAACCCTAGGATGGAAATTGAAGTTCTAGTTGGGAGGATATAGTGGCAAGTGTGGCTGCTTGAGAGAGCTGGAAAAGTTGAAAAACATTGATGTTTTATAGGGACCTTAAAAGATTTAGTTTGGGAAGCTGAGGAAGAAGAATATTCCCTGCAGAAGATCTGGCATGAACATGGACATCTTTACATGTCATATTAAGTGTAATCAAAGGTGCATTAATTAGTATAAAAAATGATCCAAGGAAAGGAATGGATTTCGTAAGTATTCAGAACAAGGGATAAAATATGATAGACATTCTGAGTGCTGTCCTGTTACTCATGACATTTCAAAAGACCTATAAGGTCTCTGGTGACTAAGTAGATAGATTTGGAAGATATAAATAAGAATTGCATAGGATGAGGTGTGGATGAATTAATTGGATAAACTGTCCACATTAGTGGGTTGGTAAATATGATGCATTTGCGATGTCTGTAACACTGTTGACTCATTGAGCTTAGTGTGCCCAAACCAGCAGCTATTTTTCATGTGTAATAGTTTTAAACCAGGTTTTTCCTACCCTGTACTTGTGCAGTAATTTAAAAATTGCTTCCGATTCTTTTAACAATGTCCATTTCTTTCAAGAAATTTTTGAATCCCGATTCTGTCATGTAACACATTAGTTATCCTTCCTAACTTTGTGTCATCTGAATTTGTTACGTGCAAGTCATTAATGAAAGCATTAACAGGACAAGGCCAAATACATTCAAGCCTGATAGCTTGCCACTTGAGATATCTTTCCATTTTGACATTGATCCATTAATCAATACTCTGAGTATAGTTGTTCAGCTAACTATGAATCCACGTAATTTTATTGTCATTGAATCCAAACTTCTGAATTCTATCACCAAGAGTATCATGAGCGACCTTGTTAGTTACATTCCTTGCTGGAATACAAAGAGAGTATATCCTTCCTAGACACTTTCTTAATCTAATGCTCTAGTTACCCTATCAGAGAATAATTTGAAGTTAGCATTATTAAACATTGCTTATCTTAGGAATGAGGTATCAAATGTTATTGGTAAGAGAACAGGACTCAGTATTTTCAGTGCATATAAAAAAAAGACAAAAATCATTCCACCCAGTAAAGCTTTGATAGAAAACTATTAGATATGATCTCTTCACCTGTCAAGCCCAGCTGTCCTTCCTGGGATTTGGCTTATGTTTTCAGGCCACCATTTCTTTGAAAAATCCAAGGAGGAAACTTCAGGCATTGATAGGATAGTGGCAACCTGTTTTACAAAATATTCAGTAAGCAGGATCATGTATCTAAGGATAGTTTTAGGCCATAAAAATATACATATATACACATTTATGTATATATGCATATGTCATATTTACATAAATGAATATACATACTATGTATACATATATTTATTTATTGAACTTGGTAGGATTTCATAAAACCACTCTACTTATTTTGCCAAGCTGACTAATAGAGTGGTCTGTTGATACCATCTGTTTAAGGAATCAACAGCCGCTGCTCTGATTTCTGGTTCAGTTTTCAATAGAAATACATTCCTTTAAGAAAGAAGGGTCTTTTTGCTGCATGAAATTCACATTTGGAATTTCCCATAAGCTTGACCCTCTAATAATTCAGTTAATTTTATGTTCAAATACAATTAAATACTGTGTTCTTTGTTGATACACTAATAAAAATTGATGTGTTTGCACACGCTCTGAACACAATGTGGAAAATTTGGAATGTTCGAAAGCCAGCAATTTATAGACAGTTCATTTTATGACTTATTTTTTTTAACTATTTCTCCCCTCCTAGAAAAGCAAAGGGTAAGTAGATTATTTCAGAAAAATTCTTGACTTGATTAATGGTAACAGGTTTTTTTTTTATTTTAAGGAAATTATTCAAACATCTACTTTTCTTTTTTGAACATCCAAAACATTGTATGTTTTATTGGGAAAAAAGAAACAGTAAATGCCAAGTGGGAGCTTAAAATGGATTGTTCTTTTAAGAAACTAATTTTAAATGCAATATATATAGTCATATTTTTGTTGATTATGACACTTTAAAATAATTTATAGAATACTGATTATGACAATACTGAATTCCTATATGACATTTTTATCTGAGGTACTCAATTTCTTTTACTAACATTCACTCACTAATTCTTAACAACAGTCAATGAGTAACTGATATTATTCTTTCAGTGATAGTTATTTTATACTCATTTATATATGGTACTTGTGCAGAAAACCATGGTTGTGCATAACCATAATGATCAAAATTTATATACCATTTTAAGGTTTGTATGACACTTTTCATGTATTATTTCATTTTATCATAATGAGGAACCCTTACCTATTATTGTTAAATCTTCTAGATGTATATGGTTTTCACTATATTTGGAAGACTTTCAAACTAGGGCTTTATTTGACAGAGTGGAAACAAGAATTTTAAAAATTGCATGCACTTTGGAAAATAGTTCTGCTGTGTGAAAATTAAATCATGAGCCCAATAACCGCATTACTTGCTCTGAATGTTTATAACTGGAGATTTTAAAAAGCTTTTTAGATATTTTAAAGGATTAAAATGTCAGTAAAAAGCATTAGGTATGTTTTTCAAGTGCTTACATTTGTTTATCCCTACTTTTATTGCTGTGAAAACACTATCTAGTCTTTATCCATTTGGATCCTTGAATTATTTGGTTCATATTGTATGCAGCAGGCTGGTGGTGGGGGTAGAAACCAGGGTAAAGTTGTGCATCTGGTCCATCTGTGTTTCCAAATGCCTTTGGTTGTCTCAGGATCTAGGAAATTGCCATTCCCCCCCCCCCTTATTGCTACTATTACTCCTACTATTAAGCACTGCCCCCCAGCCCCACCCTACTATTATGGTTGATAGCACTGATGATCAATGAATTAGAGAAAAAGGCCAAGAAAAATTTGGGGTTTGAGTCAGTGGAACTGTGTTGGAGTTGCAAGTTAGTGCCATGGGAAAGTGCTAAATCCCACCATTGCAGCCCAGAAGTAAAGTGATTTATTTGATAAACACAGCTCTCTAGATTAGCACTGCTTAGAATTGTTAATCTGGAATAATTAACACAAATTGTCCTCCATTTTAATTTCACTAACTATAATCTAATAAATCTAGCAAACTGGAGCACAATTACTTAATTCATATATTATTTTATACATAAAAGAAAGGCTTTCTGAAAGCTTTGCATTTTGTAGCATGGGTAGAAATAAGTACATTCTATATGAAGTAGGACTACTCTCAGTTTTTAAAAATTGTTCCATATCAGTTTATTTATATATAATAAGCTTCAGTCTCTCAGGACCAGGCATGCTATATCTTGCTTGCCTCAGTGTTCTTAGGTACCTTAAGTAGCTTGAAGAGTCTGTCTTCTCTGCTGTTGGCTCCAGACCCTCCTGGTTGTTTTCCAGCCATATTTAAGAGTACAATTAATAGCAACCCAATTCCATTTAACTACTTAATATCAGATAGTTTTTACAAGAGGATGATACTTCAAATCTCAAAGATACATTTCCCATCCTCGCACCCTTCTCCCGCTGCCCCCACAATGGGGTCATAATCTCCTGGATGTCACCTTAGTCCCTGAGGATGGAAGATTAGGTTCAGAATTTAGCTCATTTCTTATATTGCATAATCCCACTGACTTAATGCTCAAAGCTAGAATCAGTGCTCTAGTCTATTGGAAACATCTCTGTAGTGTCTTCCCAATGATGATTCCATTTTAGGTGGTCTGGGCATGTGCCAAACCTCCATCCAATACATAAGCATAACCTTTGTACTAATGATTTACCAGCCAGTACTTTAAAGAAGAAGAAAACCTGAAATATGATATTTCAAAAGGCAAATGATATAGGCTTAGAGCCAAGAATAATTTACCTATTAAAACTGAGTATAATCCCACAGGGGCAAAAGTAGAATATTTAATGAAATAGGAGACTTTCCAGTATTCCTAATGAAAAAACCAGGGCTGTGTAGAGACTTTTCAGTTCCGGTGAACATGAGTTCATAAGGGACCAAACGAAGATGAACTGCTTATATTCAGATGTAGGGAGATAATGCAAGTGTACTCTCTGAGCTCTATTATCATTGTCTTAGAGGAAATCTAATTAAACAGAAGGCAGATTAAAAAAATTTTTTTTTGGAGGGCAATTGGGATTAAGTGACTTGCCTAAAGTCACACGGCTAGGTTTTTCTTTTTTTTGGTCTGAGACCGGATTTGAACTCAGGTCCTTCTGACTCCAAGGACGGTGCTCTGTTGACTGCGCCATCTAGCCGCCCCCAGAAGGCAGATTTTTCCATATATTTAGTATACACATAATATATTACATGTATAATGCATTAATATTATATAATATATATTTTAATATGTATTTAATATAGATGGTGTAACTTTTGTTAGATAAAAGTAAAAGAATCACAGTAGGACAGTGTCACAAACCCAGAGAGAAGAGTCTTTCGGATGAAAACTGCAGTGTGTTCAAGACGGATGAGAACCTCCTTTTAGTTATTATCAGCCGTTACAAAATTCAGTTCCAGAAAGTATTCATTATCTGTAGCTTATATACTAAACACTGGGGAGAGGAGAATGAAATGACTACCCACCCCACCATGAGATAGTGTAAAAGTATTTGGGCAGTATTGACAGATTATGTATGCAAATAACTATAATGAATAACAGAATGTAATACTTTTAAAGGAGAACTGGAGAAGCATGAGAAATCTGAGGAAGTAGAACATATCTTGGTTTGGTTTTGTTTTTTGTCTTTTGGAGGGGGAAAGGCAGGGCAGTTGGGGTTAAGTGACTTGCCTAAGGTCACACAGCTAGTGTGTCAAATGTCTGAGGTCAGATTTGAACTCGGGTCCTCCTGACTCCAGGGCTGTTGCTCTGTTCACTGTGCCACCTGGCAGCTCTGAGGACATATCTTAAAGGCTTGCATTCATACACCAAAATCTTGCTACTGTAAGGAGATGATTTTGTGTCATCTGGTCCATCTGAATCACTTTCTGTTGTGTATTATGTATAGAGCATGGAGAAATGTTTAATAAATGTATTTTGAACTTTGAAGATATCAGCATCTTCTGGTTTTGAAATACAATGGAAACTTGTTTAGATAGAAAATCATATGGATATAATTGAACTGATCGTTTTCATGTGTTTGACTTCCATAATTTCTTGAAAGATGAACTTCAGAAAATGTGAAAATTTGAAACCATATGTGAAGCTGCTAGATAAAAACATAAAAGACAACTTTTTCAATAAAGTACATTTACCTCTGAAATATTTATTAAAATTACACTGTATTTCTCAGGCAGTATGACTGAGAATGTTCTAGAAAGTGTTCACTGAAAGTTGCTTTTGTTCTGTATGGTACCTTATAGTAAAAAAATAAATAGTCTGAATTTTTAGTAGTTTCTTATTAAACTTTGCAAGGATGTAATATTTACAGCTGTTTTGTGGACAATAGCTGCAAATAATCATGTCTATAGTATTCACAGTAACCTGAGGAAGGAGTTTATGTATAGGTTATTCCATCTATAGAATTCAGAAAATCCTACCTTCCTGCATAAAGAATAGCCAAAATTCAATTGAAATAATTTTTTCCCTGTGTAAATCTTGGAAGATTTCTTTATTTACCGAATGAAGAAAAAACAAGCTTTATGGATTTATTTTTTCTGTTTTCAAAACTGATGTCTCTTACACCAGTTAATCTTTAAACATTGATTCCATGGAGAAAGCCAGAAATAGGAGCAGACCTTTATGAAGGAGAGCAGTACTTTACCAAACCATGTCATCAGTGTGTCTATAGTGACTCTAGTGTCTATAGTAACTCTAGTGTCTATACTATAGTCTATACCATAGACTATAGTGTCTTATAGTAACAACCGAATATTTATGAAATGGCAGAGGAATTTCATTACTGATAGAAAGATAGCTTAATAGAAAGAGCAGTCAGAAGTTATAGGGAAGCTACAAGTTAGAAAAATACATTTGTGAATTAAGATAAGCAGAGTATATGCAGGGCTTAGCTGTTGCTTTAAGAAGACATGTAAAGTTTCTGCATATAGGGGGAAAAGCATCAGGATTGGATTGTAATTAAATTGTATTTTTTAAGTTTTCAGGTCTGTGGAAAGTGTAAAGCATTCCATGAAAGGTTTATTTTTTTGTGGGGGGCAGGGAGGGGTGGATGAGTGTTGTTTTGTTTTTGACAATGAATTAATTTCTGGAACAATGAGAAGTTTACAGAGCACCTCTCAAAAACCCAAACAAAACTATTGTTGCAGCTGTAGTTTTGCTTTTGTAGACAAGGAAGCTGAGGCACAGAGAGGAGTGTGCATAAGTAATAGAAATAGGCTTTGGAGGTAACTGATTCCAGTGTCAGAGCTCTTTTGAAGGGTTGTAAATCTGAAACTGGAATGAATCTCAGGGCCCCCTCTGGCCCAAGACCCCTGCTCTGTAAGTGAGGAAAGAGGCCAAAGAATGTCAAGTGATTTGTCAGAGGCCACCTAGGTAGAAAGTATCAGAAGTAGAATATGAATCCAAGTCATCAGTGCTCAGAGGAGTGCTGAAACACCACCCTGACTTTGACTTCTCCAGCCTCAGATACTGAAAAGTTAGTTGTTTGACTCTGGCAGGTCAACTAACCTCTGTCTCAATTTCCTCATCTGTAGAATGGGAGAATAACACCACTTGGTTTCTATGTTCTAAGGATAAAATGAAGTACTGTTTGTGAATTGCTTTGCAAAACTTAAAAGTTATATAAATATAAATTTTATATACATGCTAATTATATCAGTAGTTATTAATATTTGAGTATTCTATATGGTTTATATGCATTTGGTCTTTATTGCTTAAGTATGAGCTTTATTTTCTTCTTAAAATTGTTTTTTATTATGAACTTAACTAATATCAACAGACACGAATATTTTCATAGCAAACCATAAAAGGATGATATATTAAGCTGTAACTATCTGTTATGTAAACTGTAAAAATACATTTATTAAGTATAACAAGATGTTAAACAATACTTTCTGCTTGTAGGTGTCTCCTTCTGACCTTTCCTGCTTTCTTCTGTGTATTTTTAATGTTTCAGCTATGCTGTTTTTTGGTTTTTTTTGGCATCGCTATCCACCCACTGCTCCCACCTGACAACACTCTTCCCACAAAAAAAAAAAAGCCTTCCCTTGTAACAAGTATAGAAAAAAAATTCACACATTGCTGGTATCTGAAAATGTATGTCTCATTCTGCATCTAACACTCCATCACCTCTCTGCCAGGAGATGGGAATCATGCTTACTCATTAATCTTCAGTAAGCTTAATTGACCATTACATTGATTAGAGTTCTTAAATCTGTCATAGTTTATTTCTTTAGCTATTGTCTAAGTTGCTCGCCTGGCTTTTTCTGTCTTAGCATCATTTCATGGAAGTCCTCCCAGTCCTCTAAATATGAAACTACCCTTTTCATTGGTTCTTACGGTTACATTCATATACCATACTTTTTTTTTTCTTTTATTGTGATGTCTTTATTTTTATTTATTTTTTTTCACTATTTTTTTTAAATTTTAATTTATTTTCTTGGTTACATCATTCATTTCCACAAGGTTTCGAGTTACAAATTTTTTCCCCTTTTTGTCCCTACCCCCCAGCCCAGAACATTGATCACACTGTAAGACCCCTCCCACAATCTGTTCCCTTTTATGCCCTCCTCCAACACCTCTCTAGCTTTCTAGCAGGGCAGGGAGCTCCTCCCTGCCCCCGTCCCTGTATGTATTATTTCCCAGTTGCATTTGATTGTATAGCTTTAA
>CM053600.1:62883558-62913904 GCA_028646575.1 Pseudocheirus occidentalis
AAGAAAAAAAAGATACTATTAAACATATATATATATATATATATATATATCACCCTCTTTAAAAAAAGAATAAATATTCCTCAGTGTGCACTCTGTGTGCACTCTGAGTCCCGTCAGTTCTCTGTCTGGAGGTGGATAGCATATTTTATCAGGAGTCATTGGAATTATGGGGTAGGGTGGGTCATTATATTGATTAGAGTTCCTAAGTCTTTCAAAGTTAATTATCTTTATAATATTGCTGTTACTATATAGATTGCCCTCCTGGTTCTGCTCATTTCACTTTGTATCAGTTTGTATAGGTCTTCCCAGGTTTTTCCTGAAACCATTTTCTTCTTCATTTCTTATAGCATCAATTCTTTTTTTAATAGTATCTCTCCCCCTCCCCCACTACATGTCAAGACAGTTTTTATCATTAAGTTTTATAGGATTTTGAGTTCCAGATTTTTCTCCCTCCTTCCCTTCCTTCCTATCTTCTGAAAATGGTAGACAGTTTGATATAGGTTATGCGTATGCGGTCATGTAAAACATATAGCCATATTAGTAACAGTTGTGAAAGAAGAAACAGATCAAAAAGGAAAAAAAATGCCATGAAAAAGAATAGAGTGAAGAAAGTATGCTTTAGTCAGCATTCAGAGTCCATCAGTTCTTTATCTGGATATGGCTAGCATTTTCCTTCATGAGTCCTTTGTATTTGGCTTAGATCATTGTGTTTCTGAGAAGAGGCTGAGTCATTCATAGCTGATCACTACATGATGTTGCTGACACTGTGTGCAATGTTTTCTTGGTTCTATTCATTTCACTTTGCATCAGCTCATACAAATCTTTCCTGGTTTTTCTGAAATTTGCCTGTTCATCATTTCTTATTGCATGATAGCTTTCCATTACATTTATATCCTGCAGATTGTTTAGCCATTCCCCAATTGATGACCATTCTCTCAATTTCCAATATTTTGCCACCATGAAATGGGCTGCTATAAATATATTTGCACATGTAGGTCCTTTTTCCTTTTCTAATGACGTCTTTGGAGTATAGACCTGCCAGATCAAAGGGTATGCAGAGTTTGATTGCCCTTTGAGCATAGCTCCAAATTACTCTCCAGAATGTTTGGATCACTTCATGATTCCACCTACAACAGTACATCAATGTTCAGATTTCCCCACATCCTCTCCAACATTTATCATTTTCTTTTTTGTCCTATTAGTCAATCTGATAGGTGTGAACTGGCACTTCAGAGTTGCTTTAATTTACATTTCTCTAATCAAAAATGATTTAGAGCAGTTCTCCCTGTGCCTATAAATTGCCTATTGACCTTTGACCTTTTATTAATTGGGGAATGGCTTATATCCTTATAAATTGGTTCACTTGTGTATATGTTTGAGAAATGAAGTTTTTATGAGAGATGCTTGGTATATTGTTTCTCACCTTTCTGCTTTCCTTCTAATCTTGGTTGCATTGGTTTTGTTTGTGCAAAAAACTTTTTCAAGCTTTTCAGTTTAGTATAATCACAATTAGCTATTTTACATTTTGTAACATTCTCTATGTCTGTGTCATGAACCTGTAACTCACTTAACTTCTTTAAGATTTGAATGCTATACCACTTGGTGCATATATGTCTATAGTACCTTTTAGGTCTATTTTTGTGTATTATGGCCGTCACCTCCATTTCCATTTCTTTATCATCACAAAAAGAGTTTCTACAAATATTTTTGTGCATATGGGCTTTCTTTATTTTTCTGTAAAGACTGTTTTGTAATTGCAGTTAAATGATTATCAAGCAAGTATTTTGTATTTTTGGGGGGGTTATTTTGAATGGAATTTACTTTTCTCCTTTGGTTTTGCTTGCAGGTTGTAAAAGAAGGGTGATGATTTTTTTTTGGTTTTATTTTATCGATTGTTAACTTTACTGAGGTTATTGCTTTATTTAGTCTTTTGGTTGAATTTTTTGGGTTTGTAAACCAGCAAATTATGTGCAGAATATGACAATTTGTTTTCCTCTTTGCCTATGCTCATTCCTCTCTTTCCTATTTCTTGTTCCTGTTTTAATTGCTACAACTAGAATTTCTAAAATTATATTAAATTATGGTGGTAATGGTGGACATATTTGATTAATTGATTTTGTTGAAAAAAACTCTAGTCTATTATAGATAACACTAGTTATTGGTTTTTAGACACTACTTAGCATATTAAGGAAAGCTCTCTTTATTCTTATGTTTTTTAATGGAATAAATTTTTAACATAATAAGGTGTTGCATTTTGTCAAAAGCCTTTTTCTGCATCTGTTGATAGAATCATGTGATTTTGAGTGCTTTTGTTATTTAAAAAGGTATATTGCCTTTGAAGTTTTCCTCATAATCAGCCTACAATCCTGGTGTGAATTTAATATCATTTTTGCATTATAATCTTTTGGATATCTTGTAGTTGCCTCTTTTGTAATATTTTATTAAACATTTTTTGCACTGATAGTCATTATGGATATTGGTCTTCAATCTTTCCTTGCTTTAGCCATCCTTGTTTAGTAGTCATTACTGCCTTTTTATAGAGGGGTTTGTCAAGATTCCCTTTTTTATTTTATGGCTTATTCAGCTTCATTTTTCCGAGATGGGTTTTTACAATTCAGTATCACTTGTTCTTCTAATCTGATTTTAAATATTTGTAAATATTCATCTATTTTATTTAACTTAGCTCTGTTGGCAGATAATGGGTAACATTTTCTAATAATTTCCCATATTTCCTCTTCATTTTTTGTGATATTTTCCTTTCCATTTTTGATATTATTTTTTTGCCATCATATTAGGTAAGAATTTTTTTTAGTTTTCAAAAAAATCCTAGTTTTCTTTAATAATTTTTTATTTTTGTAAGACTGATTTTCAGAATTTCTATTTTTCTTTAGGTTGTTTTAAAAACATAGTGCTTTGCTAGTTTTTATTTTTATTTTTACTACTCACTTTGTTGATCTATACTTTTTTTGTCTTTAAAAGTGTTTGGAGATATAATATTTTCCCTAATGGCTGTTTTGGCTGTATCCCCAAAGTTTTAGTATGTTTTCTCTTTGTTTTCCTTTTATTTGATGAAAACATATATTGTTTGTTTCTATGATTTTTTTTCTTTGAACACAACTAATGCTTTATAATAAAATGTTTAGTCAGCATTGAACTTTGAATTCTTTCTTCAAATAGTCATTATTGACAAGTCAATAGTCTTGACTTAGTCTATAAACAAGACTATAAACTAACAATATCCTTAGTCAATAAAGGATGTATTTAATAATATTTTCTTTATTTTTTGTGAATTATTTATGTGTGATTTTTTTAAAGGTACCATTTGTGATAAGACCAATATCTTCCTTCTTAGTTCCCTCAACTAGTATTCTAAGTATGGAAAGATGGCATGTTTGTTTAGACACATGGAGATGGGAGATGTAATTTTGTACATGAGGACAGCAGTTAGTTTAGTTTGTCTGAAATGTATAAGTGTGTAAGGGAGAATAATATGAAATCATTCAGGAAAAATTGATTTGGTCCAAATGATGAAGGTTTTAAAATGCAAAGGGAGTATATTTTCTTTTTATATATAGGAAATCACAGAAGGTTTTTGAGTGGGAGAATTGAAGTGGCCAGACTTGTTCTGTAGAAATAATAATTTAGCAACCATAGCGGGGATAGGTTATTAAATATTGAAGTCAAGAAGACAAAATAGGGTCTGTTCAAGCTGAGAAAACAGGATTGATATAGATACATGGATAGCATCTAAATAGGGTAGGTTTTACTCTGCATCTAATAGAAAAAGTAGGTGCTAATGGATAGTGAGGAGTCAATGACTCCTCCTCAGTTAAAAACCTGATTAAGGAGAAGGATTGTGGTGTTCTCAACAGAATTCAGTTACGTAGAGATGGGCAGGGTTAGGGCAAAAGATAAGTTCCATTTTGTACGTGCTAAATTTGAGGTAATTATGGAGATATCCCATTAAAGCTTTCTAGATGGCTATTTGTTACCCAAGACTGGAGCTCAGGAGAGATGAAGACTGTATATGCAGATTTGGGTGTTTAGATTGACCTTAAGGACATGGTTGGGTCCATATAGATTAAGACAAAGTGAGAAAAGAGAAAAAGAAGAAGATAAGGTTTAGGAGAGATCTCAGGCCGACACTGATACAAATGGAACTTGATTATACATTTTGATCCTTCAAAGAAGACTAAAGAGCAGCCAGAGAGATAGGATGTAAACCAGGAAACAGTGGTATCATGGGGACGTAATGAGGAGAGCCTATTCAGGTGGTTATTTCATTGCATTTCTGGCAAAACGATGACTTGTTTGAATCAGTTATAGTTTCATTCTAAATGGATAGGGATGGAGAAACTGGCCATGTAATTTCATTAGTATAGGGAAGTCCCAGGTCAAGAAATTCTCTCTTCTAATACAGATGTGAACATTCTCTGCAACTTCTAGAGCATTGCCCAGTGCAGATGCAGAGCTGAGTGTATTCTGAATCAAATTCAAATGTAACTGAGAAATATTTAACAAAATAAATAACAATACAATAATATAAACAAAGTTCATTTGTGGTTTTCTAAGCCAATATGTGGCCTGCAGGGATGCATTCCACTTGTGTTTGACCTCTGACTTCTAGTACTAAGAGTTAGGCTATGCTGGAGCCAGTTTGAAACCACTTGGGAGCAGATTGTAAATTTTTCAGTGTGAGCATTTACTCGTTGGAAACTGGCAATAGCTGCAAATCAAGGCTTAATTGTTTCATTGAATGTCTAGACTTAAGAAAGTATTAGTAATGCAGATTAAATCAAATGCGTGTCCTGCAGTACTTTTTTTTTTTTTTGGCTGATAAACATTTAGCAGCATAGTTCTGATTTTAGAAGTAAGTTAGCCAGGTCTGAGGCAAGCTTGAACCTCAGTCTTCCTGGTTTCCATGTAAGTTCTTAGAAATGCAATCACATTGCCTCTCCTCATTGTGTAGCAGTTATCATAAACTAACCAGTTATTTTCTATCGATCACTTTTTAACCGCTAAATTTGACACTGGTAGTTAGTGGAAATGGGAGAATTAGAATAAATTGAGAGTGGATTGTTAAGAGTCCATAAATCTTGGTGTTCAGTGTCATGAAAGGGAATGTCTTAGTTGAATTTTTTTCCCATATGAGTTGTCTCCTTTGTTGTCCGTTATGAACTACCTTCCTTATATTTTTATCTTTGAACAACACATCTTCCTGCATAATCATTGTCCTCGTGCTTTAGAGGTGTTTGTCCCTTAGCACTTTAAAGCATCTGAATTTTTAGCTGCTTCAGATGATGATTGTAATAATAGTTCATGTTGTAGACAGTACATTAACTTGGGAAAAGGTACTGGTTCTCTGGTTTTTCTAAAACTGATTTAACATTTGATTCATCTTTAGCTTAGCCTACAGGTGCAGATGTGTTGACTTAACTGTGCAAACAAGGAAATAAAGGGAATCACAGAGGCCAAGGGAAGAGCTGTCAGAATGGTTTTAATTAACAGTAATGCCTGATTGGTCTCCATTTTTGTGTGTATTTCAAAATCCTTTATGTTCATTTAGATTACTAGCAGATGAGGCACTCCTTGAACCCAGTGGAAGAAGCATTTGTGTTCTTAGTTTTTAAAGAATTTATGAGAGAGGCATTTGGGTTAGAAACTGTTGCATGAAAAATCTGGTCATTTGTTAACGCACATGGAATATGACACAATTGTCAGGACACCTTAGAATATTTTGAAATATTTTTTAAGACACCCTCCCCCCCAATTTTTTTTAAGCCTTTAGTTGTTTCAGCTATGAAGGTGTTGGTTCACTGAATGAGAGGCACTGCAGTACTTTGGAAAGCAAAATGAATTTGTAGTCAGACAATCCAGTTTCAAATCCCACCTCAGATACTTAATATCTCTTTGACCTTGAACCAAGTCACTTAACCTCTCTTGGGGCTCCAGAAGAGGTGTTTTCCTGTTCTATAAAATGAAGGGTTGGACTGGATGACTTCTAAGAGCCCCCCTGGGTTTAAATAAATCTACAATCCTCTAACCATATTGTTAATACACTGTAATTATCCTGAAGTCTGATTTCTACTATATGGTGGATCTCAACTCATTCCTGGTGCCTGCTTCAAGTTTTCGTTTTTCACCTAGATTTTTTGAATATCAGAAGTTGTTAAGTATGTTATACAAATAGCTGTCATAAAGGTTGGGTCCTTTTTAGTAAGCAGTTCTGTTCACAAAAGGCCATCATCAACCTAGCTGTTTCTCTTAACTTGACACCCCCCACCCCAGCCTTCCTCCACCCTCCAATTCTGTGAGACTTAAAAAAATATTATCCTAACTTCTGTAATTTCAAGGTTATTGTTGCATCAGTTACTTCTCTTGGCTCTACTCCTTTCTTTCCCTCTTCCCTCCCCTCTTTTCTCCTCTCTTCATATCTGCCTCAGTTGAGAGTTATCTGGGGAAGAAAGACTTAAATCTTCTTCCCATCTCTCTCCTGGCATGTCACTGTTTTTGTTTTTGTTTTTTTTTTGTTTTTAACTTTTTATTTTCAAGGCAGCTGTCACTAATCCTTCCTTGCCCACCTTATCCTTCTGATAATTTGGTGTGTTAGGTCTTCACAAATTGAGCCCATTAGCTATTTAAGCTACCTGCCCTGTCTAGCCCATCCTGTCTCCAGCCTAAATCAGTTAAGACCCAGCAGCCCAGGATATCTAAAGATAGACTTTAAGTTTTTATAATCTGAATTTTGGCATCCCAAGAATCTATCTTCCATTTATAATAAAACTAATTACCTCTGGAATGATGTTTTGTAAAACTGCATTTTTCTGGAATAAATTGTTAGGGTTTGATTTGCTAGGTCAGAAGATCATAGATTTAGACCTGGAAAACACTGAAGTTATCTAGTTCAGTTTCCTTGCTTTATACTTGAGGAAACTGAGATTCTAAAAAGTTAGGTGACTTGTCAAGACTCACAAGTAAATGGTGATGCTGGGGTTTGAAGCCTAGACCTCCGACTCCAGATTTATATTCTTTATAGGGTATGCATAATTCAGTTTAGGGTAATAGTTGCAAAATTGGAATCATGGAATATATATTTCATTTTTCAGTTTAAGCTTCAAATCATTCTTTGACTTTAAAAACTGAGCACTTTATTCTAAATGAATCCTGATTTTTAGCATTGTAGTAGAATTGTGGTAAGAAAGGTCATTCTTCTTGAAGCATCCAGCACTTTTTAGGCACTTTAAAATTAATGTTCTGTTGCTAATATATTATTTCAAATCTGACAAGTAGTTTTGAGGATTTTATGACTTAAGTATTTTATGTTATAGTGCATGTGTGCATCAATGAATTTCATTCTTCTGTCTTCAAGTCTAAAATTAGGCTTGTTTAAACCTGCTGAGTTAAGCCATCTCCAGATTTAGCTAGAGAACTGTAATATTTCTATTTATCTGTGTATGCCTGCATCATTGGGTGTAATATAGAGTTCAGGCCCCAACATGTGGGACAGAAATAAGGCCAAGAGGGTGTGCACCCTAATATTCTCTGGGATGTGTACTATTCTGCTGCTTAAACTCTTTCCTTAAGTCCTTTCAGGTCTACTTGTAGAAGACTGCTTATTATTCAGTCAGTGTCTGTCTGAAATAAGTAAAAGCTGACTAATCTGAAAATTGGAAACGGATGGGAGGAGCTTTTCTCTTAGAGCACTTTTGCCATTATGAATCAGAAGGAATTGAATTATAATGGTACCACTATAACTTGAGTTCCTGTGTAACTGTTGTCTTACATGTTATAGCTGGAGAAGTAATTTGGAGTAGTAGATGGAGACTATGGAGAAGTGAGTGGAATTCTGGCATTAGAGTCAGCGGGATTTGGGCTCCAGTCCTTCTTTTGAGTGTGCTGGCCATATTACCCTGGGCAAATTTCCCAGGAAACTCAAGAGTATAAATTGTGGAGCAGTTGCTGATATGCATTGGTAGCGGGAATATCCTCATAGGGAAATTCTGTGCTAATTTAATCACAGGTCTGATCTAAAAACAAAAACAAAACATTTTTAAAAAATTATTATATGAGATGAAGATTTAGAATAACTTGGTTTGTTTGTTTTTTCTAGTGTTAGTTCTCAAAACTTTACAACAGGGGGTTGAAGTCTTCAATTTAAAACTTTGCTAGATCTCTTGCATTAAAATCCTCTAAAGTTATTAACATATTTATTATTATTAGCTATTAACAAAATGTTCATTAAAAGCAACAACAACCACAATGTGAAATATTTCACCACTCCTTGCAGCATAGTTTGAGAAATGCTTAGGGAGTATCAGTTTGACTCATGAGTCCTTTTGTTGTAATGGTATTGCTGTGAAATTATAGGGTTCTTTTTCATTATGTTCACTGGACGATATAATTGCTTATGAGGATTTGGAGTGAATTCAAACCTCTTGTAATTAATTAATGCATTTGAAGTAAGAACAGTTTTAAAATTTACTAGCAGAGCAGATACAGATTTTGATTTAGGTTTTATCTTTTTTTCTGAAAAAGCAAAACCAGTGTTTACTAAGTTTATTCATAATTTCCTGTAATAAGGCAGGGAAACATGGTATCAGATTTTTATCCCCTCTAGATGCTTCTTGGAAAACTCCCCTTTGAAGTTGTACTGGAAGACTAGTGCTGCTCTGGGTTTCCAGTTTGAGGTAAAGATGAGATTTTCAAAGGGAAGTATGGGGGTAAAAAAGGGCGATTGTTCAGTAGTTAGCACTTCTTCTAGTTAGGATGGAAAAGCATAATATGTATAGCATTTGAAATTTTAAAATAGGGATAGTAACAAACAAGCAGAATCAGTTTAGCCAAACTTTGCCGCAGTTATTATATTACAAATTGCTGAACCCAGTTTCACATGAGAGTACAGCAGGCATGATTCCATGGAGCATATTCTCTGGCTCCTTGGGAGTGGCCATACACATTGAGCTCTTGCTGAGGGACGGTTTGCTGAAATGAAGATGCAGTATCTGATTATGCCTGTCACTGTGAGGAGTAGTTGGGTCAAATGGGATTAGCCAGTGAGGCTCATGGGGAACAATCTTGTGGAAGAAAATACTCCCTTAGCTGAGAAGTCTCATTCACCCTTTTTCTTTTGGACTGCCCTCTGATCCAGGACTAGCACTTCTTTGTACTTACAGCAAGAAGGTTGAAATTTCCCCCCACTTTTCCAATGCTTTTCCTCTCTTCATTACCCTTAACAACTGTAGTGGCTCCAGCTTTAACACCTGACAGCAAGATTGTATGCTTGCCCAGGTGAATGTAAAACTGTACCCTAAGTGCTTGGCAGCTGTTCTGTTTATCCCCCTTTCCTCAGAACCACGATGACCAAATGGTGAACCTCAAAAATGAACATTTCTAATTCCAGCAGTAATTTTCTGAGTTCAAGAGGCAGGGAGTTCCTTCTTTAGTGGTAATTCCATGATGTGAAGTGTTTCCTGAAACTATACCACATTTCAGAGATGATCAATGACTGAATTATCCTGAACTCAGAGGGACTAAAGAATATCTGACTGGTCAGAACATTGGGGCGGAAAAAAATTGAGATGGAAGATTCAGTGCAGGTGATTTTGACCCTAACACTACATAAATACTTGTTAATGTGAACTTATGGATCATCTGAATTTTAAGTATTTCTTTTGCATTGAAGGAAATAAACAAATGTCCTATACTTGATATCCATGTTGTATATTTTATATTCCTTTATGGAATGAATCTTATGAATTTCTTTTGGGGAGCCCCTAGGCCAGAGCTATATCTAAACTTGGTTAAGAGATTGAGTCCAGTTTTTTAAATGATCAGGCTATCAACAAGATAAACCAAGGCTCTATGTCACTCTAGAGTCAAGGCCCCTAGTGAAACTGCTTTACCCTATTTTCTGTGGTCTTTGAGTAAATAGTAATGATGATGAAAACGAATCTACATTACACTACATTTTAGGAAAATAATAAAAAATATTTTAAAGTCAAATTTATATTTAATATTTTTCTAGTACAAATTTTCTTTTAATTAGATTTTTTGAGGCAAGCATATTTAAAATACATAGTTTCATTTAAAAATACCAGTTTGTTTCTACATTTAAGTTATTGAGTGCATACAAAACTAAGAGGTTTAGGACAAGGAAACTAATTATTGGATGTAGTTTATTCATCTGTTCCTTAACCTTTTCAGATAAGAAGTAGATTTGTACTCTATGGAGATGATAGTAGAAATAATTTTATTTAGTGGCTTAACATGAACCTGAAGATTATTCCCTTACTTATATGACAATGTGATTGTCTTTTTGTAAATAAATCCTGTTTTTATCACAAGAGTTAAAACATACCATGTGGAGGAATACATTATCTTTTCTTAAAAAAATTGTTCATTACGTTTATGAACTGATTTTTATTTGCCTTTTTAGGTTTTTGTTCTTGTTATACGCTATTTCACTGAAACCGAAGGAAGATTTTTTTATTCACTATTTTAAAGTATTTTTTATATTATCAGGTATGAAGAGCATATAATAAAGGTATTAGTTGATGAAGGAAGACATTTCAGTATAGACTATGGCAGTATTTCAAAACATCTGTGAACTCATCAATGTGTGGGAACCCTCTTGATGGAAACAGATCAAAAGCCTTGGTAAATAGTTGTAATTTGCAGCCAAAAAATGTTCAACACCTGGGGTCCCTACCCTCCTAGTGATGAGAAAACTAGTATAAGAATATAAAGTACATCTTAAAATATGTACAATTCTTTTCCAAGAGAAATACTTACTTTAATTCTTTTTGTTAAGTTAATCCTTTTACCAACAAAAAGGTAGTAAATGATGGAAAGAAAACAAGGACAAAATGGTCACTGTAGTAGAAAAGATGGGGCAATCACGGAAGGTATTAGTGTAGACATTTGATGTGGTATCATCTACGTAAGGGAGGGTATATTCTGTCAAGACATGATAACTAATGGATCCTCTAAAATATCAAAAGACAGGAGCCAATTTATGCTTGACATGCCTCTCCTTTCACAAATTCAAATCACTTCTGTTACAGAAAGATACTTAGTTCCATCTAGGTAAAATTTCCTTTTAAGTTTCAGTCTGAAAATCATTCTTAAAAGCTTTCTGACAATCAGGAAGAATATTTTAAAATAAATGGCATGATGTTAAAGTCCCTATAGAATATCAGAAATTATCCATAATTAGTAGTCAGTTTTAATACTTTATGTAGTTTCTTTTTATATTTATTAACTTAGAAGCAAAAGACCTTTAAAAAGTACTTCCAACCTCAGTCTTTAAAAGAAAATTTTTTTGAGTTGTATAAAACTTTTGCTAGTAGAAATTTTGTTGAACTTTTGCTATTCATGTTCATTAGCTGAATCAAAGTTTTAATTGTCTTCCACTGATTGATTACCTTTCCAAGATTGGTCAATATAGTATCTCTCTGATACTTGATCTAGGACATAATGAAATTATTTGATGATATACATATGAATATTTTCCATATCTGTTACATTTCATAGGTAAACAATATACTCTAGTTACTTCAGGTCACTTTTACATGATATATGAAAGGTTGCATATTACGTTGTACCAGGTAAGACACTTTCCATACCTTGCTTCAGGTTGACACAAATTGCCTTTGCCTAAAAATGACTCTTGCAGAAAATGTGTAAGCCATTTCTTTCCATTTAGTGAGATTAGAGATTACTAATGTCTAGAAGGATGTATGTTGAAGGATAGAAAGATGCCATGAATAAAAAGGGTGCTTTTCATAATTTTGTATTTTGCTATTATTTAAATAACTCCTATTAAACAGAATCATAGAATCTAGGACCTAGAAGAGGCTTTGGAGCATCATATTTCCCTGATAAGGCAACTGAGGCTCTGAAGGCTTAAATGACAACATAAACTATAGCATTGTTAATTTCCAAATATCATTCCTTTCTATAACATTATTATTTAATGAGAAAGCAATTTTATATTGAAAATTGATTAAATAGCAATTTGTTCTGTATAGTTTCTGTTTTTAAAGACAATATAAACACCATTCTGGCTAACTTGTATCTCACATTGCCAAAAATACCATGCTTTAATTCATATGTATAGACACACAAATGCCCCTATGATATTATGGTATATGATTTTTAATAGGTATAATAAAAAGAAAAAAAAAGAAATTGTCGATATTGACAGAGGCGTTTTAATATTACTAATTCCTGAATGGATTTCAAAATGTTAATAGGTCTTTGAAGACATGGATACATTTAATAAATAATGTTTTTTCTAAATGTGTCAGTCTTGTTTTTTCCTGTAGTTAAGCAAAACTTTCCTAATCAGATAGTAGTTAAAAACTTAAAAATTGATTAACTATACTAAAAAATCTGTGAATAAAATGTTTTAGAGCATTAATGACTTTTTAAAAATTTTGACTTTTTAATAATATATCTGGCTATACATTTCATGGTCTGTATATGGAGCTATATCCATTACAGAAATCATGAAATATTTTGATCCATATGAAGAATCTTGCTAATAAATAAAATGAAATATTAATTTAACAACTGTTTGGTATTGATTTCATTTCAGAGAAACTAAATTATGCCTAACTAAATGTTTTCTTGTGGTTGAGGCTTTAAATTGCCATGTCTTCTGGTCTCAGTGTTTTTCCAGGGGTGCAGATCATATTTCTAACTGTCAAAGCCCTGAAATAATAGCCTCACACATCCAGAAAATCCCAGAGGCTTTTCTGCCAGCTACATGAAGCACAACTGCACATAGGGCTGTTAGAAAAGGCAATTTACCAGTCTTCATTCTTTTGTTGAAAAGTTTTGAAATTTTAATGAATAATATAAAATGTGTAATGTTATCTATAATTATTGACAAAATTTAAGAGTTGAAATAACACTTGGTAATTTGTGACCTTTATAATTTTTAAGACAGCACTTCTTTTTTAATGATCACTGTTGTGCCTTTTTTAGGAGTGGAGTTCATTTCTATTTGTGATAAAATGTAAAATCATTTATCAAGATTACAAACCATTTAAAATAATTTAGTAAATTTTGATAGCCAAATGATGTTTTTTCTATATTTTCTATTGATATTTGAATGCTTATATCTTCCTTTAATTTTAAATTTGAAAAATTAAAATAAATACAGTTAATATATTAAAGATTAGGCACAGTCTCATGATTAGTCATCCAGTTCTGTGGTTTAGCTTTGCTTTTGTAAGAAAATATATTAGGACTTAGAAAATAACTTGGGTATCATTCAGTAACAATATGGCAGACATCTTTTGAAATTCCTTTGGTGGTTCAGTTCTGTAAAGTGAACAGTTTTATGAATAAGTGGGATTTAGAACATCAGCAGATGGGATTAAATGAAAAGATGATAAGGAAAGGCATTTAAATTGAAAAGCAAACTTAATCCCATTTAGGAATAATAAGTAATTTACATTGAGTATTTCTTTTCAAATGACCCATGTTGATGTCTTGCTCTGATGATTTATAGTGCATCCTAAGATTGGGTACTAAGTAGAAAAAAAAATCACATTAAAAATCCCCAACACATACACACACATAGATATAATGAAGTATAATGATAATTTAGTTAGATAAATTACCTATAAAAACAGAATCCTGAAAAGTGTTTCATTTTATAAATTAAAATGCAATACAACAAGCATTTGTTAACTGTCTCCCTGAAGGGTATGTGAATATACCCCTGCTTCAAAGAAAAAAGGAAAAGCACATTCACCCAAGCAGCTTATATTTTATTGGTTTGGAGGAAATATTTCACATTCATAGATGTTTATTTCTGAAAATTTGATGAGGGGGACTAGACTAACAAGGAAATAATAGAAGGCTTTTTGTAATGCTGGGCTTTTTTGGGGGGAGAGGAGCGAGGCAAGTGGGTAAAGAAACTTTCCTAGGTTCACACATCTAAGAAGGGGGGTGTGTGTGTGTGTGTGTGTGTGTGTGTGTGTGTGTGTGTGTGTGTGTGTGTGTGGCAGAGTTAAGTGGTAATGATGAGATGGCCTAGGCCCTGTGATACACTAAGGATTCTTAGCTAAGGAGTGGCATTCAAGCCAAGGAGCCAAGTCACAAAGGTGGGAAAAGGAGCGCTGAGTTTTCTTGTTCAGTTGTTTCAATTGTGTCTGACTCTTTGTGCTCTTATCTGAGATTTTCTTGGCAAAGACACAAAGATACTGGAGTGGTTTGCCATTTCTTTTTCCAGCTCATTTTACAGAAGAGGAAACTGAGGCAAACAGGGTTAGGTGACTTCCCTAGGATCATACAGCTTGTAAGTGTCTGAGGACAAATTGGAATTAAGGAAGATGAGTCTTCCTGATGCCAGGTCTGGCGTTCTATCCACTGTGAGTTTAGTCAGTAGCAAAGAGATCAACAGAGTATGTGAAAGAGAACAATTTGGAAGAACAACATGGAAAGATAGAGTAAATGAATGAAGGAATGGGGGGAAAAGTGTTTAGTGCCTATGTGCTGAGAATAAAGATAGGAAAGAGGAGGTAATAATCCCTTCTCTCAAAGAATTCATATTCTAGTGGCAAAGTCAGCACAAAAAGGATGATTCAGCTACAGGTCAGCTACTTTCAAAAGCAAAGCAGAATGGCAAGGCATCCTTTATGTCGTTTCCACTAATAAAACCATAACCATTTCTGATGTCAAACCATTTGACAGTATTGACCCCGGTGGTGTGATAGTTTATGTTTCCTAGTGGAAAAGGACATAACTGGAGTGATCTTCCTGTGAGTAGAGACATAGTGAAGAAAGCAGCTTGTCTAGTAGACAAGATAACTGATTAGATTTGGGGTGAGGAGCAAAGAGTTGGAGAGTATGTTCTTGAGGCTGTGAACTTAAGTTGCCGGAAGCTCAGCTATGCCCTCTACAAAAATACCAAAGTTCAAAAGAAAGGTTGTGGGTATAGTGGGGGAAATAGTGATTTCCCTTTAGGATTGTTGAGTTGGAATTACAAAATAAAAATGATCACCTGAAGTGATCAACTTGAAACAGTAGTTCTGGAAAGTAGATCTTTTTTTGATTGTGGGGTATGGTATGAAGATAGGCATTACTAGAGCTATTAATTGTAGTTTTGTCCCCTTGCACTTCATGGGTTACAGTATACACTTCTTCATGAGTCGCTACCCATTTTTGTAAAGGTACCAAAATGATCAAAGTCACAGAATGTGAGATCTGGGATGAACTTTAGGGAACATTTAGGTTAATTTTATTTTAGAGATGAGGAAATAGACCTCAAAGATCTATTGTGTGATATTGCTTCCTAGCATTGCACAGAGGGGCAGATTGGCTAAAATTATCTATTATACTTTAAAGATATAGTTTTAGAATGAGTCCTAAATATTTAGATATTTTCAAGATAAGGAAGTATTGGTTTAGTGGTTAGAGGGTTCACCTTTGAGTTGGAATGACCGTGTTCTCATGACAAACCACTTAACCTGTCATTATTCCCAGGAAATACTCCTAAGACTATAAGAGCTCTGTATACTACTGATGTAATCACAGATCCTACAATTTTATCCAAATTATACCTATACACACACAGTATGTATGTATGCATGTATGTGTATGTATGTATGTATTATGCTGGGCACACAAAGATGAATAAATATGGTTATCTGGCCTCAAGGAACTTAGTGTCCTAGTGGGTGGATGAAATAATTAAAACAAGAAAAAATAAAATTGTAATGCAGATAAATAGAGTGTGATAGACCTCATGAGAGAGGTATGTTCTATTAGCTGAATTCTGAAGGAGTAGAAAAAACATTTTTTCTTAGTTATTTCTGCTCACCTTTTTTTCTTTTTTTAACATTCACCTTACAATAGTTGCTTTTCAAATCGCCTCTGCTTATCTTTCCTATTAGTTAACTTAGCTTCTGAACATCCTTTACAATAGACTTGTTCTAGGACTATTTTTTTTGATGTTGTGTATTTATTAGTACTATTCATTCATACTGATGCCTCCTTCAAACATTTTAATTTATGTTAATTTTTTTCTTTCATATTTTTGTAGTTGAACTTATTTTATTAAGCCTAGTGAATACTAAGACTTGATATATGTATATCATCAGGTCCTATGTAACTTTTAATATTTTGGGTTGCCTATGAGTTTTTCTTAATGAAACTGCCCAAGGAGCTTCAGTAAGATGTGGTACTTTGAAGTTTCATGAAGTCATTCCTTATTTCCTAGTATCATAGTGGGAGGATGAGATAACATTACTCATACCATCACTTCCCCTCACAGTAATTTATTAGTCTGTCTGTTTCTTTGACTCTGGTCTTGTTGAAAAGTACTTTATGTGCTTCTTATGTAAATACATAAGATCCTAGACCTGGAGTTGGAGGAAACAGATTATAATTGCCAATTAACAATAAACTACTCCATCATCTCACTTGTGGATATCTGATTAGGAAAAGCTAAAATTAAGAGAAAGGAAAATCAACTTAACTTAAACTTTCTGAGATCACTGAGGTGCAAATGTGAGTGAATTTTTCAAGATTTAGTCAGTATCCTCACTCATCTATCACTGTTGACCTTTGCTTATCTGAGTAAGCCCTCTCTACTTTATACATACTGATAATAGATTAGAAGGCTTGAAAGCAGTTCTATGTTAAGAGAATGATGGTTACTAGAAATCTGTTTTATTTGACTGTAGAAGATTTTTTATATTGAGACTAGGTATCCTATTTATGAATTGGAGTTCTTGGCTTTGGAAGTGGGCTGTCACTGACAAGTTCAAAGACTGTATATGGAGCTAAATTTCAAGTGGGAGAGCAATCCACCAACATATTTTGACCAGCACCAAATTGGGTGCTGTCTATAAGAGATAGGGCAAAGCACTAGCTAATTGTTGAGTTCAGCATACCCTCTTGGCATGGAAAAGCTAACAAACTCAAATTCCCTGCCATGTAGGCTTTAATGCACTGAAACTATGGTGATAATCATAGAAAGTTTCAGAATTATTTGTGATATGCAGGGAGTGAGTAGAGCTGAGAGTTTCAGATTTGTACCAGAGGTTGGTATTCACTAGTATTTGTGAACTTTACTGAATCAAACCAATTCTCTTTGCTTCATTTGTCCTTTGTGATTGTGGATTAGACATGAGAGCAGATTCATGATGAAGGATATGTAATTCCAGCAAAAAAAGCAAGGGGTTGGCCCAGTGGGACTCAAGTTTTAATCCTTAGAGAATATTTTACTGTTGGCAGAATTTGGAGCAGTTTAAAACATTGCTAGCCCTAACCATAACCAGCAAGCTATTAAAGTTGTTAAGGTGTTGTGGAAGAAATATTACTCAGCATATTATTTTTCTTGTCAGAAATCAGTATATCTAGAGCTGTAGCTTTCCTTACTCATTGGCATGCTTAGTCTGAGCATTTCGCCTGAATAGTGGCAAAAATACTAGGGAACATGAGGTTTGAGTAGAAATCTTAGTGATGTCATATGACATTTCTAGTGCATGTATTCAAGAATAAGAAGAATTATTCATGAGCTTTATCTGCTATTTCCCGATGTTTAAACAAGAACCACATTTGTCTATTAACATATGCTTTGGAGTTGTAGAAGATGGAAAAGAACTCCAGAAAGAGAGACTCATGACCAGCATATATGTGAACTAAGAGAAAGAGTGACTGGCCAGCTATGGTCTCTGCTAAGGAAAGTTCTGATAGAAACAAGCAGTAGTACAAGGCAAGATCTCCTAGGGCTTGTGCTAACATACTCTCATACTCTTTATGTGACCTTGGGCAAGACCTTTTCTATAAAATAAGGGTATTAAACTTGATTAATAGTGACAAATTCTAATAGTAACAGATCCTTGAGGACTACATATTGACTTAGAAAGCAACAAATTTGCATTGTGTTTTGTTAAAAATTTCCCAATTCCATTTTAATCTGATTCTGGCAACATGTGACCCACTAATGTGCTTTTGACACCTGAACTAGATCATCCCTAAAGACAAAATTCCAAATCCTATGCTCAGAAAAATATCGAAACACTAATTTTTGAGTGAGTATCTTGAAAGTCTTTCATGATCTCACTTTACCTTGTGAGCAATGGGGAATGAGAGGGAGATAATAATATCAATCTTTGTTCTTAATCATTTTGACTTTTCATGACATTGTCTACATTTTTAGCAGGATTACTGTGAGATGTAAGATATTGACCATATATTGCTTCCTTTAGAATGACTTTTAGACCTCAACAGTGCCATGAAAACATGGAATTTCCTTATCAAAATTCTATTATGTCATTAGTTTATAATATTATTGATTTTTCAGTTAATGCTGTCTTTGGGAGTTGTTCATAGTGACATGGGTATAATAGCAGTTTTTGATCCAAGGTTGCTTTATATAAAGACTCAGTGCTCACAGTGCCTAGGTCCTTCATATTGGGCCATCTAATTGGTTTACACTTTTTCTGTTTAATAATAGCAATTATATCTCAAACAAATGTTTAAAATATTAAAGTTCACAATGGCACATACATTTGTAATAACACATCTTCTATTCCACTGTGACTATATCAATAATAGATAATTCTTTCAATGTTGCATTTCAGCCTTTATAGTTTTCTGTTATTTGATGTTAGGAATTCTTACCTTGCATTCTTGTTGATAAAAAAGACTGATGTTAAGCTTTCAGTGATAAAAAAAAATCTAAATATTCTCTAACTCATATGTTTTCCCATAATTTCACTTAAGGAAAACATTATTAAAGTTAGCTAATTTGATATTACTTAAAAATGTGGGTTTTAAATGCCATTTCTTGGGTAGCCCTGCATCAATTGATAGGTCTTTCTGTTTTCTCTTACTCTCACCACATTACCAGCTGAATTCTTTTTTCTAATTGTACATTTCCTTGTAAAGAGTTTTTAAACTACTTCTTGCTCAAAAACTTTTATTGGAAATATACTGCAGAATTCTTTGGATCATCCACAACTCTCAATTCCTTGTAGAATGTGGTGTTCTTGTTTGCAGCAAAATAATGCTGATGGGAGAACATTTATAAGTTTTTGTATGGGAGAGCATCTTAGAATCATTAATAGTACTACACAGTTGCCCAAGTGCAACTTGTCTCTCTCTTCTGTCTAGTTATTTAAATTAATTTTCTTTCGATGTTATGTTTCTATGTTAAGTTGCTAAAAAAAATTACTCTGCTTAATGAAAAGATAGAGAAAATTCATCATCCTTCTGATTAGGAGTATCAAACAAGATATAAAACAGAGATGTGTTCCTTTTACCAATGATATTGACCACTGTTGTATTATAGCCAAAGTCCAGATGATTGATGGATTTTCTGCAAATCATAGATTTAGAGCTAGGAGAGAGCTGAGATATTGTACAGTCTACCTCCTCTCCACATTTCTTTTACAAATGAGTAAACTGGGGATCCCAAAGAAAGCAGTAAGATTGTGAGATCCTGTCTGAAGATCATATTGAACTGTCATTGCATCATGCAGAACATCACAGGACCTCCTAAGTGAGAACTACAGGTTGGGGGTGGTGTTATGTAGCCAAGCGAAAGGTCCTGAATGCTTTTTTAATGAAAATGCTCAGTTTAACCAGTTTTGATACACTTTTTAAATTATTAATTGTCTGCAAAAGATACATTATTTGAAGAGCTTTGAAAAAATTTTCCAGTTTTTTTCAAGAGTTTAACTTTATTTCTATGTCTTTATCTTAACGATTAGCAAATAACCATATTAGAGGTAGGGATGAGAGTGAAGGGAGGGCATAGCAGGAGAATAAATGTTACATTACAATTCTTATATTTTAGGGCTATAGTAATAGCTTTTCAGTTTTCCATAAAATTGTACCTGTACACATAGGTCTTCTTCTATAATATATTAGCGAGTAAACATGAACCTTCCTGTTCATTCATAATTCTGCTAATCAGAATGAGATATTAGTTTTCCTGGAGACTTGAGATATTTAGAATAGTGATAACCAAGCAAAGATTTTTTTTCTCTTATTGAATATTGAATGAAGCTGCTTTTGGTCTACATTAGTACTCTTCTCACTCTAACCTAAAGACTCTTGGTGGCAGATTTCAGAGTACCAACTTGTTTCATGTCAGATGAATGTTGGGTTCTATAATAAATCATTGGTGAACAGCCATTTCTCTATTTCAGATGTGCAGCCTCTGAACATTGATTAATGTAGTTCTTCAGTAACAGAACAATGGACCATGTGCATATGCACAAGAAAAGCTCTTCCATTGCAATAGATAGCTTTGTTCCATCCTCTTCTTCCGACACCCCACCCCCTAGTGTTCCCTTACAGGGCTTAGCATGGACCACAGCTAATTGATTAATGGAACCTTTACACTGTATTTGGCCTAAAACAGGGATGTAATGAGAGTCTTTGAAAGACCCTATTCTTGCCTTTGGAGATTCCAGCAGGCACATATGTTAGTGACAATGACCATAACAGCAAGGCTTCTATTTGTTGGAAATTGTTGTAGTGTTTTAGAGATGCTTCAGTTTTGTTGTATTTTTTTTTCCTAACCAACTGCATGATATTCTGTACATGCCAAGAATTTAAAAGATTAAAACATAAGCTCTTCCTCCTTATGTTTGCCCTTTTTCCTTACTCTTTCCCCCCACTTTAAGATAAATGAAGCAGAAAGTATTTTTCCTTACTATAGTTTCTTACTTTTCAACTAGAAATTGTTTTAGTCTGGGTTGATATACCTCTTAGTTCTCTCTCTGTACTCTGAAACCAGCTCAGCTAACTTCCATTAATGTTGTGAATATGTATAGTTCATCAGGCTGATGGGACAAATGCTAAATAAATTCAACAAAGTGTTGTTTCTCTTAAATTAAATTTGTTGCACTATTCCCTATCTTTTCATTATAAAGAGTTTTTTGAAAATCCATATGTGATTGTAAAACTGACATAGTATTAAGATCTAAAAATGCTATTTAAATTATTTATTATGGAAATTAGGGAAAGCACTTTCATAGATATTACTATTTAAAAAAAATAAAAACCCAGGGCAGGAGGCATTTCAAGGGCATTCTTTTGAAGGTGAGTTTTATTTTCCCCAGATGGATGTTGACAGAACAGAAGGAAACAGAAGGTCACAAAACTACTACTGGCACAGTAACCATATTGTCTCAAAGTGTTTTCAGAAACTGTTTCTTAGACTCCTAAAATATATTAATATGAGGTAGGCATATTTATCATTTTATGGATGAGAAAACTAAGGTTAAAAATTTGCATCCAAGTTTTTACCACCATGAGCCAGTTTGTAGCAAAAATCCAGTTTTCTGTCTTTCTTAATCACTGTTTTACAGTGTTTCTGGAAAAAGCTCTGTTAAACAAATTCTGACCTGAAAAGGGAATCTAGACAATTTATGAAACCTTCAAAAAAGCTAAGTATTAAACTCTATTAGAGAGTCTTGTTTCTTAGAAGTAGAAATAATTTAAGTCATTTACAATCTACTCACAAGTTCTGGCCAAAAATGTTTAATTGTATGTTTGGAACTTGGAGGACTGCATTTTTCTGATTTAAAAAAAAATCTGGATGTGGTGATATGGCCTCCAAGCTAGTCGTAAGAGCAATCAGGAAAGCAACATTGTAGAAGGTGGCATTCTAGTGGGGACTTGAAGGAAGCCAGGGAAGTCAGGACGTAGTAATGGGGAGGCAGAGAATTGTAGGTGTGGGAGACAAGCCAGTGAAAAATGCTTAAAGTTGGGAGATGGGAATGAACATTAAAGAGTTGGTGGTGGGGTGGGTACTGGGAGAGACTGGAATGGGAGAGAATAAGATTTCAGAAGACTGGATGGAGGAAGGGGAAAGTTTCTTCTCTAAATCATATTTTTATCATGTCTTATGACTCATTTCTATCCTGTTACATCAGTATTCCCACAATCAGTTCTGAACTGATGAGCACCCACTTTATTTCTAATTCTTCATTACCACAAAAAATGTTGCTGCAATTATTTTTGTATATATGATTTATTTTCCAAGGTTTTCCTTTTTTGTTATGAATTTGACAGTCAACAATTTATGAAGTTCCTACTGTGTGCTATGTGCTATGTGCTAGGGTTACAAAGAAAACAAAAACAGATGATCAAATGTGCCTGTTCTAAAAGAGACCATAGTCTAATGGAAGAAGAAAGTATTCAAACAACAATGCACAAGCAAGATAGATACATGATACATAGAGATCATCTCAAAAGGTTTTTTCCTTTGGTCATGATTTTGAGGAAGTCCAAAGATTAAATTATTTTTCCCTCAACTGATCTGAAGAATTTTGTTATTGTTTTAACCATTTCTTATTATCTCACAGAGTCATTCAGTTCTCTTTGCTTCATTCTTTTTTTCAGGAGGGTCTACTTTTCTGGGATGGGCCTGATGTAGGCCTAACCTAGTAAATTAGGTTTGATATTAGAACAAAATGAGGCCTTTATTCATTCAACAGTTTACAAAAGGGGATGTCCTTAGCTATACCAAGAGAAGAACATTCAACAAAGATAGGCACTGGAGGTATCTTGAGTTACTTGACTTCCCCATCAAGTGACTAGGAAATAACATCACCAGCTTCAGCCAAGTAAGTCTTGAGGATGGTCTGAATAATTTTTAAGGAAAAGCCCATCTAACTTTCATCAGGGCATTTGGTGGCAAGGTCAGTAAAATTTCTAGAAGAATTTGTGCCACTTCATGAGTTTAGGGCAGCTATTACTGAACTCTGTTCTCTGATATTCAAGAAGTTTCATACAGTCAGGACTAAAAGAAAAAAAAGAAAATTAAAACATAGAAACATAGCAAAACAAAAACAAAAAATGGCACAATAGCTACCTGAAGAGGTGAGTATCTGGGAGAGGTGTAGGAACAACTGAGTCCTGGGTCTAAATGACGAAATACATCTAGTAAGTGATGCTAAATCTTGGCAGTTCATAAGTGGCTATTTCAGTGTAAAAAGGTGATCATAAGCAGGAGCTACACAGGAAAATCAAGGTTACAGCAAAAATGATACTTTCTTTATAGTTGCTGATTCTCATTATAGGTTAGGAAGAATTGCCCTGTACTACTACCCGGTTAATATTCCTTGGTTCTCCGATCAGGGCCTTCCCCCTCCTTGGGAACTCCTTTGAGAGTAAGGATATAAAATTTTAGTACCTTGAGAGGTCTCTGAGGGACGGCCTCCAGTTTGGGGGCTAGTTAAACACTTTAACTACTTCTTTGTTGCCAGAAAGTAATTTCTCTCTTTACAAAGCTGCTTCTTAGTAATGATATTAACGATGATAATAATGATCACAACAAGAACAACAACAGATAGTAATAGCATTAAAAACTCAGGGCCTGCAAAGCTCCTTAAAGACGTCTCATTTGGTCCTCACAACAACCTTAGAGTTAGGTGCTATTAGTGTCTCCCTTTTACAGATGAGGAAACAAAGACAAGTAAGGATTAAGTGACTTGCTCAGAATCACATAGCTGGTAAGTGTCTGAGGTTGGATTCAGGCTTTCTGACTCTGGGTCTGCTGCTTTATCTATAGTGGCAACTGGCTGGCTAACACAATGAATATTACACTATGGCCTTGTACCAGCAGGAGTGTGGAGGGGCCATTATGTTTTACATAACCAGAAATGCACATGAACGTACCCACTCTCCTGCCTTTGGGCTGAGAGCTATTCTACTGTCTCTTGCCGTTGCCATTTTTCTTCTATTCTAAGCTATTTGTTCTCCTACTTTTTCCTCTCAATTCTATATTTTCAGTCTTACTTTCATTTATCTCTTCCTTTCTTCTTTCTTTGGAGTCCTCATGGTCAAAACTTTTTTTTTTAAATACTTTACTTCTATTTCGTATTGAGTTATTCTCTTCTTTTGGGTTACATCTTGGATTTTTCTTATCCCAAGGCATTTTTTTTAATCCCATAGTATTTCTTTATCATGTTCTGTATTTTCTTCTTTTTGCTCATCTCTCTAGCCTCTTTCCTAGGGTCATCATTTGCCCCACTCCTGTTTGGAGTGGGCAAGCTACATTTGGTCCTCTTTCCTTTGTAATCTAGATGTTGTAACCATGGAAGTTCTGGATGGTTTCAAGTCCCTTCTTCCTCTGCTGTAATTATCTTTTGTTGCTTCTCTGAGTATCACATTATGGGAATTGACCTTAGCTAGTCTGTCTCTTATCTTTGCCCAAAACCCAACTGGGAAGTGGTTCCTTCCTCTCCTGTGGTTCTGACGGGGCCTACACAGACCATGGGAATTTGTTGGTCTCAGGTTTCCTTAAAGTCATACTGTGGTATGTGGGTCTGGTTGCTGAGTTAGCTTTGTTTCTGGCTGTACTCTGAGGCATGTATTATCTTGCCTTCTCTCTTTACCTCATTGACAAGCTTTAGAACTTTTATTGAAGCCTGGAGTGACTTTTCTCCTTTTGTGATCAGGCTTCTGGACATCCAGCCATGCAGTCCTAATCTAGGTAGAGGTGCTCCTTGTCGTTTCTTTTTCTTCTTCTTGATTATTTTTCTACGTAGTACTTGTTTAGATCTTTTCTGGTGTGGATGTGGGAGATCTTGACTCCTTATAACTTTTGATGTCCCCATTTTGACCTGCAATTCCTCAGCACTCTATTGTTCTTCAGTAGCTGTATCAACCTCTCCAATACTGTAAGCCTGCTTAAGAATGTAGCCTAATCAGACCTGTTTCATAGTTTACCTCAAATATGGAGTATTTTGTATAAAGCCAGTGTACATGGTTTGGATCTCTGTTATGATGTATATATCTTATACACTGTTATGCAGCAAAATCTCTACATAGAATCATAGTTGATTTGTTGATTCAGTGGTTTAGAACAATGAACTTTTTCATGAAGGCTCAGTGTCTCTGAAATTCATCTCTCTTTTTAAAAAAAGTTTAACACAAATGGATGTGTTTCTTTTGAGTGCACAATTCACTTCATTCAAACTTTCCAGTCCACCATTTGAAACTGGGTTGTTGGATACTTTAATGTTTTACATTTGAGCATTATCATTTTCCGCCTTCCTTGAGGCACACTAAGTGAATACAGCCCACTACAGATAATAGCTCTTTGCATCAAAAGACCTTTATCTCCTTTGTGGACATGTTTTTTTCCATTTACTCTTGTTGAACATGTGTTTTCTTCTCTGCAGGAACAGTCTTTACCTGATTAAGGTTTAACAGCTTTCCTTTTCATTCTTCCTTTAAACCCCCATTCAACCTTAGCTCAGTTCTCATGATCATTTTGAGATTTTTCTCTATATAGAAAGAACACTGAAATAAATATATAATGAAAATAGAGAATTAAATTTAGGCAAAACATTACTTTCCTTTTACCTTTATCGTTACCGAAACTTTTTCTTTCTCGTAGCTAGCCTTTTTTTGCAACCTAAAAAAACTTCACATAGATCTGTTAGAAAATCAAATGGTCTCTTGAGATTACTTGCAACATAAGATTAAAAAAATTACTGAGTAGTAGATGGAATTGCTGAAGAAAAATGCTATAATTAGTTCTATTCATGTCTCAGGTTTTATTCTTGGAAGCATTGTGCAGATTTAATAACATAATTAATGCCTGAATAAATATTTACCATGAAAAAGAAAAAACGAGTAGACTTACTGACATTTATTGGGACATATTTTCCCCTAAAATTCTGATTTTTATACTTAAGTCTCATACTATTCATAATTAGCTTCACACCGTTGAACAGATTGAGAATGGTTCTAGTAAGCACTAAAAAATGCCTGGAAACATGCTGTTTTACAGGCTCATACAGATACTGATTTTTTTTTCTACTCCTTTTAATCTAGAACTAAAATCTACATGAATTAAGCAAAATATAATTGGTATGGGGGTGGGGCTGGGGAATCCTGATCTATATCCTGCCACTGGACCCAGATGGCTCCAGAGGAGAGAGTGAGGCTGGTGTTTTTGTACAGCTCTCCCTCATTTAAATTCAATTGACTTACAAGTCATGGCATCACCTTCCTGATGTTGTGGTCCTCTTTGAGAAAGAAGGACAAAAAACTATGTGTGTGTATGTATGGTATGTATATATATATATATATATATGTATGTGTATATATGTGCATATGAGTATATGTATGCATGCGTGTATATATATGCATATATATGTAATGTTTGTCAGTTTAAATACTACCTGAAGCCATGAAGTTTTCTTTTACCTCTCCTTATCAAATTAAATGGAACTTTCCTGAAAGATTAATGTTAACTTCTTTGAATAGTTACATTACCTAGAAGATAGCTGGAAGATGATGATTCTTTTTTGTTTTCTTTAATTACATTGACAATGAAGAGTCCATTTCAGAGAAACAATGCTAGGTTGTAGATTTAGCCTGACTCATTGAGACCACAATGAAAAATATAGTTTGAAAATTTGGTATATGGTACTTAAGTTGGTTGTCTTCTTCTTTCTCCCCGCCTTCCCCCATCTTGAAAATTAATCCTGGTGGAGCTATACATTCTTATTTTGGCTTACAATAATTGACCATTATTGTAGTCAGTGTGGTGCAGAGCTTCCTGGAAAGCCAGTAACATTAGGATTTAAGTCCTTTTTCTGACCTATACTAAATGGGTGATCCTGGACAAGTAACTTAAATGTTGTAGTGATCTACACAGTTCTCTAGAACTAAAAGTTGTAGAAAAGGTGCTAATCAGCCTTCAGTAGTAGTTGGAGTTTCCTTACCTGGAAGCTGCTTGTACTAATGAAATCACAGCTCAAGTCCCAGTCTCTGTGTCTGTAATAACATGTCTCGATGGTTTACCTTCAGATTTTTTTAAAAAATTATTTTTATGTCATTGATTACAAAATATTCAATGCATGGTCACTTGTAGATCTTTTCTTGTACAGATAAAGGAGCCTGAGACTCAGAGATGTTGGTATGTCTTCTGAGGGCCATTCTGGATCTAAATCTGTTGGTGGTCTCTTGCATTCTTATTCTTAGTATTATATTCATATTATGAGAATCTAATTAATAGTCTTTTATTGGAAGGAATTTTATTCATAAACCTGAAGAATTTTTTCAAAGTCAAAATTATATACTTAAAAAACAGATTTTAGTGCAATCTTAAATTGAGTGAATGAAATATAGGATGTGATCATAGTCCCATATGTCATCAGTATTGGTTTGTAAAACAAAAATCAGTTCCCAATTTCACCCTCTAATTAACAAATTTCAGTGAGGCTAATGACATAAAATCATTGATCTGGAGTACAGTAACAGTGTTTTATATTTTTATTTTTCATTTTTTTATTTACAAATTGGTTTCTTTTAGTCCCTGTTGACCAGTGCTAATTTATAGTTGATGTGTTTTCTAGCAGAATCCTTTTGTAGTAACTGACTTTCCTGTTCCTTCTACAATTTTTTGTGTTCCTTTAATACATGAGACTTCTTGCTGTTACAAATAAAAAGTTCTAAAGCAGTAATCAGGGGATCCATATTGTAAAACTGCCCAATTTTCAGTGTGTATGATGACCTCTGTCTTAGTCAGATTGCTGATTTCCAATATTTTTGCCTTATTAGGAAGAAACATCATTTAAACATCAATCACTATCTTATGGGAAATGAGTAACTATATACACCTGAATTAAAAATCCTTTGACCATGTCCATGTACATGCACACGTGTGTGTGCATGTGTGTAGTGTATGTTTTCTTCACAGAGATTGTCCTCTAAGAAATTCAATTTAATAGTATTCAAATTGAAATCTGAATTTATTCCGAAAAGAATGTCTGTAGTCTCTAAAATTTCCACAAGATACTCTAGATATGTATGTGAGAAAATGTGTTACCTTGGCACATTTTCCATGTTTTGAAATTTCTGAAATAAAACATTCTATTCTTTTTTCAAAATATGCTAATTTGAATGAAGAATAGTGATATACCTAAATATAACTTTTCTAGTTTCTCTGACTTTTAAGAAATGAAGTATGTAAATTATTATTTTCTGGATTTCATGAAATTCATTAATTGCTCAAGTTTTTATGTTCAGAAACTACATAAGGTCATATTTATCTCTATAAATTTAATTATGCTTTTTAAAGATGCAAAGTAATCTTGAAGGATAAGTATGATTGCTGTCAGGAAAATGTCATAGCTTATCTCCTAAAACTATTAAAACTTGGCATTTTTTTAAAAGGCCCTACTCTATCATTAGCTTATATGAGAAACACAAAATCAAAGTGTGAACAGTTATTTTTCTGAGGAAGCACAGTCTTAATGTAGGTGTGATGCAATAGCTAATATGGGAACAGTAAGCGGAATTTTAAAAAATCAGTAAAATCATACTGTTAACATTTTTAGAGGTTGACTCATTATGAGCTAAAATAGACTCAGGGCTAGTTTTTCATCTTGCTATAGGCCCCAGTGGAGCTGATCTGAACATAGAGACTCCTTTGAAGTCACAGCAAGAAAGTGTCACAGAGAGCCTTATGAAATTGTAAAGGATTACTGTTTTTAGGTAGAGAAAATTGTCTGGTTTTATGTTTGCTAGCAAAGTACATTTTTGTGCTCAAGTACTTACTTAATTTGAATCATTGATAACCCCAAAGAAAGAGATAGTGCTATCCCCTGAAGCGTGAGTGGGCCCTGACTTATAGTCAGAAAACCTGGTTTTTTAAGGTCTAAGACAAATGATAGCTATATATAATGAGTAAAATTACTTCCCCTCTTGGAACCTCAATTTCCTCATCCATAATATTGGAGAGAAATGCTTTGTTTATAGTGACAGAGAATAGGCAAAGTTCCTACTTGGGAGACACATCTAAGAATGACTGGAAAACAAAGGATATAATAAGGACTTAGCCATATGTGATGTAACACCACAGGGTTTTGTCTCAATTCTGAAATAAGCAATAGCACACAGATTTCCAACCTGGAATTGGCCGGTTTTGATGAGAACATTCATCTGGGGACATGCATCTCTTAGAGTTCTGTAATCCAAAAAAACATATTCTAGTTAGTCTTATTTTAGGAGTGTTCTCAATCACAAGAAAATCATATAACAATGCATTCCTGAGTCAGAATGATTTATTTGGTGTCTAGTGGTTGTACTCTTATGGAATTGCCACTTTCTTTTTGTCTTTGGTTATTTAACAAAATCAAAGCTAGTGGGCATTTCACTAAGATTGGGATGAAATAAGGATTCCTGCTAACTTTGATTTGTTTGAATTAATACTAGAAATGTCTGTCCCTAAGTTGTACCAACAGAGTTTAATAAAAAAAAAAGATACGATCAAAATCAATCTATAGATTAGTGCTTTATGTATCACATTAGTAAGGGGATACATAATAATATTAGTCAAAATAATATCAAATCTAAATAGAAGGGGAATATCTCAAGAATCACAAGGAAAATTATGGAGAAAATAGTCTTTAAGATTTCATATTATGAAGTCTCCTATTAATATTCCATATTAATAATAAAAAAGTCCCCTGCTCCTAAACGGAAAAAAAATAGAAAAGGAAATTAGGGGGGATAGATTAAATAAGCAACACCCAGATACAGCCATGTCTAGTGTTGAAGAAACCCAAGACTACAGACTCCTGGAAGAGGCCTTCATTACCCGAGACCTGCTGGGACAACTAGGAAACAGTTTGGTAGAAAATAGATTAAGAATAGCAACATATATGATATGCTTAAATTAATTCCAAATTGATAAACAGTATGCGTATAAGAGAAATAAACCAAATCAATTAAACAGTTGATTAATTTTTTGAAAGTTAGAGAAGAAAATAGAAGAATTTCTCTTAGGAAAGATTTTTGATTACATAAAATTTCAAAAAGTGTTTATGGGGAGGTGGAGCCAAGATGGCGGCATAGAAGCAGCAAAGCACCACAGCTCCCACACAAACATGCTAAAAAACTCATAGAATGGGATGCTAAACATTTTTTCAAGCTCCCAAACTCTCCACAAGACAGAAAGAACATCTGTTGCTACAGGCAGCGCAGCAGGCGGGGCTCTTCGCAGCAGTCTGGGACCCAAGGCCGAAAACCCAGGCTGGGTTAAGCCCTGGGGCATCGGGCGGGGAGCCGAGGCTAGAGGAGAGCAGATCCGCTGCACTGGAGGCACAGTTACCTCACCTATCAGGCCAGAAGAAAAAAAGGCTAAGAGAAAGGTCAGTGGATTTTGCTAACTGGGGAGGAGAAGAGCCGGTCTGGCCAAACTGCTCCCAGGGCAAGGAAGCAGCGGAGGCCGCTGTAGCAGCAGGAACGTCTGAGAGCCACAACGGCTTCTGCTGGGCTGCTTCAGAGCCCTCGGCCTGCATATAGCAGGGGGGCTGACGCGATCCATCGGGGCCAAGGGCTCTTG
>CM053600.1:62914404-62952888 GCA_028646575.1 Pseudocheirus occidentalis
CAACTCAGGTAGATACCTAAAAAACATATACAAAGAACCTTTAATTCTCTGATATGGCTATAGTCTTCTGACCTGGACTGGGAATATTTACGTGTCATAAGGAATAGGGTTCAAACCAATTCACCAAACATTTTTTGAGTAATTTATTTGTACAAGACATCATTCTAGGTGTCCAGAGTACTACAAATAAGAATTAATTACAGTCTTCCCTCAGTAATAATGATTATAGCTCACACTTAAATAATTCTTTACAGTTTCTGAAATACTTATTTACATCATCTAGTTCCCTTTGAATTACCTGTTTAATTTAATTTAACATTCTTAGATACAAAAAAAGACAACTGGTAGATAGAATTGCTGAGCCATAGTCAATCATATTTTTTCCAGCACAGTGGATAGCCGGGCATAGTTGAGGCCACAGGAGTTGGTGACGTTCAATCTCTGTCCTTTATATGACAGTTTGCCTTAAGTTCATTGCCCTGGGATTGCTTATCAGTTCTGTAGGAGAACTTTGTCTTCCAATGCCTCAATTCCTCTTAAAGGAGAATTCTATTTTGTTCCACCTCTCCTTACCCCCAATGCGGGAGGAAAAGTTTCCCAGCATATAAACATAAATCATGAGTGGAACAGGCAGATTTATTTCCAAACAGGAAAGGGACTACTGAGTAATAAAAAGTCACAGAATGATTGCAATCAGTTGAGAGGCTAGCATTCAAGCCTTATTGGGACATTTCCAGTAGAATTGCTCATTAGCTAGTTTACATTTTATTTCCATTGAGTTCAGCTCAATCAATGCCAGTGGGTTCTTTGTTCCCCCTGATGTTTCTCTTTTTTATGGGTGACCTTTTGCCTCTTGGCCTGTCTGCATTTGCAAATATACCTACTCTGGTAGCAAATACCCTGTTGCTCAGGTGCCCAGAAAGGAGGAAGAGACTAGGTACTTTTCAAGGTCTCCTGGAACCCTGTACCAAAAAGAAACACAAACAGGAGGCAGCCCCATTCCAGTTTGCTTAAGAGATAAGACTTGAAGCCTGGTGGGCTTTGTGGGGGAAGGGACATTGATCTTCAGAAGTTCAGAGAGTCACCATTACATGTCAAGGCCAGCAGGAAGAAGAGACCTGAGAGGGAGGGCATTGTGTGTGGAGTTCTGTCTTGGAAGCCTTTTGAAATTTCATGGGTATAGGAATAATTAGAATAAATCTGTGTCTGCTCAGAAATTGGGATGAGGAGAGAGGCTCCATCATGCATTCCCAGTAGGGTATTATATATGAAACTGCTATCAAAACAGGAGAAATAGCAGAGGACTGAAGGAGAGCAAATGTTTTGTTTATTTTTTTCAAGGGAAGAAAGTGATCTAAAGACTGTAGTCCAGTAAGTGTGACTCTGAGTCCTGGCATAATTATTATTAAAACCATTATTATTATTATTATTATTATTATTAAAGGAATTATTAAATACATTTTATTTATTATTAAAGAAATGGCTGCTATGAGAATTTATATATATAAATATATAAAATAGAACAATATAAACAGAGAGAAATGTATGATTGATGTCAAGAGAAAAATTAATCAGTCATTAAACACTTACTGTATTCCAGACATTGTGCTAAGTACCAGGAATACAGGGGGAAGAGAGAGAGACAGAGAGAGAGAGACAGAGACAGAGAGAGACAGAGAGAGAGAGAGAAAAGACAGCTCCTGTCCTCAAATTGCTTACACTCTAAACACAATGTATATAAATACATACAAAGCAAAATATATATACATAAATTGGAAATAGTTAACAGAGAATTTGGAAAGGTTGAGGAAGATTTCCTGTAGAAGATGGGATTCTGAAATATTACCCTTGCTATGAGGTTGGAACTTCTGCCTTCCTCACAAGTTGCTCTGTCCCAGAGAGTAAGGATAATCTGCCATTCAGTTAATTGAAATTAAAATCAAAATAAAATAAAATAAATTAAATATAATTAAATTAATTATTATATGTAATTAAATTAAAATAAAATAAAAATAAAACAAAACAAAAATTCCTTAAAGGAAGCCAGGGAGGACCATTCCTGAAAGTGTAATGGACTGAATTGGGATGTAATAAGTTTTCTGTCTTGAGAAGTCTTCAAGTAAAGGCCGGGTTACGTCTTGTGGGAGATATAGTGGTGATTCATTTTTTTGTTTGTTTATTTGTTTAAAGGTTGAGTTAGACTGCCAGCTGTTAAAATTCAGTGATTCTTTGAATGGGTGTTGAGAAACTAGAGGTAGAAATATAAATGCTGTTCATTGTACTCTAATGAATTTGTTAGCCAATTGATGTGCTATTCATTCTTAATCTATCAACAAACATTTATTAAGAACTTACTATATGCCAGACAGTGTGATGACCAATAGAGATAAAAAGAAAAAGCAAGGACAGTCTCAAAAATGATATGTTTCTGTGATAGTATCTTTGTATAAGATTGTACTGTGACGCTCCTTTCCTTGTCTTCTTCTAAGTCTACAGGTGGTAAAGGTGGCCTGGGCGAGGAGATGGGAGGTGGCAAGAGTTGATGTAACAGTCTGGTTGCCTTTCTGTCTTCTTCTTGATGTTCTGTGGATACCAGTGAAGGACATGGGTCCCATGACTGTCATGGGAGTATCCTTCTCTTGGTATGTGACCCGTCCATCATTTTTTCCTGATCTTTATTTATCTGATATTCTTCTGCTCTATTCCTAATTCCTAGTATATTGCAGTTTGCTCATCCCCATTATTTATTTCTCTAATGTTCTTTAATTACAGTTTCATTTCTTATGAGAGTAGCATTTGGTGACTCACAGCCATACACTATCAGTTGAAGAACTTTTGAAAACATGGGTCTTTAATTCACAGATAATTAGGGTTGTTAGATGTGCTGTTTATGTTATCTACTCTATTTCTCTTGTTCACCTCTGGGAATAGCTGATATTCTGTTTTCAAAGTCTAAGGTATATATATTGAATAGCTCCATAGGGTTGTTTACCCAGCTGCATATTATTGTTTAAACATTCTTTATCCTCTTGGTTTTTCCTTTATGGAGAGCTGAACTGACCTCTTTTCAAAGATTATATTATGTGTTGGGGAAGCTAGGTGGTGCAGTGAATGGAGCATCGACCTTGGAGTCAGGAGGACCTGAGTTCAAATGTTGCCTCAGACATTTGACACGCTAGCTGTGTGACCTTGGGCAAGTCACTTAACCTCTATTGCCTTGCCTTCACCCTTCAAAAAGAAGAAAAAAATGATTGTTGTATGGATTGATGCAATGTGTGGACCACACACTTTAACATTTAGAAAACCTCATCATCTGCACAGGGGCTACCTTTGATTTAGACCCTGCACTGGACCTTTTAACACAGTGGTAACGTTTTCGTCAAACTTATACATGTCTGTTTTATTCTTTGATAGTAAAAATCAGAGTCATTGAACAAAGTCGTCCCTCCACTTAAATCTTTCAAGGAATTGTGTATGATTTTGATATACATGAAAGACACCTTATGGAGGAAAGCCATTCAGGAAATATTTTACTCTACCAAGTCATTTTTTTTTTGGTCAAGCATCAGTAAACATAGTGAGATCTTGTGTTTTCTACTTCCAGTCAATTGTGTGTCTTGTTTTAAAAATGTAAACTACTGTAGAAACATAGTTTGTGAAAGTCTTATCTGTTCTCTTGTAGTTCCTTTTATCAAGATTGTCTTTGGTTCATGTATAGATTATAATAATCAGTGGTTCTCAAAAGAATAGCAATGTGGAATATTGCTCCAAATCCCCATTAACAAGAAATTAGAGAAATTCAAATAAAAGTAACTAAATTTCCTTTTCTCATTTCCCAACTTGAAGATGGGAATAATCTGTTTTGTAGGAGAGACAAAAAAAACACACAACCCACCAAATACACTGCCACAACTTCTATTCCCCCATTCTGGAAATCAGAATTGGAATTCAGAATTAATAAATGAATGAATGAAAATGTATATATTAAGCATGTATTAAGAGTTTGTGCTCTTTAGAAACACACATTCTATAATGAGAGACAATACAGAGAAAATTTCACCTTCACTTCAGATGGAAAAGACCCTGTGTACTTTGTGGCATTGCAGTCTTGTCAGCCAATAAACATTTATTAAGTGTCTGCTAAGTGACAGGCCCCTTGCTGAGCTCTGGAAATACAAATAAAAAAGGTAAAAGACAGTCTTTTTTCCAAGGAAATTTCAGCCTAATGGAGGAAACAACATATAAACAACTATATGAAAACAAGATATATACAGGAAAAATTAGAGATAATGAATAGAGGGAAGATACTAGGAATGAAAAGAGGATGGTAATACACCTTCTTTAATGTTATTTGCGTTGATAAAGATTCATTTATTTTGTTCAATCATTTGACAATACCAAGGACTTTCGTGGCAAGAACTTTTTGAGGGTAGGGGCTGAATTAGGTTCAGAAAGTAACTATAATATCCATCCCTCTTGCCCAGGCAATCCCACTGCTAGTTAGTTATATGCCCCAGTGAAGTCAAAGATAGATAGAAAGACAATTCTGTGTATATCAAAATATTCATAGTAGAATTTTTTGTGTTAGGAAAAAAACTAGAATCAAAGTATTAATTAGGGAATAGACAGACAAATTATGACATGAATATAGTGGAAAATTATTCTTTTTAAGACAATACATATGAAGAATTCAGAAAAGCATAGGAAATCATAAACGGATGCAGCATGAAACCGTATCAAGAAAACACTATAATGAGTATTACAATGAGTACGAAAATGTAAAAGAAAAGCAACAATGAAAAAATGAAATGCTGTGTAACTAATGGTCAGGTTTTATTCTGAAGAACTGAGAAAATGCTCATTCCTTCCTTGCAGAGGTAAGGGACAGCGAGTATAAAACATTATATGGACTGTTAGACTAAATGGATAAGTTGATTAGTTTTACTAAAATGTTTTTTCTCCTTTTTTTATTTGTTGTTCAAAGGAATGGATAGGTGAGTATGGAGAGAGATTCAGAATTATGGGCTATGGAAATGGAAGATAAAAGTAATTTTTAACATGCGTATAGATGGGAAAGGAGAAATGCATTATTAAGATACTTAACACATGTCGATCTCTTAAAATGTTGCAATTAAGAGATAAACTCCATTACAGTTCTACTCTTCTATTTTGTGGAAAGCAGGTGAATCTGGTTTATTGATGGCGTTACCAGTAGAGAGTGGGCTGTTTTATCTTAGTAAGCAGGCTTTTAATATAGACCTGGTGATGGACTATTGTCTGAAGACTAGCTTAGCTAAATCTCTCAACACATTATTAGAAAGCTGGCCATTCTGTGTGTGTGTGCGCACATGCGCACATGTGTTTCACAGTTTATTAAACCATTGAAGTCCTTGGGGGCACTTTAATCCGTAAAATTGAGAACCAGCAAAATTGATATCATTGCTGTCTTGAAGTAATGAATAACCATATGATCCCTGATGGAAATAACCTATTGAAATCTCAATAAAATAATTAGTAGAAGTTATATTTAATGACAGCTATATTTAAAGACTAAACTACAATGACTTCTTCCATGACAAAAAGTGAATACTCCTTTAGAAATATATGTATTTTATAATTCCTAATGGAATGTTCATGTAAAGTAAATCCAATAAAAATATCCTGTTATACATTCAAAGGCAGTGCTAATCCTGTGATATGGTACAAATTTTGTCATAGTTACTTTTTGGCTCTAATTTGGTGCTGAATCTGGCAAACTTATAAAGATGTACAAAGATACATGGGGGAGGATGCCCATCAATTCTTCCTGTTGAATCTACGGTGAACTTCTTTCTGCTACATATGGCAGGTTCTTTTCTTATACTCTAAGGCTTTGCCTCTATACTCTAGCTAGATTAACTTGAAAGTGAATACTTAATTTAAAGCTTTCTTTGTGTAAGGCACAATGCTAACTGCTGATTTTATGGCATTGTCAATGAGGTATAATAAATAGTGATGATCAAAGTTTTTGCTTTACAAATTCATGTGATCCATAATTAAGTTACTATCATAATTAAATTTAACTACTAAATATATGATGAGGCTATTTTAGAATAAGTTAGCAAAGTGTTCTGTTTACCCCGCAGGGACTTTTGGTGATATTGTTTAGTGAATAAATATTTCTGTTTCATAGATGCAATATTTCTGTCTCATAGAGCCAAGAACTTTATTTTTTTTCTTTAGTGTAAAGGCATTTTTAGAAGCTTCTGAGAATTTAAAACTTAATTATTAAAGCAAATATTATGTCAGAATGTCCTTTTGTCTTTGACACAGTAATTTGAACATAACTAAAGATGAAGGGAAGATGCCTAGTAAGCAAAGAAGAGGTAGATGTGATTTGTATTGTCCTGGATTTCTGCATGGGATATTTACCAGTTGATGGAACTGTCAAAAGAAATAAGCATTGATTTTGTTAAAGGTTTGTGTTAATACACAAGATGAGGAGTATTCTTGTTGATAAGTTTTGTTCATTACATAAGTTGCTTTTCACTTAGCTTTAGCATTATTTGTTTTTTCATTTTGTTTATTTTTCAGTGTATCCTGTATAAGAGGTCGTGGTCCCCAAATTTAGTATCTGATGGCTATCTTTCTAGGTATAGGCCTCCTCAAAACTAGCCAGGCTAGTCCTCAGACAAGTCTTTGAATAGGCGCTTATCCTTTTCAGTATGGTAAAAATACTGTCGGATCCTGTGTTGTGTTGGCATAACCTTTGAAAATCCAGAGAAACCTTTACCCTATAATGTGGTAGAGGGGTTGGCCTTTTACATTTACTTTTGGAGGAATTTGTCAGAATTATGTTTTAAAGTTACAAACTATTTGCCTTTAGCATTTGCTGCCTCCCAAAAGAACCATTTCCTCATTGTTTTGGGGAAACTTAAGGATGTATTTTACGCTGGGGATGGTTTTGGTGGAAAAAAAAACATGGATGATAAAGATTATATATTAATATGCATTCATTTTGGATGTCATAATATTGAATTATAGAAGATTTAGCATAATATTATAAGGCAGGTGATGTAGCAAACAGGGTCTTAGACTTATAGGCAGAAAGAAATAAATTGAAATCCTGCATTGTGTACCTTGAAAATTAACATCTCAGCCTCAGTTTCCTCATTTTTAAATGGGGATAGTAATAGTAATACAGTTTTGTTGCAAGAATCAAAGTACTGTATGTAAAGCAGTTTGAAGCCCTTAAAAGTGCCGTAAGATAGGATAGACCTTATTTTCATTATTACAGGTAATTTATAGTAATCAGTTCAACATGAATTGCTATAAAATAATTGGCAAAAACAGTAGGCATGTTGTTTCCTAGTAGGCTTTTTATATAAAAATGGTTTTGTAACCTAACCTTCAGCATTTCCTTTAGAAAATTATCAGGTAGTGTTGTAATGTGAAAAAAAAAATTTGATTTCTCATTGTGCTTTTATCTCTTATAAAATGTTAGGGGTGTTGAATCACTGCACATTAGAAATGAAATATTCAGATGTCTCATCTGCCAAGTTACAAATCTTGCCTCTGAGCACTCTCCTGATTCCTTATTAATAAACTCTCATTGTGGTGCTTTCTTAGGATAATTTACTTTATATTTAAATTTTCTTTTTCATAGTTTATAAAACAGCATTTTAGGAATCCTCCCAATTATTTGTGATGCCAGTCACAAGCCAAAATAAAATAGTTAACTTGTTTAAAATATAAGATTTCAAAAGGGGTGTAGGGTATTTTATAAATAATGAAAATGCTAGGAAGAAAATATATGACAGTTCAACCTTTGGCTATATGTTGTTCCAAGTTTTTAACAAATTGTTAAAATATCCGGTCTGAATCTACTTCACTAATAAAGAGTTTAGAAAGAGTTATTCATATGAAGTTTCATCAAATAATTATGAAGAAATTTTCCTTTGGACATTTCAATCTGCATAATATTAAAAAAAAACCCTACAATGAAAGCTTTAAAAAATCCACTCGGGGCGGCTAGATGGCACAGTGAATAGAGCACCGGCCCTGGAGTCAGGAGTACCTGAGTTCAAATCCGGCCTCAGACACTTAACACAAAAACCTAGCCGTGTGACCTTGGGCAAGTCACTTAACCCCAACTGCCCTCCAAAAAGCAAAAAAAAAAAAATCCACTCAACAAAAAAGGGGGACATTCATGTAACTGCTAATATTAGCTTATATAAACTTATTACCAAACTCTAAAAAATACAATCCTGCAGTTGGAATTCTGTAGGAACAGCTCTTCTAAATAATGATAACTAGTGAATGACTTCAAAGATACTAGCTGCTTAATTTGATAGCTTACAGCTTCCTGAAGTCTTCTCTGAAAGCAGTCATTTGGTGATAGATAAGGAAGCTTGCTGAGTTAATGAGTAATTGTGTCTTTTAAAACTTTGTTTTCATTTTTCAAAGAGTACTTATACTAATTGCAAGTATTTTCTACTCTAGCACCTAGGCTAATAAAGCACAATTTTTTCAATACTGAAGATATATGAATTTGAGGTTAAAATACAACTGTAGTGATAACAGGTTTTAAGAATAAGTTTTGAAAGCCTGTGAAGATGTTGTAGTGAGTGGTCTTCTGAAGCAGCTTTCCTCTTTTCACAGGCCCCTAAATTAAGGACGTTTAACAGGAGGAGCAATAGTGGAATAACCTTTACACAAGCATAGGAGGAAATAGGTATCTAATATGAGTAAAGAAAAGTGGAAAAGAAGACAAAAGTGCAAAGACTCCTCAAAGCAACACCTATCAGCCTAATGGAGGAAACAACCTGATATATAAATTGGTCATCTGACCTATATATGGGGTAGAAGATAATTAACAGTCTTTAAAACTTGTTCTGACCCTGGTACTGAAGCTGGCCATACTCATAAGCAGATCGCAAGCAGTATTTTAATATAATGTGTGTGCACATATGTATATGTATGTATGTTTATGTATATGTATATAATATAAATATGCCTCTACCCATCCAAAGAAGGAGAGAGGAACTGCATACGTTTTCACAAGGACTGCATGAACACTCAGATGAAATTAAATGAGATAAAACATGACAGGTGATATTTATATCCTGCTTTACATTTTGCGAAGTTCTTTAAAGATATTTTTCACTTTATCCTCACAGCAACCCACAGAGGTAGATACTATTATTAACCTCATTTTACAGATGAAGAAACTGAGGTAAATAGCAAGCTAATGTCTTGCCTAAGGTTATACCTGAGACTTAATCTAAACTCAAGACTTCTTGACTCCAAGTCCATTGCTCTATTGACTGTATCACCTAGCTTACTCATATAATAAATACTTGACTAACATGAAATATATATTATTAATAAATAAAATTCTGGAAGAAATAGTTTAAAGGAAATTAAATGACTTAAGAGTATTTACCCAAACTGATGGATGTCCAGAAAACTAGAATAAACCAATCAAGAAATCCTTGAGAGAGCAATAAATATTAAAAAAATGGAAAAAAAATTCTGCAAGAGAGCGTATCTGATTTTTTTTAAAAAAACTCACTCGACATAGGATAGATAATTTAAGAATCTGACTCCATGAAAAATATGATTAAAGGAGAGGTGGGGGGGGGGGAACTTGGACTACTATATTTTAAGAAATGATAAGTGAAAATTGCCCAAGTCTATTATAACCAGAGAATAAAGTGAAAATAGAAATTATCCACTGATCATCTCTTGAAGGAAACCTCTCAGGAATGTCATACCTTACATACAGTTCTTCCACATCAAAGAAAAAATACTAAGAGCATCCAGAACAAAGGAATTCAAGTGCCAATGCATCCAGTAAAGATTACTCAAAAGCTGACTGTTTCAGCTATAAAAGCAAGGGGAAGCTTGGACTGTGGTCTTCTAAAAGAACAGGCTTGCAACCAAGAATAACTTGTCCTTCAAAACAGGGGTAAAATCCTATGTAAACAAAAAATCATGGATCTTTACTAGAAGAGTACTTTCCATCATTTCTAATGAAAAGCCCAGAGATAAGTGGGAATTTTGAAATGCAAACACAAAAGGTTCCAGAAGAACCTAGAAAGGTAAATTTATTTGATCAGTTAGAAAAGAGCATAATGATGATGTATTGCTAGCATCCAGATGGAGAGGGGGAGGCAGGGAGAGAAAACCTATTGTCTTCAAAACATATTGAAGGGGATAAGAAAAACAGAAAGGGCTTTATGGGGGGAAAGGAAAGGACTGGGCAAAAATAATACAGAATTGTAGAAAAAAGAAAGAACAGGGTAGTACTTGTTATTTTTCATAATTGGATTTCCTGAGAAAGTTAATATATAAATGTGGAAGAGGTGGAAGTGGAAGAAGACATCATGTGATCCTCACTTTTATCTGAACTTGACAAAGGAGGGTCAAACACAGTTTAGTAGAGAAATTCATCAAAACCAGTAAGGAAACCAGAGGATAAGGTAGAGAGTGATTTAAGAAAGAGGATGATATTAGAGATGAAATCACTTTAAAAAAAAAGCCAGGATTTTCTCTCCCTCATCCCCAACCCTGGAGTTGAGAGATGGTCAAAGGGAGTGCCTCTTGGAAAATGAGGGAAAAGCAAAACAAATTATGGTATATAATGATGAAATATTATTATGCCATAAGAAAACATGGAAGAAATAATTCTGAGAATCCTACGTAGTATGAAGAGATACCAAGTGAAGTGGGCAGAACAGTTTATACTGGGCATCAACATTAAAAAGAAAAAAGAAAGCTGTAAGAACTCTGATAACTCAGATTCCCAGTTATAGCTTCAGAAGACCATACCTTTAGGAGCAAGGATAAAATTCTATGTGATTTTAGAAGGTCTTTATAATCTGGTTCTATCCTACCTTTCTAATCATTTTATACTCTGCTCTCTTTTAAGTACTCATTATTTCAGAGACCCTGACCTCTTTGATTGTCCTTTCTTTTCCTAGAATACTCTTCTTCATTTCTGCCTCCTGACTTCCCTAGCTTTCTTAGGTCTCAGCTAAAGACCTACCTTCTTTTAGAAACCATTCTAGATCTTAATCTTCTTACCTTTTCTCTGATATTATCTCCTGTTTATCCTGCATATAGCTTTTTGTTTACATAGTTTTTTTGTGTTATCTTTTTCATTAGACTTTAAGTTCCTTGAGACCAGACATTGGCTAGTTTGGTCCTTCCCCTCCCTTTTTTCCTTCCTTCCTTCCTTCCTTCCTTCCTTCCTTCCTTCCTTCCTTCCTTCCTTCCTTCCTTCCTTCCTTCCTTCCTTCCTTCCTTCCTTCCTTCCTTCCTTCCTTCCCTCCCTCCCTCTCTCCTTCCCTCCCTTCCTCCCTTCCCTTCCCCCCCTTCTCTCTTTTCCTCAGTGCTTACCACAGTTCCTGGCAGGAGTTCCTTAATATGTGTTTGTTGACTTGACATGTACCTCCTAACTCCTAAGAAAAAGCAAGGTTCAGAAAGAGACATTTTTGGACATGGTCACTACATTTTGCTTGACTGTATTTTCCTTCTTTCTTTCAATTTTTAATGAAGAATTTTGATGGGAGGGCAGGAGGAAGAAATAATGGTGCCAAAAAAAAGAGGGCCTTTGAATTTTTTTTTTAATGCATTGAAGAGAACAGGTGGAAGCACGGACAAGTGGGACAGTTTTGAAAATAATGTATATAATTTGTTATATACTTTAAAAAGAAACAGCAATAGATGAAGATTAGTGGTTTCATATAGAATTCTCTTTTTATTTTTTTGTACATAAATGCTTCTTATTGGTGTTTTAAGTTCAGAATGAAAATTAAAATTATTAACCAAAAAAGAATAGATTTAGGAGGCATAAAACACAAGGAGTGACGAACTAATACCTGCCGAAAGAATTTCAGAGTTCTTGATCATGGATATAAACGTTATCTTCATCTACAAGATGTGTTCTCTTGGCATGATAAAAGATGTGATAATGTTTGCATGCAATTGTGGAGGAGTTGGTTATTTGAGTTGAGTAGGTTGAGGAACTGGAACCTTTTAGGGGTTTTTTTTTTAACAGATTTTAAATGTGTATGTTGAAGTCACCCAGTATAAAGAGAGTAGTGATGGAAACCATATATTGGTGAAAACATTAAAATAATTGGCAGTGGAGAGAAAATGTCTTAGGGACTGGTAAATGATTCATTGAAATTTGGATTGGGTAGCTTTTTAGGACCAGTGAGTTGTGAAGATCTAAGAAAATTTGAAACAAATCCAGAAGAGGATGATCAGGGATATAGTGTTATCCAAAACAGGCCCCTTTTTAGTAAGTAAAAATTGAAAGATTTACAAGTGAACACTGTAAAAGACCAAGGGATATTTGTTTCTCTGAATACTTTGTCTTCCTAATTCCTTATGGTACAGTAGTATTTCATTACTTTTTATGTACTTTTATGAATTTGTTTACTCATTCTTCCATTGATTGATATCTACTTTGTTTATGGTTCTTTCCTGTGCCCAGTATGAAAGGAGTTGAGTTTCTCTGACAAAACTACTTTCCTCACTTATACAGTCACACAACTTTGGAGAGGCTTCACTTAAAAGAAGATGAAGCTGCGTCCTGGACCTTATTGGCCTATGTGATTGGCCTCAGAGTCCCTGACAAAACTTAAGCTAATAAACGAACATGTTTCTCACTGGAACTACATAAATTTCATGTTGATTCATTAATTTGATGATTGTGTTTACCTGAAGTTGATATTAGACTTTTTTTAAAAGCAGGCTTACTTTGAATCCTTTTCTAAGTTTTCAAAACAAAGAAATATTACATTTAGATATTCTTCCTTGTAAGAAGACTAAAAAATAAAATAAAAGGTATTGTTATGCTGTGTGTTGAGTAAATAGAAATGACTATTTTGCTAAATATTTTACTTAATTATTTTTTTAATTTTTGTATCTGAAGCAAATGACTGAGTATATTGCTAATGGTACCAGCATCCTAATTACCATACACTTTCCTGTGCAGCCAAGGTATCTTTAGCATTTGTTACTTTATCTTTTCCATTTCTTTTTTTTTCATTCATTCAAGATTTTATATATTAAATTACAAATAAATAATATATAAATAAAGATATAATTATTTATCAACACACATAGCCCTAGATACTACAAATTTTAATGCATCAGAAGTGTATCTTAAACACATTTCCTAAATTAAGTTTTATGTTTATTTTTAGTTTATATAATTCATTTCCACAAGATTTTTGAATGACAAATTTTCTTTCCATCTTTCCCTCACCCGCCACCCCAAAACAGCTGTTCCACTGTGTACCCCATTCCCCAATCTGCTCTCTCCTATATCTTCCCCCATTCCTTCTCCCACTTTCTGGTAGGGCGAGGTGGATCTCCATACCCCAGTGTATATCTTATTTCCCAGTTGTATGTAAAATATATATATATATATATATATATATATATATATATATATATATATACATATATATATATATATTAAACATTTGATTTTACAACATTGAATTACAGATTTTTCCCTTCCTCCCTTATAATCCACCCTTACTGATTATATACTATACTGATAAGCAATTCAGTATAGGTTGTGCATATGTAGTTACGCAAAACATTTCCATAATGGATATATTGTGAAAGATTGACTATATTGACTATATTTCTCTCCATCCTATCCTGCCCTCAACTTGTTCTATTGTCTACTTTGACCCTGTCCTTTTTCAAAAGTGTGTGATTCTAACTACTCTCCCCCCCAACCAGCCCTCCCTTCCATCATCCTCCCTCTCATCCTCTTCTCTCCTACTCTCCTGTAGAGCAGGATACCCAATTTAGTGTGTATGTCATTCCCTCCCTAAGCCAAATTCAATGAGGGTAAGGTTGACCCATTCATTCCCTTTTGCCTTCCTCTTCTTTCCCTCCATTTTAGCAGTTATCTCTTCTGTGTGAGATAATTTACCCCATTCTTTCTCTCCCCATGTCCTCTCATTATATTCCTCTCTCACCTCTCAGTTTCACCTGTTAAATATCATCGCATCCTATTTAGTTGATCCTGTGCCCTCTATACCTGCACACATATATACAAACACTGACATATGTATTTATATGCATATATACCCTCCTATATAGACATATATATGTATGTGTATGTGTGTATACACACACATTTGTATACACACACATTTATATTTCCTTCAGGTATCATACTGAGAAAAGTTTCATAAATTACTATTACTGTTTTTCCACGTAGGCATGTAAATAGTTCAACTTTGAGAAGTTTCTTATGATTTCTTTTCCCTGTTTACCTTCTCATGCTTTTCTTGCTTCTTATATTTGAGTGTCATATTTTCTATTCATCTCTGGTTTTTTCATCAGGAATGCTTGAAAGTCCTCTCTTTCATTGAATGACTATATTTTTCCCTGAAACATTATACTCAATTTTGCTGGGTAGATAATTCTTGGTTTTAATCCTAGCTCCTTTGACCTCCGGAATATCATATTCCAAGCCCTTCAATCCCTCAGGGTGTAGAAGCAGCTATATCCTGTGTTATCTCGAATATGTTTCTACAATATCTGAATTGTTTCTTCTTGGCTCCTTGTATTTTCTCCTTGATCTGGGAACTCCAGAACCTGGCTATAATATTCCTAGGAGTTTTTTGGGGCCAATCTTTTTCAAGAGATGATTGGTGAATTCCTTCAACCTCTATTTTGCCCTCTGGTTCTAAAATATTAGGGCAGTTTTCCTTGAGAATTTCTTGAGTGATGATTTCTAGGTTCTTTTATTGATCATGGCTTTCAGATAGTCCAATAATTTTAAAATTGTATCTCCTGATTCTATGCAGGTCAGTGGTTTTTTCAGTGAGATATTTTACATTGCCTTCTATTTTTTCATTTGTTTGGATCTGTTTAATAGTGTATTTATTTCTCATAAAGTCATTTGCTTCCATTTGCTCCACTCTAATTCTGAAGGAATTATTCTCTTCAGAAAGCTTTTGAGATTCTTTTTCCATCTGGCAAATTTGGCTTTTTAAGGCATCTTTCTCATTGGCTTTTTGGACCTCTTTTGCGTTCATCTTTTTTTTAAGGTACTATTTTCTTCATTCAGGTTGTTGACTCTCTTTTCATGATTTTCTTGCATCATTCTCATTTCTCTTCCCATATTTTCCTCTACTTCTCTTACTTGAATTTCAAAATCCTTCCTGAGCACCTCCATCACCTATAAACAGTTGATATTTTTCTTGGAAGCTTTTGGTGCTGGAGTTCTGACTTCGTTGTCTTCCTCCCATTCTATACTTTGATACTTTTTGTCCCCCAAAAAGGAATCTAAAGTTGGATTACTGTGCTTGCTTTGCTTCCTCATGTTGCCAGTCAATTACTTGACTTTTGAGCTCTTTGCCACAGTAGAACTCTGCTTCCAGAGGGGAGAGCTTTGTCCCAAACCACTGGGGTTTTCGCAGCTGCTGGAGCTATTAGGAGGGTGCCATCTCTGCAGCCCCCACAAACTCTGGCTCACTGGTCACACATATCCGGACCACCACGCAAGACCGTGATCCAAATCCAAGCAGTTTAAAGCAACAGTGATTACCCTCTGAATGTTTGCTTGGTCCCCCCTATGATATGTAGGCTGGGAGCTCTGAAGCAGCCATGTGGAGGTGGCTGGAGGGCCATTGCACCTCTGGCGGTTCTAGCTCCAGGGGCAGGGGCAGGGGCTGGACCTGCTCCTCTGTCCCTGGCCCATTCCAATAGAGTTTTACGCTGACCTTTTACTTTGTCTTTGGCATTTATGGGTTGATAATTGTGGAAACCCCCACTGCTGCTGGTGATTCACTGTTCTGAAGTCCTCTGCAGCCACTAGTTGGGGCCACCCTGGGGCTAAAACCAAGGGGTCACACAGGGCTGGGCTCGGCTTCCAGCATCCTGTGATGAACCCTTCCAGTCTGCCTGCTGTGCTGCTTTCAGCAGGAGCTTTGTTACTCTGTTACTTTGTGGGTTCTGTAGCTGTAAAATTCGTTTAGAGTCATATTTTATAGGTATTTGAGGTGGTTATGGTGGGAGCCATGGTATTTCCCTGCTTCTATTCTGCCATCTTGACTCCGCCATCTTTTCCATTTCTTAGTGTTTCCTTGAGATACATTCCCCAGTTCCCTAAATTGTTCTCTAAGTGGAGAAGTTATCAATCTACATTGGTAGAAGACATTTCTCCCACTGGAAGTTTCCTGTTTCAGTGAAATCACAGGTTTAAGGTGTGAAATAACATATACACATATATGTGTGCATTCTTAAATGTGTATGTATGTATATGTAGATGTAGGTAATTATCAAATAATTTAGCATAATCATGGACATTTGACTAGCATCAAAGACCAGCAGGGGAAGAAGAGGAAAATCAAGAGTTACCAGTGCACTTTGAGAACCAAAGAAAATTTATTTTTCCCAGCATTTAAAAAAAAATCCCTTAGCTTTGATGACCAGTTATTTTCTAAAACTTACCATGTAATGAATGGTATTACTCTCTGTCATGACATTAGGATGGTATTTGTAAAAAAAAAATCCTTGTTATTATATATATATATATACATACACACAGCATTTTTTTCTAGACCATCAAACACATTTTCAAGTAAAGAGGACAATAATGAATTAATGTATTCTAGTGAAGTAATGTGTTCCACTGACCACTTTTTACTTCATCAGAAATCCTTGTCTGTTAAAAAAAAAATCCACCTTTTTGACTGAACTAAATTGCCACTTTCAAAGACTACATAGCCATGACTTGAGAAATGAGGTATAAAATACCAGTGAAATATGACTTGTAGGAATTTGCTTTTATGCTGAAATGATGTCAGTAAAGTTTAATATTGTGTTCAAAATTTTTAGCTTCTAGATGAAAATCATGTTCTAAAGTATACGTGCACACTGTGTAAAAGTACTCTGCCATAAAAGGATAAATTATTTGTTGTTCTATCTGTATGTTACTTAAAAGTGTTATGATTCCTTTTTTCAATGAAAATCTTAAATAGTTGTAAAAATATACCCAGTATGTACTATGTACATGATGTGGTTGGGGAAGCCCTGTACTAGTTATTAGGAAATCTGATATGTCGTCCTAGTTCTTTTATACTTAATTCTGTAACCTGGGGCAATTCACTTAACCTCTCTATGCCTCATTTTGTCATGTGTGAAATGAGCATGTTGGAACAGACAGGTTCCTAAAGATTCCTCTAGTTTTCTGTTTCCAAAATTTTGCATATAGTTCTTTAAAGGAACATGAAGTCAGCCAGATTGATAATTGTTCATCCAGAAATCTAAAATCTCCTTCCCTTGGTCCCTGAGACTTCTTCAGAATCTTTAATTGGCCTTCACTCAACAAATGTCTTATCTTACAAAAGAAACTTCTTTTCCCAGTATCTAGCAGTTTTACCAAAAAGCTATGGTCCGTTATAACTGTGAAATACAGCAAATTACAGTGTTGGAACATTATTTTTGAAAAAGAGTTTTTTCTTTAATGAATCAGTTGAGAAGTTCATTTAAACAATAATGTGCCAACACAGACTGATTATTGTGCAGAGTGTAATGTGAATTGTGTTTTCATTTCATGATTACTCAAGATTAAAACAGTAAAGCCTGAAAATGAAAGTAGGCTAGTCTTTTACTGACTCCATTACCAAAACTCAGTTCCTTTATGTCAGAAGATGCAGTTTCTGGGAAATTTAATTTGGCTCAAGCAACTTCTTTAATGAATTACAGCTGACTTAGGACTTAGAGAAAGCTGAAAATATTACAACTTCATCTCTGCTGCAAACAAGAACATTGGTTTTATGCTGATTCAAACAATTCTGGATCACTCAGTGTATGCGCATCATTTTTTGAATGGAGATTTGTGTTTCATTATTACTAGTTGAAAGCAAAGTCAAGGAAACCAAAGCAAAATTATCTTTATGGGACACTTAAAGTATTTCTAAGTCTCAGCAGAACTCATGAGTCCATTTATTTAATAAGAGCATTGAAATATGACAGATCTAATTAAGGTAGTTACATTTAACAATATCAGCATATTTCATATTGGATGATTGTCTTCCAGAATGTATCACTTCTGTAGCTGATATCCAAATTCTGTTTATATGAAGCCATAATCTCTTGCATTTGAAACAGGTCTGATATATAACTAATGTATTTTGTCAGAAAGTGCTTCCATTTAACATCTCAAGTGAAGAATTATACCTTCCATTGGTGCATATAGTCTATTCTTTTTTTTTTTTAACAATGAAATCATTTGAGGGGCAGAAAAAAGTCAAAAGGAAGAAAATATGTTTTCCTCTCCTAGAGCTTGTTATAGAGGATTGATGATATCTGTTTCAAGAAAGAGATATGTGACTGTATAAATGAGTTACATTTGGACAAAGGGATCTCTAGTTCTCCTCCCATAGAATTATATTTTAAGAGTTTGGTTAGTTTGTCATTAGCTACAATGTTACATACATTTCGTATCCTTTTAAAAAGAACCAACTTTGCCCTGGCTAGTTTTGGTAAAGGACACCTTCTTGACTCCATTTTTGTCTGGTAGTGGTGCCCTCCAGCCCCTTCTTCACCTTCAGCAATAGAAGAACTGAGAAATGCAAGATACCCTGTGGTTCACCTAATTTTCCCCTCCCCCCAAGTCATTCTGAGTGTGAAATAGAGAGTGGTCACTTAGCTTATTCCCAACTTTTGCTTCCCTCCCTCCTTCCCCTTTCCCTACCTCTTATCAGTTGGATTCTGTGAATCTCCTCCCAGTATAGATCTCTGGGCAATGAAATTTCCCTTTCTCAGTGGGTGGAGCTTAGAAGATACTACTGTCTTCTACCCTTTTCCTTACCTTTACACCAGTGTAGGTTTTCTGTGAAAACAGATTAAGTTTGTGAGTAGGACACAGAGAACAATTAGGGAATGTGGGAAAAGGGAGGGACTGGAGCCATGACTGGTTCCTTTGTATATACTTACCTATATTCATGTTATTGTATCTTTCCTTTTCACTATAGTAGAATGTAAGCTCAAGGGCAGACTTGTTTTTCTCCCAGTGTGTCCCTATTGCAGAGTACAGTGCCTTGCACATAGCAGGCACTTAATAAATTCTTGATGTGAGTTATAATGAAAAAAAAAAGAACCAACTTTTTCTTAATAAAAGAGTTCAGCCTTTTAAATCTGAGTCTCATTTGTTACAGGGTGTATTTTCTGATTTTACTTATTTTGATATTTTAAGATTTTTTTCTTTTTTGTCTTTTGTATTATGCTTGTAGTTTTGATGTTTTGGTGTAATTTGTACAAATCTTTTAGAAATGAAGTGTATACAACTAGTTTTTCTTTTTATTTGAAGTTAAAGCTTTATTTTACTTATGCTTCCATAGTTAATTATCTATTGCCTCTTTATTCTCTGTGTTTGCAGAAATCTTGTAGGAATGGACAGTTTTAAGGTAGAACTTTAACTTGGTTACATATCAAAAGACTTCATGTTCTCTTAGGAAAATTGAAATTGAGAATAAGTAGCTTACCTTGAGATGAAGAGAAAGTTTAGATCGGCAGTTCTCAACTTGTGGGTTACGTTCAGTTTGTAACAATGAAAATACATCTTGCATATTAGATATTTACATTACGATTCATAACAGTAGCAAAATTACACTTATGAAGTAGCATCAAAAATAATTTTATGGTTTGGGGTCACCACAACATGAGGAACTGTATTAAATGGTCACAGCATTAGAAAGACCCACTGGTTTAGATACTCTGGCACCTGAATGCAAAACCATTTATTTACCATATACTTTAATTTAATACATTAAATTTAATTTAATACATGCTAATTCAGTTTTCATAATATCATGTGATATATACCTATCCAAGTGCAAAAATAACATTTTGATTACATGATGTGTCTTTTAAGGACAATGGATGCATTTTATTTTATTTCATTGTATTAAAATATTAATTACTCCTTGTTGGGTTTTTTTTTACTTTAGTCATTTCCCAATATTCCTTCTTCCCTCATTTTCTGACAGAAAAATAAATTAGTAGACCAACTAGTCTTCAATATTCTGTTCATCCTTCTCCTGCTTCTCCAACACATACATATACTGATTAGAGGGATAAATGTTTCAATTTCTTATACTAAGGATTTTCATGTCAGTAAGGATTTATTTACCTTTTGGTGCTATTTTCATTTTCATTATTGTCCTCATGGTGCACATTGTTTTCTTGGTTCTTTTTTTTTTGCTGTACATCACTTCATTCAAATCTTCTTAGGTTTCTCTGAATTCCTAATTTGAACATAATTTATTTAAAATAATTCATATCCTTCATTTTAGTAAATACTGTATTGTGGTAACCTGTAACCACATATTGGTTTTCATTATATTTAATATTATGGGAATATTCATTTATAGTTCATATATGGGTTTTCATTTATAGCCAATTTATTTCACATTCACAAGTACATGATATTATTGAAACAAATTTTAATACAAGTTTCTCTCTAAAGTAAAATTTACTCTATGAATAGAATATTTTATCTTCTGATATCCTTAAATCTTCCGTTCCTTAAGAGCAATCTAAAGCTCAATCCACATGATATAGTTGTCCCAGAAAGACCTGTATTCTTTTGAGAATACCACGGATAAGAGATTAAGAGAGGTATAAAAAAGACAAAAAGGGTAAAGTGTGTTTATGTAAAGCTGTAGTTAAACCTATTCTTGTCAGCAATGTTATATGTTAGAATTGTAGTCTCAGAGTCAGAAGACACTTCAGAGGTCATTAAAAACAATTCCAACTAAACCTAAACATGAATTCCCTCCATTATGTTTCTAATAAGTAGTCATTCAGAACCCATTTGAAGATCTCCAGTTGTAGAGAATTCCTTTCCTTCCCAGGAAGCCTATTCCACTTTGATTCAGCTTTGATTGTTAGAAAGGTTTTATTTAAACAGAGCCAAAATTTGCCTCTCTTGTGATTTCCACAGATTGCTACTAGTTCTGCCCTTTAGGGCCAAATAAAACAAGTCTAATCCCTCTTCCATATGAAAGCTATCCTATCTCCTCTATTCCAAATCTTTTACAGTCTAAACATCCACAACTCCTTCAATGAGTCCTTGAATGGAATGGTTTTGTGTGCTCTTACTGCCCAGGCCCCTTTTCTCTGGGTACCATCATCAGCTTGTCCCAATGTCCTGCCTAAAATGAGGTGCCTAGAACTCAGTACAATAATGTGTATAAAACAGTGCAAGGACAGAGTATAGTGGCACCATAGTTTGCTTTGTTTGGACTTCCATGTAGCTTTTAATGCAGGGAAGGACTTTCATTAGCTTCTCTGATGCATATCACCCTTTCTCTCCCCCCCCCCCTTGTACTGTTGATGAGTATTTTGGTCCAAAAATACTGCCTGTCTGTTTATCTAACCCCTAAGGTTACCAACCTGGTTACTGTGTGAGAAAAAAAATAACTTTATTATATTTCTCTGGTATTACTTGTTCTTGGTTATTGTATACTCACTTGTAGGCATCACGATTTCTCTTACTGCATGCCATCCCTTTTTTAATACATTGTAGAGTTTTGTTAGGTTTAATAAATTTTAAAGGTTGGTATGTGGATGAATATATGTTTGTACCAATATTTTTAGCATATATATATATATATATATATATATACACATATATATATATATATGTTTCATATATCATGGGAAGACATAACCCTAGGGTACTGACACCTTTGTTTTGTTGCATCAGCATATAATGAAACAGTCTATTAAGGAACAGAGGATTTTCACTCTGGCAGTTTCAGCAATACTTAAAATGATGGCATAAGCAAATATTTAAAGTATGTTTGGCTCTACTGAGGAATGCTTTGGGGATTAATGGAGATAAATATGAAACTGAAAGCATAAGCCCAGAGCAGAAATGTATTGGTTCTATAAAAGATGTCAACATGAATATAGGAACATTTAAAATTTCATGATATTATATAAATATTTAAAATATGGTTTGAACAATCATTATGACCACTGACACATTTAAAGCTGAATTTAGATACAATCGTCACAGGACTCAATTATGAATTTGATGTGGATGTGATGAACTGTGTCTTTATGTCATTTTATTCCCTGAGTCCTCAAATTCCTAGTATGGTGTTTTCTACACAATGTCCACTTGTGAGATTGAACTGCTTGACAATGTCAAGGATTTCAGTGGTGAGAACCTTTTTCTCTGGGTGTTTAGTAGCTGTCACTGCTGTGGTTTAGTTAGTTGTCAGGTTACATCTCTCAAGTTGATTCCATGGATAATGGCTGTAGGGGATGGATTGGCAGGTTGTTCCTCTGGGGAAATTGGGTAGGCAGTACTGCTCTTCTTGTCTCTTGGGCTCAGGGGGCGAAATGGAGAAGTTGTAAATCAGATCAGTGATAAAGTCAATCACAGTAGATTAAATGGATAATTTTATTACATGAATCAAAAAGATTTTTCATGAATAAAAAAATACAGCTGGGATAATGAGAGAAGATATTGATTGGGAAAATTGTCTTCAGATACCTCTGGTAAAGGTCAGATACCTATGATTTATAGAGAATTAAAATAAACATGTAAGTTGTAAACAAATGATTCTCAAAAGAAAAGTTACAAACTATTGACAACCATGTGAAAGGTTGCTCAAAATTGCCACTAATAAGAGAGATGCAAGAAGTATTATAGGTGCATCCCATTGTTCCATACTGTATGTTAGGCTAGATAGCATATCATTAATTTTGGCTATTCAGTTTATATTAAATCATATCATATTCCTGGAGTCAGGAAAGGAGAAAAGAACTTCAGCGACTACTTTGAAAGAGTCGGTAAGCACAAATACAGAATGTACTTGATACTATGCTCTTTTTAATAATTTTTTAAACTTTAAAATGTAGGACTTTCTGGAGTTAATGTTAATATTTTACTTCCTTGAGCATTAGTAGACAGCAAGTCAAAAGGCTATCTACTGGGAAAGCATTATAATAAATAGCATCACCAGTGACAAAAGGAAAATACAATAAAAAGTTTCATTGCACATCATTGTAATAATTTAGTGAAATTTTCCTTTAACATGAAAAGCTGAATCTTCACTATTGAAGACATGTCAAAAGTAGCTTGATTAAAGACAGCAGTATTGAGTTTTTGCCATTTGAATAGAAAGACTGAATTGTTGCTGAAAAGCCATGAAGTACAGAACTCTGGAATTTGTGGTGAAAGGAAATTGAAAAAGAACAGAACATTTGGATTCATGTTTCATGAAGTAATTTGTGTGACAGAATAGGAAGGCAGTCTGAGGGAAAATTGACATAATTTTTTCCTTGGACTGGGAAAGGCCAGATAAATATGTCAGTATTAACAAATGCACCATTGTGCGTGGATGGAGTGTATTCCACACAATTTGTAAATATTAATTTACATTCAATGGAAAACACATATTCTCTAAAGTACAAATTATCAACTACTTTAAACAACCTATTTTGGAAATAGGAAAACCTATTTTTGCTTATGTACCAGTTCAGTCGTAGTTCAGGGATAAATATCAGTTTAGTATTGCAGCAACATAAATTCACAATGATTTTTGAAATATATGTGCTCCACTGAAAAATATTGCATATCATAATGTATTTGGATTGAATGTTCTTATTTGGGCTTATACCTTAGTTTTTCCTTAACATGATCATATAATGATAAAAAAGATATTTCTAAAAAAGGGACAAAATATATACCTCTTTTTTGTAAATATTTGCTTTAATAATCCCTGGAGAAATTAGTTGAAGTGATAAATATTTGGTTTATAGAGTGCTGTTGTTATTGAACAATAGCTAAAATTCTGAAATACGAGAAAAACATTGGACCATGTTTTATCTTGCAAAGATGTTGTCTTAACAATATATACGTTCTAATGGTCATTCTAATCTAATTTTAAAATGTATTTTTTTAATGTGCAATACATTTTGTTATCCACTAACATTCGTTCTCTGATTTGAATGAAATAAAGGAAATCTTGTGTAAGAATCATTTGAAATGTTGTTTAAGGTGGTTGTAGACTTTTTATGGTTTTGAATTTGGTGACATAATTGACAACAGAAGGAATACAGTGATTCTGCCAACTCAGGATGAGCAATACTGAGGGTTTGATTTATTATTATGTTATGAACTACAAATAATAAGACACAATTAATATGCTGTATTATTAATTATATCTCATCTTGCCATATAAGCATTTAAATGTTTATATAATGTAAACTCCTCCATGGAAGGGACTGTTTCATCTTCTGTTTTTGTTTCCCAAGTGCTTGGCACACAGAAGGCACTTAATGAATGGTTTGTTGATGTAAGCTCATTGAATTTCTATATTATAAGCTTATCAGTTATAAGGTTTGATCTCAGCATGGGAGCCAACTCTCTGTTAAGAGGTGCGTTCTCCATGTCTTTTTCTCAAGTTGGCAACAGAATTATTTTCCACTTTTGTTTTTCATATATACTGCTCTATAATGTTTAGAAAGAAGAGAAGCTGTGTGGCAGAGTAAATCTAGAGACAGAATCAAGAAGACTTGGGTTCAAGTCTTGTCTTTGATAAATATGGAAATTATTTAATTCTAGACTCCTTTTTCCCCCTTTACTTTCATCCCCAATAAAAGGAAAGAAATACTTTAGACTGAAGAATATTCAGGCAATCTTTTTGTTTTGTTAGTAGTAGATCTAATTAAATTTAAATATCTCTATATCTGTCTATCTATCTATCATCTGTCTCACTCTCTCTCTTTTGGTCAAGCTTTTGTTTCTTATGTGAAAATGCAACTTCTCCAACTTTGCCTTCAGTGCTGTTCTCTATATAACATAAAAATTCAGATATCACAGTAAAGTGATAAAATTAGATTGCTCTTACTTCAGAGATGGAAGTTTTTTCCTTGAAAAAAAAATGGATTTCAAATGTTCGTGTTCATAGTTCCTTGGTTTTAAAGAAAATTTATTGATACTTCATATTTTTATATCATCTTTATTTCTTTGTATCAGTAACAATTGTGGATTCTTTGTATCAGTAACAGGGCTCAGGGAGACTGGGATGTTTTTCCTCTATCCACTAAGAGGAGTACTTGTCAGCTCTGGAACCATGTATATGGATCAGCTCACCTTAGGGAACCTGTCTTCTGGACACAGAGTTCAGGCTCTTTTTCTCTGACTCTGTGGCTCTTTATACTTCTATTCCAGAATCCCAAGGAAAATTACTTTGACTCATGGCTACACTTTCCCTAAAAGGGTAGGGGGGTAATAGAAAACGACTCAACGTGCAACGTAAATGAGGTATAGGCCAGTTATTTACTTCCTCCGTATAAAAGAAATGATTGTACAACTGACTCAACAGTGTGTGTTAACACAGACTTAAAACAGTGATTATAGCATAATTACTGTTGTGCCCTCTAAGGAGGTTGTTACTTAAAACATGAAGCATTTTATGGAACTCTTAAAACTGCATTTCACATTTACTTCATCTCTACACTGTACAAATGAATCCCTACAGGTCCATGTCTCAGAGGTTGGTTTCAGCCACCTGTCTTTTCTCCAGTAGTTAACAAGCACTGGAATAGTTTCCATGAGTTTCCTACTCCCAAAGTACAACTGGCACCAACTGGTTATTCTAGAGCGGGAAAGCTCTTGAACTCACAAGGTTGACTACATGACTGGAAATGACTTTTAAAGGATTACTTCTCAGTCATCTATACTCAGAGAAGGAACAAGAGGTAACGAAAGTCCCAGGCTAAGACTTTTGCAGGCAGAGCATGTGCCTTCTCCCATGTGCTTGAAGTCCCCATTCTTTCAAGGTAGAGGGAGGGTGGTCCCATCCTCATCCCTATAAGTAGAAAATTCTAACATGAATGGTAGGCAGACAGAGAGAACCAGAAAGTAGAATTCTTAGAAGTTTAGAATCTATCCCTTTATTTTTTTTAATTACGAGGCATTTATTTTTTTTCTTCCAACTTTCTCACCTCTAGTGGGGAAAAAAGAAAAACAACAGCAAAAAAAATTAATGGTGGCACAGTGAATTAGAGCACCGGCCCTGGAGTCAGGAGGACTTGAGTTCAAATGTGGCCTCAGACACCTAACACTTACTAGCTGTGTGGCCTTGGGCAAGCCATTTAACCCCAATTGCCCTGCCTTCCCCCTCCCCCCCAAAAAATTAAAGGCTAATAAGAATAAATAATTATATTGTCCATGCCAAAATGTGTTTAAATGTGTCATTCTGTCATTTAATCTGTCATCTCTCTTTCATGAGGGAGATACAAATCTTGATAATTGGTCCTCTAGAAACATGGCTGATCATTGTATTTAGTATTTCCTGTGTTTTTATGTTTTATCAGTAGAACTAATGGGGAAGAAATAGTAACAGAGATTAATGATGAGATTGTATTATACATAAAATTATCTTTATGTAAATCATGGGAGGGCATTTCCAAATTTTAATGACCAAGTAATGAAAATGAACTGAATGTTTAAATGAGTGCACTAACATGTACTAAATATATACTACATTAAACTACAGTGGATTTTCTTGTGAGTTTGAATACTTCTTATCACATCTGCAAGAGCTTTTAGACCATGTGTCTGCAACATAAAATGTAATTTATAACTGCAAGCAACTTAGTGAAAGATGTAATGCAATTTTAATAAAATCCAAATTTTCTATGGCTCTTAACTTGCTCCCTAAAATACTACTTTCGTTCTGAATTTTAAGTTAGTTTCAGCAGAAATACAAATGTTAAAATATGTCCTATTGACGGGGGGGGGGGGGAGGGGAAGACAACCTTTTCTTTATTTTGGCTAAGTTTTTTTATTTACTAATTTTATTGATAACTTTTATTTTTACATCACATTCATTCTTGAATACACCCCTCTTTGTGTTTTTCCTATCAGACTTTCCTTTTCTTAATAATTAATAAAAAATGAAGAAAACACTTCAGAAAAGCATATTAACACATTGATTTTACCTGTTAGTATATATAATATCCCATATCTGTAGTTCTCAATTTTTACAGGAAGTTGAATGAGGTATATTTTCTTAACAGTTTTCTTAGGGAATGGTTTAGTGGACAGGACCACAGGCCTATCATTCAGGAAACAAGGGCACTAGGTCTAACTTTTGCATGAAATTAGCTGTGCAACTCATGGATAAGTCAGCTCACTTTAATGGATTTCAGTTTTCTCATTTGAAAAATAAAGGAGATAGATGAGATGATTTTCCCAATAGCTTCCTTTCCTAAATTACATTCAGTTTAAAAGTTTACTTAGGAGCATGAGATTAGGTATTTAAAGCAGAACAATATAACTTCTTATATTATTTAACTCTTTTTGTTGTTACTGTATTTGTCTCAGACACAAAACACAGGGTTTTATTTTTTTTTACGTTTTAACAATTATGTGGAAGGGGAATTCATTTGATTCTCTAAGGTTTAGTATTTTCTACATCATTCTTGTAGTAGATAATGGACCCCCATTAGAGCAGTGTTTGTGTTAGTTGTACCTATGCACTGAGCCAATGCTCAGGTTGGCAAAATGCCTAAAGGAGTAGCCTCTAAGCACGGCCTAGTGTGGGTTACTGTGCTTTATTAGTTGACTTTAGTACCATAAAAAGCAAACCTGTTTCATTTAACAGGATGTTTATAGAAAATTCCATTAGGTTTTAAAACTCCGGCTTTTAATCACACTAGTATAGGCAGCTTTAAAAATAATAGAAGTGGCTTTTGTTGAACTTTGTTTTAGAAAGAAAATTGAAATCCTGATTATTTTGATATTCTAGCAGAAATTGTCAAAACAATTTCAGCATGTTGTAGGTATTTGAGATGCTTTTTAGAATCCTCTTGAAAAAGTATTGAAAGTACCTGGAAAAGGAGGTGATTTATTAATTATTGTTTGCAGTGTTACTTGCCTCTTCTGTGAGTAAATATAAATACATCCTACTCAGCTGCATGAAATGATTTTTACCAGTTAATGGGTCTGTGTCTAGGAAAGCTATTTTCTTGGGTTTTTTGTCTTATGGAAACATTTAATTAAAGTAGAGAGAGTGGCTAAATAGTGAGAATGTTGGAATCATATGATTTGAGAGATGAGAATAGATATTTCTCTTAGAACATTACTTTTTATTCAGTTCATCTTGTCATTTGTTAAGTAACATGCTTCGTTCAGTTACTAGTACAGAAGATTAAAAAAAAAATAAAACCTGCTCTCAATTTTTGTAGTTTTAAGTAGTCCAAGCCGGTAGAAGAGGGAAAACATATATAATTCTATATGCATATTTTTTCTCTGTATAAACATACGCAATTCTGTAGAGTAACTATTCCAGAATAAAAATACAATATGAGAAAAGAGGTAAACTGTGTTATGAGAGAATTCAGAGGTAGGAGCGTTTCTTCCAAATGTGAAAATTTTGTACTTGTAATTCACAGAAATGGGATAAACTATGTAGTCCTTTACAACAGTGGTCTCCAAAGGAGGGAACATGTATCTGTAAAGAGTCTACTTAGATGACCCATGGGGATGTGCAACCAGCTATTCAGAGGATAGAAAGCTGTGTCATATACCACCCTCCCCATGAAAACTGATCGTGGGACTTTTCTCCAAACATAATCTCACCATCTGCTATACCTTTGTGCTAAGATTCGAGCTGTCTTAGACCAGGTTGGTACCAGGTTTGAGACTGTAATAAGATGAGATACTTACAGCCCATCAAACACTAAATAAAACTAAGTTAACTTAGCCATAGTAGGGAAAGAACTTCTAGAGCATGGAAATAATACCCAGTGTTATCTTTGATATATCTTTCATTTAGTTGATTATTGTTTGCCTTCCCTGATGTTCCTATGGTTCATGGTCAGAAGCCTGAGCTGGAGGCTCTTTGCCTCGATACCTCCTTTATACTCTGTTGACCAGGAAGCCCTATCAAAAGGCACAAGGCCCACTTCCCTGATCCAGTCTCAAGAACAACTTTAATACCAAGGAAAAGAACTAGGAATAAGTTATGTGAAATAGGGAACCTTCCCCTGTCTTAAAGGTCCTTTAGAAGACCATGCACCAATTAAAAGGGTTTAAGACTGTTGTGGGATAGCCTTGACTTTTGTGATGATTGGGGATATTGGAAGGTGGAAACAAGAAGCCTGGCATGGTAAGCAGTGGAAAAGGAAAACTAAAATTAAGCAGAAAGATGAAAACAAAACACAACAAATGAAAATACAAAAAAAAGTGATATATAAATCCTGTTGGAGGGCCTTAATATTCATGAAGAAAGAACAGAAATTCAAAAGACAAAAAATTTTGCCTCTGCCCTTAGGAAGGACTGTTTCTAGATCTTAACAGTTTGGTGCATGTTATGGATGAAGCTTAATCTTTGTAGTTCCCAGTGAGTTTCCCAGTGTAAAGTAGTGCTGATGAGTAGCAGCAGCAGCAGCAGCAGGAACATCATGGCTAGAGAGGAAATAATGACACTTCCTACACAGACAATGTTTCTTATCACAGGTCAGGGTTATCTGTAGCAATGTATCTAAGTGTATAGTCTTTCTCAGTGCTGTGGTGGATACTGAGCATCAGCCTGAGATAGAATCAGCCATTACCTATTTAATGTTCTCTAGGCCCTCTACCAGGATGATTTCTGCCCCCACTTGCCCAGCTCCGGATTCTGGGAGCCTCCTGGAGGCTCCAAATCTTTTTCCTCTTTAGATACTTTTCAGGGCTACCCCCTTATCACCACTCTTCTGCAGAGGGCTGGCAGACTGCTCCACCTTCTGCCTGATGCCAGAAATTAAATCACATGCCAATAATGCTGCTCTTTGGTTCTCCAAGTCCTGCCAGAAGAGTGCAGTGCAGTGACTGATGGATCTCATGTTGGTACCTGAACATTGATATAGAGGGTTCCCATAGGTTCCAGAATTATAGAAGGAAAATAGCTACCTTGTGGCTACTTTCATCCCCTGCTTGTGTCAGGTCCCATTCTGCTGGAGCCCATATCTCCACTTACTGCCATAGTCACTCAGACCGCTTCCTCATTCTGCACAGGGGCTCACTGCCCTTGTAACCTGCACTGTACCTGTTGCCAGGGCTGATGGGAATTGCTGCTCTGTCACAGATGCTGCTCTGACCTGCCTTCCTTCTCCCTTTGCCAGCCACTAAACATTCTTCTCCTTTGTCAGGGTCTGAGCTCTATTACTCTATGCCAACACTATCAGGTGACACTCTCCTCCTTTCCCATATTGTTGTAGAAGGACTGTGACTGCTGGAGCCCTTTTCTGTTCCCCTATACTAGGGTCTGAAAGCTGCTTTTTGCTTTTATTTGCATGCTGCTGGTCTGTGATCAGAAGTGTGATAGTCAAGTGACCAGGAAGCTATGACAACAGCCTGAGTCCTGATCCTCTGAATTGATTAAATCTAAATGGGATAGTTTTAAAGAAAAGAATTACCCTAAACTACATAGAGCAAGATCATAAACCTAGGTTATTGCTCTCACTATTGCCTGTCATTGCCCACTACTCCCCAACTCTGCCCTCTTCCACTGCTGAGTAAATCTCAGGCTATTCTGTTCACTGTCAGTCATTGTGGACCCCCTGGGCAGTTGTAACCTAACATGGATCCATCAGCTGTAACAGTACAGGTGCCATTGAGAAAATCCCCTCCTTTTCCCATATCCATATACTATTTTATTCCCCAGATCTTCTCAAGACTGAGGCAAGTAGTTCTTGGGTTTTCAGGCAATAAGTAACCTCTGACTAAGAGAAACCCCTTTCTTCTCCACCCCAATTGTATATTTTCAGTGAGACAGTGACTTATATAGGATGAGAAAGTATGGGTAGGTTTTAGACTACATGGCACATCTCTTTCCCCAGATTGACTCCCTTCCTTCAAACTTCCCCAGTTCTGTGGAAGACAGATTGGCAACCATGCTTTCATCACCAACTCCTTACTCTCTCTCCCTTACACCCACATATCCCATCAGCACTACACCTTTTGGATGAGCTCCTTTCTTCATCTGCACAGACACTACTCTATTTCAAGCTTCAGCATCTCTCACTTGTACTATCATAGTAATCTCCTAAGGGCTTCACACCTTTTTCCTTTTCCAATCCATCCTCCACACAGCTATCAAAGTAATTCTCCTGAAGCACAGGTGTGACAGTGCTATTTCCTTAATCAGTAAATTCCAGTGATTTTTTTTTTCCTGTGGACTGTAGATTTTTAAATTATTTTGTGTCATTGATTCCTTTGGTAATCTGGTGAAGCCCATGACTTCCCCTCTCATAATAATGGTTTTAAATGCATAAGATAAAGTTAATAACATTATTAAGAGAACAAATTATATTAAAATACAAGTATTAAGATGTTAATAACAAAACAAATGAGTGGAATCCAGATAAAGAACCTTTACTCTAAATAGAGGTTTGATGATTATCTCTTTATCATGTGCTTATTTATTCTTTATTTTAGCTGTTTCCTAATGGGTAGAGATTTGCTTTGTTTCTAGTACTTTGCTACTACAGAAAATCCTGATATAATTATTTGCTTCATGGTGAAGCAAATAATTGTGACTATCTTTATTTTGAGGGGGCATATGCCTGGTACTAAGACAGTGGGATCTTTAATTGAGAGATGGACAGGGCATTAGAGCTAACCCTCAACCCCCACTCCCACCCCCCAATGCATTTGAGGAAACTGAGGCTAAGATTAAATGACTTGCCTAGGGTTAAACAGAAGATATCTAGGGCAAGATTTCAACTCAGGACTTCCTGAATCCAAGCCCAGGGATCTGTCTACCTTCTGAATAAGAGTATGGACATTTTTATGACTCTGCTGTATTAACCTAATTTTAAACTGCTTTCTAGAGAAGGTAGAACAGTTCACATCAGTATCAGCAGGGCATTAGCGTGTCTTTCTTTCCACAGCCCTTCCTGCCTTGATTATTCTCATCTTTTCCAATTTGCTATGGTGTGAAACTTTAGAGTTTTGGTTTGCATTTCTCTTACTAGTGATTTGGAGCAATTTCTTATATGGTTCATGGTAGTTGAATTTTTTTTCACAACATATGTTTTAACTGTTATCCATTAAGGATTTGATTTTGGAGTTATACATTTATGTTAATTTCCTGTGTATCTTAGATATAAGGTAAGGGTGATATTACAGTGAATGAAAATTGAATGCATTTTGAAAGACACTCATGCTATGGAGGAAGGATTTTGAAAGTGGATGTTTAGAAATATTTCTATATTTTTGTGATCTCTTGTTGAAAATGTTGTATGTCACCTAGAAAAACTCATATCTGCGTGTTTAAGAAAACTTGGAAACCGATTTTTCTAACTTAATCTTCCAAATGAAGTTCATTAACTTTATGATCTTACTTAAGAAGCTCAGTACTTTTGGATTAGCTAGAAAGATTCATTGACATAAGGGAAGATGGAAATTTATTAGGCAAGGTTAAAAAACAAAACACAACCTTTTTGCATAATTGGTAGACAGGATCAAAAAATGGTTAGCATGATTTAGTAAGCACAGCCAACCGTGAATGCACTGCTTCTATTTGGAGGTACTTATCTTTCATGAGGCAACTTTTGGAGCTGTGGCAACCATTAAAATAAGCAATGAAATAAACTAAACTACATATTTTTGCTGATTTTAAAAACTTTTTTTCCTTTTTAAAAAAAATCTTTGTTATTAGATAGGAAATTTTAACCTTTTTTTTGTATGACCCCTTTGACAGTCTGGTAAAGCCTATGGATCCCTTTTCAGAAAAAAAATGTTTTTCAGTAATTGAAGAATACAAAATTTCTGTAAAAAGTTAGGAAAATAAAATTGTATTTTTCCCATTCACATTCATGGAACCCTCTGAAATCTATCCGTGGGTCCATGGCCAAGTTAAGAACCTCAGTATTTATGGATAGTGGTGCTTAGAGGAAGGAGGAATGTAAATGATGGATAAACAAGAAACATCAGGAAAAATCTATTTTTACAAAAAAATAAGTTGAATTTATAACCATATATGAACATTGGAACATAGATTTAGAGCCAGAAGGATCTTGAAAATCCATTTAGTCCAACCCTGTGATTTTATATATGAGGACAGTGAGGACAGAATATTAAACAAGTTCCTAGTTTCAGCATCAGGTTTTGGATCCAGGTCTTCCTGACGTGAAGTTTTGTACCTTCAACATGGTGACTCTCCTGCATATGTTTTGTCTGTATATGTATATGTGCATACACACACACACAGTTTCTCTCCCACAAATAAATAAAAGTACACACAACTATGTTAATCTACATATATTAGAAGTGCATTCTCAGATATTTTTTTTGGACAGAGGTTTGTAATAAAACAGTTTGGAGGTCTATTTTCCAAATTGAAGATGGCAAACCAAGAGCAATTGATGCTGCACCCCAATGCCTGATATCGAATACGTTTTTGTTATCCTATTACTTTCTCCATGTACTTTTGAAAAAAAAATTGTGAAAGGCATCTTTTATCAGAATGCTTTTTTATTAATGCATTCTAGAAAAAGGGGATTTAGAATAAATTTTCATGTAAATTTGGTAAATTTCTGTAACATTGTTAAGTTAAAACTTCATTTCCCATTCTCCACCCTACCTACTTTTCCACCCTACTCCAGAGAATGTTGCTGTTTGTGGTGAAGGGATAGCATTTGATTTAGAATGAACCTACCAAAAATGTCCCAAACAAATTAATAGCCACAGAAACATCTGCTGGTATTTTATTAGAGAGTTTCACATAAAAACCTGGTTTGCAATCTGGCACTTAGAAACCTTTTCTTTACACTGGACTCTAACTTAACTGCAAAAGGCAATCAAGACCATATGTCTTACATTTTTAGGTCCAAATTTTTCTGTACCCTACTCTAACCTGGGAAAGTCAAAACGTAACACAAGTGCCAAATTAGGAAACTGGTTTTTAAAAGGAGTATTCTTTAACAGTATATTGATTCTATGGCCTTTTATATTTCACTACTTTAGTTTTTATTCCCATTTAATTAATGTTAAAAAAATATTGCCCCATATTTTTATCTTTTGCTTTTACCCAGAACCCTTGACTTTAGTGGCAGTTATAGTTGCTTCTGATTGTTGGACCTAGAATAAGTGTTCTGTTGTTTAGAACCCAACTGAATGATTAGAAAAATGAGTTCTGATTTTTGTAGCTATAAAAGGAATATAAACGGAAGCTTTCCGCAATTTCTTGCTTTCTCCATTGAATTACCTTAGCCTTGTTGTGATAATTGTTTATCTAATTTTACTCAATAATCTCTGAGGAAATGGGAGCATTATTGTTGTTACACGAAAAAAGTTTCATTATCTACTTTTATTCCTTCACTGCTGTGTGACCATGAATGGTAATGACAAGCTTTATAATGTTTAACAATCTATTAAAGAATGTTTGTTAGTTTTTAAGACTAGTAAGAATGTTATAGCACCATTAAATTTCTAACAAAGACATAGCATTCTCATGCCAAACATTCTTTCTCTCTTTCCTTCCCGCTTTTCTAATACACATTTACATTTGTAAGTGAACACATTTAACTAAAAGCTATTTAGATTCAGTGATATACATTCATAAGCATTTTTTCCTATGTTTATATAGCCCTCATTTCTTTTACTTTTATTTTTTTCATTCTGGCAGGGAAAATAAGAACTTTTGTTATCTATCTTTATGTAATGTAAAAGTTCCTTCTATTGCCTCTGTAATCTATCACTTTAATTTCATAAGGAAAAAAATAGTTGAATGCTTCAGTTTTGCAAAATTTATTTCTCTCTTTACCAGTGTTTTCTTTCTTTGGAATTTGTTTATGCTGGGACTAGGAAAAGAGGCCCTTGCCTGGAGAGTTGAGGATGTGGAATAGCTTGCCCTTCAGCAAAATCTGTTATATACCATAGTGTTTTCTTTTTTACTTTTTCTTTTTGTGACTTTTCCACCTAAAAAAAATCAGCTTCCCTTCTAATTCTACTTTTTGCTGACTCCCCAAATTCCTTATTTCTTACTACTCATCACCCATGCCCTGTTGATAGTTCTTCCCTACAATCAGACATCTTGCACATCACTTAAATTCACTTCACTTACATATTACGGCATCGCCTCCTTGATGTCATGGTTCTCTTTAAGAATGAAGGACAAACAGCCACAGTCTTGAGATAGTGTGATGCAGTGGAAAGAACTTTGGGCATAGAATCAAGAGAAGTGCTATTGTGTCCCAGTTCTTCCATTTACTTGTGACACCTTGTGTAAGTCACTTAAGTTCTCTACACCGTACTCTTATTGGTAAAATGAGGAGAATAATACTCTGATTATTTTCTGGGATTGTTTTGAGGGGAGTTCATTATAAATCCTAGTGTTGTGTACAAATAGGAGTTCTTACAGCTATGTGTTCAGTACCTTGAGAATGCTATTTTAACTGCCATTATTTTATATGTGAGAACTTCTGGGAAAATAAATCCCTATCTCCTTTCAATCATGAATGAAAATATTAATATCCATGAGTTCATAGATTTAATCTTTCTGGATTCTAGGAAGGCATAATCAGGCCTTCCTCTATGACTTTATTGTATAAAAACTAGCTTTTAAGACTCCTACCTCCACCCTATATGCTTGAGTAGGTTAGTCTCTAGGGAAGTTGACTATAATTAGACTTGAAGTAGCATTAAAATGAGCTCATAGATCTCCTTTTCCAAAGGTTACAGTTGTCTCTAAAGTTTTAGGTTTCTGTGGGCAGAAACATTTACTGTTTTATTTTGATATTTAAAAGGTTATTTGACTTGAATTTAAGAGGGAACAGGGTTCAAATTATACCTCAAATGGTGTTTTGGGGCAGTTAGGTGGCACAGTGAATAGAGCACCTGCCCTGGAGTCAGGAGGACCTGAGTTCAAATGCGACCTACACACTTAACATACACTCTCTCTCTCTCTCTCTCTCTCTCTCTCTCTCTCTCTCTCTCTCTCTCTCTCTCTCTCTCTCTGTCTCACCATGTGACCTTGGGCAAGTCACTTAACCCCAATTGCCCTACTTTACCCCCTCCAAAAAAAAAAAAGCAAAAACAAAAAAATTATAATAATGGTGTTTCAACCATGAAGAATTTTCTCATTTGTAATATAGGGATAATACTTGAAATATCTAGTTCATTATACTTTTAAGAAAGATTACATGAAAGCATGTGAAATGCTTTGTAATTTTTAGTGTGTGATATTAATATCAGTGAATAAATCAGTCTGAATAAATGTACAAATGGTTTTAAATGCCTTTCAAAGAAGGACTCAATTGAGAAGCATTAATTCAACATCTACAATGCACCACGCACTGCGCCAGTCCTGGGGATACAAATAAAACTTCCACAAATCTTTATTTTCAAAGAGCTTATGTACTATTAAGTTGACTATAGGTAGGTAGGTAGGTAGGAAGACAGATATATAGAAAAATGCAAAGTAGTTAAATGCAATTTTGTTAAGGAGGGAGAGTACTAGCTGTTGGGGTGTGGGTGTGGAAACCACAAAGAACTTCATGTAGAAGGTAATGCTTGAAGCAAATGAAAGATTCTGTATTGTAGAAGTGATGAAAAAGTGAATTTAAACCAGGGGAAGGGCAAGCTTAAAAGTGCAAAGATAAATGGAATTCTGGGTATGAGAACTGAAAAGACCTGTTTGAACTGCATAGACTGAGAGAAGGGGAATCACATATAAAGAAACTGGAAAGATAATACAATGCTAGGTGGCACAGTGCATAGAGCAATGAGCTCATTTTCATGAGTTCAAATGTGATCTCAGACCCTTATTAGCTGCGTGAACCTGGACAAGTCACTTAACCCTGTTTGCCTCAGTTCCTCATCTCTTAAATGAACTGGAGAAGGAATGGCACATAACTCCAGTATCTTTGCCAAGAAAACTCCAAGCGGGAACACAAATAGTTAGACATTACTGAAGTAACTGAACAACAAACAGTTGAAAGGATTTTTAAAAGCTAGAGAAAGTTATATTGTATTCTAGGGGACTAGGGAACCCCTAAAATTAATTGAATAGGGGGATAACATGGTAAGACTGCCATCATAGGAAAATCACTTTGGCAGTTATGTGGAGGGTGGAGTAGGAAAAGATTTAAGACAGGGGGACCAATTAGGAAGATATTGCGGTAGTCCATACAAGAAATGTTCATGGGCTGAACTGAAGTGGTGGTTGTTTGAATAGAGAGAACGTACCAGATGTCAGAGATTTTTTGGAGGTAGACACTTGAAAGATTTGACAACTCATTAAAAATGTTGGTTAAGAGAAATCAAAAAGCTAATGCTCGGATTATAAACTTGGAAGAGTGAAATAATGGTGGTGCCTTTGTTAATAATGGGGAAATTGATTCTAGGGATGAGTTGGGTCAAGGGAAGAAATTAATAAGTTCTGCCTACTATACAAGTGAGACAGTCATTCAAGGAGCTTACTTCTATTGGTAGTGAATATATCTAAAGAAAAGTAAATATGTTGTAAAGATGGAAATTTCAGGTCCTAGAAACATAAGGGGGTGGGTGGCAATGATGGGATGGTGGGACCTGGAGCACATCAGGAATCAGGAGATGCTTCTTGAGATGGTATTACTTGGGCAAAGCCTTGTAAAGAGCTAGAGATTTCCCAAGGGGCAAAGGTGTAGAGGAAGAACATGAGGATTAGACTGTACAAAGGCAGGGAGACCAGAGACTGACTGTTTTGTATAGGAAATAGCAAGTTAGGCCAATTTGGTTGGAATGTAGAGCGCATGAAGGGAAGTAATGTGTAATCAGTCTGGAAAGATAGGTTGAAGGCAGATTGTGAAAGGCTTTAAGTGCTAAACAGAAGAGTTTATATTTTATCATGGAGGTAATGGATAGTCACTGAAGCATATTGAGCTAAATTAGGGGCACTCACTACTTCAATTAGAATGAGGGGTCCCTGGGCTCAAGGAAATTAAAATGAGGAGGAGACTTGATGAGTTCCCCCCACCTGTTTGAATTCCTTCATTTGGCTGCAAATGCCTGTCCAAAAACATTTATGTGGCAACCCTGATACTACTGATTTCACTTTAGGAAAGGTGAAAGGAAACTAATACAAACACTTCCTGGTGCAAAAAGGACTTAAAAAAATTCCCTCCCCATGTCCCCCTCTGCCGCTCCCCCCCCCCCCCCAGCAAACTAGAGAAGGGAATTGTATTGAAGAAGATGTGAGTTCATATCTGGTTTCAGATATTTATTAGCTTGATGTCCCTGGGCAAGTCACTTAACCTGTTTGTCTCAGTTTCTTCAAATGTAAAATGGGAATAATAATAATAATAGTACCTACCTCACTGGGTTGTTTTGAGGATAAAGTGAAATAATATTTGTAAAGCATTTAATACAGTGCCTGGTACATAGTAGACACTTAATAAATACAGCCTTCCTTCCTTCCTTCCTTCCTTCCTTCCTTCCTTCCTTCCTTCCTTCCTTCCTTC
>CM053600.1:62962456-62974478 GCA_028646575.1 Pseudocheirus occidentalis
AGATTTATTGAACTAAAAATTACCAAATTGTTGTATCTTTGGATTACTTGATGTTTTGACATGTCTGTGTTTTCTGTGTGTTTGACTAGTAAGAGAGATCTAAGAATGTATGATGAAATCTCGTTTGATCTCTTTAGCTGAACATCTGTAAAAGTTTACTCAGCATGTGGTAACAATTTTAATTTGGGTGCATGCTGATAATAAAAAATGTGTGTATGTGCATGTGTACACAAGTTAAAATGAGTTTTATATGCCATATTTGTCTTCCACATCCTGCTTGTCTTTTTTTTTCTGAAAAAGTATGATTTAGCCTGCAACCTTACCTAATAAGTGGGTGGAAAGAAAATAAATTTAAGTTCAATCTAACATTTTGATAGCATCTATGCATATTATACCATTATTTTAAATATCTACTTCTCAATGTTTACTTAAAATTAACATGAAAATGTCAGATACATATCCTAGGAAATAACTTTTTCCTGAAGACATTAATATTTTTTGTTATTTTTAAACAAAATATCATCATCTATTTAAAGTAAGAAGTTATTTTAAAGAAAATTTCCAAACCATACCCTGTATTTGAAAAAGTCTCCTGTATTCTATAACATCTGGATTTTATAGTATTTTTTAATATACACATATCTCCTCTAAACTAAATTCCATATGTGAAATATGAGAATCCTTGTGTTCTTGAACACTTATGCTTGATTGGTATTATTTAATACTTAAAATAAAACTGGGAAAAATCAATCCTTGATAGCATATTGCTTTGAACGCTTTTCCCCATTTCATGCAAAATAATGATTATGAATGTTTTTTTTAAAAATGATTTTCTATAATGTAATCTCACCCAAATCTGTGTTAGGTTTAAAAATCTTTTTAAAAAAATTCTCATTTTATATATGATTTTAAAGTCACATCCTAAATCTTTCAGTTCTTTACAGACAGAATGTTTAGCATACTTATCAAGGAAGATTTATGATCTTACAGGACTTACTTTAGTACAATAAAATAATTTGATCATACATAGGGCTTTTATTTCTGTCAGTCGCCTATATATACACACATATATTGTGAATATACACAAAGTTTTGTCTTTGCTTCTTATCTGCTTGGCTCTTGGGGCTTGCCATAAGATGCTTCCCTCTTTTGGAAAGTTATAGGGAGAGAGAAACACCTATTTGGTGCCTGGTTCTATTTTTCTTTTGGACACCTCTTGTCTTCTTGGTGGGGAAAAGTTGAGAAGAAAGAATTAATCTTCATTAGCATAAGAACTGACATGTTTTCTAGGGGTGTTAAAGAAAAGGCACTGCAACCATCCTGGTGCAGACCTTCATCACATACTACCTGGACCTGCCCATTGGCTTCCTTGTCTCAAGGCCCACTCCAGTCCTTCCTCCACTCATTTATAAAGTGATCTCCCATCTGGCCATATCACTCTTCTCTCCTGTTAAGTAAACTCCAATGACATCTTGTTATTTCCAGGATCAAATATAAAATCTTCTTTGGGTTTTAAAGCCCTCTGTAACCTGGTTCCTTCCTATTTTTCTAGTTTTCTTATACTTTATACCACCTATCTATTCATTCTGTGGTCCAATGACACTAATTTCCTTATTTTTTTCTTTCACTTGATGTCTGCTAACTCCCTTATGGTAGTCCCTTATGACTATGATGCTCTCCCTGGCTCCTCCTCTCTGCTTCCTGCCTTTCCTACCTTCATTCCAAGCTCAGCTGAAGTCCCACTTTTGCAAGAACTATTTCCCAGTATTTCTTAATGTTTATGCCTTCCTTCTGAAATGAACACCAGTTTATCTTATATGAATCTTGTTTGTACATAGTTGTTGGCTGTTGTTGGCCCCATTAATCCCGGAGCTCCTTGAGAGCAAGTATTTTTTTCCCTTCCTTTTTTGTATACTCATTACTTAGCACAATGCCTAGCACGTCCTAGAAAATAAGTATTAGTTGACAGACAAAATTCTGATTAATCCAGTTTTGCTTAATTATTTATTTCATTGTCCCCAGTATTCCTTTAAAAAAAACTAGATTAAAACTTATATTTTCCAGGTGTTTCTCATTAACTGCATCATGTTTCTATTCTGATCACTCTACTGTTTCATAACTCCTTTCTTCACTGCAGTAATCTGTACTCGTTTGCATGTTGCTTTTTAACTATTTTAAAAACATCTTCATATGTGTTTGTGTTGTGTATTCACAAAGTCGGGTTTGAGCTACTTGTGAGACCATGCCTTTTGTTATTATTAATAATAATACTTTCCTTTCTGGCCTTTTATGGTATTCATATGTGAATAAGCTCAGTCAAAAGCTTTTGGTTAGCTGTTTACATGTTATTAAATTGGCCAAGTTGTTAATTTTCAAGGATTTATTTTCACAGAGTGTTGTCACAAAACCTATGGAAGATACATGTTTTCTCTGGCAGTTGAGGGGGTGGTAGCATGTTATTCTTCCCTTGATTTTGAATCAGGCTAGTTTTACCTCTTGGGAATAATTAAATTGGATTCCTGTGGTGTGAACTGATGCTATAATTTCTATCGTGCTTTATTTCTTTATGTGTAATTGATCAGCTTTGTAACAAGAGAACAAAGGTTAGATCTGTTTGGTCTTATCTACAGTGATTATTCAGAGGAAATATTTGCTTTTCCAGGCTGAGAAAAGCTTTTATTCAAAGGACATCTTAAATAAGCCTTTTTCTCAAAAATAACAATTTGAACGTTTTGAGAGTATGACCCTTTTCCATAGCACTTTTCTGTAGTGATAGTTATCTGTGAAGTATACAAGTCATGTGTAAGAGTATTTCTTAAAATGAATTTCCAAAAAATATTATGAAACAACTATAATAGTTCTAACAAGTATCATTTAGAAATGAAATGCAATTTGATTTGAGATAATGCAGTATTCATTTAAGTATTATATCTACAGAATACTTTTTCCTTACATTTCTGCATATGAATTGGCCCTAGATATAATCCAGCAAGATATCATTGGACTTTTGCAAGTGGGAAGTAAGTTTTGTCTTCATGTAGATGATACAGAGAAAATGTTTCCTTAAACCTTACCCACAGTCCCAAAAGACATCAAAGATAGTTGTGAAATGTTGTGGAAACTGCAGGGTGTCTGGTTTCGTCTAGATAGAGTATGCCCCATGGAGTGATGAGCTGGTACGTTGGTCACTTTCTGGAATGTATGTCTCAATCTTTAAGGGCTTGTGGCTAACCATGAATGTTTTTTAAATCAATTTTTGAATAAGATATTATAAATTATTTAAACGGTATATCGCATTGTTGGTTAAATACCTCTTTTAATGATCGCACTCATCAGTGGGGAAAGGTGGTGCAGAAATGGCAGGGGAGGATTGGCCTAGTTTGTTAGTCTCTCTTCTATTGAGACTTTGATTACTCTTCCCAGCTTTTTATTGCTCATCTCATAGCTGTAATATTTAGATACAGTCAGTATATATCACTGAGCAATTTTGTTGCAAAATAGCTTGTTACTGAATTCTGCTACCACAGCAACCTAATAATGGTTATTGTTATTATTTTGTCCTGCGTTCTTGATGAGGATTCCAATGGCATCAGGAAGGTGATAGCACGACTTGCAAGTGAATTAAATTTAAGTGAGGGAGGGCTGTGCAACGTCACCAGCCTCATGTTATTTTCAGGAGCCATTTGGGTTCAGTGGCAAGATATAAATTAGGAAAACTGGAGATTTTCCCCCCACCCTTACCCCCATTAGTACATTAGTAGAATGAGTGCATTAGTAGAAAAAGTAATCACCATGTTTTAAAACTCAGTAATTGAAAGAATGACAGCACAGTAAAAAACAAAGAAGCCTATTCTAGACCAAATATAAAGACAATGAAGCTGTACATTCTAGTTTTTTTTAAATTTATGATGCATATGATATCTACCATTACCACATTCATTTACTGGACAGATTCTGTGATTTTCTCTCCTGTATCACACTTAACACCAGATGGCAGAACATAGTTTCCAACAATTAGGTCCCAGGACTCATGCAGCCCTGAGGAGTTTGAAAATATGCTTCATGAAAGTCAATTCCCTAGGAGTAGAAGTTAGTTGAGCACATGGCAGACAGATGAAACCATTCGAGGATACCCTGTAGCACAGCCTGAAGCAAAGTGACATCAGAGTGGAAAGCTAGAAAACACCTGCAAGTTCAAGGTACATTCTCTACATTATTCATAGATGGCTGATCCATAGATGGATCATTTATGTCTTAAGACAACATGCTGTACCAGACTACTGGCAGAGCCAAATGCAGTACTAGTTTTTTTTCCTCACAAGAAAACAATGGGCTAGAGAAAAAAGGGAGAATCTTTTCTTTTCTTTTTTTTGGGGGGGGGGAGGGGGGAAGGCGAGACAGTTGGGGTTAAGTGACTTGCCCAAGGTCACATGGCTAGTAGTGGAAATGTCTGAGGCCAGATTGAATCTTTCTTTCTCTCGATTTAGAAGATATAGGAGTAGTTTTAGTTAATGTGGTACCTGGAATAGTTTTCCTATTCCAGGAGGCAGCATGCTTTTAAAATTAAAATTTAAAGTTAAAAAAAAAAAAGTTGCTTTTAAAGTCAGAGGACTTGAATTTAAATACCAAGGCAGGTTTCTTTACTCTAGAGCCCATGTGCTTTCCTCTCTTTGGTGCTGACTGGTCTTCTCATACTCAGCAACTAAACAACCACCCAGACTCATTGAGGGACGTTTAGCTTTTACATATCCTTAGTTCTGCTTTGTTCAATACCCATAGACTCATTTGCTTCATTTCTCATCAGTGAACTAGAATTTTGATTGGTTATGACGACACCAAAGTTCTCAGATCTTTCAAAGTTGTTTTCCTAAATTTCTATGAAACTTTTCATTTTGTCATTTCTTACGGTATAATAATATTCTGTTATATTCATATACTGTATTATTTTTTAGCTAGGCCCAGTAGATGGGTGACTTATAAGTTTCCAGTTCCTTATTATTATCCCCTGCCAAAAAAAAAGCACCTTATAAATATTTTTGTATATATGATTCCTTTTCTTCTTTCTTTGATCTCTGGATTATAGGCTTAGTAATGATATAGTAGAGTCAGTAGTATGCACAGTTTAGTAACTTGGGGGCATAGTTTCAAATTGCTTTTCAGAATGGCTGGGCAAAAACCATAGCTCTACCAGCAGTGTGCCTTTTATTCAGCAATTCTTCCAGCTGTCATTTTGTAACTTAACAGTCATTTTTAAGTGCTTACTATGTGCCAGACACTGTATTCTGGGGATAGAAATACAAGCAAAAAGACAGTTCCCTGCCCTCAAAGGAATTTATTTTGTAATGGAGGAAGATCCAGGTGTGGAGGCAAAGCGACCAAGTCTGCAGAATGAAAGATGGTCTTATACTAAAATGGAGGTCCAGGAAGAATTCACCAGAGGAAAAAAGGGACTGTGTCTTCTGTCAGTGTACCAGGTGTGAGGTGGAAACTCAGAACTGCTGTAATTGACATTTTTCTAATTACTAGTGATTTGAAGCATTTTCCATGTAGGTATTGATAGCCTGAATTTCTTCCTTTGGAAACTCTTTTTCATAGCCTTGACAGTTTATCTTTTGGGTAATGACGCTTTGTTTTTAAAAATTGATCCAGTTCCTTATGTATCTTGGAAATGTGATCCATATTTTGTAGATGTATGGCATTTTTTTTTCTTCAATCAACTGTTTTCTTTTAAACTGGATTGGATTTTTTTTTTGGTAGAAACTTTTAAATTTTATAGGATCAAAATTGTCCATTTCACCTTTTATTATCCTATCCCTTGTTTGGTCAGGAACTTGTATGCATTTAGTAGCTACTTATACATGTGCATGTTGTTTCCCCTGATAGAAAGTAATTTCCTTGAGGACAGAAACTGTTGGATTTTTATCTTTCTGTCCCCAACACCTAGTATGATGCTTGACACAGAGTAGTTAGCTAATAAATACTTATTGATTTATTAATAGCATGATTTTGTATTTGTCCAGTACTGTCTGGTGATTTAGTTGATATGTTGTAAATCTATCTACACACACACACACACACACACACACTCATTTATCTATTTAGAAAACTCTTCTTTTTCCCCATCACAATTATTTTTTTCTGCGTCTTCAGAATTTCATTTTTAACAATGTTTCAGCCTCCCTGGGATGACTTCTCTTTTAATTTGAGTAGACAGGACACTGCCTATTCTCTCAGGCCTGGCCATCAAGGAGAGATGTTTTATTATATACACATGCTTCATTCAGTTCAAAAGAAAAATAGAATTAGTCCAGAAGATGAAAAGGATCCTGAACATACCATGTGTAAACAGATTGAGTATTGGTCGCAGCTAGATGAGTCTTGCATTAAATGATGCAGTGTCCTAATTCAGGTAACATTCAAATTGAAGTTGATTGGGATCTTATATTTAATGGTAGATATAACAGTTTGAGATTAGAGCAGAGAGATATAGCCTCATCTTTCTTTACTTTTCCTTTGGCCCCAAAGCATTTATATCTTCCTCCATTTAGTACTTATAGGGAACAAGAAACTAACAGCATGGTACAGCATCTCCTACCTGTCTTTTCTTTGAACCTTTTATAAATCAGGCTCACAAATTTTAGAATGCATTCCAGACTATGTCCGGATTTCCTATCTCTTTCATAGATGATAAAATGTAGTGTTCGCTACCTATCTTCACCCACCATTGAGTCTCATAATTTCTACTCAGCAAAATAATAGGATTTTTAAAGTGCAGAATGTGGAAGAGAGCAGATTGAGCAGCAAGAGTGATAGAGAGACAGAGAGAGAGAGACAGAGAGAGAGCATGTGAGCGTGCGTAGTCGAGCAATCAAGGATAAAGGAAAAGTGAGATGTCATCTTTGAGAAGACAGACTTGTCAGAGTCAAAAATGTTGAGGTAGAAGTAGAGCTAGAATATGGTAGAATATGGGATCATGGAATGAATGATAAGAGCTGTAAGGACCAGAGTTAACCATGAAGGAAAAGAATAATTTCAGGAGGAGAGGATGGAGGAACATTTGGAAGGATAGGAACTTCTTGTCAGAGAAAAAAAAAAAACTTCCAAGTTTAAGGTCTTAGATAGAAGGCTTATTAGGCAAAGGGAAAGAGAACTGACTCTGCAGTAAGAGGATTTGAATTCAGATCCTGTTTCTGATGCTGGTGACCTTGCACAACTCATTTTACCTCCCTGCTCTTTAGTTTCCATATGAACAGTTTGAACCATATGACTTCTGAGGTCTCCAGATCTGTGATTAATCTTATGATTCAGAGTTTTTGTTCAAACAATTGAGGTTTTGACTACAGAAAGTTTTGAAAATGATGATAGAGAACCAAACAGAGAATAAATGGTCTGCACTGGAGAGGAGGTAGTGAGGGATATAGTATAGGCAAAGCAAAGACAACCAGACTTGTATTTGAGTATACGTTGCAGAGTGGAATCTGATTTCTTTGATAAGAAGTTTCCTCAACGGTAAATTCAGGTGCCAGGGAAATCCCAGGTCTAATCCAAACAAGCAAACAAACAAGCAAAATCATGAATGGCCAGTTTGCACAGATTGTGCAAACAGTGGCACAGTTAGCAAGAATTGAATTTTTCAGCTACAAAAGTGAGCCAAGAAGACTAAAGAATCTGGGAAATATGGTGAAAGAATCATTATTGGAATAATTGTAGTCAGGTGAGGAAAGTCAGTGACAGATTAATGGAGTAGTTTAATGTTGAGACAAGTTGATGAGAAGAGGAGGAAGAGACAATGAGAAAAGAGGTTTTGCTTCAGGGATGGGGAGCTAATGCATGTTTATACATGATTATATATATATATTTCTAAAGGTAGCAGAAATATCAGTTTATTCACACATGTACTGTGAATGTATATTCACACAAATACTGTGTATTTATTGAAAAAGGAAATATACTGAGACCTAGTTTTTGAATTGACCACATGCAATATCGGAATTGGAATACATTGGCAAATCTTAATTATTTCTGTCAGGTTGATCAATTTTGTCACTTATCTATGGGCAAGTTATATTCAAATTTGGTTAACTGACCACCTTACCATTCATTTATTCGTTCAAAAGATAATTATTGATGACTCATTCTATATGAGATCTTAGCAAACCTAATTGTCTAATTTGTCTGAGAAAGTCACTGTAGGCAGAGAGGTGAATAGTGTGATAGAACTCCAGTGAGGTAGTTTGGAGCCAGGCTGTAGGAGGCCTTTAATTCTGTGTTCAATATCTGTAATTTATATTATAGTCAACATGGAGCCACTGAAGCTTTTTGAGTAAGGGAGCAACATATTCACACCTGTGTATTTGGAAGATTATATCTGGCTGCTGTGCGATGAATTGGAAAGGGGAGGCAGAGAGACCAGTAAATGTGATTATGACCTGAATTAGTTTGTTGACATCTGAGTCATCATTTTTGGCTCTGTTAACAAGAGAGCAATTTCAGCTTATAGCCCTGATGTGGTAGTCTAGTAGCAGTGAGGGCCAGAGAATAATGAACTCTCCCTCCTTTCCCCAACTTTTGGTCATTGCCACTGGGAGTTGGGTGGCTGAATAAGAGAGTTTGATTTGGACTTGAGACTAGTAGGATGCACTACTCATAAGGGAAATTGAATATACAACCTAGAAAATATCATTTAATAGCTTAGATCTGTGCCAAAGAAATAAAACTAACATGAATCTGTATGCATTTAATTTCTTTATTTGTTTATATAATGATATTCTGAGATTCCCTGACTAGTAAAAAAAAAAATCTTGAGTCTGTTCTGACAGAAGTTACTATCAGAGATGTAATTTGAGTAGGTTGACCAGGACTTTGTATCAGGATCACTGATATCTGGAACGTATATTTCTCTTCCATTGTCTGGGCCAGCCAGACTGTTAGCTTCCCAAGTTACTTACCTCAGTCCACGTGGTCAGTCTCAGTCGCCTCTATGACTCTTTGGGATATCCCAGATCAGACAGAATAGTCAGACAACTCGTGTTGGAAGTACAAGGATCTCTTTATTCCATACCATCGTGTTCAGTGTCCCATGTCCTTCCATCCCTAGCCCTCCTCTGCCTTATATAGACCATCAGTCTTCACATGCCTCAGCAACAGGAGCCTGATAGGCAAGGAGCGCTCCTCCATTACTGGTGCATGCTCAATGTCACATGTGACCTTTAGTTCCCCAAGGCACCTGTTCCCATGAAACACGGGGCAGCGAGTTCTTGGTAAACAGGACTTGCGGTCACGGGGGCACAGCACACACCTGGATGCCTCTGGGGCCCACCTCAGAACTTCCTTGTCAGTGAGAACACAATGACCGCGCTCAGACATCTAGTCACACAAGACTCAAAGGGCCCTTAGACCCATGCCTCACAGTTTTCTGCCAGCTCAGTGCCACAGTCCCCCACTTCAACTCTCTTGGTCCTGACCAACTGACTTAGCTCTGATTGTCTTTTCTGCCAAGTCTTGAAAGCTTGTCACATCCTTGAGCAAATCCTCCTACCCCAATAATACCCTCTCCTTGTAGCACGTCTATAGAAGGGGTCTTCTATTTTCCTTTGTTTCTTTTTTTTCTTTCTTGGAGGGGGGAAGGCTGGGCAGTTGGGGTTAAATGACTTGCCCAAGGTCACACGGGTAGCGAATGTTGTGTCTGAGGTTGGATTTGAACTCAGGACCAGTGCTGTATTCAGTGTGCCACCTAGCACCTTAGGGGTCTTTTCTATACTAAAGAAACATGAACCAGTCTTTTGGAGACATACCACCACTCCTCTGATATTCCTGTATCTCTGACATTGGTTTGTGAATGAAGGTAAAGGATTGTATATAAGTGTGTGTGTGTGTGTGTGTGTGTGTGTGTGTGTGCGTGCGTGCGTGCGTGCGTGTGTGTGTGTGTGTGTATGTGTGAGTGTGTGAGAGAGAGAGAGAGAGAGAAAGAAAGAGAGAGAGAGAGAGAGAGATGGAGACGGAGACAGAAGACAGACCTGTAGCCTTTTAACACTGAATTTGGAGTCAGAAGGATTTGGTTTGTATCCTAGCCATGCTGCTTCTCAATCCCTATATCTGACCTTAACCTGAGTGAACTGTGATCACTGCTGATGTACTCCTTTCACTTTAGACTCTGATCTGTTTCCTCCATTCCCCCTAGGAGCTAACCTTTTGGGTAATGAGACACCCTTGACTTGTAGTCTTATGTTTAGGTCCTAAGTTTCAGGGTCTCTGCGTGAGGTTCACTTTCTCAATTCCCTCTTCCCTTAGGCCCGCTATTGGTGCCAGAATTGATGGTTATAGTTCTGGGTACCACTCAAGAAGAGGGAGTGAGAAAAGGCCATGAACCACATTTTAGGAAGCCCATCGGTAAACTGAAGAGGATACTAAGGAGGGTGATAATTCTAGTAAAGAGCTTCCATATAATTCTATAGGAGAATCAGATGAAAACAGCCAGGTAGTGCATTGGCTAGAGATTGGGACCTGGAGTCAGGAAGACCTGACCTCAATCACTGGCAAAATCTGGCCTCAGTCACTTACCAGCTGTGTAACTCTGGGCAAGTCACAACCTTTGTCTGCTTAAATTTCCTCATATGTGGGAATAGTGATAACACTTAACTCCAGGGTTGGTGTGAGGATAAAATGAAGTAATATTTACAGTGTTTTGCATACCTAAAGCACTGTATATGAATGTTTTTATGAAGAAACTGGGACTCTACCCTGGATAATAAAAAATATGAAGGTAACATACTGGTTGCCTTTAAATATTTGAAGGGTTATTGTAATAGAAGAATGATTGAGCTTGTTTTTCTTGACCCTGATCCTATATTTGGGTTCAATTTCAACCTATTGGGTTCAATTCCAACCTCCGACACCAGCTGGACAAACCATGTAACCTCTGTTTGCCTCACTTTACTCAGCTGTAAGATGGTAACAACACCACCCTCACAAGGTTGCTGTGAGGGTCGGTGCTTGGCATTTAGTAGGTGCTACATAAATGCCTATTGCCTCTCTCTCTCCCTGGGAATGGTAGGAGGGAGATAGATAGAACTAAGAATTTGGGGTTGATATAAGGATATAAGTTCTTGTTAATAGAACAACTGAAATGAGTGTATTACCTCAGTGAATAGAGGGTTTCCCCTTACTAGAGGTCTATCATGCAAAGACTCCACATTAGGTTTATTGTAGAGGAGTTTCGTATTAGGTAGAGTTTGGACTGGATGGCCTTTCATGGCCTTTCTAACACAGAATGCTCTAATTTTGTGATTTGATCATTGGATCCTTTATCATCTTTTTGATATTTTGAAAAATTGTATCTGCATATTTCCTCCAAATGGTTCTGCCTCTGGACAAACTTAGTATGAACTTTCCTTGAGGTTGGGAAATTCGGGTTTGAGTCCTACCTTTGGCACTTGCTTAAGAAACATTAGAAGTCATTAAGTCCAACTCCTGCATTTTACAAATGAATAATAGTACTCAAGCTATTACTGCTAGTAGCATTTATATAGTAACTTCATGTTTGCAGAGCAGTTTGCATAGACTGTTTTAATTCCCACGACTACCTTGTGAGATAGGTACTATCATTATTCTCATTTTATATAAGACAAACTGAAGTTCAGACTGATTAGTGACAGCAATCTCATGTCTGAGGTAAAATTTGAACTTGGGTTTTTCTGATACCAAGTCCAGAACTCTACTATCCCACCTAGCTGCCTAGTTTCCACCTAGACAGAAATACTGAGATAACTGAGAAGTTTGAGTGACTTGCCCAAGTAGGGTTTAACCCTTATGTCTTTTTACTTTAAATCTAGTATTTTTTTGTATTCTACCCTTTAGCCACCTGAGTGGCTTACTGGTGGTTAGCAACCTAAACGGGGATGGGTCACTTTTCCTTTTTGGGGGCTCTGATTTCCTTATTTGTAAAATTGAGGGTAATGATATGTACACTACCTTATGTGGTTGTGAAGGAAAACACTTTATAAAGTGCTGTGTAGCTTATACT
>CM053600.1:62974978-62991877 GCA_028646575.1 Pseudocheirus occidentalis
TTACTGTATAAATCAAGCTTGGATTAAGTAAAATAGGAAAAGAAAGAAAGAATTTTGTTGTGAATAGTGAACCCTTTGATTTTATTTAGGCAGATGAGTGTCATCATCAAACCTGAATTTTAGAAAAATCGCTTGAGTATGCCATCCAGTTTTCCCACAATGTAGAGACACAGGAATGGTTTAACTCTTACCCCTGTCTCTGTAGGATTTAGAGGAAGAAACTGGGAGTCCAGGGGTTATCTATATCATCGCATTTGAGCCTCACAGCAGCCTTGGGAAGTATATGTTTGCTTGTATTACACATTCTACCAGCTTTGCTGAGGAGCAAATTAAGACTCAGTAAGGTTAAATTCTTTGTCCAAGGTCACACCACTAGCAGTTAAGATTCAGACCCAAGTTTTTAGCACTTATTACTTGTGCAAACGTTGGAAAGTAACCTAAACTCATTGAGTCTCTGTTTTCTCATCTGTAACAAAACAAACAACAACAAAAAAACCCCAGATATTTCCTGCAATGTCTATGTCAGCCTTTTGTGTAGCTCAAATGAGATACATTAAGCAAATGAGATATTTATTTAAATAAATAATTACTTATTTTTTAAAATAAAATCACTTTAGCAGCTGTATGTGGGATGGGTTGGAGTGGGAAGACCTAAAGTAGGGAGACTAATTAAGAGGCTATTGTATTAGGAGTATTATAATAGGTAATGGAACAGGTAAGTTCAGTGGGATTGGAAAATAAAAACAAAAACATACTCTGGAGAGGGAAATAACAAGACTTGGCAATTGATTGGATAAATGGAATGAAAACAATACAAAGGAGGAGTTGAGGAAGATGTCTCACTTGTGTTCCTGGGAAACTTGGAGAGATGGCAATGTTCTCAAGAGAGAAGGGGTGGATGTGGGAAGGAAAGATAATGAGTTCTGTATTGGATGTACTTGAGTTTAAGATTTCTTGTGGAACATTCAGCTTGAAATTGTTCAGTAGGTGCTTTGTGAATTGAAGAAGGACCACAGCTCAGGTATTTAGCTGTGTGAATTGTCTGCATAGCAATAATTGAATCCATTGGGAGCCAAAGAATTACCAAATGAAAACATGTAGGGAAAGGAGGCCTGCCCAAGGAACTGCATGTTACTTTTAATGTAAAGTGATTAGGTTTTTTATCTACCTATGATCTTTACATAGTCCAGGCTCTTCTGCTTGAACTCATCTTAAATTACTAGCTATTTATTAGACATTTCAGACTTGCCATTTCTATCTGTATCTCACTCAGACAGCCACCACCTTAATTGAGACGCTAATCTGAGGTTGCATGCAGTATGACAACAGTCTTTTAATTTGGTTTTCCAGACTCAAGTCTTTACTTACTCCAGTACACCCCCACTTACCTATCCATGTGCTCTTCCGTAAATGCAAAACTGACATATCACTTTCCTATTCATTAAATTCCAATGCCTCTATATTCTTCTAGTATAAAATATTAACTTCTGTTTGACTGTTTTAAAGACCTGACACCATCTTATTTTTCCAGCCTAATTGCACATTTTAAAGTTCTCCTTACTATCCTTCACTGAATGGTTCTAGCCAACCTGGCCTTTTCTATGTCCTTAACTCATTTTAGTCTATCAGTGTTCCCCAACCCTTCCTTTGCCTTTGTGCTGGCTTTTCCTTAATACCTGGAATGCATAGCCTCCTTATCTGCCTCAGAGACACCAACTTTTCTTTAGTACTAAGTTCAAGTACCACTTTCTTCAATAAGACTTTCTTGATCCGCTTACTAGTTTCCACTTTCCCAAACTACCTTATATTTTTATTCTCCATGTACTTACAAATGTGAATTTTGCCCTAAGCTTCTTGAGAGAATATTTATTTTTTCTATCTTGGGACTTGGCACATATGTGCTTAATAAATGCTTATTAATTGATTAGATGTCAGTGTATACAGTTTCTATTTAGTTAAGGGTGAATAGACAATGCATTTTTTTACTTAAGGATATAAGGTATTTATTCATGTTTAAATATCTTGTTTACATGCTAATTTTAGTATAAATTAATTTAGGTAATGTCACATTTATAACTCCCTTCCCTCTCAAAATCAAATCTTTTATCTAAACATAATATGTAAGAAGCATCCAACATGAGATGAAAGAATTTCTTCCATAGCAAAACTTTGATTTTGTTTGGATGAACATGTTGTGATCATAGATTATTCACCTTAGTAGTTATTCACATGATCATAGATCATGTGCTGTTTTGGATAGCAGGATACATTTGTGCAAGGTTTTTGTTGATTTGCATAATTTAATGGAAAAATTTATTAGATTAAATTGATCAAAAGATATCAAGGAATTAATTGAATAATTTATAAATATTTTGACTTTGTTTTGAATTATGTGTAAGCTGAAAATTTGACAAAGAAAAAATATGTAATTATTTGTGTCCTTTTAATGATAATGCTAAATTATGTATACATTTCATTTCTTCAGAGCATCTGAGTCAATTATTTTGTAAACACCCAAACTGCATTTTTATTAATACTCAGTCAAATTAGCCACAGTTTCAAGTAATTTATTTGTTTTTCTAAATTTAATTTTTAAGGATTTACTTTGGAAATGTTAAATTCAATTAGGACTTGGTGTTTATTTCATACTGTCATATAAAGAGAGATGTTTTATCCGTCAGGAGCACTTTTTTACTCTAAGATTTTATGATTTAAAAACAGAAAATATGAATAAAATCAGTAGATTGAGAAGTTTTATACTTTTTGGTAATTGCGATATACTTATGCCATCTCTAATTTATATAAGAATCTTATTCTTTTTTGTTGATTTCCTTTTAGTTTACATAAATGCTATTAGTATTACCTTCAAAGTAAGATGTGGTAATTAAAATGTACTCCCTCTGCTGCCTGGCTAGACAGATCTCCAGGAGCCTACCACTACTGTTCAACAGTTTAATGCTGTTTATTATTTATTATTATTTATTATTACTTATTCTACTATTTAGTAGTTGAATGATAGATTATTGTTTTATTTTCATACATTTTGACTTCAGGACTTTTACTTAATAGATTAAAAGTAGGTCTAAAATGAAAGCCAACTTATTAAAATTCCTTTACCTGTGGTAGCACCTATTTAAACTAAAGCAACAAATATGGAATTAGATGTTATGTTACATATTTATTTGAGATTATTACATAATTTATAATTCATATTCCACTGCTATTGTTGACTGTATACTTTTCCTTTCAAAACATTTTTTCTTATTTAAATTGATATGACTTAGCCTATGATTGAGCATAAATTTTTTTGCACTGCAAACATGTTCTTCATTAAAGAGTAGCTAAATATTTGTTTAAAAACATACTGTTCATGATTTCCAATCTACATTTTTAAAGATTATATTTGTTTCATCAAAGTTTCATTTTGAGTGGAATTATTATTTTATATTATCAGGTGTCAAAAATAAATTAAAGTCAAATTATATTGTAAGAAATCCCTAGACTGGTTTATAACTTAAAGCAGTTTAACAAAAAGATAATTTTCTTTAAGCATTGTAGATTGTTGTTAATTTCAATTTTAACTTTTTTGTCCTGAAGAGCTCCTATCTAGTCATCTGTACCAAGGGGAAAATGAAGTTGTATAAAGCATAATCCTTACCCTCAGGAAACTTAATACCTAATTTGGGAGAAAAGTCATAAACATATGAAAATTAAGTATCATAAGGTAAATAAACACACAGTGTTGGTAAGAGAGGCTAGAAATCTGACATATCAATTTAATTGAAAAATGCATGATTTAGATCAAGAGTACTCAACTCAGGGAGTAGAACAGACAACTAATTGGGAGTTGTAGTCACTTGAGGCTTTATAAAAAAGGTGGAAATTGAGTTGGTAATGAAAAGATACTAGGATTTGCCTAAGTGATAAAAAAAAAACAACTTTTTTTTCCTCTAACATATTTTACAACTACTAAAAATCTCAAAAAGGAACACATTTCCAGAATAAGTGATAAACCTCAGTGTTTTTTTTCTTTTTAATTATTTTAGAAAGATGATTTTCAGACAAAACTATACCAGTTCTAAGGTCCTGGAAAAGGGAGGGAGAAGAGGAGGTTAGGAGAATTTATTTAGCGGGAAGCCTTTTAATCTAAGAGTTAGTTTTGAAAGTATAGTTAGCCAAGCCATACAAATAGTAACTTGTTTTTCTTTGAGTTCTAGCCCAGGACTTTAGAAGAGTTATGAATGAAAATAAATACAAATCAATAGGAGCTCTGTTTTTATTATTTCACTGGGAATTTCTGTACAATTTGAGAGCAACTTGCTGCAAGTTCAGCAGATGATTAAGTTTAACCTTGATCCTGAGCCAGCAAGATTGGCTTAGTTTCTATCAGCAAGGGATTTAAATTTACTCGGACACATTTTAATTGGCATTTATGTAACATGTACACACAGATGCTGAATTCATTGAGAAATCCTGAGTGCCATCTGTTAAACTAGCTTTGTCCTCTATTAAGTGTGTGATAAAATAAAGCTGGATCCCTTTGGCTTATTGGTATGTTTACCCTGCAGAATACAATGTTTCAAATTACATATTAAAAATAGGTAATTGTGTGATATCTCTTGTTAATGTAAATAAATATCCAGGTTATTTTCTTCATCCTATTGTGTGTGGTTTTCATCTCCCATTATATACTCAGAAATGTCTTTTAGAAATAGATCTTTATAGGTTTAGACCAAAGATATTTTATTTGCTTCTCCTAATTTTCTATTGAAAATAATTGCCATGTATATGTGTGTGTGTGTGTGTGTGTGTGTGTGTGTGTGTAGAATTAACATCATACACTTTAATCCAGGAATGCTTTATTCATTATTTTGATGAAATATTTTAAAACAGTCAGATTGAGCAACCATGATCTTATTTTCCTTTGATATTTCCTTTCATTTTCCTTTGATTATCACCAATTCCTAATTCCAATAGCCAACTCTGTAAAGAAGAACACATTCTTTTATCTAAATAAGTAGGTAGGTAGTAGCAAAAGCTAAAATAAGATAATTAAATGTGTCTCTTCTTTCAAGGAGTATGCAATCTTAAAAGGGGGGAGGGGAAAGACATGTATGTAAGTAAGCATCCTAAAGATTAATATATGATAAACATGTAGGAAGCGTCCAAATGAACTATGGTGAACAATTGAAAAAGGGAAAGGTTGTTTGGAGCAGTGGAGTAGGAGGATGGGAAACAGAAGGGTCTTTAATTTTTTTTTAAATTTTATTGAGAAGTTAAAGGTTTACTAACTATTTAAGTTGCACCACAGTACATGAAAATATTGTTCATTTGAATGAAATTAAATTCCTACCAGAAACTGCTGTTTTTGTGTTTTCAAAAGAGAGCACAGTTAGAATATACTTTATTAGATCATAAAAATATATATTTCCAAAGCAATGTTTAAGTTCCAGTGACTGAAATAAAATTATACTATGTTTGCTATTGTTTCCCCTGCATTTTTATTCCTTCTTCTGAATCTTACTTTTTCTTCATATTAAAGTTTTTGTGTGAGCAATGGTCACATTTTAATTCAGTATAGCTTCCAATTAGGCAAATGTCATAATTATATGGTGATTAGTTGGGAGATACAAAATTTAACTAGTGAACATGCTGGTAGGTTGGCAAAGGCATTGACATCATACAGTGGCAGCCACAGTGATAGAATAGAAGGTAGAGTGAAGAAAAATTTATTCTTTAATATACATATAGGTCTTCTGAAAGTTGTGAAAATAGGACTCTTATGTTTTGTTAAGGATTTACAATAGCATTCATATTTTAAGGATTCCACTGAAATATTGTGTGTGTGTGTGTTTTAAATGATTATACTTGCTTCAAAACAGGTCTCTTTTTCTAACATGAAAATAAGTTTCTGAGATGGTATTTGGAAAGAAAATGTATATTTTTTATGGTAAAGGGATAAAAAAAGCATGCTATCTTTTAACATTTGTGGATCAGCTAGTCTAGTTCCCAATGCAAATTTTTATTTTTTTACAAAAAGTTGTGGAATAGCTTCTGAATTTATGGTTCTAGCTTTTTGGATGTTAATATATGCAGCAAGTCTTATATAGTCCTATAAATACATATATTGGGGGGGGGAGGAGGAATAGTCCCCAGAAATTCACAGATGAAAATAGCTGTTTTCTTAGCATTAAAGAAAATCAACTTTGCTGTTAACCTATATTTTTTGTATAGAATGATGTGAATTATTTTCATTATTCTTCTTGAATTTTTCATACTTTTTGCCCTTGGCCTAAAATCATGGCAATGGTATGTTTTAAGTAGTATTTAAATTAATTGATCAAAACTGTCAGTTATGTACCATTTGGGAGTGAAATATATTTCTCTATGTCACTCATTCTGTGTTGACTAACATATCCCATTTTCAGCTTACTTATTTTATGACTTTTTGAGATACGTCATTGTTTATGCCCCAATTCTGAGAACCCTATCATAACTAATTGTAGGTTTGGTTTTCTTAAGGTAATTTCCATGAACTTTTCCTTTAATTATATTATAAAAATGGAAATAGAAAGGATGAGCATTACTTTGTTTCTTCGATAATCAGAATATTTAATTTGCCCATTAAAAAGAGATAGAAAAGAATCAGAATTAATAGTAAATATTGATATTCTTTCTTTCTAATAATGCACATATGTATATTTTAAATGAATCTTAGCAAGGTATTGTTGTCTAGGCCACTTGAATTCAGAAAGATACAAGTTCTGCCTCAGACACATTACTGGTTTTGGGACCCTGGGCAAGTCACTTAAACTTCATAGTTCTCCAGGCAACTTGAACTTTTTATGACTAAAAATGTTTAATTATGGTCCATTCACATTAGTTGGTGCTCCAACACCAGAAGTATCACAGCTTCTCCCCTTAAAAAAAAAGGTAATAGATGCTTGATAGACAGCTTAACCTTTAGTGCTCAGCTTGGATAAACTAATTGAAAAAGTAATTTACAAAAGTATGACTAAATTCACAGAACTAAAACAACTCTTGGAGAAGAGTAGAATAGCTTCTCATTATTTAAATTTAATTTTGCTAAACTACAGCAGTTATTCTCCCTCCTTTATTTTTTGTATTAAAATATGGAGAGAATCTTCTTTTAAGAATATGTAGAAGGTATGTAGATAAGAATATAGATAAATATTTCTGCCTGTGTCTCCAATGTTTTGTGCACACGCACAATTATTAAAAAATGAAGGAACCAAAATGTAGCAGTGGGGAAAATAGACATTTCCTAGTCTTATATTATCCACCTTATAGTATTCAGTTGATTATTTAATAAACCTTAAAATGTACCTTTTAATGTGACCTATTTTGACTAAATACTTAAGATTCCTGCAAGCAATCCCTTTTTATGACTATTATCATTTTCCCTTAAGGCAGAAGGATGAACTAGGTGACATATGTTTAGGTTCTTTTTCTGTAGCACTCAGTTCAAATTGAAAGGAAAAAAAATGTTATCAACACATTAAGTCATATGGTGGCATGTTATGTGCTGTTTCTACCTGAAGGTATTTATTTAAAATTAAAAAGATTTAAACAATCATTAACAATTAAAATACTTATAGGAAGAAAGTTAAGCAATATTGTGGAATGCATCCGTCACCAAACAAAATTCCAATTTAACATTTATTTAATGGTTTACTTTCTGTAAGACATTGAACTAGACTTTGAAGGAATACAGCCATTGATCGCCTACAATCCTACCACCTGTTGGTGCTTTCCCAGGCTATCAACCATGTTCTACCTTTTGATGAACCGGTTAAATAGTATTTTATACTTCCAAATTCCTTTTTTTCTTTGTCCTTTTTTTGCTGTCACCTTGCCAGTCCCCAGGTCTGGATGACTTCTGTCATCTTCTCTCTTTGCTCCTTTGTTACATTCCTGTGACTAGCAGGTGGACTGAACGTTGGAATAATGATGTACCTAGACATCCTGAAACTGTGAACTGCCCTCACCCCCTTGCCTGTGTGTCCCTGGTTACTTCACCTTTGTTCCTCTTTTTACCTCATCTACCCACCCATGGCAGGTTTTCCTCTATAAGCATCCCTAGCTTCTCCTGGTTAGTGAAAGTCTCCCTTAAGGTGCCATTTCCCTTGGGGACCCTTATCCCTTGGGGAGGTGTCATCCTTAAGGAGCTTCCCCCACCTTAAACTGGGGTATCCTTTAAGCTGTGGTTTCTTTTAAAGGGTGGTGACCTCACTCATGTAAGAACCTGCTTGGTGTAATTCCTGCTTGGAATAAATGCCTTTACTTGATTTGGAGACAGCCTCAGTGAATTCTTTCCAGATGACCCTACCACACACCTTGCACTTCATCATTTGCACCCAAGAACATCAGCATATCTTCTCCTTAAAAACTCTCACTAGATCCCAGAATTCCCAGGGGCTATCATCTCACACCTCTCTTCCTCTTTAAAATTTTTTTTGAAAAAGTCTTTACATGGTGACTCTATTTCCTCTTCTCTTCTAAACCATTTGCAGAATCTAATGGCTTTTTCTCAATCCCCTTTCTTTTGGACCCCTCTTACTCTCTTTCCTTAGAATGTTATGTCCTGAAAGGCATTGTTCAGGAATTGTTTTTGATTCTTTTCATTATAATTTTAGCATAGTTCCTGGCAAACAATAAGCCTTAATATGTGCTTGTTTATGCAGTAATTAAATTCAAGAGGGTAAGCTTCCCTTTCCAGGTCATAAACAGGAATAAGGAATATTTCACCTTCCCCCCCCCCCTTTTTTGTCTGAAGATCTGCTGTTTTACCCACATGCCAGAGTGGATGGAATGCTGGTTTTGCTATCAGGAGGACTTGGATTCACACCCCAGCTCTCAGATTTATTAGTTCTATGACCTTGAGCAAGTTGATTAATCTCTCTGAACTTCATAGTCTTTGTCTGTAAAAGGAGGAATTGAATTAGGTAGTCTCTAATGTTCTAGCCCTAAATCTGGGACCTCATGATATCTCTCTTTTGTTTTGAGTAACTTGAGAAAATAAGATAAAACAAAGAAAATAAAGAATCACAGCCCCATATGACACATGGCATAGTGAAACAGGAATAGGACAAATTGAAGGAAATAGGTGGTATTAATAAGTTTCAACAAGTAGTTAAGCATTAAGGAACTATAAATGGGAATATTTAACATTAAAAATTTCTGAATATAAGCTGTATGAAACAAAATGCTTCAATGTTTTAATAAAATGCATAATAATTAACTATTGATTTAAGGTTCAAATCTTTAAATGGTATTTTTAGATGTGCCATTTAGAATGCACTACTTTTGTGGGGGAGAGAAGCTCTTTATCATTTACTACTTAGTGCGTCAGATGTCATTGTGAAATTTTCACATTTTACTTCACTGCTGTCATAAATAGTGATTTAGTTACTTTGTATATGAGTCACATCTTGTAGTTTTATTTTAATTTTTAGTTTTTTCTACAGTACATCATCCACATAAAAAATTAATTTAAATATTTGAAAAAGTATGCATGGTTATAATGGTATTAATGACTGATTATTAACTACTATATTTGAGCCTTCATGTAAAAATATAAGTCTTCATGGAATCGATATGCTGATTGAGAGGGACTTAGAAATAAATATATAATTTAAACAACCTGGTAAGATATTTAGAATGCTAACATTGTAGATGTAATGTAAATGTAGAGGGACATTTTATGTAATCAAAGGTCATTTATTAGCTATAAAATAATCTGGCCAATGCAAAACAATCATAATTAAGGACTCTTAGAAAAAGTTGTGATAGCAGAAAATTGGCCAACAATATCAGTAACAGAAAATAACCTTGAATTACTGCTGCCCTCTGTGGAAAAGAAGAAGAAAAACTATACTTACTTGTACAACTTATAAGAGAAAGTGTTCTTCCAACTGGGATTTGTTAAAGAACAAAAGTAATTTGATTTCACAGTCCTGCAAAACCTCACAAGTTCTTTTATATATGTATGTATATGTGTGTGTGTGTGTGTGTGTGTGTGTGTATACACACACGCACCAGTCTCAGAAGTTGCTAACATATTATAGCTTCAGGTTTTGTTGAACAGTGCTTTGAAAATTGAGTTAGGTAACGTTACCTCATAACATATTTCAGTCATTGTCACATGTGGCATTCTCAGTTTCTGCAACGAAACAGATTTTTCCTCTATCATTAAGCAGTTTTCTTCTTTATTTTATTAGATCATACTCTGAAATTTGGGGCCTTAACTATTTTATATCACACTGTAAAGTTGAAAACTGTGTTTCACTTGGACTTTCCTTCTCTTTGAAACATTCATTCAGGATGATGGAATAATGGTGTAAATTTAAAGTTTAGTTCTGGGGTGGCTAGGTGGCACAGTGAATAGAGCACTGACCCTGGAGCCAGGAGGACCTGCGTTCAAATGTGGCCTTGGACACCTAACACAAAAACCTAGCCATGTGACCTTAGGCAAGTCATTTAACCCCAATTGCCCCTCCAAAAAAGAAAAGCATAAAGTTTAGTTCCACCAACAAAATATTACATGTGCATCTTAGCCTTCTTAACTCATGGATCTGTAAGTACATGGTGCTGGTACAGTTATCCCTTCTACATTATGACTTTCCTCATTGTGATTTCAATATATCACAGGTTGTCATAAGAAATTAAATGGGAATTTTTTGAGAGTTTTGCAGAACCCATAGATGACACAGAAAAAGTTTAGAGAAATGCATAAAATACATGTATAGTATTGTATAATATCAACATATCCTTTCTTTTAATACCCTAATAATTCAGACTTCTTCTCTGGTACAAGGGGAGGGCCAAAACATTTGATCTGCATATTGTGGATCATGGGGGTGCTGTACTCCTGACCCCTGCAATGTGGGAAGGATAACTGTAGTTTAGCTATCTTATGACAAGTAGACAGACCAGGCTATTTATCTGTAATAGTCAGATCTACCTCAAAGCATTGTGACTTCTCAAGATTAGGTTTGGTATTGTGAGGGCCCATACTTTGTTTTAGTATTGACTATTTAGCATAAGAAGTATTTCCTGAGATAATTCATGGTGGTGGGATCTAGAAATACTTATAGTCCATACCTCAGAGGATTGTTGAGGATCAAATGACATAATGTATGCAAGATACTCTATAAATTTTAAAATACTATATATATGACAACTATTATCATTTGGAAAGAAAACAAATCAAGTGTTTTTCAAGTTGAAGTGAGTTTTCAAATTCTTCATCACATCTAAACAGGTAGTAATTTGACAACTGCTAGTGAACTAGATTCTTTTCTGGGCACTTTGCTTAGGAGCACAATAATGATCCCATGGACATACTGTATTATTCAGCTCTCCATTCAGTCAGTTAATCAGAAAACATTTATCCATGTGCCAGGCATTGTGCTTAATGTCAGGGATATTTTTAAAAAGGCATAACTTGGCCCCTCCCCTCAAGGAACTTACTGTTTAATGATTGAGGCGACATGCAAACCACTATATTCAATTAAGCTATATATGGAATTAATTTTAAATAAACAACAGAGGGAAGACCCTAGAAATAAGGGGGCTTTGTTCAGTTTTCTTCAGTCATGTCTGACTTTTCATGACCCCATTCAAAGATTACTTGGCAAAGATATTGGGGTAGTTTGCCTAGGGTCATGCGGTTAGTAAGTGTATGAGGCTAGATTTGAACTTGGGAAGATGTTTTCTGACTCCTGCACTTTATCCGCTGTTCCATCTCTCCACCACTAAGGGGGATTAGGAAAGATTTTCTGTAAGAAGGTAGAATTTTAGCTGGGACTTTAAGGAAACCAGGAAAGCTGGGAGGTAGAGATGAGGAGGGAAAACCTTTCAGGCATATGGGAAAGCAAGTGAAACTGCCTGGAGTTGCAAGATTTTTGTTTGAGGAATAGTAAGCAGGCCAGTGTTGCTGGATTGCTGGGTGTGCAGGGAGAGGGAGAAATAAGGTGTAAAAAGATTGAAAAGTTTGGGAAGGGGGCAAGACAGGTTATGAAGGACTTTAAATGCTAACCAAGATTTTATATTTGATCCTGGAGTAATAGGGAGCCATTGGAGATTATAATGCTGGTTATAAACATGTTGGGTTATGCATCATAAATACTAATAGAGCCAAAATCTTATTACTTTCTTATTTCAGAGATGGATGAGTTTATTGAGTTTGGGATTGCTTCTGATAGTATAGCATATGCTCTGAACTTCCTTTCCCAATTCTTATTCTTAATGGTGGGAGGGGACTCCACAACAAGACCAGCTCTTCTCCCCTCTTCTATAGAATTCTAAGAGATGAGTTGTTTTTTTTTTAATGCTGTAGCTCACAAGCAACTCTCCTTACTCCTCAGATGAGCTCTCCCCAGGCCCCATTGATAATCAATTGATAGCAATTGTCAAGACAAATTTAGTGACCTCTTAGAATTAGCTATTTAACTTAGGTGGTAGAGCAAGAAGAATCAATATAGAGATGCTCCTACATCCAGAAATCCTGTGTCACTGTCCCATCCACATGTACAGAGTGCCTGGTAAAGGAAGACCACATTTAGAGGCTAAGTGGCAGAAGAGTTTGATTCATAGTTCTTAGAATACCCTGTAATAACATTTGCTGGTGTCCTCAAGATGTCCTCATCAATTGGGGAGTTGACTGAGTTTAATGTAATATTATTGTGCTATAATCAGTTATAAAAGGGAAAGTTTCAAAAAATTGTGAAAAAACTGAGCAGAACCAGAATAATTCATACAACTTTGAAAGACTTGACTCTGAGCAATGCAGTGAGTAACCATGGCCCCAGAGGACCATTTATGAAATATGTTACCATCTGATAAAGAAATGATGGTCTCAGGGTGCAGAATAAGACATCATTTTTTGGACATGGCCATTGCAGAAATTTATTTTGCTTGACTGTGCATATGTATTTATGAGGATTTTGTTTTCCTTTTTATTTTCTAAATGAGAGAATGTGGGAGGGAGAGATGATAAATTTTGTTAATTAAGGGAGGGAAAAGAGAGTTACTTCTCCTAAGCACAGTATAGCTTTCAGCTAGGTGCTTAACTCATAATACTGACATTGCTGCCAGTCACTAGAGTTCTTGGAATACTCTTAAGTACACAAATTTGAAGTCCAAATCCTAAGACCCTCTGAAGTTCACTAGGTCATCACGATCAGACATATGGGGAGGAAATGGAGGCTTTTCTTTCCCTCTCACACCTGCTTCCCCCTCTTTTTCAGGAATTCAGCTGAAATTGCTCCCTTCACTAGGCTGATAGGAGCTCAGATCCTGGGTTCTAAATAAGCTTGCTGTTTTAAAGAAGAATCACAGGGCATGACTGGGAATAGGTTAGATTAATATCTTTGATTGATTCAACATTGATGATCTCACTTGATAGTTATCAAGAGGAGAGGATCTTGTTATTTACTTTGAGTGTAGTGGAAGTAGGAAGTAGAGTGATGTATTGACTCAATTAGTTGCCATGTTTAGACTTTCTATTTCTCTGTTGGATATAAAATTAACCAAAAGAAAAACCTATAAACCAAACTGACTTATAATATTTAAAACCTTAAAAAGTCACTACTTATAGTATAATCTTCAGGAAGTGATCATGATTCAGTATTTTAATCTTGTTGAAATGTTTCTTTTTATTGGTTTATTTTTGTCAAGTTCATCCTCTCATTGTTTCTTACACTTTACCAAGAGCAAATAAATTTTGCTACATAAAACTTTTTGTATTACTGTAAAAGATAGTATCTAAAATAAACAGCTATAAAGGGAAAAGTTTTCCCTCTTCTTTAACCTTTCAGAACTATGAGCCAGGATTTATTAGCACAGAGCTATCAACAATAGAAGGATATCAACTTTGTCCATCACACAGCTATTTATTGAAATGAAAAAAACCAAAGTCTGGGTTGTTTTTGTTAGAAAGAAGCCGCTTTTACTGTTAATCAGCTACTTGTTAGTTATATTTTTTTTAGACTTAAAGTTCCATTATTATTCTGTGCCCCGAGATGACTTATGATAGGGAAGACAAATTAACATTTCATGATTTGGAAAAGATTGTCACCAGTTAAAGACTCTTTTTGCTTAGGTTATAAGTCTGTGTGTTTTCTATTTATACCTGTGCTTTTTCCCATTCATTAAATATTCCTTTGGGTTTGGGGAGAACATTACAGTTGACAACCCTAAGAGATGCCTCGAAGAAGGATTTTTCTAAATGAATATCCTATTTTATCTATTTTGTTGCTATTACTAGTACAAAAATTAACATAATTATTTTAAACAGTGAAACTATTATTAACAGCCTGACAAATTTACCAACAGCTTAAATATTTTAAAAGCCTGTCTACTCTTTAGCTGATGTAGAGAGGACTTTAATCGTGGTGTAAGGAATAGGAATTGTTTCCTTTATTGGCTTTATCTTTGGAGAGACTGTGTGTTCCTTTGCTAAACCTTTAAAATTTTCCTACTCATATCCTTTGATCATTTGTCAATTGGGAAATGACTATTTTTCTCATACATTTTAATAAATTCTTTATGATCTTGAAAAACAGACTCTTATGAAAGAAACTTATTGCAAGGATTTTCCCTCCAGTTACTCTCTTCCAATTCTAATTATAGCGGCATTACTTTTGTTTGTACAAAAGCTTTAATTTTATTAAATCAAAATTGTCCATTTCATCATCTTTTAGCTTCTCTGTCTCATGTTTGGTCATGAATTCTTTGTCTATCCAGAGATCTGAAAAGTAATGTTGTCATTGCTTCCTGTTTTTTTCATGATGTCACCCCTTATATCTAAGTCACATATCCATTCTTGATATTTGGTGTGAAATTATGTAAGACTTAGTTTCTTCCAGACTACTTTCCAGTTTTTCCAGTAGATTTTTTTGAATAGTGATTTCTTTAGCCAATAGTTGAGGGGTTTGGTTTTATTAAATGCAGGTCTGCTATACTTATATTTGCTTCTGTAGTATTGTGTACCTAATCTGTTTTCTGAAGAAAATCTGTTGGGGTGTATGGAATGTTCAGGGAGGACTTAACACCTCTAGTATGAGGCCTTGCTGTACCCTTCACCTAGCTTTCACCTGTGTTTCCAAGAAGCTGTAGAGTGCACAGCAGCCAGCTACAGTAAAACCATCTCAACAGACAGGCTAAACCAGATTGAGGGTAAATGATAGGCCTCGAACTTGTCAGTGAGTTTGGGTGATGTCAACCCCAAGCATGTAAAGACTTCTGTGACAGAATGGGCTGATGAGAACAGTTTGGTCCAGTGGCCATTAAGGTGGCTGAAGTAGGCACTGTGGAGCGCTTAGACGTTGGTCAGACATCACAGATACCAAGGTCATCCCTGTATCCTAGACCATTGCTAGTCATCCTGACTTTTGTCTTGCTCCTCAACTTCAGTGTCCTTGGAAGAAAGAGTGAGGCTGAAGACTTAGAACAATTCTGTCTCACTTAAATCCAGTTCACAAGCAAGTTCAGACATCACCTTATAATGGCATTGATCTCTTCAAAAACAAAGGATACAGAACAACAGCCTAATCTGTTCCACTGATGGACCTTTGAATTTGAATCTGATAGTCTAATGAATAAAATTTGAAACTGTCTTTCTATATCTTTAATCTGTTTGAATTTTAGGACTATATGTACTGATGCTTTTTATGCTCCTTCTATATAAGAAATATTTTCTACAGTACTGATTTTACTCTAGGTTTCAGATTTTTTTTTAAATTGGATTTCTGCAGTCCTGTTATACTTATGTCAGTATATTTTAAAAGTTGAAAAAAAATTCACAGAGAACAAAATTAGTTGCTAGATAACTTTAAAAGCTACTCGTTTGATATTGTGTGCCCTAAGACGATGTGTGCATTGTAGAGTAGAAAGAAGTTCTGAAAACTGGGTCTACTCCATTTTTTAATTCATCCTCAGTGCCTTTATAGAGTGTGTACACCTCAGTGTTGCCACACATTGGACCTCTTTGGGGCTTTATGCATAGGTGGCTATTGTCTGAATAAGAGGTTATGCCACACTGGTGTGTTTTCTCATAATTAACTTAGGAATGACACATATTCAGTAACTTCGGGGGGGTAGCTATTTTCTCAAGGTGAGGAGCCTCCTTGGAGCAGGGGTTAATAATTTCCCTGAGAATGACCTTAGAAGAAACTACTCGAATCTTATGCTTAAGCTTCTTATAAAAGTAAGACAGAGAGAAGAAAACAAATCTGTTGAATTTTTAACAGGTCAACTAAAAGTTTACAGATGATTATAACCAACTTCAAAAACAATAATTACTCAACCTGAAAGGAGAATAGGTGTTATATGTTACATTGAATCCAAATGTGTTGTCTTCTATTTAGGAAGAAAATCTCCTCAAATGGTGGTTACTGCATTTACTATATATAATACCCATCACTTAACATTACCTCTCTAGGCAGAAATTTATGTGTAGCATTACCTTCAATGGGTAGTCACATAAGCTATTGCCCAAGAAAATTACCACCCAGAACACCTGTTGGTTTGGATGCATCAAGGGTGGCTGGGTGCTCTTACTGTAACTAATCTCTAGAAGTATTTCTTTTTGACAGTTTAGGTCCTAAAAAAAGTTGTGTCTAGAATAACTGATTTCTATAATCACAGTCCTTCACGTTTCTACAGGCTTGCACTCTTGATTGATTGAGTGATTTCACATACTTTTATTCTGTTTTCTGGGTCCTCAATCCCTATTCCAGTCTTAACTTGGAGAGGACCCCAGTAGGGAACAGAAAAATTTGTATCACTAAAAATTTGTCCCTCCAACAATTATTTTATTTATCTACACATTCGGAGATAAAATCGGTGAATAATTTTGTGTGTGTGTGTGTGTGT
>CM053600.1:62992377-63018395 GCA_028646575.1 Pseudocheirus occidentalis
AAAAAAAAAAAAAAAAGCAAAAAAAAATTATTAGACTACCTGAAAGCCATGATCAAAAAAAGAGCCTAAAAATCATCCTTCAAGAAATTCTCAAGGAAAATTGCCCTGATATTCCAGAACCAGAGGGCAAAACAGAAATCAAAAAAATTCACCAATTCCCTCTTGAAAAAGATCCTAAAAAGAAAATGCCTAGGAATATTATAGCCAGATTCTGGAGTTCCCAGATCAAGGAGAAAATATTACAAGTAGCCAAGAATAAACAATTTGAATACTGTTGAAATACATTCGAGATAACACAGGATTTAGAAGCTTCTACATTGTTTGTGAAATATGATATTCCAGAGGTCAAAGGAGCTAGGATTAAAACCAAAAATCACCTACCCAGCAAAACAGAGTATAATTTTTCAGGGGAAAATATGGTTATTCAATGAAATAGAGGACTTTTAAGCATTCTTGATGAAAAAAACAGAGTTGAACAGAAAATTTGACATTAAAATACAAGATGCAAGAGAAGCATGAGAAGGTAAACAGGGAAAAGAAATCACAAGGAACGTATTACTGTTGAACTATTTACATTCCTACATGAAAAAACTATCATTGTAACTTATGAAACTCTTCTCAGTATGAGGATAGTTGAAGGGAATATAAATGTGTGTGTGTGTGAGTGTGTGTACAGGTATACACAGACAGAGGACACAGCATCAACTGAATAGAAAGGGATGATATTTAAAAAATAAAACTAAGAGGGGAAAGAGGAATATAATGAGAAGAGATAGGGAGAGACACAATAGGGTAAATTGTCTCTTACAAAAGAGGCAAGGGAAAACTGTTACAATGGAGGGGAAGAACAGGAAGGCAAAAGGGAACTGGTCAACCTTACTCTTGCTGAATTTGGCTTAAGGAGGGAATAACATACACACTAAATTGGGTTTCTTACCCTACAGGAAAGTGGAGAAGAAGGAGATAGGAGGAGAGATGACAGAAGGGAAGACAGATTGGGGGGAGAGTAGTTAGAATCACACACTTTTGAAAAGGGACAGGGTAAAAGTACAAAATATAACAAGTGGGGGCAGGACAGGATGGAGAGAAATATAGTCAGTCTTTCACAATATATCCACTACGGAAATGTTTTGTTTAGCTATACATGTACAACCTATATTGAATTGCTTATCATCCCAGTAAAGGGGGGGGGGGTTGATGAGGGAAGAAGGAAAAGAATCTGGAATTCAAATTTGTAAAATCAAATGATTTTAAAAATTATGATGATGATGATGATGATTTTACATGCAACTGGGAAATAAACTGGGATGTGGAGATCAATCTTGCCCTACCGGAAAGGCAGAGGGGGCATGGGAGAGGATATAGGAGAGAGCAGATTGGGAGAGGATATATTCAGTGGGATCACTCTTTTGGGGTCAGGGGTGTGGGGGAAACACGGGGAGAAAATTTGTAACAAAATCTTGTGAAAACAAATATTATAAACTAAAAATAAACATTTTTTAAAATTAAAAGTAACAAAAGAAAAAAAGAAAAAATTTATAAACTATAAAATCTTATACCTTTCAGATATTTCTTTTTTGCAAGTGATAATCTAATTTTCATAAGGCACAGTGATAATAACATGAAATTCAAAGTTTCAATCTACCTATAAAAATGTACTCTTTCTTTCAATGGTCTCACTCTATATTCAAAAATTGGTCAAGCCATTAAAGAAATGTATGGCAATGTACATAAAATAGAGAGATAAGTGAGGATGAGAAAAGAGAAGGCAAACAAAACAGAATCTCAGGAGTTTGCTTCAAAAGTCAACCATTTCAACCCATACCTAAAATAGGAGCACTATCTGCAAACATGCAACAAAAGAGACAGAGGAACTCACTATTTCCTGAAAAAGCACATTTTATTTTTGAGTTCTAAGGAGCCTTTCTCTCTCCTCTCCCTTATCCCCCTGACATTCTAAATCAATTTCTCTCCTTTGGGGCCAAGCAAAATACGTCTTCCATATGACAGTCTTTCAAATATTTTTAAGGCAACTATACAGTTCTCTCTTAAGTCTTTCTAGACGAATGTAGGATATGGTGTTGAATCTCCTCACCAACTTAAGTTGTCCTCTTCTGCCTCTGGAGGCATTACAATTTGCTAATATTCTTCTTAGAATGATAATTTTTAAAAGAATACAATATTGCAGGTGTGGATGTACAAGGGAAGAGTACAATGAGACTATAGACACTTGTAATGTTAAAGGGCTCTGAAGATCTTCCCTGTCCATTAATAGGCACATAGAGCATTGGTCCATAGCTACTCAGTCTCTAGGACAGAGGGACCTTCCAATTAAATGCTGGGACACCAGGATGTTCATGTTCCTTGGCACTCAGCCAATAAGATGTCAAGCTTTTGTTATGTATTCTGGGAGGTTATTGTCTTGCTTTGGGGGTTCACTCATGAGAAGGATCTTTTGATATCCTGGTTGAGACTCTGAGTAGCTGTATTCTCAGAGCCCCCCAGCTGCTTAGATGTCTGTGCTCCCTTGATCCAGTGATGTATGTAAAGTGTATAGCAATAATGCTTTACTCAAACAGCTGGAGCCCTGTCTTTTGGTCTTTATGCTAATTTCTCTGCTTGTATTTTCTCTATGTTCAGGGTGCTGAACTTTCCCCAGAACTAGTGAATGTAATTAAAAGTAGGATTATTAACCCCTTTTTGAGCAGTGTTTCCTTTAAAAGCAGAACCTACGTTTAAAGAGTGTGCTAGGGTGCTTACTGCTCCAACACTTTCCTTCTTAACATTGAACTTATTTTTAAAAGAAATAACATTTACACAAATCAATCCTCATTACTACTATGAGGTGGGAGAATGTTTGGTATCAACTTTTCTAAAAGCTATTTGAACCAAATGTTCAATTAAATGTTCAACAATGAGACTATAGACACTTGTAATGTTAAAGGGATTTGAAGATCTTCCCTGTCCATTAATAGGCACATAGAGCATTGGTCCACAGCTTCTCAGTCTCTAGGATAGAGGGAGCTTCCAATTAAGTGCTGGGACACCAGGATGTTAATAGAATGCACACATATTGGGACTTACAAACCACAATCTTAAAAGTACAGGCTCACAGGAACTAGAAGTCTAAGAATAGTAGTCTCCCTCCTGGGGACCTAACCTTGAATTGTGAGTGCATTTTAAAGAGACATCCCAGAATTTGTCATCCTAGTAAACAATGCAATCACAGAGGGCCCAGATACAGCAACTGAATCAACAAATCTATCAACATATATGCTTGTGTTTCAGTACTTAAAAAAAAAAAACTTGCTTTTCTGTCCTGAGCACTTTGTTACTTAATTATGTTCTTACTAGGTTAAAAAATAAAGCAATGTGATTCCCTAAAAAGGATAAATCAAACTCCTCAGGCCCACATATTTAAAAAAAATTAGTTTAGCACTGAACCAGTATAATGGTAAAAAGTTCCAAGTTTAAGAGTAAAGGATTCTAATCCAAGATTTATAGCCAGGCTCTTAAGAATCAGTGAGATGGCAGAAGGTAGGATAATCAGAAGTAGGGGAGGGTTCCTTTTCCCTACTTTCCAATTAATCATATCTTCAAATACTCTATAATAGCGGAAAATAGCATTCAGCTGAAATTAGGGAGACCAAAACAGGAGGAGTCAATATCTCAGTTAGGAATAGAGAAACATACTGAAAAACAAATGAATACTGAAAGACAGCCGCCCAGTGGGGAATTGTATGAGTATTCTACAAAAAGTCTACTAGTACCAGATAGAAGGGAAGGCAATTTCAAGTAATATGACCCTTATAGCTGAAAGAAACATCAGCTGTTTAAAGGACCCTCAGATCCTAGTAGAGAGCTGCACTTAAGCAGACTTCATGAGGACTCCACAAAGGAAGAAAGTTGTGGTACCCCTTTCCCCACATGTTCCTCACTACCACTGTGAGGACCCATTTAAGTTCACACTTCCTGTGACTGATGTATGCATTTGTAGGTGAATACTAACAGGAGTCGGGAGCTTGGGAGGAGGGCGTTAAGGTAGAGTTTTATAATAACTTTTTACAAAACTCTGAGTCAAACAGCAAATTAGAATAGCATGTAAATGGAGGCTCATGAGTTAACAGTGTTAGAGATATAACCCCATAAGGTTATATTTAGAATCATAAAAGCAGTAGTCATAATCCCCTGGGAACTAACCATTGATTGTGGGTGCAAGTTGAGAAGAGTGGCCCCAGAGAGGCTGCTACACTGGTTAAAAAAAACAAAAATAAACACACAAAAATAAACAAAACCCCTCAAGAACAGAACTTATTTATTTGTAGGCAGTATCTCTCCATCTATAGAGAACATCAGGAAGCAATACTGATTCCAATCCCAAGTTTCAAAAATTACATTTTGCTGCCTATTCAAATCTTACTATGCACTTTGCTTTAAGTTAATCATAGAATTAAATTAATTTTCTTACAGAAACAGATCAGTCCATATACAGGTCGTTAATCTGCGGTGATCTATGGTGAAGGACATATGCGGTTATTTGCAAAATTCACTCTATCATTTTAACTTTTCCCCTTGAACTATAAATGACACTGGCATTTTCATCTCAAAGCTTTGATATTTCTATATTCTCTGACCTCATCTATGTGGCTATTTCCTCTAAGAGTGGAACCCATCCGTGCCTTCTTCTCTGTCCTCTCATACTTTATGGTTCCTAGTGGCACACTATAACTGTACATTTGTTATCCCTCACTCTCATCACATGAATGCTCTATCTCCTTTCCAATTTATATACTGAATGATAAATCATACACAATTACTTACATTTGGCATAACTGGGAATATGCTGCAGTGTATTTGTACCCATAATGCATCTTTTCATTGCCCTTTGTGCTGCCTGTAAATTTGATCGTTCGGATGCTAAAATGCTGACAAACATAGAGCAATATCAGAGGAAACGATGTGTTTAAAAAGTACGAAGTTTTATCAAGGAGTAGCTTAAGATGGTTAAAAGCATGGCACAATTTTCCAAATATAATCCAGCCTTGTCTCTTCCTCTTATTCAATTCTGAGCCAAATTAAATAACTATTTACAGTGCTTATCGTAAAAATATATGTGTGCATGTGTGTGCATTCAAATATACATATACATATTTAAATGCTTTGCAAACCTTAAAGTGTCGTGTAAGGGATAGTCATCACCATCGTCTTTACATCATCACAGATAGTGGTATACTAGCTGAAAGCCATCTAAAAACATCCCGATTTTCTAAAAGGCTTTTGAACTGGAAAAGTGAAAAAGCTACCTTAAAGATGGTTCTTCTTTACCTCCGGACAGCTGTGACTAAGAGGTATGTAACTTCTTTAACTACAAGTCTTTTGTGTGTATAAGATAAGACAACTTCCTTTTTAAAGTGTAACAGCTATGGCTCCATACCCCTCAGGTGACAGACGTGTAGAGAATGGAAATGTATTATGCAGTATAGCACAAGTTTAGGCAAAAAAAAAAACAACAACAAGAGAACTTGGAGGAAATAGAGATAGATAGAATGGTGTCTGAAATCATACTTGTTCCACTACCACTGTAGATCATCCATTTATGAAAGGTAGTCTTTGTCATATGGGGGGTAGTCTCTGGGGTATTTCAATGCTATATGGTGCAGGGACAAACTGATATCTAGAAAACTTTCCAATATGGAGTGAAAAATGAAAATTCAAATAAAAGAGAAATGATTGTATATTCATATTCATAGCTCCTGTAGGCATTAGAGCAATAACCCTACATGTCTAATATCCGGGCAGTGTTGTGACTGTCAGTGAGTGACTGACAATTTTCCTTTATCCTAGTATAAAACGAAAGACATGTTTCTTTTCCCTTGACTTCTAAATGAGAACAAATGAGAACTGAACTTCCAAGTTAAGCTCTCAGTCCGACGCTGGGAATGTAGCTAGACTAAAACTTATTATCTATGTTTATGTTACAAACTTCTAATCTTATTGCCTTGCTGCTCTGAAATTCTGAGAGGCACAAGGAACCCAGCAGATATTCCTGAGTGCCAGCTACCGATGGAGATAACTGTTCACTGACCCTGATTACTAACATCACATGGCTAAGAAAATAGGAAGATGTATGTTCAATGAAGGTGATTCCTACTGATTCATGGGATTCAAATGGAAGACAGACAGAATGGTCCTTCCATATGTCTCTGTTTGTTGATAATATTATAAGGATCACATTATCTCAGAACATAAAAAAGATTCCTCATCGAGGTTTATGTTTACTCAAAAGATATTGGCCCAGAATCTATATAGGAAAATGTAAATGGATTTTTAAAAAAATCTATTGTGTAGTTAATCCTCTCCACATATGCGTGTATATACATATGTGTATATACTGTGTGTGTGTGTATAATATGAACAGAAGCCTTGACACCCAAATGTGCACAGAATCCCTCAAACTTGGATTTTGAGATTTAAGTCCTCAAAATTGCTAATCTGAGGCAGAACCTCAGAGTTGCTTTACTTTTCATTTATCTTATTATTAGTATTTTAAAACATTGTTTCATGTGGTTATTGAGAAAATGGATTTATTCCTCAGAAAATTGTTTGTACATATATTCTGACCATTTATCTACTGGGAAATAGCTCTTACTCTAGTAGATGTAAATTAATTCCTTATATATCTTGGAAAGGAGCTCCAGTTGAAGCCCTTCCAAGATCTGAAAAGAACAAAGGATTGGAATAGGGAGTTGTTCTGTTAAACTGACTATACTGTAAATAATTAAGGAATCATTTTTAATATAAACTTCTAGAAACAAAACTATATAGTTTAAGTGAAATTGACGGGGAAATAACTTACAAAAGTTAAACTTTCCTGTAAATATGGATATATATGCGATCAAACAGAATAATTTCAAATTTTAAAAAGGCAGGTGAAGAACAAACATCTTATTGAAAAGTTAAGAGTACAAATATAGATTCTGTAAAATAAAATCAGAACCAGAGAGACCATACAAATTCTTTGAATTTCTAATACTACCCAGCATCAAATTACACACCTAATGGAGTTCAATATTACATGTTAAAATAATTCATTTGAAAAGAGGGTGAGCCCTAGAATATACAATAGGACCTGATGGGGTCTGGGATGCTTTTGTCTGTAACCTCAGTTTGTAAAATCTCACTTGTGTTCGGGTACTCATGTATGTAATGTCAGTTTGTAATAAGCCTGTGCAATTAAGTTGTAAAATCGCACTTTCCCCCAGCCATAAAGGCATTAACTCTGCCTCTCCCCTGCCCCCAGCCTAAAAGTCTTTTCCCTGAGCCAGCAGTCTGCCTAGCAACAGGAGCCATCCCTATGAATACATCCCCCAAACATTCCAACAAACTCTTTAGTTTAGAGAACTCCTTTGTTCCAAGTGTCCAGATGCACCCAAAATCCTTGAACAACATTATGAGAAGAGATAACTCCCTCCCAATATGATACCTCCTGAATCCCTAATCAGTCTAGCTTCCAAACTTGGACAATCAAGCCTATCCTCCCAACAGCCATATTGGACCTATCTCATTCATATGTCACAAGGCAAAAAACATGCCTCCTGGTAGGCCCCCTCCCAGGGGGATGTTACAGTGAATTATAGGCAATATTCCTACACAATTGCTACAAAAAGTGCATATCCCTTTAAGCACTGACCACTCCTAAACTTCTCCCCAACTCTACCCGTGCCCAGCTAGTTAGCATAATTAGCCTGATTGACAGCTTTATCATTATAAAAACTGTATCCCTAACTCTTGCACTTTGCAGTTTCCCTTAACTTTTTCCTGCCCACTGCAAAGCATAACATTAAACTTTATAACTCTACCTTAGATCCCTGCACCTTGTAGGTCCCCCTACTTCTCCTGCCTACTGCTAAGTCAGCATAACAATAAACTCTGTAACTGTGCCAAAAGACAGCTTGAGTCCTGCAAAATTCTTTCCAGACAAGAAGGGATTCATATGAGATCCCTTCTATACCCCTCCCTTCCAAACCTCTTCAGGCCCATTCAAGACATTGTCAAGAAAGTCCTTTGGAAGGCGGGGCGAGAACAACAACAAAACAAAACAAAACAAAAAAAGCAATTTTGTTGAGTTAAGTCAGAGGTCTGGGAGATGAGATGGGTCCACAACTATTTAGCTGTTTGATCTGTATCCTTTACATCCATGCCTCTTTATTTATACCCTCAGATGCTCAGGTAAGTTCCTTTCCTCCTAACACTGTGACTCACAGATAAGGAACAATGTCTTAGTTGTATCAGATGGCAGAATGAGGGTTGTAGAAGGACATGAAGGAGTGAAAGATGATGAAAAGTTCAAGGAAAACTGAGGAAGAGGACAGAGAGGACGAAAAAAGATCAATATTCTAGAAATTTCCAAGGCCCCAAACATTATAATGAAAGTACACATTTAAGATTCACCTCAATAGATGGAAAAATGTTCATGTTTTACCATCTAGTTACTTTTGTTTAAATTCTCTCTTATTCCTTATACTTAAACTATAAGGGGTATCCTCTAAATAAATAGAAAACACTATCCTACAAAAGCAGACTTATAATCTCTGCTCTATGTGGAACTTCACTTGGGATAGAAAGGCTGAAAAGTGCTAGAAAGAAACCAAAGGATTTTCCATTATAAATATGGCCTATGTGTATATTACTCGGTGATATTTCAATGAATTAATATTCTCACTAGTATCTCCCTCTAGTAGTGTGTTTCTTGAACTGTTTTTAAGAGCTGAGGGGTTGTAAGTGGGAAAAGTTTAAGATGCACCAGTTAGATTATAAATATTGAAACCTTGTAGAACTTCCATAAAGGATTTGTTGCATCAATCAATATAACTATTTATTGTGTGCCAGAAATTGTGCTCAAAGCACTAGAGACTCTCCTCTGAATCGTTTAATATTTTATAAATACTCCTAAAATTATCTGTTATCTGTTGCTCTTAAAGAATGTCCAGACTATACATCGTTTTCTTCTCAAGCATGTCCTTGATGATATCTTTTATGCTAGTTCTTTCATATAAGTCATTTTTAGAAATCTGCTGGGGCCTGATTAGCTACACAGTGTGTCCTTCAATTGCCTTTGGGCAATAACAGCAATGCAGAGATGTATGATCTACAGTCGTACAGCAAAAACAGAAGAACATTCAAATTAACAAAAAAAGTCAAGCTTTTGTCTAAAGGAGCAACTTGGAAATACTTGAAGTATTGCAAAATATACTTCATATTCATTCTATCAGTCTAGTGACTGGTCATTATTACCTTATATTTATATAGCAATTTGCAGGCTACAAGGCACCTTATAGGTGTTACCTAATTCAATCTTCACAAAGTAAGCTGGGAGGGAAGCAGAACCAGCATTTCTCTATTTTAGGAAGTGAGATTAAGTGACTTGCCTATGGGTGAACAGTTAGTAACTGACAGTTGAATGCCACTCAGGTTTCCTATTTTGTCTGCACCAGGTGGACAGAGAAATTATTGTGGAGCCTTAATTCTCAATTTAGCATAATTTAACTCCCTCTCTCTCCAACATTTATTTACATGTATCTAAAAGCACACTTATAGATATTGATATATACAGAGATATGTGGACAGGGAGGTATTTCTATAGATACATCTATATCTAGTTCATTGCTTGGACTGTATTTGATGCCTTTTCAGAATGATAGGACCTTGCCTGCCAGGTTTGCCACAACATTTGAGAATTCACAGCCATTTCTACACCCGGAATCTTTGCAGTGTTTTATTTTTTTTAGTAGTATCCCCCCCCATTAGATAGCAAGACAATTTTTAACATTCAGCTTTACAAGATTTTTGAGCTACAAATATTTCTCTCCCCACCCTCTCTTCTTCCAAAAATGATAGGCAATTTGATATAGGTTATACATACGCTATCATATAAAACATATTTCCATATTAGTCACTTCTGTGAAAGAAGAAATATCAAGAGGAAAAAACATGAAAAAGAATAAAGTGAAAAAAGTATGCTTTGATCTGCATTCAGAATCCATCAGTTCTTTATCTGGGTATGAATAGCATTTTCCTTCATGAATCCTTTCTACTTGTCTTGGATCATTGTGTTGCTGAGAAGAGCTGAGTCATTCATAGTCCATCATCACACAATGTTACTGAGACTGTGTACAACATTATCCTGGTTCTGCTCATTTCATTTTGCTTCAGTTCATGCAAGTCTTTCAGGATTTTCTGAAATCAGCCTATTCATCGTTTCTTATTGCAAAATAGTACTCCATTACATTCATATACCACAGCTTGGTTTGCTATTCCCCAATTGATGAGCATCCCCTCAGTTTTCAATATTTTGCCACTACAAATAAGGCTGCTATAAATATTTTTGCACATGTAGGTTCTTTTCCCTTTTTATGTCCTCTTACAAATACAGACCTAATAATGATATTGCTGGATCAAAGTGTATGCACAATTTGGTAGTCCTTTGGGCATAGTTCCAAATTGTTCTCCAGAATGGTTTCCACCAACAGAGCATGAGTATCCCAATTCTCCCACATCCTCTCCAACATTTATCATTTTCCTTTTTTGTCATATTAGCCAATCTAATGTGAGGTGTGAGGTGGTACCTTAAAGTTGCTTTAATCTGCATTTCTCTAATCAAAAGTGATTTAGAGCATTTCTTTATATGCCTAAAAATAGTTTTGATTTCTTCCTCTGAAAACTGCCTATTCGTATCCTTTGACCATTTATCAACTGGGGAATGATTTGTATTCTTATAAACTTGATTTATTTCTGTATATATTTGAGAAATGAGGCCTTTATCAGAGACACTTTTTGTAAAGACTGGTTCCTAGCTTTCTGCTTTCCTTGTTGGTTGGTTGCTGGTTTTGCTATTCCAGGATTTGTTTGGGGGTGCTGTTTTAGGGTTTGTTGGAGGCAAATATAAGAGAGTTACAACAATTTACTGCTTACTTTACGATCTTGGTCCCTGGAAGGATCCCACAAAGCATTTTATCTTTAAAAGTGTACATACAGACAGATAAATACACTCTTCAAAAAAATCTATCTACAGATAGTTTTAAGTCTATATATGTATTGTGTGTGTGTGTGTGTATACATATACACTCTTAAAAGACAAAATAGTTTGTGAAAATTTTTCTTCAAAAACTCCTGGTACAGACACAACCCTGAGTCCTCAAATGCTATGGTAGCTCTAACAGATCCTACCAACTTGGAAAGGTATCAAATACAGTCCAGGCAATGTCTGCTGCTTAGCTATGTCTGGAAAAAAAACTCATCAACAAGTTGGCTGCAGGATACTGGAGTCCTCTTCTCAGTTGTGCCCTTCTCTTTAGAATGCATATTACAAAATAATATTAGGATAATAACTTAGTCTGAATTCCTTGGTCTAATTTGGATGAAAAACCTTACTAATTTTTATATATCAATCCTGAAACAATGAACTGCATTACAATTTTTAAAAATCATTCCTATGTAAAGTCTAACTAGTTTCTAAAAGGATGGATAGGATTCCTCCCTGAAATAATTAGGGTAATAATCAAACAGAAGAAAGTTTGGATAAACGCAATTAGTTAGAAGATCTCTTGAATTTGCCTTTGACCAGAAAAGGAGAATCTTTACAGGGAGATGCAATCTCCTTACCATGGCTTTATTTTATTCCAGGTCATCCGCTTCACCTCCTTCTCACCAGAATCTTGGATTCCACCTCTGTAGCCTGGGTTCTCACTGTCTAGCTTTCAGTTTATTTTGCCCAGACCCAGTCTTCCATTTCACTTGCTCAACATTATCACCTCACCTACATTATTTTCCAGATTCCCTTTATGAGCTATTTTATCTTTTAAAACAAAGGTTCTTAATTTGGAGCTGAAAAAATTTATGAGTTTAGAAAAACACTGTAAAACTTGCACAAAATAACAATGAGTGAAATGAGCAGAACCAAGAGAATGCCGTATACAGTAACAAGAATATTGTTTTAAGAATAGCTTTGAAAAAAAAGAATAACTGTAAGCAAATAAGTTATTCTGACTATTATAAATTCCCAAATTAACTGTAAAGGATACATGAAGAAAGACACTATCTACATCCAAAAAAAGAACTGATAAATAGATATGTGTATGTATGTGGCCATTTTAATAATTCAGGTGAGAGCTGATGAGGGTTGGTTGATGGCTGGGGCTAGAAAAGAAAAGGGGATGGATGCAATAGAAGCTGTAGAGACAGAATTAACAACATTCAGCAACTAATTAGATATATGAGGTAATAGTGAATGAGTAAAGGATGGTTTTGAGGTTGTTGTTGGTGTCCCTGACAGAAATAGAGAAGTTCATAAGTTGGGTAAGGTTATTTTTGTTTGGGGGTTTGTGGGGGAAACTACTTCTGAATTAAGAGAATTCAACAGTCAGTTAGTAATATGAATTTAGAGAAACTAAATGGAGACCACAGAATACGGACAGACAAGGGCTGGATAGATAGACAGATAGACAGACAGATAGATAGATATAGATATATACATATCTACGTATGTATATATCTATAGCTATATGTATGTGTATACACATGTAAGAGTCATCTACACAGAGATGTTAATTAAATCCATAGGAATTGGTGAAGTAACCAAGTAAGAGAGAAATGAAAGAGAAGCCGAAGATAGAACCATGGGGTTATAACCACGGTTAGAAGTACAATGATGATGATGATAAATAAGAAAAAGGAACCTAGAAGACAATTCAGGAACACAACGACTCATACATTTAGAGCTAGAAGGAACCTTCTATCCAGTGAATCTAGTCAAACTCCTTCATTTTACAGATGAGTAAAATGAAGCCCAACAAGGTTAGGCCACAAAGTTAGTAAGGATTGGATGTAGGATATGAGTCCAGTCCCTCTGATTTGAGAGTTAGTGTTTTTTCCACATTACTGCTTCAGAATAAAGTAACTATTATATTTTCAAATCATTTCCAAACCACAAATGAGGCTTCAACATAGATCTTTTTTATTTTTAAAGGAATATCTTATCTATAATTAATAAAAATCTAAAAGAAAGCTGGCTAGGATACACCATAAACAATAATAACTTCTAATTTGACATATAGTCTATAATTAAATTAAATGTCCCAGACATTAGTAAAACTCCACTGGCCCACGGCTCTTTGGGAAGAAACCAAACAGAATGATCAAAGTCAATGCAAATTGAATAAACTCAGTCACTCAGATAACTGTAGAGTATAAGGAGGAAGAAGAAAATAAATACTTGGGGAATTATAAGGAAATAAAGCTCACCAGAAATTACCAACATAGGCTCCCTCTTCTGACCATCTGTATTTATTTTGTAGTGCTTATTATTTTCCTTGCTAGAGTACACTAATAATGGCTTCAAGTTGCAAAGCAGAGGTATTCAGCCTCCAAATTACGACAGTTCAGAAAGGCACAATCTGCCTTTGTGGGTATCTATGCTTGCAGTGAAATCCTGGACTGCAACCAGCAATGCACATCAGCATCATATGTTTAGTACAGGGAATTTCAGTAGTTGGCAGGATCTCAACTGGAAGGAAATATACTTGGAATTGGAGAGGCTGTTGTTTTGGATAGAACTTGTTATTGGAAACATTCTAAAGGCTCATTTGAAGAATTCTGCTAGGCCAAATATATATATATATATATATATTACACACACACACACAAACATAACGTGTGTGCATATATATATATATATAGATGTGTGTATGTTTATAAACATGTATGTGCATTTTAAAAAATTCTCTATATAGGTCATACAAAATTCTACCAAACACCATAATAATAAATATAATAATCAAATTAAGCTAAATTACATTATTCCCCCTGAAAGTTCAAGATGACTCAAAACTGTTCTGCTCTTTTGTAAAAGTTAAAACTTACATCTACATGTAAGTTTCACATCTCTTTGAAGAAAATCTCAAAGTGAAATCTTAAAGTTATGTAATTTTTTACTCTCCCCAGAATTGCCTAATATTACACCTCTTTTAAAAAAATTATAAACAGTATTCCTCTTTATTCTTTCCCCCTGCATTGAAACTTCCTTCAGTTCTGTTTCCAGTTCTTACAGCCCATTTCATAAGATTCTTTTCTTGATCTTTACTTTTTCTACAATTATTTTCTATTCTCCTATGTGTAATCAAAGGGTAAAGATATAAAATTAAAAAACTTAATTTGACAGAAAGTCATCAACACCTTTGTGCAAAGTAACTGGGACCAAGGTAATGCAATTGTTTATTAACACTTCAAATTTAGGCATAAACAACACCTAATGTTGAGAAAACTCACAAGCCCTCCACTAAATTCCTACTTTACTGTCATCTCTGACAAGGTTATACCAAACTAAACAGGATTCAATTGTGACAGATCAATTGTGTGTGGGGCTTATTGTGACATATCAATTGATTGATCACTGAGATGCAAAGACAGGGAGAAAGGGAGATAAAGACAGATATTGACAGATAAAAGAGATACACTGATTAGACTGATTGATTGATCTCATTTTACAATAAACCTGCATTATAGTAGAAGAGAAAGACATGAACACAGTAAGAAGGTAAGTGAAATAAATGCAAAGAAGAGGTCCTAGCCAAATAAGAGAAATAAGTTGGATGAAAGAAATTTCAAGACCATATATTTAGAGCTAGAAGAAACTTTAAGGTCAATTAGCCAAGCCTCTGCATTTACACATGAAGATTAGAGAGGTTGACTATTCCAAGGTCATACAGGTCAAAAAGTGAATCCTCAAAAAGAGCATTATATTCTATACCAGGTGCAGTAGGAGGAAGAGAAAGCTCAAGGAAGGCTGTATTGGAATTGGTAGTATTTGAGTGGGAACTTGAAAAAAAGGGACAAGATTACAACAAAAAGGACCACAAGTAATAACTGGGGGAATCCATTCTAATGGCATCTGAACAAGATAAAACCTCATCTTCTATAGGAAACTTTTTCCAATCATTCTTAATACTAGTTATTTTTCTCTGTTGATTGTTTCAAATTTATCCTGCATATAGATTTACTGTACATAGTTTTTACATGTTGTCTTTCTCATTTGACTGTGACCTCCTTTGGAGAAAGAACTCTATTTTACCTTTTTTTGTATCCCTAATGTTTAGCACAGTATCTGGCACATATTAATAACTTAGTAAATGTTTTGGTCTTATTGAATGACTATAGAGAGGAAATTAATTTTTAACCAAACAAGGGATAGAAGCAGTTACAAAAGATAAAAGGTAACTTTATAAATAAACTTAAAAGGCTTTTGTATGACAATATTTATGGATTTAGGTTTAGAAGAGAAGCAATCAAAAAGAAAAAATTATATCAAACATCTCTAATAAAAGTTTTATATTTAAGGTATATAGATAATAAGACAAAGTCATTTCCCAATATACAAGTAGCACAAAACCATGAACAGTTGTCAAATGAAGAATCACAATATATTAACAACTAATTAAGGATGATACAAATCTCTAATAATGACAGAATGCAAATCCAATCAAGCCTGAAATTCAACTTTACATCTAGCAAAATGGCTAAGATGGCATAAGATGGAATAGGCAATATTGGAAGGAGTGTGGAAAGATAAGCACATAATTCATTGTTGGTGGGATAATTCATTGTTGTGAATTAGTATAACCATCCTGGAAAGCAAGTTAGAATTCCGCAAATAAAATGACTACAATGCCCATACCCTTTGATCCAAAGACTCCAGTGCCAGATATATCCCAAGAAGAACAATGAGAAAAAGAAAGACTCCATGTACACCAATATATTTAAAGCAGATTTTTTTTTGTGGTAGCAAAGAACTAGAGGAAAAAAAAAGTAGACGACCAATGATTGGAGAATAACCTATCCCCCCTCCCAAAAAAGTGGTAGTCATATTATTGTATTGTAAGAAACAATGAACCTCATTAAAACAGAGAAAAAAAGTCTTACAAGAAGTGACTAAAAATACAATGAAATAAGCCGAACTGCCACAAAGCAATAGAAAATGAATGTTGCAGGTATGAAGAGATGCTTCTCTCTATTTCTTTGCAGAAGCTAGGATTGCACAGGTGAGAAACCTTGAATATAATGTCATAATTTTTTAGGAATTGGGGGAAAGTATTGATTATTTTTGCTAAATATATTTTCTTCTTTCTTCTTTGAAAAAAACTCTTATAAGAGTTAACTTTTGATACAAGGGACTAAGGATAAGAATAAAGGATGAAAACTAGGTGATATAAAATGATTTAATGAATCAAATATATGTTTTATTTTTCTTAAAACATTAACACTTTTTGAGTAAAATATACAAAACTTTCAGTCATCCCTCATGTGTGGTCTGAAAATTATTCATCATCCTCTTCTAGATTCTTTTTAGAACACCAGTTTATAATGTGGTGCCCAGAATGAACAGAATATTCCAAATACAATTTGAGTAAAGTAGAGTAAGACTCATTAAATTTTAGCAAGACAATCACCTTTCTATCCTCTCAGAAAGAGCTGATGGTACAATGGCCTTTCATTGTTAAATGGAAATGATTACATTTTTTAAAAATCTCAACTTTCTTGGGTCCCTGGTAATAAGAGAATTTGACTCTATCAAAAACTGAGGGCCTTAGTCCAAATCCAAATATCTTGTTTCCTCTGCTGGCCCAATGAAGACCTGGGCCCTGAGGAACACGGTTTTGCTTATTTGACCAATGACTCCATTTATACACACATACATACACACACACGGCAATTGCTACCACTAGATAGCCACTGATCTGTAACTGACTGCTAACTCTAAGGGATGGGGGGTGCCTGTGAAGTTTTCCCAATAGGTTATGATGCATGGCTGGAGCAGGAAAGAGGTTTGGGCAAGATACTCATTGACTTCTGGGTCACAGCCAGCCATATGTCTGAACTTGTGCTCTGGGCCATGGAGAGAAGAGGACTGGATAAATAAAGGCTATTCCCTTGATATCAGGACCAATGCGGGAATTCAACTGATGTCTGCATGCAGTTACTCATGAGTAAGGTCAGTCCTCGTTAGAGACATCATAGGCCTTCTGATAAATTTAATGAAGTTAAAAACTATTACAAAAATGGACACGAGAGCCATAATACCATGTGCTGAATTTAGCAACACATGATCTGCTTGAGGACAAGATAGCGCTTTCTGCCCAACTGTACTCTTCATGCCAATAAGAACATCCACCTTCCTCTTATGTCACTGAACTTGTCCCCAATTTGTAAATGAGGCCTTTTAACACGTCTCACGAGAATTGATTCTCCTTTTCTAATAAAAAAAAAATCCTTGACTACCAAGTTCTGGTGTGCTATTCATCAAAAGTCATGTCTGCGTTTAATCAATGCAATCATTAGAGGGTATAAGGTTCTCCAATAGTTTCTTGGTTCTAACTTCCAAGAAGATTTCTCTAATAAGAATGGACTTATTTTGATGGACATGATTATGGCTCACCCTCTTGCCCTTTGTTATTATATTGCTGGTATAATCATCTAAGCCTTACAGTTCTTGCTATTTCAGAAAGCTCTGTATAATTTGGAGAAAAGAGTTCATATTCTTTAACTGTCAGATCCTTCTCCTGGGACTGTCTAGACTATTCCTTCCAGAAAGAACTTAGGGGACACTATGGGTAAGTATTGCTGTGAGAAGCCTTTCGTTGTAATGACATGGCATCAATTGTTCAATCACCAAGCATTTATCAGTTGTTTACCATGTGACAGGAACAACACTGAGTACTAGAAATAAAGAAAAGGCACACAAGTTATTTTTGAGAGCCAGGGAGCCAATTTGAAAGTAACTATGTAAAAACTAGATATATACTAGACAGATTCGAGATGATCTTAGAGAGAAGGCCTAAGAGTGAGTATGACTACAAAAGTAGTTCATTGAGTATGACTACTTTGACATCCTTGTCAAAGATGGGAATTTCACAAAACCTGACGAAACTTAGAGAAGATAGGAAACAGAGATGAAGAAGAAGATAATTTCAGACATAAAGGGAAAGACAGTGAAAATGCCCAAAGCTGAGAAATGGGGTGGTATAACAAGGATGCTAGGGTCACTGGACTGCAGATCAAGTGGAGGGGAATAAAGTATGAGAAGACTGGAAAGGTAGGAAGGGGCCTAGTTATAAAAGGCTTTAAAAGTCACATAGAAGACTTGGGGAGGAGGAACAGGGGGAGAGAGGCACTAGAGCTTGCTGAATTGCCCTGGGGGGCATGGAGAGAAGGAAGACATCATCAGACTTGAGCATAAAGAAGATCAATCTGACAGCTGAATGACAGACTACAGTGGATAGAGATTTGAGACAGGAAGACTAACAAAATGGCTACTACAAGTCCAAGCATGAGAACATGAGGGATGAGAACCTTTACTGTAACAGTGTCTGAGGAGAGAAAGGAATAGACACAAGAGATGTTACAAAGGGTAGAAATGACTAGTCTTGGTAACCATTTCATTACAAGGGGTAAGAGAGCAAGGAGTCAAGGATGACACCTAGGTTGTGAGTCTGGATGACTGGGGAGGATTGTGTTGCCCTTAACATTCTTAAGGAGGTAAGGAGAGTGAAAGTATCTTTGTGTAACTATGGTGAGTAAGTACCAAGGAATTCCCTTAGTTGAATTAGTGACAATCCTGAGCTCCAAGAAGAAAGTGAGGAACCATCCTTATTCAGCAACTATGAAAGAAAGGACAAACCCTCAGAAGTCTATGAAGGGGCAGATATTGAGTATTATCTTCATAACAGGGCTTCCAGGAGAAAGGATTCCTGCTTTCTAGGGTGGGAAACACTGAAGGAATATTAGTAGCTTTAGACAAGTCTTGTTATCATCACCCATGCTACTTTAGGCCCAAATCACTGTTTATTTGCAACATCTAAGATCTATACACTGATGAACAACTTGTCCATACAACTGTGCATTATTATTTGAACAACAGGCAGTATTCATGGTTTGGAGGTATTCATGGAATACTGGAGTAAACCAGTATTCTTGGTTTACTTTTCTAACATACTTAAATAATGTTTCAAAGTTTTGACAGGAAAAAAAGATAAGTTCACAGAACTATCATGTGTGTGTATCTCTCTCTCTCTCTCTGTTCTCTCCCTTTAAGTAGGGGCAGCTATCCCTTTTGACCATTCCTATGCTTCATGATCTTTTAAAGATCACTGAAAATATTTCAACCATCAAAACTGTATCTTTTGGTACCCTAGTTCATCTGTGCCTGGTGACCAGAATTCACGAAAGGTATGTAAATTTTCTCTTACCATCTCCCTATTAATCTTGGGTTTAACACTATTAGCTATTTCTGTTCCAGCCTTTACTATAAAGGATAATTTTCTGTAGTAAAGAAATTGGAACCAAAAAAAAAATTTTTAAAGGGCAGCTAGGTGGCACAGTGAATAGAGAACCAGCTCTGGAGTCAGGAGGACCTGAGTTCAAATTCGGCCTCAGACACTTAACACAAAAAACTAGCCATGTGTCCTTGGGCAAGTCACTTAACCCCAACTGCCCTCCAAAAAAAGAGCAAAAAAAAAAAGAAATCATAAAGAAAATGAAGTTGAATAATTTTTCTCTTCTCTCTGTTATCCATCATCATCAACCTATAGACCTGGGTAGTGGTGACATATTTCTTTTATCCTCTTCTTTTTCTCAATATACCTTTCTCATTCCTAATTTTTTTTTAACAGGGCAATGCCACATTGTTTTCCCATTCATTCTGCAATGCTTGACTGTCTTCTATTTTGTGGATATAAATCAAAAACCAAGAAAAACTTTGAATGGCACCTAGTACAATCTGTTCATTTTACAGTTCAGAAAACATAGACTCACAGAGGTTAAGTGACTCCTTGTAGGAAGTAATAAGTGGCAGAAGTAGGATTTGAATAATGATTCTCTATGTCCAAAATTAACATTCTTTACGTGAATAATTTTTAAATCCATAATTATTAACACTGATCTCTATAGTTGGTTAGGGTATTATAGTTTCAAGGTTTAGACTTACAGTATTACAAACTGATGTCTCAAGATTAATTTAAGTAATCTAATCATATATGATTTAACTGAATGTCATTCTATTTTAATAGTATCTCATAATTATACAATATATAAAGTTTTAAAAAGCACTTTGCTTACAATCACAATGAGTAATATTCACATTTTCAAGATAGGGAAACTGAGCTTCAGCTCATTTAAGTTACTTATGAAAGGCCATAAAGCAGTGGTTCTCAACCTGTGGGTTGCGACCCCTTTGGGGGTTGAACAACCCCTTAACAGGGGTCACCTAAGACCATCAGAAAGCACATATTTCCAACGATCTTAGGAACTGAGACACCACTCCTCTAATCGTCTCCAGGCGGGTCCGCCCACATGCAGATATACCCACATATGAGTATTAAAGGGTTGCGGCATTAGGAAGGTTGAGAACTACTGAGATTCCATGTTCAATGACTTTATAAAAACTCAGTAAATATTAAGTGTATAATCTTGGACTAAAACTTAAGTGGAATATTTCCTTAGAGACACAAGTTCTCCCAGCAATTATTGTTGAACTTTGTACTTTTTTAATATCTCCTGTAATTTTCAAATTCTATTAAAATCTGAACAAATTTTACAAAGTCCAATTTAAAAGTATGCTAAATTTTATTCATATAAACATTATGGCTCATTTAAGTTCTTGTTCAGTTTCAAAATAGTTTTGAAGTACAAATGTCTAACACTAAATTTTAAATGAAGATTATCATGTCTTCTACCATTTTACCAATTTTTTCATCTGTCTGCTGCCACCACACTCCTGAACTTAAATTCAACACTGTACCTTTAATTAAAAGAATATTTTCTTGATTCTTCAATACCTCTTTAAATTGCCTTTAAAGGTTCGTCTTCATGGTTATTTTTCTATTACATTAACTACCAGGAAAATAAATTTTTAAAAAACTCCTTCCAAAATGTAAAGAAATGTAATTAAAATAAATATGTACTCCTTGGGAAGATTTCTTTCCCCCCAAAAAAACCCAACCCTACATTACAATGTCATTTTTTGCCCCTTCCCTGTCTTGTATTAGAAAGATTTCAGGTTATTTGAGGAAATGTATTTAAAGTTGGACATAAATTTATTAACCCAAGCTATTCACTTAAGCCACATTAAATTTTACTTCTAGATGAAAAAATCTCATTTCAACAAAACTGAACACTTTGAGACAAAAGACAAGTTTAACCTGAGGCTGTCATTAAATCCTTTCATGTAAGGATGTGATAGGACTAGTCCTTTTTTAATGGGTTACACCTTTCTTTTCACTCACTATACAAGGGAGCTTTAACTTTAAGAAGACAAAGCTGCCCCAGGGCCTGATTGACCCTGGCTTCCCTAACTTAGATTCCTGGTCATCAAAAGAAGTAAAAAAGTTACAGGAGTATGTAGTCCAGGCTCTTGGATTTAGTGGATTTATGAATACTACACAACTTATATATGCTTCATAGTTAATGACCTAAATACTTTTGTAAATTAAGACAAAAGGGTTTGCGTCTAACAGAAGCCACATACCACTGTATCCTTATAGCATAGTCTTACTATGCTGCATCAAATTATTCTAAAATTCTGACAACTGTTCAAGCCCTACACAATAAGCCATGATACCAGAATATTTTTTAGAAGGTCAGTATTGTGGCTTTTAAGTTTTTCTTTGCATGAGGTGTTTCTGTTCTTACATGCAGAAAAGGTGAACTTCAAAATTTCAACCAAAGTTATTCATTATAGTAAAAAAAAACATTAAACACATTCCTTCAACGTCAAAACTTCTGCAATAAATAGCATGTGATCTTCAAATAAAGATACGATGTGTACTTATCTCTTGTTCATCTATATATTATGTATTTGGTAAAGCAGGTGAAGAAGCAAAATGAAAACAAGAATTTAAAAGAAAAGCTGAAAAAAGCAAGCAACATTTTAAATATCTAATAACTGCCATTTCTTGAGGATTTATTTCCAAATATAATTTTAAACAGTGAATACATCCAATTTCTTTTCATTGCAACTGGAAGATTTAACCAAATTCAGTTTTGTCTTCTGGTAGGAAACATAAAAAAAATAATTATGACTGATGTATAAAGGGAAAGTGATTGTTCATTTGTATTACTTATTTTTAATGCTTTCGCTTCCTTGCTTATAGAAATATAACTCTTGCCTCCAGTGTTTTATCAGTTCAATAGAATTAATTTATACAACAACTCATAGAAAGTTTTAGAAATAGTTCTATTTGATGTTACTACTTCCTAAAATACAAAAACAAATCTTGGCAGATTTTAAAAGATTCAGAAACTGTCTCTACATTAACATCTGGACATGATTCTTTAGGCATATGCTATTATAACTTTATAACTTCTGCTTTAGAATTAAAGTTAGTCTGAATTTACTGTAAAATAATTACCCTATTTTATATAACAACCTAATGTGAATGGTTTTGCTAAGCCCCCTAGAACGAAAAAAACAGTGTAGATACCCTACAACAAAACTCCTTTGTTCAAAATTTACAATTCCCAGCAGTCTTGCTCAGCATCATAAATTACAAAATTCCCAAAGATTATTGAACAAAATTTTCTACTTTATTTTGGCACAACTCACTCCTCTGTGTAATAATTAAAACAAAACAAACTTGTTTGTGTTGTCAAACATTTCTTATTCAATTACTATCTAAACTGGGATGCCTTAGAAGGTAGTAGACTCCCTAAAGATTTCATATAGAGGTTGGATGCCTTTTGGGTTAAGGATAATTTTACAGGCTTCCATAAACAACTTTTAAGATGCTACAGTACTGTTCGAATCCTTCGTCTCAGTCATGTTTTATCTAGAAATAAGCCATGAGAGTCTCTTTAAAAGCAGCATTTCTTTTTTTAAAAAGAAGAGATAAGTCCTCCTAGGTTTTACCAAACCCGTGGCTACAGTCAGACTACTGGACGATTAGCACTCCCGACCTTATTTTATTGGATCCCTGAGAAGTACCTGCTCATCAGTATTGCTACTATTGATATAGGAAGGGGGAGTCTTCTCTGATAATGAAAAGGGAATTATTACAACATGTAAAATGGCTATTAGGAGACTGTAATTAGTTGGGAAGATTTGGGGGGGAAAGGAATTTTATATCTTAGGGAAGAGAAAGAAAAGATATTCAAAAGTAACATTCCAAAAACGTCTTAAATACACATTTAAATAGTAATGTGCTTTATTATCTTTAAGCCTGGAGCAGGAAGCTGACAAGAGAAGTTCTTTTTGCCAAATCTATCTTCTTTGCACTTACTTAGCTCCTTGGAAGTGGGCCCAGAACACCTCTGACCCCATTTCCCAGATTTACGATCACTTTCTAGTATAACAATACCAACCAACTCCTTTAATTTACCACCAGTGTAGTTTCTTGGCAGTTTTACCCTATTGCAGATGTTTGAGTGGGAGGTTTAGTATGAGAGAGAGAGCTCCAGATTCACTATCATTCCCACTGTCTGAGGAAGAACAGAAGAATGGTGCAAACCTTTAGCCTAAAGTCTTATTTTTGGGGGGAAAAGTATTGCTCCAAGGATAGATATCTTTGGCATATATATACTTCCTTCTTCAATAGAGCTTATCTTGAGCTAAAGAGATAAAGAGTGTTCATCCCTAGGGGCAATAAGGGGACGTTTTTTACTTCCCTTAACAGACACTGTTAAAAAAGAGAGCACTAACCTGCCATATGGCAGCTATATGGTTAGAAATATTATATTATCAATAGCAATTTAACAAGGAAATATATCAATTACCTAAAGCAGGTTAACACTCAATGGCAAGGTGTTCTTCATTTTTAAGAGATAAGCATTACTATAACTTTAAATTCATGGAAAGGAAATACTGAAAATTCCCTTTTAAGCGAAATTCAGCAAAACATACCAAAACAAGTAAATAAGCTAGAAAGCACAAATTCAAATCTATTATTCCAAGCTGTATGTATAAGTGTCCTAGTATACTAATAAAGCATGGTTTTGGTTTCAGTTTTGGTTGCTTCCATTTTGACCAAGAAAGATTTAACGTTACATATAAATATGGAACTCAAGGGGGAAAAATAATGACAATCATTTAAGTTACAAAAACCATGTGATTATAGGAATAGACTGTGAAAAAGCCTTTGATAAAATAGACATGAATTTGTGTTTTAAAAAGAGAATACAAACATTCTTTAATATGATTTATAAGTGTGTGTGTATGTGTCTATGTGTGTGTATATATACAGGGAGAGACAGACAGAGAGACAGATAGACAAACAATTATTTGCAGTGATGAAACACTTGGAAGCTCTTCCATTAAGTATAGGGTAAAGGTAAGGCCTTATCGCCACTGCTATTTGACATTGATATGGAAATCCTAAATGGAACATCAGGCAAGGAAATAATTAAAGGCAAAAAAAAATCAGCAAAGATAAAATAAAATTATCCCTATTTGCTTATGTTATGTTAGTTTCAAGTTAAAAATGAGAAGGGACTGTTTTGTCCTTTATTGACTAATTTTATTCTTCACAGTGACTAGAAGAGTGACCACCACAAAGTAAGTGCTTAATATATGCCTGCTCACTCATTAGAGATCCCCATAGACTCAGGGTAGAACTTACTTAAGATAATTAAAAGCTAAATAAAAAGAATACAAGCAGTGGAGCCAAAATGGCAGAGTAAAAGCAGGAACTTCCTCGAGCTCCCACTCCAACCACCTCCAATATCTGAAAAAAAAAAAAAGACCCTAAACAAATTTTAGATCTACAGAAAGCACAAAGTGACAGAGAGAAGCAAATCTCCCTCTAACAGCATCTGGGCAAGCCAACAGGAAAGTTCTGTCCCACTGGTCTGGGAGCTGAGCATTGCCCAGACTCATGTCCAAACTGGATGGAGCAAACTTCAGGGGGATGAATCACTGGAAGCTGTGGTGGTTTCCAGACTTCTCAACCCATAAACACCAAAGAGAAAGTAAAAGGTCAGAAGATAACTCTGTTAGAACTGGATGAGAGAAGAGCATGATATGGCCCTGTCCCCGGAGTGACAGGTAGCAGAGGTGCAGTGGCTACAACTGCTGCCACGTGGCTGCCTCTAGCACTCCTGGCCTGAAGATTATAGGGGGACCAACCAACCATTCAGAAGGTAATTGCTCTTGTTTAACCTGCTTGGATCTGAGTCCCAGTCTTGGATGGTAGTCGTGGTGTAAGGAACGCTAGTGTGCCAGAGCTTGTGAGGGCTATAGAGAAGGCACCCTCCTCATACCTCTGAAAAAAGCTCTGACAACTGCAAAAAAAACAGCTATTTGGGACACATATCTCTCCACTCTGGAAGGAGAGTTCTACCATGAAAAAGAGCTCAAAAGTCAAGTAATTGACTGGCAAGATGACCACAGAGAAGAAGCACAATCAGAAAATAGAATCTTTTATTGGAGACAAAAAAAAAAAATCAAAACATGAAACCAGAAGAAGACAACAGAGTCAAAACTCTGGCATCAAAAGCTTCCAAGAAAAATATGAACTGCTTGCAGGTCATGGAGGAACTCAAGAAGGATTTTGAAAATCAAGTAAGAGAAGAGGAGGACAAATTGGGAAGAGAAATGAGAATGATACAAGAAAATCATGAAAAACAAACCAACAGCCTGACTGAAGAAAAAAAAACTTTAAAAAATAAACTAAGTGAAATGGCAAAAGAGGTCCAAAAAGGCAATAAGGAGAATTCCTTAAAAAGCCAAATTTGCCAGATGGAAAAGGAATCTTAAAAACTCACTGAAGAGAATAATTCCTTCAAAATTAGATTGGAGCAAATGGAAGCTAATGACTTTATGAAAAATCAAGATACTATAAAGCAGATCCAAACAAATGGAAAAAATTGAAGGCAATGTGAAATATCTCACTGGAAAAACCACTGCCCTGGAAAATGGATCCAGGAAAGACAATTTAAAAATTATTGGACTACTTAAAGCCATGATAAAAAAAACCAAAAAA
>CM053600.1:63026804-63047881 GCA_028646575.1 Pseudocheirus occidentalis
GGATCTGTTTAACAGTATCTTGATTTCTCATAAAGTCATTAGCTTCCATTTGCTCCAATTTAATTCTGAAGGTATTATCCTCCTCAGTGAGCTTTTGAAATTCTTTTTCCATCTGGCAAATTCAGCTTTTTAAGACATTCTTCTCCTCATTGGCTTTTTGGGCCTTTTTTTGCCATTTGAATTCATCTATTTTTTAAGGTGTTATTTTCTTTAGTGGGGTTGTTGACTTTCTTTTCATGATTTTCTTGCATCATTTTCATTTCTCTTCCCAATTTTTCTTCCACTTCTCTTATTTGGTTTTTCAAAATCCTTCTTAAGTTCCTCTGTGGCCTGTAGCCAGTTCATATTTTTCTTGGAAGCTTTTGGTGCAGGAGTTCTGACTTCATTGTCTTCCTGCCATTTGTTGCTTTGATCCTTTTTGTCGCTCACAAAGGAATCTAAAGTTGGATTGCTTTGCTTGCTTTGCTTCCTTTGCTTGTTCATATTGCTGCTGAATCACTTAACTTTTGATCTTTGTGCCATGGTAGAACTGTGCTTCCAGAGGAGAGCTTTTTCCCAAATTGCTGGGGTTTTTGCAGCTGCCAGAGCTATTAATTGGTACCCTTTTTGCACTCCCTACAAGTTCTGGCCCACTCGTCTCACACTGTAGGACCACCACCCAAGACTGGAGTCCAGATCCAGGCAGGTTAAAGCAAGAGTGATTACCCTCTGAATGTTTGCTTGGTCCCCCTACAATCTCCAGCTCTGAACCAGCCATGGAGTGGCGGTTGCATGGCCAATGCACCTCAAACTCCACCACCACCACCCTGGTAGCAGGGGCCAGACCACACTCCTAATCCCCCTCAGTTCCAATGGAGTTGCACACTGACCTTTTACTTTGTCTTTAGCATTTATGAGTTGATAATTCTGGAAACTGCCACTGCTGCTGATGATCCATTCTCCAGAATTCCACTCCAGCCTCTTCTGGTTGGGGCCTCCCTGGGGCTAAAACTGCAGGCTCAGGCAGCGCTGGGCTCTGCTCCCGGCACTCTGTGATAGACCCTTCCTTATAGGCCTGCCAGCCTGCCTTCAGCAAGAGATTTGTTTCTCTTTGTCACTTGGTACGTTCTATAGCTCTAAAATTTGTTTGGAGTCGCATTTCATAGGTATTTGAGGTGGTTATGGGGGGAGCTCACAGAGTTTTCCTGCTTCTACACTGCCATCTTGGCTCTGCCTCCCTTTTTATTTTCCTGAGGTCACAATTTTTTTTTATGATTAACTATTCTTTTTTTCATAATTGAGAAATATTTTATCATGACTTGTAAGTTCAATATGTTTTATTTTTTCCAGCTGAAAGATTGAATAGCAATATGAGAGATAAGTAATACATAAATCTTTAAATTTTTGAATGTTTTTCTGTTGTTTCAACTGTTTGTAGCATTTTGAAGTAAGGAGAACTTTATTGTAAGAAAATCCACAGGTTCAGTATAGTGATTTTTCGGAGCTTTCACAGTTCCTTTAATGCTTGATATTGTCTGCAGTTTTTACTGTTATTGTTACTGCATACTTACCATGAGAATACAATAGAATTTAAATTTTATAGGAAGATGATTGTACTTTGCAACTTGAAATTATCGCATTTTCTGAAAACACATAGACTCTCACAACTGGAACTTACACTAGATTGAAACTTTAAAGAAGGGATAAGCAAAAATAGGGAGACAAAAAGAAAATCCCCCCAATTTTTTCTTATATGCCCGGTGCTAATGACATTAATAAGCTATTATGAGTGGATGTCTTTGCTTCTTCAATCCTATAAATATTTGATGACGTTATTTTTTGACTAAAGTGATAATACCTCCTAGTTATAAAAGCAGAGACTGTAGTGTTTACATTCAGTTCAGTTGATTTGCTGAATCTAGTGACAAATGTTAAACCTGATTTTGTGAGAAGTAAAAATTATCTTTTAACATATATATGGTTTTTAACTTTACAAGATGTGGAACTTTACTTAATGAGATTTGTGAAGATAGTTTAACCATTTTAATAGCCATAATACCATATGAAGCTTTCATATGAAGATCCAAAACTGTAGTATATCATATCTGGTATTTTCATACAGAGTAAATTATTATTCCTGCTTCTAGTACTTAGTTACCAAGGGCATTCTTTCTTGGCTCAGTTCTTCATTGGATTCAGTTTTGGGTAATGGTCCTAATCATATAGGAACTAAACACCTGGAGGATCAACCAAATCTTTCATGCTTTCATCTGTTCTCCATTTTGTTAGCACTCAGCATTTGACCTTCCCCAAATTTGGCCCAGTTCAAATTGAAGAATGTACCTTCTTGGTTAATTGTTTCAGGCTGCAAACATCTATAGACCCAGGAAAGAGAAAATGTGAAACCTATTGTTTTATGTTGGCCCTGAGCCAAAATTAGACAAAAAAAATATAGGCACACGTAAGGAAGATAGATGTAGAAGAGTAGATAGATGGTCTTTCAAGTCATAATAACTTGGGTTCAAAACTTTTGACACATGCTATCTTTGTGAACCTTTGCAAATCCTTAACTGCTTACTGCCACAACTCAGTCTTTAAGGTGATATAAAATTATAGATGCAGCCTTCCACTTTTTCTCTTCTCCAAATGCTCATCTTCATTGTGTTTCTTTTTTAAACTATGAAGTAGTGATATATATTAGATACATAGAAAGGAAATAATTTATAGCTTCATAAAGAAAATCTTTTACTTTACCTTTATTTTTTATTTAAGTACACATTTTTTCAGTGTCAAAAATGGCCAGAGCAATTTCTACTCTTCCCCTCCACATACTTTTCAGCAACTCTACCTAATATAGCCTTTTGTCAGATTATCATTGGGGTGGCTTCCAAATGTATAAATTATTGAAACTAAGAAATGGGAAATATTGAGGAAGAAATAGAAGTAAGAGAGATGGTTCAGCAAGCTTGCGTTTAGTTTTGAATTCTCACTTGGACAATCACCTTTTCCTATTCAGACCCTAATTTCTCTCTAATACTTGAGTGTGTTCAGTCTGAGTTCATGTTGTCTACTGAAATGGCTTTGTAGACTCTACCAGTAAGCAAATTAATTTATATCTTTTTTTGAATTTAGATATAGCATAAATAAAGCTAGAAGTTAGTGGAAAATCCCAATTCCCTCTTCCACCCCAAGTGAAATCCTTGTAATAAGTGAAAAGCAAAATGCTCAAGGCTGTACTTTTTTGGGGGGGCTAATATTAGCATTTCTTTCCCACTATTATAGAATAAAAATCAGTTCTATGAATGCATTTTGGAGTTTAAATATTTTCTCTATTAAGACTCTCCTCATCTAGACGGATCCTTTCATTAAACCTTCTGTACAACTCCCATAGATGATGTAGTTAAGCTGGATAAGAATGTCAGAAGAATGAGTCAGACTAGATAAAGTAGTAAAAAATCAGTGCCTTGAGTTTTCAAAATTTCTCTTTTTTTTTTTTTAACATTTTGAACTTAGAAAACTGATTTGGGATTAACAGTTCCAAATTATGTAGCTAAGGTCTATTTAATAGATAGGTAGTTGCACATGCCTGTCATGAGATGGTTATGGCCATCAAAGCATAAAGTTTTTCTGATCAGCAAAATGAATTAGACAGAAATACCTAGATACGAGTCAAGCTATTAAAGTTCCAGACTTGAGCCAACCAATTAAATAATTGGAATAATCTATTGCTTTCTTTACGTAACTGTGAAACAAATAGTAAAGTTCAATAAACCAGGAGTAAAGGGACATTAAAGAAAGTGGAATGAGATGGTAAATTTAGAAGGGTCAATTTTGACTGCCTATAGTCTATTGTTTACATAAAAATGAAATAAAATTTGAATTTGAGGGGGAAAAGAACTTGTGTCATCAGTACATATTTTTTTAAAAGTTTAAAATGTTATATTGTTTTTGTAGATAATGTTCTAAAGTCATGAACATATCACAAACATATTAGTGAGGTTTAGACTTGAGGAAGGGCCAGCATCCCCACACCCTCAATAATAATGACAATAATAAAAATTTTTGTATGTCTTGATGACCAGCTAAGAAATATGTGTATTCCTCATGATACTTTTTTCTGTAGTCGCCAGAAATCTATCTCTACATAAAAATTCTTAAAGTCTGTTCATGTCCTTAAATTCTTGATTATTCTTTGTTTTTTTTGTTTGTTTTTGTCTGAGAGGCTTATGTTAATATTCCCAACCATTATATTTTGCTATCTGTTGCTTCTTATAAGTGAATTATTTTTTCCTTCAAGCATTTACATGCTATATTAATTGGCTCATTTATATTGTGTATTAATGTTATTTCTTTATCTGTGGTTCCTTTCAGCATAATATAGTTTTCCTACTTCTCTCTTTTAACCATAAATGTTTTTACTATTTCCTTGACTGAAATTTTGAATGCAAACCTTATTTACGTGATACACAATAAGTTCTGCTCCAGCATCTTGTTTTAATCACTATGTTTCAGGTGTATTTCTCTTAAACAACATATTGTTGGTTGTGGCCTCCAAGTCTTTGTGGTCCTGTCCCATTCCCCTTCCTAGCTACAGTACTGGATTGGATAACTAGGTTGGATAGCTAGTCCCCTACCCTCCCTGTTCAGCAACCCTGATCTGGGTCAGGAAGCTAGTGATCATGTTGAGATCAGGCCACAATCCTTGGACTCAACCTCTGCCTTCATGCCAAGCCTTAGATACAAGTGTTGGTCTCAGTGCAGTTTTTGACTTCTCCTTGCTCATTTAAAGTCGACTGATTTATCCTGACAAATTACTAAAGATGATGCTGGCTTCCAACATCCTAAAGTGCCCCAGATAGCCTGTACCACATTTGCTTTTCTTTGATCCCCTTGTGCAGCCACTGAAAACCAAAGTTAAGACCGTGTGAGTTCTAGGAGGCCTCTTGTTGCACCACTACCACCACCAGCCCACCTGAACTCTCTTTGTGCTGCACTTCTCTTTTTGTTTGGGCATTTCCTTTTCTGGAACTGGAAAAGGTTCAGATCTCTTAGGTTTAGGGGCCTATGCACTATGCTAGTGAATTTAAGATGCCTTTAAATATTTCTATGCATGAGGATAACAGTGAGGATTGGACCTGTGATTTCACTGGCATAAGGAATTCTCAGGAGAGGAAATAACTTCAAATTTGATTTTCATCTTTGCACCTTATTATTAGAGAGTTGCCTGGAAAGGTTGATGCCTGAGTGCTATGACACACAAGAGATGAAGCCAGGTCTGTGAAGCCAGGCCTTTGGCTTTCCTATATCCTCTGCCTTCACTCTTAGATCTAGCCAAACTGGCCTCTTTGTTCCTCACCCACAACACTGCATTTCTCGTCCCTTTACCTTCATATTGACAATCCCCCATTCCTTGAATGCACTTCCTCTTTACGTTTGCGTCATGGAGTCCTTCCTTTAAGATAAATCTCAAGCACCATCTTCTCATGAAGTTTTTCCCAATCCCTACTATTGAATATTAGTGTCCTCACTCTGAAACTGCCTTGTATTTCACTCATTTGTATGTTTGCACTGATTAACTGAAATTATACTGTATATATTTTATATGTACTTGTCTCCCTCATTAAAATGTAAGCTCATTGTAAGTATGGATGTTTTCATACTTTGTTCTTGCATCCCCAGAACCTAATATAATATCTGACATACATACATACATACATACATACATACATACATACATACATATATATGAGACTCTGTCTCCCCAGCTTTCTCTCCTCCCATCTTCTTTGAGTGTGTGTGTGTGTGTGTGTGAGAGACACACACACATATGTGTATATATAGACAAATACTTGTGAGTATAATTTATCTTAAGTCATATCAGTTGAAGGAACTAGGAGTGTTTTGCTTGCAGAAGAAAAGACTCAGAGGTAACACCAGAGTTATCTTTCGGGTGATCATCTGTGGAAAAGGGATCAGATTCATCCTGCTTAGTTTCAGAAGGAACCGCCAGGAACACTGAGCCAGAGTTCACAGAAGCAAATTTAGGTCTGATGTAATACAAATAAAAACTTCCTACATTTAGTAATATCCAGAAGTGGAAGAGACTTTCTCCTTGATTTGAACATCTGCAGTGGAGGCTGGGTGACCATTTTTCAGGTATGTTGTAGGTGAGGGCTCTTTCAAATAGAGTGTAGAGTTCATTACTCTTTTGTTCTCTAATGACTCTAAATTTTTGTGATCTTTTTTTGGGGGAGAGGGGAGTAAATTTCCAATTTGTTATATAGCAGTTACATTTTAGAAAACACGTGGTATATTTTTGAGTATACTTATGGGTAGCAGGAACTGTCAAAAACCTAAGTGTTTGAAGCTCTACTTTGCAACCAGATTTTCTAATTAAATCTAATAAAGTCCATTTAATAATGGACTTTATTTTCCTCTTAGGTAGCTTCACTGGGTATTAAGTGGCAGAATTGCAACTCAGACTTTTTATGCCTGGGACAAGTATCACAAACTAAGTCCAGGGCAGGCACGCTGAAATAAACTCCTCAGCTCATAATGGGTGGGTCTGGCACAGGAATATAGAGCCCAAGGAAGGGCATTGTTGGAAGGAGGGCAGAGAATCTCAGGTAAGGGTTAGTTCTCTGCCTGTTACATGCTAATTTCTTTTTAACTGATTATCCTTGGTCATAATTAGGTGCTAGTCTCTATTATTTCCATGTTGCTGAAGGACCCCCAAATAGTTGTTCAATCTTGTCCACTTGTTCATTACCTCATTGGGGGTTCTCTTGGCAATGATAAAAGAGTGTTTCACCATTTCTTTATCCAACTTATTTTATAGATGAAGAAATGGAGGGAAACAGAGTTAAGTGACATACCCAGGGTCACACAGGTAATAAATGTTTGAGGCTGGATTTTAATCAACTGTGCCACTTAGTTGCCCCAATTAATGTTAGCATCATTTAAATATAAAGCTTTTTTAGTAATGCTAGCACTAAATCTAAAGCTTTCTAGTAATATTAGCACCATCTAAATCCAAAGATTTCCAAATGATGCCTTGGGTCAGTGGTAAAACTATCTCATGTTAGTTAAAGGTCAGCAAAGTGAAGAAAACTTTCTTTGGTATTCTCTGCCTAGTTCTTGTATTTATCGTTATTCTTCCTACTGGACCACTGCTGGGTTAGGGGAAGGGGGGAAAACTATTACTGTGCTTTTTTTTTTTTTTTACATAGCTCTATTAGAAAATGAAAAAAGTCCTTGAGACCTTAAGTGCTGACTCCCAAGGAGAAGGCCTATGGGAAGTACTTGGTCATTTGTGTTACTTACATGTCACAAAATGAGCGAAGTTCCATGAGCAGCATTTTGATTATTTTACTCTAAATCTGAAGAGATCTTTTTTACCTATAAGTTCATAACATTATAATTAATGAAGCGCAAAGATGGTAATAAATTTCTTTTGTCCAGGTGTTAGAACAAAGTACTGGTAGTAATGTAACAATTCTGTGCAGAAGGTACTTTTTTTCAGAGACTAATCTAAAGGCCAAATGATTGGGAGTTGATTTCACTAGCAAATGATCCCAAAGCATCTCACCTTCACTGCTGTTTTGTTGTTGCTTTTTAGTCATTTCTGACTCTGCGACCCTCAGGACCATAGCCTACCAGACCCCATTGTCCATGGGTTTTTCTTGGCAAAGATACTGGAGTGATTTGCCATATTCTTCTCCAGTGGATCATGTTTTCATTAGAACTCTCCAGTATAACCTGTCCATCTTAGGTTATCCTGTACAGCATAGTTCCTGGTTTTGTTGAATTATGCAAGTCCGTCTATCACAACAAGACAGTGATCCAGGTTATCGCTATGTAATGGCAATAATTTTATTGTGGAGAGTCAGTGTTACTGGACTAAATAAAGTATAGGTATCAATATATATGAATACTTTCTGAGGGTTCTTTCTTTAGCCTTGATACATTACTAGCTGTTATTTCATTATTACAGTGGGGCTGGTTTTTTCTTTTCTCTCTCTGTCTCAACAGTATTTATCATTAAAACCACAGGGCTTGAGTTTAAAATCTATTAAAAGGATTAAGGTAACTTAAATATTTGACAGTTTGGTAGTTAACAGTTTGGAATCAGCTTTGAGGCTCTTAATATAATTAGTGGTTTTTCTTTTGGTCTGTTGAATTCAAGACATGTTAGGTTAATGTAATGAAAAACAGATGATATTTTGTGTAGCTGTTCTACCTAATTAGATCCAGTCAGTTTAGAATGTTAACCTGAGAGGTGTGTGGATAATATTGTGGTGGTGATGCTTGAAAAATTCCTTTGTAACAGATACTGCAAATCATCTGACTTGCTTTAGGGTAGAGAAATGAAGACATACCAGATGAGTTCAATTCAAGTTCATCTTTGTGATTTTAAGCATTGATTACAGAGTAGACTGTATACACCGCAGTGCAGCCAGACTAAAAGCTTATTTAATTTACAGCCTTAAGGAAACATGCTTCTTATTGTGTATGCAAAGGTAATAAGAATTATATTTATATATTCAAGAGGGGAAAAATCCTACTCATTGTAGCTTATTGACTCAAACTAGGATGTGAATCAGACTCCTTGCTTTAGCTAAATACCTATATTTCTGAATGACTACCCCTGCTATGGTACTTTGCTGTTCAATGTACCATACAGAAAAAGATAAAACCTTCTGGAAGGGGAATTTCCTGCTGCTTTGGAGAAATTCTTAGAGAGTACTCTTTTAGAGAATAAGCATATGGCTTTAATGTAGAAGTTTTTGTTATCTTTAGTTATAAATAGGATTGATATTGCCTTATAAATATTCTAGATACCTGATACCTTCAGAAATGTATTTTTTTCTTTCTAAGGCACTTTTAAACTAGTGAGTATTATTTTTTGAGAAATTCTTACAACTTCTGGATACGATGGGGCTAGAATTGGAAAGGTTGCAAACAGCTCAGCTCCCCAAAAACATGTATCAAAGATGAATTTGCCTTATTAAATGAGAAAAGCACCATTGCACTCCTCCATTCTCTCTAGACTGCATTAAGAGGTGGGACCTGAAATGAGAGGTATTCTAGGGATTGAGGATTACTTCTGACAGTGCAAAGGAACTGGCCCAAAGCCAAGGATAGGACTGCTTCTGTGGAGATGCCCTTAGAGACTAGCCCAAAGGCTCTGCAGTCTCACGTCTAATCTGCTACTGGAACCAAAGCCTATAGCTTCCAGTTTATTGTTGTTGACTACAGAGAAAAGTAGTCAAGATAATATGATCAAGGTCAAGACATACTGTAGAAGTCAGACAGAAGCTGCAGACTATGGCATTGAGTAGGTTTTGCTAACTGCATCCTGTTCTGTTTGTCTTCCAGTCCTAGACTTGGACTGTGGACGTAGGTACTGGCTTACCCATTGATTACAGCGGGGAAAGCGAGACCAAAACCCAGCCAGCCAACTTTGTTTAGGGGAAGAGCTTCTAATGTACATCTGAGGAGGGACTTAGCCAGGTATACAGTGGGAAACAGCCTGGACTTAGCTATCCCATCAAAAAATATATATAGAAGGAAACTAACTGGTCTCTTCCTAAGGTCCTGATCCAAGAACTGAAACAATCTCAGGTCCCACACAAAATTTTTGCTACAATGAAGAATTAGCAGAAGAAAACTACTACAGGAAAGAAATATGGTAGGTAAAAAGAATCCCAACAAAAATCACTAAAGAAGTAAATAACTAAAAGAATCAGTCCAGTAAAAAGGAATTAATTAGACAGAAGTTTCCTAGAGTAGTTGGTAGAAATGAAGGAAGAACTGAAATGAAAGATAAAAAGTGAAATTAGAGTACTTGGAAAGAAAATGAAGAGCTTAGAGTAAAAATAGACTGATACAAACATAAACCAATACAAATATTATAATAAATTGAAGACTGAAAAACTAGAAGAACAAGTGAGATGTCTACTATAAAAAATAAATGACCTGAAAAATAGGATGAGTAGAGACATTTGAAACACATGAAAATCATGACTTGAATACGAAATGTGTATGTATGTATATTTCAAAAAAATGTAACAAAAAATTTGGAGAGCTATTAGAACTAGTGTGTAAAGTGAAAATAAAATTTATCTATATTCCTAAGAAACCCCCAAATTGAAAATACTGAGAAATGCCATAACCAAAATCCAAATTTTCCAGGTTTAAAATAAAGTCTACTAAGACTCCACAACAGTCAGAATCACCTAAGACTATACAGCTGCTATTTTAAATGAAAGAAAACATAGCTAGGTCTAGAAATACCATACCCCAAATCCAAATTTTCCAGGTTTAAAAAAAATCTACAAAGACTCCCTAACAACCAGAATCACCTAAGACTAGATAGATGCTATTTTAAAGGAAAGAAAACATAGCTAGGTCTCAAGGAGCACAAAGATGATATTGTTTGAGTTCACAGTTTGAAGTATTAAGGTAGTATGTAGTCAATTAAAAAAAAAGATTTGTATTCACTTACTAACATAATTTATAGGATAGGAAACATTTCTGATTCAATTTTATTACAAAGCAATAATAACTGCAAGCAAAATATAAAAGAATTAAGAATACTGTACCTAATACTGCACCAAAATATTGAGTATTGTACTAAGCCTACATTGGTGAGATGAAGATGTCTTTATTGTCATTTAAAATATTTTAGCAGTACAGACTGAACTTTCTTCTCTTTAAGTCTTCATACTTACACTGGTAGGTAAAGAGAGATTTATCCAAATTGCAGCAGTTTTGCATGTCCCCATTAACATTTGGGTCTTTATTTTTGCTTCACAGCATCTAGAGGCCAAATGATATCTTTAAACTCTTTGAAAGTGAATTCCTTCATTTGCACATTATCTGCTTCTGATGCATTATTGTCTTTAAACACTCATTTCCAGACATCATCATTTACTAGTTCCCAGTGTTCGTTATTTCTTTGGCAGTCTGCTTTTGAAAAGGAAAACCTTTAAAATTATTATTTGTGTAATGGGTCAAAATGCACTTGCATCCTATACACAGTTGATTCTAGTTCTTTGTTGCCAAGCATGGCGAATATTTTTTATTGCATCTTTATGTTATAATCTTTCCAGAAATCAGTTAAGGCAATTACATCATTGCCTGAAGTTTTAGCAATTGCCTGTTTTTTCACAAGTTTTTGTTTTTTTACATTAGGTATTAGTCATTAAATACTACAAAGGTTCCTTAGTCCATGAATAGCAATAAACATATTAGTTATTAGTGGCAAAAAACCCAACAACCCACCTTTTAGTTTCTCACTCATTCTGTTGAACTCCTATGTATGGCTTTACAGAAAACTTAAATGATTGCTCCTCCAGGAATACCTTCCTAAGCATATCTTCCATAATAACCTTCACACTTACTCTTCCGCCTCTCACTTCAGATAACACTGTTTGCAAATCCAATGTACTTATCATATATTATTTCACATTGTAATTTTCTGTCTATATTTCTCATCTTCTCTACCATACTAGCAAGTTCCTTGAAGAAATTTCAAACATAGGCCTAATTTCTCTCTTGCATCAAAGAAAGGTTAAGGGAAAAAAATATTCTATAAATTCATTATGCCAAACAACCTTAACAATAAGCAGACTCTTTTGTTTTGGGCATCTCTGGCTAAATAATATTTTTTAAATTAATGCTGTCAATTTTTTGTTTAAAAAACAAAAGTACTCTTCTACTATCTAACATCACTGCTAATAACCTGGAAGACACAGGTCAGATTCCCTATAGAACATATAGAACCAGAATTAAACACAGATAACTTAGTAAATGTTTATTTATTTTGCAATCTTGTAGCCATGCTTATCAATAGGGAGTAGCAGTAAACCTTCACAATAAAAGAAAATCTAAAGAACATGTATTGTTTCTAGACAATATATAGGTTAGACAGTCTATAGCAGTGGTTCTCAATCTTCCTAATGCCGCCCCTTTAATACTCTTATGTGGATGGACCAACCTGGAGACAGATAGAGGAGCCATGTCTCAGTTCTTAAGATCATAGGAAATATGTGTTTTCCGATGGTCTTAGGCGACCCCTGTAACCCCTGTGAAAGGGTCATTTGACCCGCAAAGGGATCGCGACCCACAGGTTGAAAACCACTGATCTATGGGTTTAGGAGTAAAGGGTAGATTCTACTGTCCTCATGGTTTGGAAGAGAACCCAAGCCTGAGTATAGATGAGATAGCTAATAACAACATTTAGTTTTTTAAATTAAAGCTTTAAAGTTAGGAAAGCACTTTATAAATATCTTATTTTAACCTCACAACAACCCTGAGAGGTAGTTGTTCTTATTGTGTATGTACATTTTATAGAAGAAGAAACTGAAGTATTACAGCATTAAGTTTATAGTTTTTTTTTTTAATATTGAACAAAGTCTGCATCCCATTCCCAGAATAAATTCAACCTGGTCATTGTTTTTCAACATTTTCATTATAGAATATTTTGTTGTTTTTTATTTGTTTCAGTCATGTCTGACTCTTTGTGACCCTATTTTGGGTTTTCTTCACAAACATACTAGAATGGTTTGTCATTTCCTTCTCCAGCTCATTTTACATATGAAGAAATTGTAGCAAACAGGGTTAAGTGATTTAGGCACATTGCTGTATCTACTACGCCACATATCCGTCTTATAGTATATAATCTTTTGTTATCTTGTGGTGACTTCTTTTCCAGTATTTTATTTAAAACTTGTGCTTCAATATTTATTATAAATATTATTCTGATTTTCTTTCTCAGGTTTACATATCTAAGACCACTTTTCTTATGGGGCAATATCTCATGTATCTTATACATTCATATAACTTTGAGGAGGAATTTTACATACATGCATACACACACATATATGACGATATATATCTCCAAATCTTCTTTTCCTTTTTAAAAATTTCATGCTCTTCCCTTCTTTTGAAATGAATGTAGTGCTACATCAGACTCTGTGCGTGAAACCTTTCTTTGTAACCCATGGTAAGTGCTTACATGGTAGTCAGAAGAAACAATACAAAGACACTCTCAAGGTCTCCTTTAAGAACTTTTGAATTGGTTGTGTGACATGGAAGATGCTGGCACAGGACAGTCCAGCATGATTATTTGAGAGAATAAGTTGTCTTCTACCTTCTTTCTTCCCTTGCATATTCTCTTTTGTCTCCCTTTTCTTTGTTTTTAAAAAAACATCAAAGCATTAAGTGTACCCCCCTTAATTACTGTCTTTGAAAGCTGATGAAATTAGTACTCTGAGGGATTTATTTCTTCTCTCCTATTATGCTTTTTAAAATTGTATAATACTCTCTAATTTTTAAATATGTTTATATTTTTATATTTCTCTTGCCTCCTCTATTTGAATTTCAGAGTCTCTACTCAGCAGTGATTTTTTCACAAAAAATGTGTGGAAATCTCTTTTATTTAAGATTCATTATTCCCTGTACCCCATTCTTAGTTTTGCTGTTTAAGTTAGTCTTTATTATAGAACTATATTTATTGTCTTTTAGATTATTTTATTCCATGCTTTCCTACTGGATTGGTGATAGTTGCCATATCTTATGTGATATTCACTGTAGCCCTTCTGTATTTGAATTCTATTTCCAGTATTTTTCTTTGACTTTGAAATTCTGGACTTGTAAGTGATATTCATAGGAGTTTCTAATTTGGAATTTCTTTCAGATGATGAAAAGTAGATTCTTTATATTTCCACTTTACCTTCTGGTTCTAATAGGTCTGGGCAGTTTTATTTATGATTTCTTGAAATGTGGCATTTCAGAGTCTTTATTTGGTCATGATTTTGATGTAGTTTAATGTTTCATAAATTTTTCAAATAGTTTAATGTTTCATAGATTTTTTTTGTCATTTAGTCTTTTTTTCTTGTTCACTATTTTTATATGAGACAATTTATATTTTATTTTTAAAATTTTGATTTTTATTTTCATATTTTAAACTTTCTTATGAAGTCATTAACTTTTCTTTGTCCATTTTAATTGTCAGGTAGTCTGTAACTTGGGTAAGGATTTATATCTTTTGTTCTAGATCTTTCCTTTACAACTCCTCATTTCTTTTCCATTTCTTTCCTTAGGAGTTTTCATTTGGTCTATTACATTTTTTAAAAATGACTTTAAAAACCCTTCCCTTTCAGAAATTCTAGCTGATTCTGTTGCCAAACTATGTTTTTGTTTAAGATTTTGCTTGCAAATATTGTAGAGTTATTACCTCCATCTGGATTCAAATCTTTGACAACCATAGCTAAAAAATATTTCTTCAGTAGTAGGTTTTTGTTTTTTGTTTGTTTTTTTGTTCGTTTTTTTGGTGGTTGTTGTTGTTTTTCGCGGGGTGGTGGTGGTGGTGGTATTACTCAGCCTTTTAACCTTACTTCTTCTTGAACTGGAACTTTGTGTAAAGGCCAAGATCTCTACTCTTCTGAAAGGAATGTAGGGACTTTGGTGCTGATCTTTCTTTTTATGTGGCTTGCTACTGGTTTTTCCAGGTATTAAATGCTAAATTCTTCAAAGACCTCAGGGTAGGCTCAGGGCAGAGAGTTATCTGTTTTATGCACCAAAATGATCTGATCAGTGACATCACAATCTAGCATTTACAAGTTTTCAACACTGATTCAGGGTCTGGCCACCATAATTGCAGGCTTACACCCTACTTCATCTTCTCTGCCCAGGTAACTCAGTTGCAAGTCTTAACTTTTCCTTTCTACTTCCTTACCCCCTTCCTTAAATCACTAGCCAGCTCTGATCTGTGGGCTGAATCTGTCATCTTGCTCTAGGACTAAAGAGACAAAGGTATATAGACTGTTACTTTTCCACATACCATGTGTAGATACAAAATCAAAGGCCTCAGTTTCATTCTTCTTTGTTTCTTAACCCTGTTCTAAGACCAAATGCAAAAATTTATCCTTGTTCTGAATTCCATGGTGCAGTACATATTTGTAGGTGCCTCGGGTTGAAGGTTCTAAGACCCTGACCTTGAGATAGAGTAGCTCCAGTGCTAGAAAGTTCAGCATTGTTCTTTCCTGATTGTAGCTCTTCTGAAGTTCTCACAGGACTTTATTGGTCTCTGTGTGTTGAATAAACTGCCTGATCACCACTTGATCTAGTGCTCTTCCAATATTTTCAAAATTATTGTTGTAGAAAGCTGGATTGTGCAGCTTCTTCTCGCCCCATGTCTTTTTAACTTTGCCTCTTGAGCTAGTGGACTAAAGTAATTACTTTTTTGTTTGTTTGTTTCAGATCCGAGGAGGGAAGCTCATGATTACATATACACGTAAGAGTGATGCTGGCAAATATGTTTGTGTTGGAACAAATATGGTGGGAGAAAGAGAGAGTGAAGTAGCAGAGCTAACTGTTTTAGGTAAAGGACTTTTTGTCTAATCGAAATGTCTTTTTTCCCCAAATATTATATCTTCTTTCAGGTTCATAAGAATGAGTGAATTTCATTCCAAAGATGTTCTTCAACAATTTCTGACATAACTCAGTGTCCCACAAGTAGAGAGTATAACCAGATCTATTTATATCAATTATTGTCAATATCACTATATCACAACTATTAAAAGTTGCATTAATAGAGATAGTAACGTAGACATTCCCAATATTGAGTAACAGTATACAAGAAAAAGACTTAATAGTTTACTTAGTTCATCTGAAATATTGATTTTGTACAAAACAGAACATATGATTTTAATTAAAAGAACATTAATAACTCATTTAAATAACCTCAATACTTGGTAATCTTATTATCTGGAAAATGAGGAAGACACATAAATTAAATGACAAAGACTTCTGATTGGTTGAGATAGCTGTCACCTAGCCTGTTTGTTAAGTCATTTAAAAATCTTTTAACTCTCTCAGATTTTCACCATTTTCTAGAAACAGCATTTGAATTAGGTTTTGGGGGGTATTTTTTGTTAGTGCTCTATTTTTTCTTAGGAACTTGCATCTCCAGGCAGTGTTCATCAAGTCAGTAGAATCCTCTCTGAAGGTACAGTTAAGACAACAAATCAGTATATTGCTCATTTCTGAAAGAATATACATCAAGAGCCTGTCAGAACAGCACTGTATTATGATGCAGTACATTTGAGGTTGCAAACAGTAATAATAATCTTGATTTACAGTCCTTGATAGTTTGCAAAATGTTTTACATGCTTCATTTGAAAAGCTCAAAACAATCCTTCAAAGTCTTCAGTTATTTTCATTTTACAGAAGAGGAAACTGGGTTTCAGATAAGTTAAATGATTTGCCTAAGTTCAACAAAGTTACTAAGTGCTTGAGAAAATAGTCAAACTTAAGATTTTTGCACGTTGAGTACAGAATGCTATCCATTGCTGCACACTGCCTCTTGGGATATCAAGAGAATGTCTAACTGTGTTTACAGAATCAAAACGGCATGTAATGTTAGATTTTAGATCAGAGGTATCAAACTCCTGTTGAGACTGATTAAAATGTTATTGAAAATGTTTAACTACATAAATAAAAATACAATAAAACATAGATAATGCTCGTTTGAGGTTTCCTCAATCAATATGCACCTCACAGAAATCCATTTTTATTTGAGTTTGATGCCTCTGCTATTGATAATTTCCAAGAGTAAGTGATTAAAATAAGTGTTTTGACCTTTATAAGCGTGAACCGCAGCCAGCTGGCAGATTCATTCATATGGAATAACTTATTCCCTAATCCTACCATGTAAAACATTTGCTATCTTAGTAGTAGTATTATCAATTTAATTTAACCCCAGTTGGAATACTGCATGTATGAAACCACAGGTGTAGAGAATTTCAAAGAGATTCTTTCTGAATTTTCAGTCCAAAATGGTCAGTATTCCTTTCATTATTTCTATTCAATATTTATTTAATATTAAATAAACATTATTATTTATTTAATTTTTATTTAATTATAATAATAAATTAATATTTATTTAATATTTATTATTTAAATAAATATTAAATAAAATAATTTAATATTTGAGTGTAAAACAATAGCAAATGATGTATTACATGAAAAACTAGTGAAACATTATTTAGGATACTGAATGATTGTTATACCTTTTTTATCCTCTTGAAAGAAGTATAAAACTATTTCCATTAATAATGCTTTACTATAAACTGTTGTGTACTATATAAGAGCAGCCTCTAGGACAACAAATGTGATTCATCAACATTAATAAATTGCTTTAAGTAAATCTTTCTAAGTCAACACAGAAAAGTTATAACAGAGAACAATGAAGACAATTATCTGAATAGCTTTGCCATTTTAAGAAATAGTAAATATTTTTATAACCTATTCAGCTGATCAAATTAATAGTTTCCTCTTCATCTCCTTTTTTTCATATATAGAAAACCCTGGTCCTATCCAGAATCTAGTCATATGTTTGGTTTTCCCATTGCTGGTATGAAATTTTAGAAAATTAATTTTAAAAATAGGACTTTTTATTATAAAAATGGTACATCACTGCATTTTAAAGATTATTTTAATTTATGGAATAAAATCAGCATTTCTATAGCATTGTATAATATTCTGAAATTGCAGATCTGTTATGTACAATTTGCTTTTCCCTTTAAACATATAATAAAGTAATCATGTAAATTTCTTTTCTTCTTTCCCTCCCCTGTCCCCACCCTAGAGATGGCTACCATTAAATAAAAATATGTATATATGTGTAAAATCATTCTGTACATCCACTTCTATTTATAAGTTCTTTCTCTGAATGCATAGTGCCTTCATATGTCATTTGTAGTCAATCTGGGTATTCATAGTAGTCAAAATGTTTTATTCATTCAATATTGCTCTTAAAACAATATTGCTATTACTATGTATAATGTTCTCTTTGTTCCGATCATTTTGTTCTTCATTGTTTCATGGAAGTTGTAACACCAGTCATGGCAGCACACCTGAGGACTGTGAAAAATTTTAAGGGTCTAATCTCATAGTATAATGAATTGTCTATTCTCCACTAATCATTGTTCAATAAAGCATAACATTCATAGCAACATTGCGCCTGGATTCACGTGTAGGCAGCTCTCTGCTCCTGCTCCATATCTCAATTCACAATATCTGCTCCACTACAATTTCCTTTCTGACAGCTGGCTCCATGGGCTCCTGCCCACAGCATCTGTTTCTAGGAAAACAAATCTTAATAGGGCTACAAAAATATTTTATACATATTGCCAGCACTATCACCCTAATGCACTTTAACAGCTCTTAAAAGGGGCTTAAACTAAGCCTCCTTCCTGTGCGTGGATCTCTGCTCTTCTGCTCAGTTCACTCACCAACAGATGGGATTTCTTTGAGAGAAATTAACACAGACCCACAGACAGGGCTTCTGTCTGAGAAATTAACACAGATCAACAGACATCACAAACATTCTTTCTGTTGGGCCTACCCATAAGCAAGTTCCCCTAGCCATTTATGTTTACTTATGTCTCAGCTCTGCTTCTCTCTCTACTCTGTCCTCTCCCTCTAAGCTGTTTCCAATCAAAGACTCTTGATTCAATCAAAGGCACTTAGTTGACTAAAACTCAGTTCAGAAAAACAGAAAAAAACCTGCTTTGCTTGCCATTTGCAGAAGTCTATTAATGTTTTTCTAAGATAATTGATATCATCATTTCTCATAGCACACTAATATTCCATCACAATCATATACCACAACTTGTTCAGCCATTTCCCAGTTGATGGGCATCCTTGCAATTTCCAGTTCTTTGCCATTGCAAAGAGAGCTGCTATAAGTATTTTGAAACATAAAGGTTCTTTTCATTATTTCCTAATCCTATTTGGAAATAGACCTAGTAGTGGTATGGCTGGGTCAAAGTTTAATAATTCTTTGGGTGTCATTCCAGATCGCTCCCCAAAATGGCTAGATCACTTCACAGTTCTGTCAACAATAACTTAAGTGTTTTAGTTTTTCAACATTTCATCTCCAAAATTTGTCACTTTTCCCTTCAATTATTTTAGCCAACCTGATACATCTAAAATGCTATCTCACAGTTGTTTTAATTTACATTTTCTAATCAATAATAATTTAAATTATTTAGATTTCTTTATCTAAAAACTACCTGTTCATATCCTTTGGCTATTTTCCAACTGGAGAATGACTCACATTCTTATAGTCCTTACAAAGTTCATTATATATTTGAGATGAAACCTTTACCTGAGAAATTGTCTATAAATTTTTTCCCCAAATATTCTGCTTTCTTCCTGATCTTGGCTACATTTGTTTTATTTGTACAAGGCCTTTTCAATATAATTTATCTGAAATAATCTGCTTTACTTCTCCCTCTGCTCTCTCTGTCTCTCTGTCTATCTGTCTCTCTCTGTCTCTCTCTTTCTCTCTGTCTCTCTCTTATTTATTCATAAATTGTTTGCCTTTAAATAAATCTGATAGGTAATATATCCATATTCTAATTTTCTTTTAAAAAATCTCTTTATATCTAGGTAATGTATCTATTGTGGCTTTATCTTGGTAAATTGTGCAAGATTTGGTCTATGCCCTATTTCTGCCATACTACTTTCTGACTTTCCCAACAATTTTTGCCTAATAATGAATATTTTCCCCAACATCTTGGCTTTGCACTCATCACATGCAAGGTTGCTATATTTATTTGCTTCTGTAAATTGCATGTCTAGTCTGTTCCATTGAGCTATCTTCCTGTTTCTTAGCCAGTACCAGGTAGTTTTGATAATTGCTGTTTTGTAATATAGTTTAAGATCTGGAACTTCTAAACCTTCACCTTCACCTTTTTTCATTAGTTTCTTTGATATTCTTGACTTTTTGTTCTTCCATATGGATTTTGTTACTATTGTTCTCATTCAGTAATTTTTTTTTGGTAATTTTATTCAAATAGCACTGAATATATAAAGTAGTCTAGGTAAAACCATTATTTTTATTATATTGACCATGCCTACCCATAAACACCTAATATTTCTCCAGTTATTTAAATTGGATTTTATTTATATAAAAAAGGTTTTTTGTTTATTTTTAAAAAATAATTCTGTTTATATAATTCCTGGGTTTGTTTTGGCGGGTTTACTCCCAGGGATCTTATACTGTCTATAGTTATTTTAAATGAGGTATCTCTTAACTATCTCTTCTTGCAAGGCTTTGTTTGTGATATATAGGAATGCTGATGATTTGTATGGATTTACTTCATATCCTGTTTTGCTAAAATTATTAATAGTTTCAATTAACTTTTTAGTTTTCTTTGGAATTTTCCAAGTATATCATTATGTTATTTACAAAAAGAGATAGTTTTATCACCTCATTCCCTCTTCTGATTCCTTCTATTTTTTTTCTTCTCTTATTGCTATTGCTAGAATTTCCAATACAATATTGAATAATATTGGTGACAGTGGGCATCCTTGTTCCGCACCTGATCTTACTAGGAAGGCTTCTAGCTTATCCCCATTACAAATAATGCTTGCTGATGGTTTTAGGTAAATGCTTTTTATCAATTAAAGGAAAAACCCATTTATATCTATACTTTCAAATACTTGTTTTTTTTTTGTAGAAATGTGTGTTGTACTTCATGAGAAGCTTTTTCTACATTTACTGATATTATAATCATATGATAAATCATGTTTTACCTGGGACACCATTATACACAACTAGGGATTAAAGCCTAATTACAATTATAAATGACTAAAAATAAAAGAAAACAAAATTAAAAGTAAAATGAATAAGCAAAGGAAAAACAACCTGACCATAGATAATTAATATGGTGTCGAAAAAGATCTTGGTTCATATTCAGAGAAAGATAGTGAGGCAACCAACTTCTACCACAGAAAGTAGCATCAAATGGTCACAAATGTAAAAAGATTTCTTGGGATAACTTAAAAAGGGAATTAAAAAAATCAAACAAGATTGAAGCAAATTTAGGGAAAAGCCAAAAGCAACCCAAGAAAATTATGAAAAGAAAGTTAACCAGTCAGAGAAAGAGGTCTAAAATCTTGAGGAAGAAAATAACTCCTCAAAAACTAGTATTGGGGGGGCGGAGCCAAGATCGCGGCGTAGAGGCAGCAAAGCACTGCAGCTCCCACACAAACACGCTAAAAAACTCATAAAATGGGAC
>CM053600.1:63048381-63066577 GCA_028646575.1 Pseudocheirus occidentalis
ATGCTTCCAAGACGCTGGAAGAATGCCTATTAGCTATACATCAACTGAAAAAGGACTTTGAAAACCAAATAAGAGAAGTGGAGGAAAAATTGGAAAGAGAAATGAGAATGATGCGAGAAAGTCATGAAAAGAGAGTCAACAATCTGACTGAAGAAAACAATACCTTAAAGGGCAAATTATCTCACATGGCAAAGGAGGCCCAGAAAGCCAATGAAGAGAAGAATGCCTTAAAAAGTCGAATTTGCCAGATGGAGAAAGAGTCTCAAAAGCATTCTGAAGAGAATAATTCCTTCAGAATTAGAGTGGAGCAAGTGGAAGCTAATGACTTTATGAGAAACCAAGATACTAAAAACTAGTATTGGGCAAGAGGAATTGAAAAATAATAAAACGTAAAAAAATAGACAATTTGAAACATCTCATTAGAAAACCAACTGATCTGGAGAACAGATTGAGGAGAGAAAACATGAGAATTGTTGGACTACCTGAAAGTTTGTTTAAAAAAAGAATCTTGGTTCAGTATAGCAAGAAATTGTTAAGAGAAATTGCCCTGGGACAAGAGAGTAAAGTAGAAACAGGAAATAATATCTACCTATCTATCTATCATTTGCTACCTGAAATAAATCCCAGAAAGAAAACTTAAAAGAATGTCATAGCCAAGTTTTAAGACTCCCAGGTTAAGGAGAAAATATTGTAAGCAACAAGAAAAAAAACAATTAAAATAATGCTACGGAGTTAACATCAGGATTTCACGAGACCTTGCAGCTTCTTCACTAAAAGGCTATAAGTCTTAGAACAGCGGTTCTCAACCTGTGGGTCACAACCCCTTTGGTGGTCAAACAGGGTCGCCTAAGACCACTGGAAAACACATATTTCCGGTGGTCTTAGGTACCGCGACGCCACTCTTCTGGCCTGTCTCCGGGTGGGTCCGCCCACATGCAGATACACTCACATATGAGTATTAAAGGATCATGGCATTAGGAAGGTTGAGAACCACTGTCTTAGAACATTATGTTTAAAAGAGCAAAAGAGGGGCAGCTAGGTGTCACAGTGTAAATAGAGCACTAGGCCTGGAGTCAGGAGGACCTGAGTTCAAATGTGACCTCAGATACTTAACATTTACCTAGCTGTGTGACCTTGGACAAATCACTTATCCCCAATTGTCCAGCCTTCTCCCTCCAAAAAGCAAAATAAAACAGCAATAGAAATGGGGTTTTGACAATGAATAATGTTACTCACCAAAGTTGAGTATTGTCCTGAATGAAAAAAAAAAGGATGTTTGACTAACTGAAGGACTATCATTGTAATATTAAACTTGGCATTGTTTGACTTAAATGGTGTCACAGGAAAGGTGAATCATTTTCTTGTAACAGAGGGACTGGGGAAGAGTGTAGCTATAAAGTGCAAATGCTATCTACCCAGCAAATCCTAAAGAGCAGCACCATTGTTAAATCATAATCAATTAACCAGTATATTTTTATCACATTCTTTGTGACATATAGTTTGCTAAGATATTATACATAAAAATGTATGTTCAGTTGTAAAATGCATTTCAGGAAGTGGTCATTTTCATTTTAATGGAATAATTTAAGTAATAAAATTTATTACAAATGAAAATTTAACTTTGAACCAATGTTATGCATCTTTTATTTTAAACATTGCATATTTAATTTTAGAGAGACCATCATTTGTGAAGAGACCTAGTAACTTGGCAGTAACTGTGGATGACAGTGCAGAATTTAAATGTGAGGCCCGAGGTGACCCTGTACCGACAGTAAGATGGAGAAAAGATGATGGAGAGCTTCCCAAATCCAGGTATCATGTCAACATAGTTGATATTCCAGTTAATCATATTAAAATAATCTGATAATTTTCAGTTTCATTATAATCATATTTTATAAAAGTTATCAAAACATTTCCTAGTAATATAGTTATTCTTTGCAAAAGTTAACCAAATCAGCTGGTTTGGAGCCAAGGAGACTCTAACTCAAGGGGTGATGGATAGCCAGGGAAAATTAAGAATAGAAAAGGTTTATTTTTTTACTGTAAGAAGGTGGATTTATGTTACTTTCTTACTCTACATGGTTATTTTTCAGTCAGAGAAGTAACAGACCCAAGTAATAGATTTCTCTTTTCCTCAAAAGGACAATCATCAGCTTCGGTGGTAGGGTGCAACTTCATTGGCATTCAACTATTATTCCCCTAAACTGGTTAGGAATTGGTGCTTAATTCCTCATGACAAGATTTCCTATCTTGAAGAATGAAGTCAGAGCCCTGAACCAAATAGATGCCACAGATAGGAATGCATCCAAGTTTTGTTAATAAGACACACTCAGATAATCGGGAGTTCCTATTATATAAGACATAGGCATTTAAAAATAATAAATTTTTCTTGGAGATATTATTCTGAAGCTCCAGAGACCTTTAAAACTATAAAGTGAATATTTTAACTTAAGTATTCAACATTATAGACTGTTTTACTTTTTGCTTTAAATACACTCAGATCACAGCAAAAACTGGTGTGTTGGTGTGCTTGTTTATAGTTATATAAGTAGTTGTCATATTATACATAAACTAAATTACTTGACTTTTTTATTTTCTTTTTATATGTACCTAAGATATGAAATCCGAGATGATCATACGTTGAAAATTCGGAAGGTAATGGCAGGAGATATGGGATCATACACATGTGTTGCAGAAAATATGGTTGGGAAAGCAGAAGCATCAGCAACTCTAACAGTTCAAGGTAGGCTGTTTTGTGTTGTGTTTTGTTTTGTTTTGTATTCTTTTGTTTTGTTTATAGAGTATTTTTAAAAAATTCTTCTTCTATTGCCTTACCAGAGAGGTTTCTCTGGTAAGAGACCTCACTGCAGATTTTATATCTTTTATATGGGGACCTTACTTGGTAAGTTTGAGAGGCTTATCACTAAGTATTGATTTGCAGTGTGGTTTTCTTTCTTTTTTTTTCAATCATGCAGTCGCTGAAGACCAAGACATAGAAAAGCTGTCATTTTTGACAGTTGAAAGGAGTGACCAAACCATCATAATCAGAAGGTTATATAAATTATATTTGGAATGATCTGTAAAGTAGCCATTTAGTTCACCAGTTCTCAAATTGTGATCTGGGGACTCCTGTGGTCTTTGAGAGTCTTTCATGGAGTGTATGAGGTCAAAACTGTGTTCCTAATAATGCTAAGTTGTTTTAAATCTAATATGCTAAATATCAGTTGATAAACCCCACATACTGAAAATCTTGGAGATGATTGTTCTTGGTAATTTTTATGAGTATAAATGAGTCCTGAGACCAAAAATTTAAGTACTGTCTCCCCCAGTTCCCTCATTCTATAAATAAGGAAATTATAGTTCAGAGAGATTAAGTAGTTTATCACAAAACTGTTAAGTAGGAGACTTCAAACTCAGGTCATCTGATTTTAGATGCAAAACAGTATAGTGAAATGATTCTCAAACCATTATGCTCTTCAGACATTTTGAGGGCCCCATAAAGAGCTTTTGTTTATGTGGGAAAGACTTTTGGGGGTCCCTTGGGGGGAAGAAACTACTGTTTTAATCAAATTTTACTTGGTTTCCTATTTGTGGTTACGATTATAGCATTCACCAAAACTAAACCCAGTCCTCTGTGCAAAGTCTGTAGCATTTTGAGAGGAATGTAAGAATTCCAGGGATATTTATAAACTTGGACCACATAGTATACTTATATACCATAGATCCATTATTTCACTGATGAAGCACTGTCCTCCACAGATGTAGACTGAAACTCGTTAATACCCTATTCTATACAATTCTTCCCCATATTTCTCCATAAATCCTTCATAGAGGATTTTGAATTTAGCATAAGGACATTTTAAAAGGGTAAAGAAATTACTTGCCAAAGTGAATTTTTACTACTAATTTATTGCAGCTGACACAGATTTTGCACTATACAATAAATAAATAGAACTCTTAATTTGCTTTTCATTTTGATAAATGATGAACTTTTATAGAACTGTGGTTTTGCTGCTGTTGTTATTTCTTTCTTCTCTATGATAAAACTTTAGTGAAATTCAGTGAAGTAATGTACATGCATGTGCACATTTTCTTCACTGCCTTTGTAGACATAATCCAGATGTTCATCATTCAGATAATCCCTTTTTTCCTTTCCCCTTAGGCAGGGAGTGATGTCATAAGAATCCTTTCTTGTTATCCCTCTAGCTCTGATCTTCCTTCTGTTTATTTCTTTCCTTCTTGTCATTATGATATGCTGGGGTGGAGTGGGGAGGGATGATGGGTGTAAAAGCATTTTACTGATGAACAAACACTTATTTTTATATAAGATCAGTATACAAGGGCCTTGTCCATGAATTACTTAGCTTGTTCCCGGGTGTCTTAACATTAGAAACATTTAATGCTGTCAACTGTTCTGAATATACTGTCTCCTCTAAGGCTATTAAGAAGAAAAAGGTGACTTTTAAGGGAATACTCCCATTGTAGACTTTCTTTAAGGGGCTTGTGATCTTTCATACTTACATAAAAGAAGAAAGAATATTTCTTTCTGTTCTCTATAGATATTAGCTTTTCTTTTAGTTCAGTCTTACAAAAACAAAAGGGAAAAAGAGAAGATCAAGACGACCCACTTAATTAGTAAAGCCTAGGCTATTTGGATTTTAATCTTAGAGTTGTGGTCCGTGCGTATAGGTGTAAATGTAAGCAAAGTTAACGGAAATAAAAGTCTGAAAGCTAGCAAGAGTTTAATACACTATTGGGAAATCCAGAACATTAAAAATTTTGCATCTCCTAGGATTCCTGATAACATTCATTACTTACTATACAAGAAAGTCAGATATAATTCAATTTGTGTATTTCAACCTTCTGTTAATCCTGCAGTTTTTAAACTATAGTATTCATCATGATAAGAATGATAAGAATAAGCAGTATGACTGTGGATAGAGAACCAGTCTTGGAGTCAAGAAAATTCACATTCAGCCTCTGACATACTGAGTAACACTGTCACTTGGCTACACTTTGTCTTTTAATTCTTCCAGGCAACTTTCTCTATAACAACAAATTGCAGAATAGCTATTGAAATGCATCTTGGTAGATCTATATCAGTGTCATAAGAGTGTGTTTAGGGGTGGCTAGTGGCACAGTGAATAGAGCACCGGCCTTGGAGTCAGGAAGACCTGAGTTCAAATTTGGCTTCAGAGACTTAAGGCTTACTAGCCATGTGATTTTGGGCAACTCAAATAATGCCAATTGCCCTGCCTTCCTCCCTCCAAAAAAAAAGTATATTTAAAATAATGATGATTGGGGCAGCTGGGTGGTGGTGCAGTGAATAGAACACAAGCCCAGGAGTCCAGAGAACTTGAGTTCAAATCCGGCCCCAGACACTTAGCACTTACTAGCTGTGTGACCTTGGGCAAGTCACTTAACCCCAATTGCCCCGCCTTCCCCCCTCCAAAAAGACCAAAAAATACTTAAAATAACTATGATTGACATTTATGTAATATTTTAAGTTTTACAAATTAATTTATATGCTTTATTTTATTTGGACTTTATAACAACCCTGTGAAGTAGATCCTATGAGTATTATCTTTACTTTTTCAGACAAGGAAATGGAGACTCTGTAACTGAAAGATTTTAAGTGCCAAACAGGACTTTGCATTTTATCTTAAAGGTAATAATTAGCCACTGAAGCTTCTTGAGTACGGGAAGGATGTGGTCATAGTACCAATGCCATATTCACATTATAAATACACTTGCATAGTACTCAATCACAAAATATAACAGACTTTTCATATAGAAGACAGAAGAAAAACATTTATTCTGAGACTAGAAAACCAAATCCCCAAACCAGTAAGACATTTCCATCGTAGTAGCAAAAAAACTTAAAAAGCCACAACAGCACAGAGAGCCACAGTATTCTAAAGCCTTCCCACAAACCAACATTTACTCACAACCCTGTCTCTCTCGGATGTGTCCTCTCCCCCCAGCTGTGTCTAGCTGCTCTGACTCCGAGCTTCCTGTGGTCTCTGCTCCACCCTTTAGCAAATTCCTCCTACCACAGGCTACATGTGATTACGTTCAGCCTATTAGGGGGCAGAGTATATTTTCAAAGCAGGGAAGGTCTTAAAATTACCATGGTCAGGTCTAATCTTTAGTATTATCAGTTTGGCACTTGTGAAGGATGAAGGAGGGAAGCTGGATGCAGGGAAACAATTAGAAGTTTTTCAGTAATCAGGACTATAATGGATGAGGTTCTTAATTAGGTTGGTGGTATTATTCATGGGAAAGAGTAGGAGTGGTGTTATCAAATCAGAATCCATAAGATTTGTCAATTGATTGGATGCTAAGTGAAGAGTTAACATTTCCTTATCTCTAAGCCTGGGTGACTGAAATAATGCTGGTGACCAGAAACTGGGAGGTAAGAAAGAGTAGTGACTTTGGATGTTAGACAGAATGATAGTGAGTTCTCTTCACACATCTTAATTTTAAAGTCCCAGTAGGATCATATAAGAAAATATATCCACCAGTCACTTGACAAGCAAGACTGAAGTACCAGACATTAGAGCTGGAAATGTGGATAGTTTGTTTAATTTCACAGTTTATTTCGATTCATCATACTATTTATTAAGCACTTTCTTGTATGCAAGGAATTGTGCTAAGTGCTGGGGATACAGAGCCTATATTCTTCTAGAGAGAATGACTTGTGCATAGATAACTAAATGCAATATAGTGTGAAGGGACAATATTTAGAACTGGAGGACATAGCCTATCTGAGCCTTAAAGGAAGATAGTTGTTCTGAGAGGTTGAATTGAGCAGGAAATCTAGTTCCAGAATGAGGGATGATCTCTGCAAAGAGGCATAGGTAGGGTATGGCTTATCAAGTGAAGGGAACAGGTGATGATCGTATTCAACTGGAAATGAAAGTACATAAAATAGAATAGTAATCTGAAAGGAGGCTGGAAAACTGGACAGGACCCAGATTTGGAGAATCTTACAAATCAGGCTGAGGGATTAGTATATTATTCTTGAGACGAAGGAGAGCTACTGACCATTTTGAGTAAGGTAGTGATGTGGTTTAGTCCCTGTCCACCCAGGGATGCCAAAAACCTTTGGGGTTCAGACTCTGCCTCCCCCCCCCAAGGGATGTCAAACTGTTGTGGTTTCATGATGTGCTATGGTGGAACTGTCTCAAAGAATTCAGAATCAGACCACCTCTAATCCAAGTATAGGCATTTTACTGAGATTGATACCTCTCACGAAGCAGGTCAAATTCCAAGAATAGCCAGCAAGCAACTTCCAAGAGTGCAGGATGGATTTTTATAGGGTAAAGATGCAATTGCATAACAGAAATCATGAATATTAAAAAGGCAGGAGGAATTTAAGGGATTAGGTATTAGGGGAGTGGTCCCAGCCACAGTGGAACTGCATGTGAAATTACCCACAATGCATTAAAAAAAACCATTGGGGAGGTACATATGTATGATAATGATATTATAATAAGTCTCTCTACATCATAAATTTACTCTAGGTCAGTTCTTTACGACTACTGCACAAGTGCCTACTTAGCTTAAGTCCTTTCTATTGTTTTGGGGTCCATATCCTGCTTTGATATCCTGATGGAGCTGCTTTCTGTTTGGCTGACTATTGTGGTTCTGTCTGAGAGTACATGGATGTAGTTGTGGTCGAGTGTGTAAACATACCTGTTGTTTTTGTGGAAATGTGGGGAATGAATCTAGGGGTATTGGCTAGCTAGAGGTAGTGGCTGGGATCCTATCACATGGACACACCAGCTGTTCTGTGAGAAATTTGAGTTCTTGTCACACCTGTTACTCTAGTGAGCAGTGAGGTATATACTGAATAAGTTAAGATACTGAGTGTGGGTGTATTGGTGAGTGGCTAGGTAGGGGCAGTTGATCTGCTGTTCAGCAGGGCCTATAAGGAATTAGAATATTGGGCCTGGGGGCGGGTTTATTAGGATTCCTTCAGTAGCATAAGGACACAATCATCAGACCTATGTTTATTTATCCAGTTGTGTGGAGGTAGGATTAGATAAGGGAAAGATGGCAAGTGTGTGTGGGGGGAAGAAAGTTAGGAGGATATTCCAGTAGTCTAAGCAAGAAGTAAAGAGGGTCTTAACATATTGTATCTGTACTTCTAGCACCTCGCTTGGTGCCTGGCAGGTACACAAGTGATTAATTAATGTTGATTGGTTGGTTGATGAATTGATCGAGGAAATCTAGGCATGGCTTGATACGCACAAATGGAGATCAGTATAAAACATGTCATGGAGGTAGAATTAGCAAGTCTGGACAACTGATTATATATGGAGTGAGATGGAGAGAGAAGAGACAAGAATGACTCTGAGGTTAAATGAAGTTATCAGTAACCTAAAAAGGAATGGGGAAATTTGGAGTAGGTAAGGCTTTGGTGGGGGATGAAGATAATAGGGAAGGGAGAGTAGAGGAAAATGAGGTTCATATAGGACAAATTTCACTGAAGATACCAAGAAGGCTTCTGGTGATATATAGGAAAGATGTTGTGATGCAAGTTTGGGATTAAGTACTACATAAATGAATTTGGGTATCATCTACACAGTGGTAGTAGTTGAATTCATAGGAGCATATGTACTCCCTCGAAAACTGAACAGTAAATAAACAAAAAAGAATAAGGGGAATTAGTTCATGGGTAATAGGACCAGGAAAGAATTCAAAGGAAGAAACAGTGTCTAGGAAAGAAAATGGACAAGATGGCAGAATTGTAGGAAGAAGTACATCAATCTCCTCCCCTGCTCTTTCCCTTTCCCCAGTAAATTTTCCAAATACATTGAGGAAATGGATGAGTTATAGGAATTTGTCTTGACCAGTATGAGTCTTTCTTTTAGAAAAAGAGAAGGAGATAAAGATAAAAGGAGGACCCTTTAACAAAGACAGTAACATAAAAGGTTCCAGCCAGTCCTGCCTCCAGTTGGCAAAAACCACCTGCAAACCAGTGGAGAAGAGCACAAAGTAAAATATTATTAAAGAAATGCCACCATCACCATATCACCCTACCTCCCCAAGTCACAGCTTCAAAGAACCATGTTTAGAAGCCTTGTATGTGAACCAGTGCCAGGGTAGGGATGAAAGAGATATGTCCACATCTTCCATTTGTAGTCAAGAATTATAGAGAGAAGCAGGACAAAGAGAATGCAATTCCTTTCTCAGGATCCCCATACAGAAGACTTTAACTCCAATGTGCTTCAGCCACTGCTCTTCCTTTAGATCTAGGACATTAAAATTTAGTTGAAACAGTAATTTTAGCAAAGTAGCAGGATATAAAGTAAATCCATACAAATCATTAGCATTCCCTTCGATCTTACCAACAAAACCCTACAATAAAAAATAATTAAGAGATACCTCATTTAAAATAACTCTAGACAGTATAAAACAAGTGGGAGTAAACCTGCCAAAACAAACCCAGGAACTATACAAAAAGAATTATAAAAAATTTTTTTGTACAAATATAATCACATTTAAGTAACTCGAAAAACGTTAGTGTTCGTGGGTAGGCTTGGCCAATATAATAAAAATGATTGTTTTACCTAAACTAATTTGTATATATGGTGCCATCTTGATTAAACTACTAAAAAAAACCCTTTTTACTGAATTAGAAAAAAATAACAAAATTCATATGGAAGAACAAAAAGTCAATAATATCAAAGAAACTAATGAAAACATGTGAAAGGAAGAGGCGGAGGTTTAGCAGTTCCAGATCTTAAACTATATTACAAGACAGTAATTATTAAAACTATCTAGTACTGGCTAAGAAATAGAAAGGTAACTCAATGGAACAGAGTAGACGTACAATTTATAGCAGCAAATAAATAGGGTAACCTTTCATTTGATGAATGTAAAAATAAGATTTTGGCATAAAAATTTATTATTTGGTAAAAATTGTTGGGAAAGCTAGAAAGGAGTATGGCAATGATAGGTCATAGACCAAATCTTGCACCATTTATCATGATAAAAATACAAGACATACATTACCTAGATATAAAGAGCAATTTTAAAAGAAAAATAGGAAGAATATGGACTATATTACCTATCAGACCTATCGATAGGCAGACAATTAGAGAGAGAGCAGAGTGAGGTGTAAAATGGATAATTTCAATTACATGAAATTGAAAAGGCCTTGTACAAGTAAAACAAATGTAGCCAAGATCAGGAAGAAAGCAGAAAATTTGGGAGAAAATAATTTATAGATAGTTTCTCAGGTAAATGTCTCATCTCAAATATATAAAGAACTTTGTAAGTACTATAAGAATGTGAGTCATTCCCCAGTTGGAAAATGGTCAAAGGATATGAACGGGCAGTTTTTAGATAAAGAAATTAAAGCAATTTATTATTATTATGAAAAATACTCTAAATCGTTATTGATTAGAGAAATACAAATTACAACAGCCTTGAGATACAATTTTACACCTATCTAATTGACTAAAATGATTGAAGGGAGGGACAGTTATAAATGTTGGAGGGGATGTGGAAAAATTGAAACACTAAGTCCTTGTGGTAGAATTGCAAAGTAATCTAATCACTTTGAAGAACAATCTGGAATTATGCCCAAAGAGTTATTAAACTGCTTATACCTGTTGACCCAATAATACCACTACTAGGTCTATTTCCACAAAGAATTAGGACAAAAAAACCCCTGGTATGTTCTAAAATATTTATAGCAACTCTCTTTGTGGAAGAAAAGACCTGGAAATTGCAAGAATGCCCATCAGTTGGGGAATGACTGAACAAGTTGTGGTGTATGATTGTGAAGAAGTATTAGTGTGCTATAAGAAATGATCTCAATGATCTTACAAAAACATGGATAGACTTGAACAAAATAATGAAGAACAAAATGAGCAGAACCAAGAGAACTATATATATAATAATAACAATATTATTTTAAAAAACTGCTTTGAGTGAATAAGTTATTTTGATTATTACAAATCCCCAAATTGACTGCAAATGACATATGAAAGAAGACATTATCTGCATCTGGAAAAAAAACTCCTAAGTAGAAATATTTATAGAATAATTTTACACACACACACACACACACACACACACACACACACACACACATGGTTCTAATGGTAGCTATCTCTAGGGCAGGGACTGGGAAGGGAAGAAAAAAAAGGTAATTTATATGATTACTTTATTATATATTTAAAAGCAAGTTGCACATAATAGATTCAAAATTTCATGTGCAGTCATTTTTTTTATTAAATTATGTTTTGGAAATGCTTGTTTTATTGTATAAATTTAAAATAAAATATTAAAAAAAGGAAATGTAAATGAAAATCATCTGCCCTCAACTAATGCATGAAGGTAGAACCCAAAAACTACATCAATTATTGGGAACTACAAAGTCAAATTAGACACAGAGACTACTGTGAACCTCTAATTTCTTCTACAAAAGAAGAGGGTTGAACTAGATGGACCCCTAAGCTCTTTTTTAGGTCTAAGTTTAAGATCTGTGACCAAGTCTGCATATTTAACCACCCTATCTAGAACCACAGAGAGAGGAAGACTAAGAATTCTAGCAAAGAGGGGTAGAGTCAAGATGGTGGCATAGAAGCAGGAAAATTCCACAGCCCCCCCCCCAAAACCACCTCTAATACCCATAAAAATGACTCTAAACAAATTTTAGGACTCCAGAACTCACAGAATTACAGAAAAACACATCTCCCGCTAAAGGCACCTTGGCAGGCAGGACAGGAACCGCTCATTGCAGCATACTTGGAGCTGAAACCAGCCCAGCCTGAAGAATTCTAGCAAAGACAGACCTAACAAACTATTATCAGCCAAGCTTGTTTTTCTTAGTGTTGAGTCATTTCACTTGTGTCCATCTCTTCATGGCCTCTTTTGGGATTTACTTGGCAAAGATACTGGAGTGGTTTGCCATTTCCTTCTATAACTCATTTTACAGGTGAAAAGGTGAGGCAAACAAGTTAAATGAGTTGCCAGGAATCACACAATTAATATCTGATGCCAGATTTGAATTCAGAAAAATGAGTCTTCCTGATTCCAATCCCATTGTTCTATCTACTACACCACTTAGCTGCCCCATCAGCCAGGCTTATTAGAAGCCAAAAAGATTTTCCTTAAATGCCAATCAGACCCTTACTCAATAAACTCAAGTGGTTTCCTGTTGCCTCCATGAAAAATATAAATTCCACTGATTACCTTTTTTAAATCTTCAAAACATTGTCCTAACCTATCTTTCCTGCCTCACTAGATATTAATTCTTGCTCCCACACTCTGTGGTATTGCCAAATTGACCTTTTTACTGTGTCACATGACACCATTTTTTATTTCCATGCCTTTGATCTGGCTGCCCCCCATACCTGGAATGTGGTTCTGCCTTATTAGCGTCCCTTTTTTCCTTCAAGGTACAGCTCAAAAATCACTTTGTACATGAAGGCTTTCAGGAATTTTTGTGTCCCACCCCTAACCTACAGTTACTAGTACTCTGACTCCCAGGCTACCTTATATTTAATACTTTTTAATTTATTTGTGATATACATATGTATATGCATCATATGTGTGTAAATATATACATTTGTATGCATGTATATGTGTAAATATTTGTCTTTACTTCCTATTTCTCCATTTAAAAGAGAAGCTTTTTATGAATAAAGATTATTTCATTCTTTGTATTTATACTTCCAGTATCTAGCTCAGTAGCTGAAGGTATCAAGGTGCTTAATTAATAAATGTTCATTGAATTAATGTTGATGAATTGATCAAGGTACTTGCTTCTTACTCATCCTGACTTTCAACTCAACCATTTTGGTGTTCTATCCTTTCCAGTCCAAACATTATTCCCAAAACAAAATAAAAACAAAAGCAGAATCAAAATAAAATTTAAGCAACTCTGTTCCTCTTATCCTTATTTTATTCCCATCCAATCCATATAGCATTCTCATCTCTTTTTTAGAAGCTCTTTTGTTCCTCAGTATAATTTTAAAATTTTGCTTTGGAGTCCTTGACTTTACTCAAAAGCCTCAGTTCATTTTGATCTTTAGGACTACTGATATGGTTCTGTCTTTAAAAAGGACCAATGTATGCTTTAAAATTCATCCTCTGTTTCCTTCCATATCTTCTTGGCAGAGAAAATAGAAAAATCTTAAGAGTTGAACAGCTCTGTTTTTTGTCTTATCAATATCCCATCATGCCTGAGAAGTATTCTACTTTTTTTTTGCTCCTTTGTTTTTTTTCTTCTTAAATAGTTTAGGAAAATAAAAATAAAATAAAATACTTTTTGTTATCTTTAGCTTTCTTCTCCACTCTCAGTTCATTCCTATATTCAATACTGTTTGAATTATTCTTATTATGGCATGCTTTATATTAATTTTCTATTACTTGTTCTTGCTTCCATTTTCTGTGTATGTCTTTTTAAAATTTTTGCTGTCAGTGTGTTCCCAATGTATCCACATTAATATCTTTACATTTCTGCATTTCTTCTTTTTAGTCTTCAGAATTGCATTTTTAAATGCTTCCTGGGCCAATTTACACTTTGGAATTTTAGTTTAAGGGATTTTCTCTGTCATTTCAACAAATCTTGAAGTTTCTTCTCCCAAAATCTTTTGTGTCTGTCAGGCCATACCCAGTTTTCCTCTCTCAGCCACAAATTCATTTTCTCTCCCTCTCCCTCTCTCTCTTGCTGTCTCTCTCTCACTGTCTCTCTCTAATTGTCTTCCCTCCCCTCAAGTTGCCATCATTTCTCTACTACAAATCTCCTTTTATTTTATTATCTGAATAAGGTCAAACTTAGCAGTTCCTCTCCTTACTTCATAAGAATTTGAAAAAATGTATTTATCATCAAAACAAGCCAGGCACTTATTAGTTGCTTTTCTTCTGGCTTAGAGAATACCGCTTGATGTCTAGATAAAACTCATATTGAATGAGGTAAGTGAAAGCATTTTCATAAAATGAAAGGGACAGTCACCAAACTTGAGCTAGGTCCTAGATCTCTTTAGGCCTAAGTTTCATGTTCCTGTAAATCACCTGATTTTGGGGAAATCAGATGGTGTGCCCCTACTCCCCCTCCCTTCTTCCTTTAAGGGGCTTTTTGCAATGGCCTTCTTTTGCTACACATGGATAATCATAGATACTATCCACTCCTACCCCCAGGTTCCTACCTTTGTTTTTGTTTATTTTAAATAGAGTATATGTGCATATGTAGGTATGTGTGTATGTGTGTGTGTGCATGTGCACATACATACATATACACATTCATACATATACACATACATGCACACATTGAGTCATGGATTCCATCCCTCCTCACTCACACTAAAATCCATGATGCCGAATTTATCTCCTGGAATTCTAATCTTTAATTCACTTTACTTATTATGCATACTTTGTACATTTATATACAGATGTCTGATCTTGTTTTATGGTTGATTTTGTTCTTGGACTAGTATCTTCTTTAAATATGTATATGTATTTTTTACTCCTCTCTATCTTAGAGTTACTCTTATGGTATCTAACTTCTTAGGTATAGATCTCCTTCACCCTTTATTGTCAGTTTATTGCATTATTAATTATATTTGCAAGATGCTCAGCTATATTACACATATATACAAATGCACATGCATGTATGAAATAAGAGTCTGCTCCAGTTCAGGGAAGCAGTAATAGTTACATTACTGGATGGTTTTTTCCCCCCCCGTCGGGTAAATAGTACAGTTTAAGAAATTTCATAGATAAGATTTGGAAGTCTAGTTGTTCTTTCCCTGTTAAAGAAATAGTCCTATATATGATATAGAAGCTCAAAGCACATGTATTTGAAAAAAAGAAAAAAGAATTTTCTTTCAGGATACTATTAATGTCAATTTTCCTTTTTAAAAAAAACAAAATATCTTTTACCAGCATCTTTATTTATTGTTTTCCTTTAAAAATAAGAAGCATGTCATTGAAAATTTAATCTCAGTTGAGTTGAGAAAGTTTGAGTTTATCCCAGACCCATAATGTTTCTTTTATTTCTGTGTTTAATTGATACTTGTTTTCTTAACCATAGCAAATGGGTGGGAGAATTAAGCCTTTTGTGCTTCTTGTAATTTCACCCAGGGAACATCTTATTACTATTCCAATTTCATTTCTAAAAGTAACTTTATAGTTCTCGTATTGCTGCAGTGATTGTGTTCCTGTTACTCAGGCTATCACTGTGGACACAATTACAAATGCATTCATATCCTTCACTCATTTTCGAAAAACGTGTACTCTTTTATCTTTACTGAAATGACTTAAGAAATTTGGATCCCATATTTGTTTGTTTTTCTGTTTAGACATAGTGTATAGAACATACATGTGCATCTGATGTTACACACTTTTATCTATACTCCCTCCAGGTTTCTTACAGGGATCAGATATCCAAATACTTCTTGAAGTCTAAGAAACTGTTGCTTGTCTTTCCCCTCTGTCTGAATCAAGCAGTAGATTTATTAGGAGCATATAGTAAGTAGGTCACCTCCTGTTTGTCAGCCTAGCCTCCTTTCATTTATTGTTTTTTATACATTGATGTGTAATCAATCAATCCTTCTCCTATGTTCTCAGAAATTTCTTAAAAATTTACAAAAATCATATTATATTGTCTTTGAAGAACTCCTTTGTTAATCTATTAGTAGATTCAGTGACAAAATTTTTACATTAAAATAATCTAGAGTATTAAGAATGTGGTTTATAATCTACTCTTGAAACAAAAAAAGCATTTTATGGGATACTTCCCAGAAGTTATTCCTGTTTCCTTGTTATCATGATTGATACACTGTTGACAGATGTCAGTAAGACAGACCTTTTAACTCTGATTGAATACATAAAGGCAAAAAAGGGACCCACGTTTCCTCCAGACTTAATTGTACCCAATGGGATGTTCTAGCTAGGGTCTTCTCCTTATGGCTTGCAAATTGCATGCTTCAAACAAGAATTTAATTTAACTCTAGGGCTTAACAATTCATTTTTAAGGAATTACTCTGTGTGACTGAAAGAATTAGTAAATGAAGAGTAGACATAATTTTACACAAAAGTGGAAAACAATTCTTTTTTGGTCCTAATGTGATCTCATATTTTATAAGTCAAATTCTTTTCTGTGCACAAAATTCTGTATCTGTCACTTAACCCAGTAATTTACATCTTGCATGTCAAATTATCTCATTGTTTATCATTCTTGTTATTATTTTTTATTAATTTGGGATTTGGTTTTCCTTTTCTTTTTTAAAAAGTAAATGACTTTACAAGTAAGCACATACTTCTGTTATTTACTGAGTGTTTAAAGAAAAAAATTGCTTAACATGAGCTTTGTTGTTTGTTGTCTTGTACTTGTTTTAGCATTCTTTGCTATGTATTACACATCTTCCCTTTTAAAAATTCTTCATATGAATCAGGTATTACAGTTCGGTAACATTCCATTATATACCTATGCCATATTTAATTCAACTGTTCTGCAATTGTTAGTCACTTATTAACATTACAGATTATTCTACTAGAAGCATTTTTATATAGATAGCCTTTTTTCTTTTGCTAACGATGCCCATGGAGCATAAACAGTTACAAAACCATTGAATATAAAGTGAATGAAAGTTTTTATAACTTATTGTATGCTTCCATATTACTTTTCAAATAGTTCTCACCCTTATAAATTTGTATCATTTTCTCATATTTCTCAATATGTTTATAAACTTTCTAGAAATGTTTAAAATATTTTTCCTGTCCGTACCTTTCCTACTTGTTCTGAATGCCTTGCTTTTCATTATGCAGAAGCCTTTAAAAGGTTTTTTAAATCTCTTCTCATTAACTCTAAGTCATATTTGATGAAAGATTTACCCCCAAACACTTGTAAAAGACTGTGTATATTTGTGCATAATTAGATTTAGATGTTAATCCATTTGAAATGTATTATGGTATGTAAGGTTTCTCTTTCTACCCAATCTGTGTCACGCTGCTATCCAGTCTCCCCATCAGTTTTTGTTTGTTTATTTTATTTTATCAAGGAATTCCTTCCTAGTGATTTGTGTTCATAGATTTTTCAAAGGTTTGACTATTGCATTGTAATGGGAATGGGAATTTAAAGATCTTCCGTGTACCCGATAGGCTAAATATAATCACATGGAGCCTGTGGTGGGAAGAGTTTGTTGAAGGGTGAAGCAGAGCCCCAGGAAGCTGGAAGTGAGAGCAGCTTTTCAACAAGTGCTTATTGTGTTCCAGACACTGTGCTGAACTCTGGAAATTCAAAGAAAAGCAAAAAGTATTGTTCCTGCCCTTAAGGAGCTCATATACTAATGGGCAAGACAGCATACAAATAGTCATCCATTTTCTAATTGGAAAGTTATCTCTGAAGGAAAGGAAGGCACTAACAGGAATGTGATGTAAAAGATTGAAAGGCCTCTTGCAGATTGGGATTGGACAAGGGGAAGAATTCCAAAGATGGGGACAGCCTGAGTTGGGAAATGAAATGTCTTATGTAAGGAAGAGCAAGATCAGTGTCACTAGATGGCTAGAGAGTATATGGAAGGGAAAGGTGGACTGTACAATATGCAAAATGTAGATTTACTTGAAAGTTAGAGAACTTTAGATGTTGAAATCTAAATATATGCGTCCTTCTATTAATCCACCATGATCCTTTCTGTTTGTTTGTTTATTAGATCTGATGGTATAACAAGAGCCTTATCATGAGAGAAAAGTACAGTAGTTTTACTCCTATGATTGTTAGTGGAGCAGACATGGTCAAGAGAGTCATTTCCTAGAAGAAAGTGAGTCACAGAGGGATGACAGAAAGCAGGAGATGTACAGTTTGGAGGGGAAAGAAAAATGAATGAGAAAGGAAAGTTTTCTTGAATATAGTGGATCAAGAGAGTGGTTTTTTTCAAGCCAAATGGCAGGAGCTCCTGAACCTGAGATTCCAAGGGCCAAGCATAATTCCATTTAAACTGCCTGGAGGATATTGCTCTGACAGGAAGAGGGAAGGATTCCTGTTGCTGAGGCAATGGTTAGGACCCTAACCCTGATAGGTCTACAGGGAAAAGTAGTTTTCTGTTGCTTTGAGGTGAGGTGGTAACCCCTAGCACTTGCTTTTTTTTTAATTTTAATTTATTTTCTTGGTTACATCATTCATTTCCACAAGGTTTTGAGTTACAAATTTTCTCCCCTTTTTGCCCCTACCCCC
>CM053600.1:63067077-63087350 GCA_028646575.1 Pseudocheirus occidentalis
GGAACCAGAGAGACCACCCAGAGTCAAAATGAAGAAAAGGCCTCCCCTTGGACTAAACTAATGTTTGCTGAGGACAAGGACCTGGGAGCTGTTTTTCCTTTGAGGACTGGACGAGAACCTGCCAGCTTTCTGCTCCTGAATCTAGGTGATTGTTTGACAGACTCATGAGGGAGCTGGGACCAGGAAAGAGGATCCAGGGAATCAGAGAGACCACCCAGAGTCAAAATGAAGAAAAGGCCTCCCCTTGGACTAAATTGAGGTTTGTTGGAAATCAAGGGGTGGAAGGTTTGTGTGGTTGTCTAATAACTTTATTGGAAACTAAAGTTAATGGTTGCCCTGTGAGTGGAAGATCAGTATATTGTGAATTGTTGGTTGAATTAACTCCCTCTTATGGAAATTAGGTGATTCCTCTTGTTAATTGATTGAATGGATCTTTAACTTGATTAAATCTTTAAATGTGAAGCTGGTTTCCCCCTTAGGGAAGCCAGGTGATTCTTCTCTTGTTCCTTGTTGCATTCTGTAATAAGATATAATATTGAGACTTTCCTTGTTCTAAATATTGTATATAATATTGTGAATTGTTGATACTGTGAACATTGTACTGAATCTTGATTTGTAATGGAATAAACAGAGTGTTTACTAATACTGTGTAATCTGAATCTTAAAAGCTGTTCACAGTAGCATTCTCTCAGGAATCTACTGTTGATTGGCTTTACAGTTGCTTACCTCCTGAAAAAGGAGGGATGGAAGGCCAAGGCTTACACTTTGGGGTATGGCCACTATATGGCTTTGTTCTGGATGAATATGCTAAAGTTTTACCAGTTTGCTTTTGAGAGGGATGGGACAAGGGTCCTTCTCTTGGTTTTTAATTGGAGTGGGGGGTAGTTTATAAAAGGGCCACTGAAACATTTAAATTATGCACACAAGACAAAGAAATTCAGAAGGGAGTATAAACAAGTGGCACAATGTTAAAGTGTGGAATTTGTTATATACTTTTTATTTTTGCTTTTTGGAGGGCAATTGAGGTTAAGTGACTTGCCCAAAATCATAAGGTTAGTAAGTGTGTCAAGTGTCTGAGGTCAAATTTGAACTCAGGTCCTCCTGACTCTAGGGCCTGTGCTCTATTCACTGCATGGAGCCACCTAGTGACCCTGTTATATATTTTTATTTTTATTTATTTATTTGCCTTTTTTTTGGAGGGGGGAATGCAGGGCAATTGGGTTAAGTGACTTGACCAAGGTCACATGGCTAGTTTTTGTGCTGTGTCTAAGGCCACATTTGAACTCAGGTCCTCCTGATTCCAGGACTGGTGCTCTATTCACTACACCACCTAGCCACCCTGTTATATACTTTTTTCAAAAACAAGCAGTATGAAATGGAGATTCATGGTTTCATCATGAATCCCTTTTTTGTTCTGCTGTATATATGTAAATATTTTTTATGTGTTTAAGTTCAAAAGGTTTTTTGGTGATCAAAAATTTCACCATCACATAGCCAATCTAACAATGGGCTTCTCTGAACTAAGTTGGTCCATAACCAAGACTTTTCCTGAAGACTTTCTATTTTAGCAACTGAAAAGCCTCCACTGATCTTGCTGGAGCTTGTGTCTTGCTAACATAATTGTTGAAAACACAGAGCAATCTTTCAGGTCGTTATAAGACATCAGAAGAGGACTTCAATAGAGATCATAACATTAAGAGAACTGATGCTTAGACTATTTGAAATAGCCAAAGTGATTATCAGAAAGTATTTATGAATGTGTACACAATTTATAAGTGTCTAGAATCTCTTTCTTAAAATTATTAGTGAGCATCTCCATCTACTGCCAAAAGTAGCTAAAATTTCTGTTTTAGCTCTGACATGCCAGAAACTGTCCATAGCTATGGACTTTAATTCATAGGATGTGACTTTAATTCATTATAACTATTATTATCCTGTACTTCAGTACCCTTTTCCCATCAGTTCTGAATCTGTTTAGGAACAGAAGTAGCTTGAGGGTACAAATCTCTGTTACTGTGGATGAGAAATAGGCCTTTCCAACCTTCTCCCCTGGCTGGATTGGCAACATATAATATTTTTCAGTGCCACTAATCAAAGAAATAATGAGTGAAAGAATAACAAGATACTGAAGTCAAACTATAACACTGAAGACAAAGAAGCACACACAAGTGTGTAAGTGTGTGTGTATGTGTATGTGTGTAACACTCCCCCTTTCCTCTCAATATCACCATCCTAACACACAAGAGGGAATATATAATGTATACATGTTTATTTTTATGTCATATAAAGTCATATTATATATATGTGAGTACATGTGTATATAAATACACATACATTTCTTTAATGTTGCTTCTGTCATCTTCTGTTCAACCTATTCCCTCCTCATGATTAAGAAATAAGGAAAAGATACGACATTAGTAGTTCCCAAATCTTCCCATATCGTCTATCTCAGTTCCAGCGACAGTGAGCAAGATGCTTTCTTAGAAGTTTGTGTTTAGGCACTCTGAGCAATGGTCCCCTCTACTACATCAACGAAAAACTGAAAATGAAATTTTTCCCTATCAAAAAGGAAATACGTATCATCACAAAGCAACTATATACACACACACATGCTTTCTTTAATGTTACTTATATTATCTTCTGTTCCACTTATCCTCTCCATATCTGTAACTACACACACACACACGCACACACACGCACACACACATCCAAAACAGTAAAATTACATTGTTTAATAGTTTTACTATAGAATCAATAGTGAATAAGAAAATGTTTAATTTCATTTGCCAACCCTGAAATGCTGATTTATCTTGAGTTAAGACAAAAGTAGAAAATAATAATTTAATTATAAACAGTAATGTTAACTGTAAGGACTATGTTAGATTTTTAAACGTTCTATTAATATCATGTTCATTCCCACATCAAAATCATGACATATTTTTATGACTTAAGCAAATTATCTTGGCAAATTGCTGAGGCTTTGACCAAGACTGAGATTTCAAAATAAGCATCTCTTTACTTTACCATCAGTAACTTCCAAGTAGGCTTTTGTTATGATGCTTCCTGCAACATTCAAAGTCTGGCAGATATAATACCCGACATCAGATCGCTGGACATTTGTGATAGTAAGATCACCAGTTTGAGAAACAGAAAACCGGCTGGAAGACTGTGGAGGATGATATGAAAAAAGCAGGTTCTAGAAGACATAATTTAGGGAGAGAACAAGAAAGAGTAATGTTAGATGATCTGCCAAGCTCCAATATTTTTACATTCATACAGTTAAACAGGATACATACACACTTGCAGCTTTCCAAAGTCCATCAATGTTAATGTCCTTTTATCACATATAGGAAATCTGAATTTGATTTCACTGTTTATTTAGTACCTGACTACAAAAGAAGATGCTATGAGATTTACAAATGAAACATAGACTACCAGTTCAATTGGGAGAGGGACAGGAAGAGGAAAGGGGAGGAAATGTTTAAAAAAACGTGACCAATACAAGTTCATTTTCTTTTTTGAAGGGGGAATGCAATGTAACTAGGGTTAAAGTGACTTGCCCAAGGTCACATGGCTAAGTAAGTGTCAAGTGTTTGAGCCTGGATTTGAACTCAGGTCCTCCTGACTTCAGGGTCAGTGCTCTATTCACTGTGCCATTTAGCTGCCCCATTAATTTCTAACCCTAAATTTTTTTCAACTTAAGAGCATAATTAAATTTTAAAAAAGAATTTAATGGTTTATCATTAAGTCTAATTAATTTATTTCTAACACAGTAATACCCATTTTATTACTCCATTGCAAATAACCTAGTACCCTATACCAACCTAACCTTTCAGACAATCTCAATTAATTATCTTGTTGCATCTATTAAATACTGATAAAACCTATTTTTTGTAATACACTAAAATGAATACTTATGGATCAAGTCTGAATAAAAAGCACTTTATGTTTTAAAAAATATCAAATGGGTATCTACGGTTAGTTTGCGGTTCAAATTGTTCTCAAAACTGAAATGCCATGTTTGCTAGTCAACATAAAATCAGAATTAATTTACACATAAAATAGTGTACTATATTATAATTTGGGGGAGCGGGGTATGGTGAGGCAATTGGGGTTAAGTGACTTGCCCAGAATTCCACACTAGTGAGTGTCAAGTGTCTGAAGCCAGATATGAAGTCGGGTCCACCTGATCCAAGGGCCGGTGCTCTATATACTGTGCTACCTATCTATCCCTTCATTGTATTTTGTGAAACAATGAAGCATATTTCTTTCATGAAAAGCTTATTTGAAAGCACATCAAATAAATTTTCAAAATAATCAGATTTGAAATGATCATTAAAGGCTATATATTATAAACTGAGATCATGAAAAAAGAATCAATGAAAAAGGTGATATGCAAAATATCTAAACTTACCTGGGATTTGAAGTCATAGTTTTTACAATTTCAGATAAATCTTACTAAGTAAATGTTTACATACATATATACTTACATACATACATACATATATAAAGCACGTGTGTATATACACACACAATAACCTATACACACAAATTTACATTCCAATAAATGCTGTGGCCATATTAGGTCTATCAAAGATATTGACCCATCTGAGGTCAAAATAATGAGACTCTGATATAATGGAAATCAAATTCTACCTGGCTCTTCTCAATTCTCTCAGTCACTTTCTGATATTACCTTAATGGCACTCAGAAACTTTGTCCTATGGGGGTTCCAATGGAAAGTAGTAGAAATAACTAAGTCATTTAAATACGTATTCAACTGAGTGGAGAACATACCGTAAAACAATGAAACCATAGCATTTGCCAACCAGAATAAGACCAAATATGAACCCCTGATTGGCAGTCAGAAGAAAAAAATCACCTGAATTTTTATTACAGATAGTATGAATTATAGCAACTTGGGGTGACTTAAGCAAAAAAAAATTAGGTTTGGAAACATCTACATGAAAAATAAATCCATTTCCCAACAGCCAAGTAGTCAATGGATATGAATAAATAGGTCTCAAATGAAGAATTCCAAATGAGGGATAGCTACTCAAGAAATATATATATATATATATATGTATGTATGTGTGTGAATGTATGTGTATATATGTATATAAAACTCCAGTTTTACTCATACCCATCAAAACTGACAAAGGTGACCAAAAAATGGATCTAGTTCATTATAAATGACCTGTAAAAATAAACATTCGCTTGGCCCCAGAGTTCACAATGATAAGCAATTTTTAAAGTGGTCATAGACAAAAAGAAAGGTACTATACATACCCCCAAACATGCATATAAACATGGTTTTGGTGGTAGTAAAGAACTGGAAACTCATAATGTGAAACATGGCTAAACAAATTATGGTAGATGATTGCAATGAAATATTACTCTTCTGCAAGACAAAAACATGAAGATTCAAGGAAACCTGGCAAAGGCTCATATGAACTGATACAGAAAATTTAAGTAGAATCAGGAAAAGGATAGTTATAATGACTAATATAATGTGAACGAAAAGAAAACTCCAAAATTAAACAGTGGGTAATTATAATGACCAAGGTTTTCTCTGAAATGGAATTGTAAACATGGACCTCCCTTCCTTTTTTGTAAAGATTGACTTTGACTGTTGAACACTGCAAAAATTCCTTGTAATTTGGTTGATATATAGATTATTTTGACAACTATTTTTCCATTTTTTCTATTCTTTGTTATAAAGGCTGGCTTCCATGGAGGAGAAAAAATGGTATAAACAAGATGTTTGGAAACTCTTAGTCAAGTTTTAAGACATTAAAATTCATTGCCTCAAAACTGTATTAAGACCTTTGAAACCGTACAGTTTTGGAAGTGAAAGTAAAATACAAATAAATTATTTCAATAGAACAAATTGAATAAATAAGAAGTACAGCACTACAAATGATAATGGATGAGGAAAATCAGTACCAAGTAAACTAAAATACTTCCTTAATTAAGTGAAGGAGTGCCAATAACATTAATAGCAAAGTTTTTGTTTGAGTTGTGTATGTGTGTATTTTTGCATGAAATTTTTGTATAAACCAATGAAAGACACTGAGCAGATAATTTGAAATGAGAACAGTCAAAACATTGAGAAGATATTAACTTAAGTTGGAGAAGCAAACTAGATTAGTAAGTCACTAACTGTTATTAAACTTATATCCATGGTGTGCAGAACATGGAACTAAATTAGTCAAATTTGTAAGCTCACGTGATTTAAATTTTAATAAAATTTAAATTTTAACTTAATTAAATTTTAATATAAATTAAATATAATATGTAAATATATAAATATAATTTAAAATAAATTACAATTAAATTTTAATTGTAATATAAATATTAAATGCATCAATATTGGTTGTCCCTTGATGGACTCAGTTCTGGATCACAGATAGAAAACAGGAATTTTGGACAACTTATAGTGTATATACCTTTTAAGGTGAACAAAAAAAAAAGTAGCTCTAAATATTGAAAAAAAAAAAAACCTGGTCTTTCTTGTTCAGCCGGCCAGTCTTTCTCATTCAGCCAGCCAAGATGCCAAAAGGGAAGAAGGTGGCTCTGGTCCCTGCTGTAGTAAAAAAGGAGGAGGCCAAGAAAGTGGTCAGTCCTTTATTTGAGAAGCATCCCAAGAACTTTGGCATTGGTCAGGACATCTAGCCCAACAGGGACCTTACTTGATTTGTCAAATGGCCTCGGTACATCAGACTGCAGTGTAAAAGGTCTATACTTTATAAGCGTTTGAAGGTCCCGCCAGCAATTAACCAGTTCACCCAGGCTTTGGATCATCAGACAGTTACTCAACTGCTTAAACTGGCTCACAAGTATAGAGCAGAAACAAAGCAAGACAAGAAGCAAAGGCTGCTGGCAAAGGAGATGTCCCCACTAAGAGACCACCTGTCCTCAGAGCAAGTGTTAACACTCTTACTACCCTGGTAGAAAACAAGAAAGCACCGTTGGTAGTGACTGCACATGATGTGGACCCCACTAAGCTAATGGTCTTCCTACCTGCCTTGTGCCAGAAAATGGGGGTTCCTTACTGTATTATCAAAGGTAAAGTGAGACTCGATGGCTTAGTTCACAGAAAGACCTGCACGAGCATTGCCTTCACACAGGTTAACCCTGAAGATAAGGGAGCACTGGCTAAGCTGGCAGAAGCCATCAAAACCAATTATAACAGATATGATGAGATCCGTCGTCACTGGGGTGGCAATGTTCTGGGTCCAAAATCAGTGGCTCGTATTGCCAAGCTGGAAAAAGCAAAAGCTAAGGAATTTGCAGCCAAATTGGGTTAAATATATATTTGATTTTTCCCCGACATAAAAATAAAAATTTAAACAAATAAAAAAATTGTAAGCTTATTTCAATTTAGAGAGTAAATCACTATGAATATAAATTGTATTTGCTCACATATTAAGGAAAACAAGGTATAATGAACAAGCAGCAGAGTACATAGAGAACAAGTCTTCTCTGAAATCTAATCTTCTAAGACAGTGGCTCTCAACCTTCCTAATGCTGTGACCCTTTAATACTCGTATGTGGGGATATCTGCATATGGGCGCACCCACCTGGTGACAGATAGAGGAGTGGTGTCTTGGTTCCTAAGACCATCGCAAATATGTGTTTTTCTATGGTCTTAGGCGACCCCTGTGAACCCTGTGAAAGGGTCATTCAACCCCCAAAGGGGTTGTGAACCACAGGTTGAGAACCAATGTTCTAAGATGTTACCATTTCTGGGATATGATATTTGTAAATCTACTTGACTTTTGTCTCAAATGACTCTGAACCTGTCTCAAATGGAAAATTTCATCAACAAACTAGAAAAATAAGACATAGGCCAGGGTTTCCATTCTTTCTCCATGCAAAAACACCAGAGACCTTATATGTAGGTCATTAGAATTCAAACACTGATTATTTTAAAAAAGGTTTTTCTGACTTTTAGAGTTCATAAGGAAGGAGAATGAGAGTTTTGAGGTTATCAGGAAGACTAGAACAGACCACAGATATGTAAGAGCTAGGATGGAAAAGGACCACCCTGGTACACAATCCTATCACCTCAAGCCTAGACCACTGCAACAGCCTGTTGTCCCAAGTCTTCCTACTCCAATCCATCCTACATTGAAATGTAAAACTGATCTTCTTAAAACAGGTTTGACCATGTCATCCCCATATCACCTTCTTCCCCTTCCCCAGTCTCCATTTAATCAACTCCACTTGCTTCCTATTACCTCCAGGATAAAATATAAAATCATTTGTTTGAAATTCAAAGACTTTCATAACCGTGACCTACCTAGGAAAGGAAGGTATGAGTTTTCCTGAGACCAGAATCTGGCAAACGCTGCCTAAAAGGCTGAAAGGGCTTGCCTGGAATGAAAACTCCATCTCAGTTCTCAGTCAGCTTCCAGATGCTGGGAGAGAAATTTTCTCTCTCTCTCTGTCAAGAAAACTCCAACTCACTTATTAAGTCCAGCAGCCCAGCTCCCAGATGCTGGGACAATCCTGCTTCCTCCAACAGGAGAAACATTCCAATTCTGTCTCTCTTTCTCTAGAACTCTTCTTACATACACACTGGCCTCCTGTTTCAGCCAATTCTCTTCTTCCAAGTCAACAGGGGAGTTCACACCTTCTATATCAAGCTCACACCTTCCATACTTAGCCCTAAGTTACTAAGGGCTAAGTATCTGCTAAACTGATTGTTGTTACAAGCCTTCACACTGAAAATATCTCTAATTTATCATGTATATATCTTTTTGCACATAGTTGCTTGTGTATTATCTCCCCCATTAAGACCGTGGACTCACTGAGACAAAGATTTTGTATCCCCAAAGCTTAGGGCAGTGACCGGCACATAGAAGGTACTTTAGAAATGCTTATTGACTTACAAATTAAAATAGTGAGTAAAAGGTAAATCATTTTTATATTTGATTTGAGGACTTAACTGATTATACACAGATGGGATGTCTAGATAGTTCTTTCAATTGTATAAACTCTGTTACACACTGTCTAAGAAATAGAGTGTTGTGATTAATAGAATATTATTGTGTATAATATATGTGCATTGAAAAATTTCAAAGAATTAGAAATTATGTAGATAATATACTTAGATACGATAAAATACAACAAAGTGTACAAGTGAGACCTAATGTAATTTGATTTGTATTTGAAAAAGAACAGTAAAATATTACAATCCATTTCAGTCTTAACTATGAATTCTGACATTGATTGTACTATACAGGAAATTAGACAGTAGAGAAGACAAAAGTCTGGGCCTGGAATTAGGAAAATCTGTGTTTTAATCCTGGCTCTGACACTTAGGAATTCTGTGAACCTGAACAATTCACTTAACCTCTTTCAGCCTCAGTATCTTCATCTGTAAAATGGGAATAACAAAAGCACCTCCTTCAAAAGATTTTTGTGAAGATCAAATGACAACATATGTAAGGGGCTTTACATTTCTGCCTAATGTAAATTCTAAATGTGGAAAGTATGGTATGTAGAAATCTCCAGAAGTGGGGGTTTATACGTACCATACTTTCCACATTTAGAATTTACATTAGGCAGAAATTTAAAGCCCTTACAAACATATGCAAAGCACTTTCTAAAGCTGAACTCATTATATAAATGCTAATTGTTTTTAGTATGTTTATTGTTAAAAAGTTACAGAATTTCTGGTTAGCAGTTCTGGTTAGCAGAATGTTGAACACAAGATTGTCAATGTGGCTGAAATAAGATTAACAATGGTTTGAATTTTTTTAACACTTTTATATGACTTTGTATCATAACTATTTAGAGGAATGTGGCATTGAGTCATTTTGAAACACAGAAAAGTGCTTTCTTCTTTATCCCATCCTAAAGTACAGGTCTGACCATGTCACTTAACCGTTACTCCATAAACTCCAGAAGCTATCTCCTCTAAGATCAAATACAAAATACTTAGTCATTTAAATTCTAATAACTTTCTTGTATTCTTATATTCTCTTACACATCACACACTCAATAATCTAGCTATAGAGGGTTATGTGCCATTTCCCTCATATGATGCTCCAGTTTCCATTTCTGTAGCTTTGTCCCAGCTGTTCCTCATTCCTAAAATGTTCATTCTCTTTACCTCTGTTTCTTAGAATTTCTGCTTTCTTCAAGTTTCAAATGCTACCTTTTACACAAGCCTTTCCCAATCCCCCAATTCTAGAGTCATTTTGTCTAAGAAAACTTTCCATTTACTGCTCACATATCTTTTATATACGTATTTCTTAACATGCTGTTTCCCTTGTAACACTATATAGGGATTATATAGTCCCTGAGGACAGGGACTGTTTTTAACTTTCCTTGAAATCCCAGTATTTTGAATAGCTCCTGGCATGTGGCAAACAACTGATTAACTGGTTTATTAATAAAAGACTGTACAACACACAGAAGTCCCATGATCTCCTATCTACAAGTCTAATGAATGGAACCATTCTTCTCATAGTAACTCCAGAAACAGCGACGAAGGGTCAAAAAGCCTGAAAAATTTCATACCTGACTTCCTTCTCTCCTCCAGAAAATGGCTGGTTGAGGGTTTCCAGTTGCTTCACACTGGAAAGTTACAGTTCGTCCCAATGCAGCAACCTGATCACGGGGTTTCACAACAAAGTGCGGAGGTTCTGAAGGGGAACAGCAAATTATTCTTAATCAAAAGCATATAAAATGTTTCTAGGTGAAATAACTTTCTAATAGCTGTATTTATTTTATTCAAAATGCAGTATAGTTTAGTACCAGTCTCATTTTTAACATGAAGTTAAGTGGCAAAGAAAATACATTTTTACAGGACATAGTTATTTTGTTTTGACTAGGATTTTGCTATGTGTTCATCCAAGAATAACTTTTTCATTCAAATGAGTATGTCACTGGATAAAATTTGGTCCTCTGTTTATTAAATATACCTGATATTTGTAAGCACAAATGTTACCTTTTCTAAGTTAGGGTTACTTAAGCCCATAATTATACACATATTAACAGGTTCTAAAATCACTTTAACTTAACTCAAAACTTTCTGAAATGCTACTGTGTGAATTATAACCATTTTAAATCTTCAATCCAATTACTGAATAAAAATGAATTTAAGGTAACACAGGATTCAAAAGCCTCCCTTTACATAGGCAAGTGTATGTTCAAACGAAATATATATGGAAACAAAGGCAAATTCGAAACATCTGCTCATCCTGACATTATAAATACTGCCAGTTTTATCCAAACTGTTTGATTTATACAGTCTTAAATGGCCACTTCATCTATCAGTAGAGTGTCAGAAAATTATGTCTGTTATGCTGAAAGTAATGGCAGTTGAGAACATTAGGTGCACTGATGGAGCTAATCCTGAAAACAATAGAGTAGTAGACTTGTTTTTAGGCAGTGCCTTATGCTGGGCCAGAGGGTCACTAAATGAAAGTCTTTACTTATTGTTTATACTTTTCATATTCATTTCTTATCAACTGTTTGAAATACCTAATTATTCTCTTCTCTTGTCTAAGTTAAAAATGAAATGAATGTTTCAAGCTTGACATTTTAACAACACTATGGAACATGTTCCTTTTTTATCCACTTTCCTTTACTTAGGGCATTTCCATTCTTTTATGCCCTTAACTTTAAAAAAGGCTTCAGTTACTCATAACACTACAAATTACTGCTTAAATGTAAGAAATGAATCAAACAATAGGTTTATTCAGACCAAATCCATAAATGCTGCCATTCTAGAACAATATGTTTTCTCTCTTGAATCAGGTCAGTGTTTGTGATTATACATTCATCTTATCTGAGATTTCCTTGTCAAACGAAGGCCTGTACAAGAATAATTTATCAAGAATATTTCATAAAAATTTAGTTGTTGATCATCGTAGAGAAAAGTTCTGATCATGTGACAAGAGCAAGGCATAATAGTTGGAGTATCAGCGTTCACCTGGTAACTAGAAAAAGGAAAAAGTCTTAGAAGAAGGCCTCGATCAATAAAATTAAATGGTAAACATGCACAAAAGCAGAAAATCATAAAGTGTGGGTGCAGAATTATCAGCATATCAGGATATCATAGGTTCACTGTCCCTCCAATCAAAGAGCTCAGCTAATAGAGAGACAGGACTAGAATCTAGGCTTATTGACCCCTAGGGCATATTATCTTTCTCTCACAGTATGCTGCTTCATCTTCTACTTAGGTAAAATAAAATCTAAAATGACTAAAACCATACAGAACACTGGGTCCCAAGATGGCCTATTATTAATAAAGTATAAAGGAGTTATAAGGTTTAAAGGTAAAGATTAATAACATGGATTTCAAGTTTGGAGGACAAGTTGCTATTGCTACACTAGCTTTTGATTTTTTAAATTGGTTTATACTTGAGTAGTTTACGCTATTCAGTCTTGCTGAATGCTTTATTGACATTCATGTGTAATAAAAACAGATAAAGCAAAAGTAATAGAGATTAGACTGTGTAATTAATATACATACTAAAGTATTAAATTAACACTTTTGTTAAGCATTATGCAAAAACAGAATGGTGGCTACATGGGACTGGGAGCTATTTTGAATCTTCCATGTTAGTCATAAAATATTCCTTGATATATTCACTCAGAGGATTAACTTTGATCATCAATAATATTCTGATCAATATCAAGAAAACCATAAAATGAAGAGAGATATGTTTGGAAAAAAATCTTGTCCCTGTCTTGGTGAATGCCCAGTAAGAAGTCCAAATATGACAGGTATTCTCTGCATATGGGGGATTACTACAAATGGACCTGTTCCTATATGACATTGCCTCATGCCCTGTAGGAGTTCCAAAGCTTTTCAATGAGATACACGGCCACACAAAAAAGTCTGGCCTAACAACTGACCTCAGAAAAAGCAAAAGGATGAAGAATGCCAATGCAGACTGTCCATCAGTACACAAATCTTGCAGACAGCCAATAAGGTGGGTGCAAGACTGAATATGACAAAGCAATCAATAAGCATTTATTAAGTACCTACATAAGCACTGAGGATGCAAAGACAAACTCAAACAAGCTTCTGTTCTCAAAGAATTTCCATTCAATCAAGGAAGAAAACACACATATATGAAAAAGTCGACTTTGGTAGAGGTACCTCGAGTACACTATCACTTTGGACTATCAAGAATGACCTAATGTAGAAGGTAGTGCTTGAGTATAGTCTTGAAGAAAAATAGGGACTCTTTGCAGTAAAGGCAAGGAAACACACTAAAGGAATTGGAGACAGCCAGCATAAAGGCATGAGAATAGGAAGCAATGCTAGGTATAAGGAGAAGCAACAAGGCTAGTCTAACTGGCCTGTTGGGGGCACGTAGGAGAAAAATGTATAAAAATACCAAAAAAATAAGGTTGAGGCTAGAGTCTGAAAAGTTTTGAAAAGACAAATAGGGAATTTATATTTGATCACAGGGATAATAAAAAGCCACTGGGATTTGCTGAGAACAGTGATATGGCCAAACTTGTACTTTATGAAATTCATTTCATTAGCTAGGTGGGAGAGAGACTAAAGTGGAAACAGACGTAAAGCAGAGAAGTCAATGCATAGGCTATTATAATAGCTTGGGTTAGTATCAATAAGGGTATAAAGTAGGGTGGTATATGTATGGGTAGAGAGAAGGATGCTGGGGAAGTGGAAACAAGATTTGAAAACTGAATATATAAGGTAAGGAAGAGTGAAAAGTCATGGATTATGCTGAGGTTGGGTAAAAAGAAGAATGATGAATATTGTAGACAGAAACAGGAAAGAAAAGAGGAAGGACATGTTTTGGGGGGAAGATGAGTTCCACTTTGGGCATTCTGAGTTTAAGATTTTTGTGGAACACAATGTTTAAGAAATCATATAGTAAGGTGGTAATATCAGACAAGGACTTGGGAGAGAAACTAGGGCTGGATATATAGATCTTGGAGTCATCTATATGGAGACAATTATTAAATTCATGGTATAAAGAATAGAAAGTCTAAGTGTGAGGATATACACTTAGAGATGGGGCAGCAGGACATGGAGAATGATCTCACAAAGTAACAAGGAGTAGGCAGGCAGTAAGAAGAGAACCAAGACTGTAGAACCCCAGAGGGGAAAAGTGCTCAGGAGGAGAGGATGATCAATAATGTCAAATGCTACAGAGAGGTCAAGAGGAATGAGGATTACAGAAAGGCCATTAGATCTGTCAGTCTAAAGGTCACCAGTAATTTTAGAAATACCAATTGAGTGATGAGGTTGTAAGCTAGAATGCAAAATGAGTGAGAGCAGAGAAATTGGGGGCAATTATTATAGACAGCTCTGTCTAGGAGTTTGGCTGAGGAAAGGGCAGAGAGGTATAAGATTAGCTAGATATCTAAATAGTTAGTCAAAGAAAATGGGACAGCAATTTGGAAATTATGTAACACTTCTGACCAGCCTGGGTTCTTTTCTGATGCAAGAATCATTCATTGATGCTACAGGGTGAAAAATCATAGTAAACGATGCCATAATTACTAAGAAATCAAAATTATGGGGACAAATAGATTACAACACCTTCCTAAAAAACTACCTTCAAGAAATATGATAAAATATATTGTTCAGAAAATGTATGATAAGAAATTGATGTAATACAAATTCTTCCAAAGAAAAATGTATTTTCTGGGGTGCCATTTAGCATGAAGATGCAATAATTTACTGAATGGTACACCTGTAGTCTTATAGAGTGAGTATAACTTCCAAAAAGTATTGAAATGGCAAATTGGGCAGAATCTTACGTGACAAAAATCTGGCTCCATCTGTGGAAAAGGATAGACATAATTGTACCGAATTGGTGATATCCTGGTAAAGAGGGATAATGGATGTTTAATCTGAGGCTTCACTGATCAATATGTCAACGAGATGTCATTTCAATGATAGTAAAACTTCCTATACCAACAGATATCATAACACATCTATGATATACCAGTTAAGTCTCAGAGGCCTAGAGTAGTTAAACGTACTGGTATTTACGAAATATATTTTTTAAACCTATAGAAAGTCCCCTAGCTCATGAAGGATATACTTAATGAAGATCTGACAAGGGTATTAGGAAAACAGTCACAAAAGATAAGGCTTATAAATGACCGAGTGATGCTACTAAAGGATATTTTCAACAGATTCATGGATGAAATCATAGGTCCAATGAAGGAATGTTTTAATGAAGGAAACCTTATTGACTGTAAAATAATATATTTTTAATAATCTGAGGATTGAAGCAGAATAGAATGGATATCCCCATACCATTTAGTCATATGGAGTTATCACAGTGGTATTCTTTCCAAAACCTTAGAAACATAAACAGGCCAAAATTCCAATTTGTTTTTAAAAGTCAGTTTTCCCCAAATCTCAATCTGCTTTTTTTTGGTGCAGAAATAAGAGGCTTTGCACAAATTACTTTTATCCTACAGTAATCCATTTTGAGAGAATATTTGCTTGGAAAAGACTACAACATTTTGAAGGTAGATTCTAGAGGCAATGATAACATTGCAGCAGCTGTAAGATCTGCCTCAAGGGAAAAAAAAGGTAATTAAAAAAGACAACAAACTTCTTTAAGAAGCATGTTCCATATTTATAATGCCTTATACTCTAAGAAAGTGATAAACTAAATGAAAATTCGTTTTGACTCACTGTATTTTTGTGCATGATTGTGAGTATTCATTACAGAGCTCCATTTTACAATTAAGAAAAGGTATAAAACAAAGCTATATAAGGTTTAAAGTACATGTGACTTTTTGACCTGATCAGAATGATGAATTAGATTCTTCAAAGGACAAAGCTATTTTCTAGGGTGACATGTAGCATACAACTGTAGAAATGTAATTAGTGGTCATTTCTGAGCTCTTAAAGAGTGGACTATAACTTCCAAAAAGTATTCAGCTGTCTTCCTATGTGGAAACATATAAAACTACAAAACTGGTTTCATATGTGGGAGAAAAAAGTAGACACAAATCAAACACATAGGTACAACATGTTTTTGCTTCTTGCATAAAAAGAAATTAATTTCACCTAGTGAAATGGACAAAAGTACAACAGAATACCCTCTTTTTCAATTTTAATTACCACTAAACATAGATTAAGAATACAGAGATGTGAACAGTTTATTATTTTTTTTTAAATATAGACTGTCCAATTGGGAACTTACTTGTCATTCTAAAAAAGATGCAAGTTGAAAATATATTTGATTATAAATGCATTTTTTTCTGATAGCTATTGGGAAATATATGATGGAGAAAAATTCTTTACGAATCAAGCAGCAAATGTATTTTAAGTACAATGGAAAATTAAGATTATATATCATTTGAATAAGACAAAAAGTTAGCATCCCCATTACCTTTACTCTCTGTCACAGTTACCCATACTTCAAGTAGAATTTATTCTGTGCAGTCTGTCTTTGTTGCCAAGGACAAGTGAAACATGGAAGTTGATTGGTTGAAGGACATGGAAGGGTATGGATGGAAAGGGGAAGAGAAGTTCCAGTCACAGTGAGACGGTGATTAGAAGATGGCCAATAAAATTTCAACTTACCAGACTCAACTAAAACAAAAAAGAAAAAATGGAATAAATAAAAGTAAAGAAATATAATGACAAAATGAAACAAAAAAGATAATAGAATTCTCTTTATACTTCTGTTTTTAAACTAAAAACAAACACATACATACTTAGATAAATGAATCATGCTATTCCATGAATGAAACACTGATTAACATTTTGAGGTTAATAAATAATTTAAGAAAAAATAAAAATGAGTCTTATAGTCTCTACTGATGACAAATGGCATAGTGAAAATGGATGACACATCAAAAAATAAAATCTTTTTCAATGACTTTACATTATTATTCTATGAGATGAGAAGTTTAGAGGGCATGTATGTACAAATGTAATAGCATAAACTAGTACTACTCTAAAAGAAGTGCTGCATGCTTTTGAATCATGGCTTACATTTTTAAACTGCATAATTGAATCATTAAATTCAATTTTTAAAAACATATGCTATAAATTACTTGCTATTGAATAATATGCTAAAGGACGATGATGATTCATGCAGAGTTCAAGAGGAAAAAAAGTAAAATGTGATTAACCATGGAAACACAAAGAAAATTTCCAAACTTTTAAGTGGTTGAGCATAAATAATATTACCTGTTGGATATGTTAAAACACTGAGGATTTGAACATGGAAAGAATGGGTGCTACAGGTAAAAAACTTGAAAGGGATAATACTGTTTTACCTCTTCAGATCAGAAAAACTACCATCAGGTATTAGTACAGTTTTAAAAATAGCTAGTAAATACCAAAATTGTACTTCTCTCAGAGCAATAACATTATTAAATTCCAATCATTTAAAATCTAAGAGCCTTAATAAATATGATGATGACGTTCAAAATAAACAGACACACTGAAGACTAATATCGTTTTTACATGTTGCTACAACATGTAATTTCCAAAAGTTGAAAAGATACTGGAGTAAACATAGATCACCACAATTTGTGGAAAAAATACATAATTATACTTTCTAATTCACTGACATACAGAACCAAAGAAATATTTATTAGTCCATAAAGTAAATTTGTAATTAAATTTCAAAGAATAATCAAGTATTTATTCCTACAAGATGAGGGCTGAAATTTTAAAAGGAAAGGAAGTGAATGGAAACAAAGGGAGAGGAGGAAGGGGAGGGGAGGGAAGGGGGAAATGAGGAAAGGGGAGGGGATGGGAAAAGAACGGAAAGGAAGGAAGCCTCTCACTTTAGAAGTAAAGATTACACTGCTCTGCCAAGGGAAGGTATGACATTTTCTTCCTTGTAAATTTTTTAAAATGCAATTTTAAAAAAGCATGTACATGAATTATTCTAGAAGAGATAAAGTGAAAACTCATATAGATTCATAACAGACAAGATTTAAGCTCCTCCCAGATACATGACTTATGAGATTTTATATGCTTTACAGAACTATAAACATGCAATACATACTTATTTTTAATATTATTTTTTCTAATTACATGTAAAGAAAAATTTTAGCATTTTTAAAAATGTCAATTTCCAAATTTTTCTCCCTCTCTCCCTAAAACTGTAAATGATTTGATATAGATTATATATGTACAATATGGTACTACATTTTTCCATATTAGTCATGTTATGAAAGAAAGAACAGACCAAAAGGAAAAAAAAAACACCAAAAGATAAAAATGATAGAGTAAAAACTAAAGAAGTAAAAATAACATGCTCCAATCTGCATTCAGAGTCCATCAGATCTTTCTCACGATGGAGATAGTATTTTCCATCATAAGTCCTTTGTAATTATCTAGGATCACTGTATTGCTGAGAAAATCTAAGTGATACATAGTTGATCATGGAACAATGGAGTGATATTGCTAAATAAAAGAGTATGCACAGTTTGGCTGCCCTTTGTTCAGAGTTCTAAATTTCTCTCCAAAAAGGCTGGATCAGTTCACAACTCCACCAACATTGTTTTAAGTTTGCCTATTTTCCCACATCCTCTCCAACATGTTATCATTTTCCTTTTCTGAAACATTGGTCAATATGATAGGTATCTTAGAGTTGTTCCAATTTATATTTCTCTAACTGAAAGTGATTTAGATTCTTCTTCATATTCTTCATATTACTCTAGATGGTTTTGACTTCATATGAAAACTGCTGGTTCATATCCTCTGACCAATTGGCGAATGGCTTGTGTTCTTATAAATCGGACTCAGCTCTCTATATATTTGAGAAATGAAGCCTTTATCAGAGATACATGGCTATAAAAATTGTTTCCCACGTTTCTGCTTTCCTCCTAATCTTGGCTGCAATGGTTTTGTTTGTGCACAAAAACTTTCTCATTTAATATAAGCAAAATCATTGATTTTTTCATTTTTTCTATCTCTTGTTTGATCATGGATTCTTCCCTTTGCCATAGATCTGACATGTAAAACTATTCCCTGCTCTCCTAATCTGCTTATGGTATCGTACTTTAACCCTTTTTAACCTTATCCTTGTATATAGTGTAAAATGTTTGTCTATATCTAATTTCTACCATATTTTTTTCAAGATTCCCAGTAGTTTTTTGTCAGATAGTAAGTTCTTAACCTAGAGCAGCACTCTATTTCTTAGCCAGTACGAGAAAGTGTTGAAGATTACTGCTTTATAATATAGTTTGAGCTCTGGTACTTCTAGGTCACCTTCCTTTGAATTTTTTTCCCCTTAATTCCCTTGATATTCTTGACCTTTTTTCTTGCATATGAATTTTACTGCTATTTTTATAGCTATAAAAAATTTTGATAGTTTGATTGGTAGGTCAATGATTAAATAAATTAATTTAGGCAGAATTGTCATTTTTACTATTGCCTTGGTCTACACAGGAACAATGAATATTTTTCCATTTGTTTAGATCTGACTAGATTTGTGTGAAAAGTGTTTTACAATTGCATTCATATAGTTCCTGAGCTTTTCTTGGCAGGTAGACTCTCTAATATTTTGCACTGTCAACAGTTATTTAAATGGAATTTCATTTTCTATCTCTTGTTGCTGGGCCTTACTGGTAATATATGAAAATGCAGATAATTTATGTGTGTTTATTTTATATCTTTCAACTATGATAAAGTTGTTAATTATTTAATGTAGTTTTTTAGTTGATTCTCCAGGGCTTTCTAAGTACACCATCATATCATATCATTTGTTTCCAATCTCTTATTGCAATAACTAACATTTCTAGTACAAAACTGAATAATAGTGGGGATAATTAGCATCCTTTCTTTACCCCTTATTTTCCTGGGAAGGTGTCTAGCTTATCTCCATTACAGATAATTCTTGCTGATGATTTTAAGTAGCTACTACTTATCATTTTAAGGAAAGCTCCCTTTATTCCTATTTTCCTTAGTGAGTTTTTAATAAGAATGTTTACTATTTTGGTAAAGGCTTTTTTCCCGCATCTCTTGAGATAATCAGATGATTTCTATTCATCTTGTTATTGATATGGCAAATGATATTGATAGTTCTCCTAATATTGAACCAGCCCTGCATTCCTGGCATAAATCCCATCCAGTCATAGTGTGTATGATCCTTGTGATATACAGCTGTAGTCTCCTTGCTAGTGTTTCATTTAAAATTTTTTGTATCAACACTCATTAGGGATACCTGTTTATACTTTTCTTTCTCTTTTAGTGCTTCCTGGTTTGGGTATTAGCACCATATCTGTTTTATAAAAGGAATTTGCTAGGGCTTCTTCTTCACCTATTTTTTCCTAATAGG
>CM053600.1:63087850-63130755 GCA_028646575.1 Pseudocheirus occidentalis
AAGAGATTGAGATTCTTAAAAGCTATTTGTTGCTTCTCCTCTTATTAAAATATCAGCATTACGTAATCTTGTAGCCCTTTTCAAATGCTAAACTAAATTTTCTTTCTAGATTTTTCTTGACTATCATTTTTAGATTTCAAATTTCTGTACTTCTCCCTTGTCTACAATCTAAATACATCAAATTCATCTATTCCATTAAATATCCATTTCCTGCATCCCATAAAATAATACTCAGCTTTATGGAATAAGTTATACTTGGTTGTAAGCCCCATTTTATTTTGCATTTTTGGAATATTGCATTGCAAGTTTTCCCTTAATTTATAATAGAGACTTCCAGGATGCTTATATCATCCTATGTGTGATTTCTTGTTTCCTGAACTGTTTATGTATACTTTTAAATTATTCTATAATATGATCTCTCCTTGACCTGATTCCAGATCATTTTTATAGGTAAATTTTCTTTTCTTTTCTTTTTTTCTGTCTTCTAATTTTGTTCTTATGGATTCATGGATTTCTGTTTCCTCTGTTCTCATCTTCAGAGAGTTTATTACTTGGGTGAGACTTACTCTTTTCCCTTCTAAACAATTCTTAAAGTTTTTCCTTTAGATATTTTATTTTATTTTTTTAAATCTCATGCTTCTTTCTTTAGGTGTCTGTCTAGCTCTTGTGGAAAATCAATTTTTTCTCCATTGAGTCTCTGCTTTTAGTTATTAGATATTTTCTCCTTATAAGCTGTATTTTCAGGGATCACTGAATCTACAGTAATTCTATATAATAGCTTTTGGGGCTTTCTTTACTTTGTTCAGCTCTCCTGCTTTAGTTGCTGAACTGGAACTTTGTGCCAAAGTTAGTCTCCGTTCTCTCCTGTACTCTTAATTAGGGTGCTCAGCCCAACTTTGTCTCAACTTTTGTCTCATTGGTTCCTTCACAGATGTCCAACTTCCATGGCTAGACTTTCTGCATCTTTGAGGTAACGTAGGGGCTTTTGTGGCATCTCATAATTCTAGTGCTAAGGAACCTTCAACACTTGGATGCTTGGGCTATCCATGGGTGAGCACTGTGATACAATGTTGGTTATATAAGGGGACCCTTAATTCTTGCTGCCTCTGGACACAGAATTTTGTAGGCTATATGTCTCTATCTTCTTACTGGTCATGATGGAAGGCTACTGGTGTTTGGCTGTGCTGCCTCTAAGTTGCCAAGCAGCTCCCTTCCTTCTTCAACATCTTTCTAGAAGACTTTTTATATAGCTCTGGGGCAGAAGAAGTAATTTGTTATAGTTCCTCATTGGATTTCTTTATTAGTACTCAGTGTGGTACAAATTTTAGGCTTTTACTGGGTTTGGTATTTGGGACCTGGAAAGTCCAACTCCATGCCAGCATCTTGATTGGAGCTCTCTATCATGCACAACAACTCTTAAACAATTTACCAAGTTATAACAAAGATTACCTAACTTATGAATTATATATTCTTGAATTAAATTCCTTAGAATTTTTGCCTGTAATTAATCATATTCTCAAAACCATGATGTTAAAAAATTATTTTCTCTGAATAAATTATGATGTCACCCTTTTAATCAACTCAAGATTTAGAACTGATTTGTTTAAGAATAAGTGATAAAGTTATTCTGAGATAGTAATCATAATCTCTATAAATTATCTAGAAAAAATATTGTGTCAGTTATATAAAAAGTCGAGTGTGAGCTCAAAAAATTATAAAAGTTTCAATTATAGGACTTTTTATTGTATATTTAATGCTTTCAACATAAGACAAAACAGCCAAGAGTAAGACTACTTCTTTCCAGGATCTAATCATATTCAGTTATGGAACAATACAGTGATAATATTTTCTTGAATGTTTTGAACAGACTATGAATGCAACATTTTTAAACCCCAGAATTAAAATTTCGATATATTTTGATAAGAACACGTTGTACTGAAAGAGTTTAATGCTTTTTGTTATACATAAATATTTTGTGAAGGACTTCTTATTTCTTATTTTTGTTTTACAAAACAAATCTTATATAAATTCTGGAAAAATTGAGGAAAAAATAGCTTTTAGACGTTATTCAGGTTTGAAAAAAATCTGATAACAGTCTGCCAAGTTTGTATCCTTCAGCTCTATGATAAACCACCCGTTATTAGTCAATTTCACACTAACAATCAGTGCATGGCAGAATTGGAAGGATGAAGTGAAAAAAATGCCAGAATATTATTAGGCTATGCACAGTTGCTGAATTGGCTTTCTTGCTTTCCTATTTTTCTGCAATTGAATGCTCAGACCTAATGATTAGTGGGGAACAAATTGATGCATGACTCAAGTTTGAGGGAGGCTTTAGAGCATAAAGCTGTCAAGGGACAAAAGTAGTGGTGCAGTTTGTTGTTGTCCCTATCCACGGGCTCTGGGAGCTTGTGCTTTTTTAATGAGTCTGCTACTCAGAGTTTCCTAGTGTCAGTTTAAGGAGTTATTAGATAAAGATTTTCTTTTTCTTGAAATTTTATTTTTCTTTACTTCTTTAGTCACTTATTTAATGTCATGTGTATGCGTGTGTGTGATTAGCAGTATGAATAGTATATTCTCTAACAATCCTCTGCTCTTATTACAATTTCTTCTCTAGACTCCAGAGTTCCTATGTAATAATAATACTAATATCACATAAGTGTACTTTTCAGAATACTTTAGTTCATTATTTCTCAGCACAGAACGGTCCACGGCAAAGGTACATGGCAAGTCTCAAGCCGCTAGTTCTTTGGACCTATCATTTTTGGAAACAGCTCTCGGATATAGACCATACATATACGTTCATATTAAACATTTTCACATTAGTCACATTCTAAAGAAGACCAACGTGATAAATATGTTTAATATGAATTTATATGTATAGACTATATCAGATTGCACACCATCTTGGGGAAATAGAGGGAGAAAATTTAGAACCCAAAATATTATGGTAGTGAATGTTGAAAACTAAAAATAAATACAGGAATACATAAATAAATAAAAAAGAAATAGGTCTCTAGAAATGTCCCTTTTTCCTGGGTGTCACTCATACTTTGCTTGTCCATAGAACTTCCCACACATGTAAACTTTCATTCTTCAAACATTTATCTCCTTTGCTAATTGGTACTTCCATGCTTGTAGTATCAGAATTAGGTAACAATTTAGAAAAGTTGGTTACAGACCTAGACCATCCCTATCAAACATATAGCTCTCATCTGAATTGCCATGTTCTGTGAGACAAATCATGTCCCCACCCCAAAGTAGGAGGACTGACAAGAACCTGTTATAACATGGGCACCGAGTTAGGAGGCTTACCTCTCTTCAGATTATTCATCTCCTTCCTCTTGCTATGGTTCAAAGATTAGAACTAATCTGTGGTCTAGTCTCCTCTTTTTCTGGCTGAATTTCAGAGATTTCCTGTTCTTCCTGATAAACAATTGCATACTTTCCTGTCTAGTGACTGACTGTATGTATAGACTTTTGATTTCTCTTCCCTTGACCCATTCCTTATGCCCCAGTGTCTTACAATGTTCTTGCACTTGTGTGAGTTAAAATATGTTCTCTAAAATCTGTTGCTTTTAGCAGCATGACCATCTGTTCCCTAGAAACCTCTTATTCCTTTTCAAGAAGCTACAATAGACTGAGGCAAGTTCTCTTGCCATCTTTGAAACTGCTGAACAGAAGTCAGTTTTCACAAGTTACAGTACCTAAGGATGTGTGGCCTTTGGGGGTGGGGGTGGAGGTGGGGTTTGGGGTAGAGGTATTCCAGATATGTAAGATGAGGGGTGAGTTCTCCTGACTATTAAATCCATAAGAGTTTGAAACAATTAGCCCAGTTACTTGTTACCAGAAAGTAACTTAATATAAAACCAAAAGAAATGGAGAGTTTAATCACTTGGAGTTTAAAAGGTCTTGAAAAATAGGAGAATCCAAAAGAACTTAAATGAATGCAAAGCTTGCCAAGTGGGTCCATTAGAACCATATGTTGAAACCATGTAAATGAAAACCAGCTGGCATGATACCATTGTCTTTGCTGTGCATCTGTTGAACAAAAAGCTGTCCTCATACATCATTATGCCTTTTGTTGAATGAACTTTGCTTCTTAAATTTCGACTGAGGTAAGCTAAAATGTTTCTTTAGCATTCCAGAATTAGAAATCTAGAAATTATATAATGAATCATTATGTGGCTGCCTGGCAATAATGTTTAAACTCCTTAACCATAGAGGTACCTGTGCAACTCCCCTGTTCTAAAGTAATACATTGTTTGCCATTTTAATATTCTGAATCAGTATATAATATGAATGCACTCAGAATAATGCATGTCTCCTACATTAATTGACTGTTTAATCATCTTTAGTCTGTTTCAAAGCCTATAGCAACTATTGCTGCTTAGATGGTTAGAAAATTGTTTCCAGTTATAGAAATCTATTTCCTGTTGTTTCCCCTGGCAGTGATTGCAGACCGGCCTCCCCCAGTCATCAGACAGGGTCCTGGGAATCAGACTGTAGCAGTGGATGGTACTTTAGTCCTCAGCTGTGTGGCCACAGGCAGTCCAGTGCCTACAATTCTATGGAGAAAGGATGGAGTCCTTGTCTCCACCCAGGATTCTCGCATCAAACAACTGGAAACTGGAGCACTACAGATCCGATATGCCAAGGTAACTTCAAATTACTTCTTCTAGCTTTCTGTTATGTTTCACGTTGTCTTTGCTTCTGTCTACTGGCATTTCAGCCTCTAATTTTAGAATTCATGAAATGTTAAGTAGCAGTATAAATACAGTTTCACTTTGTTTCTTGGTCCTTTCAAACATTCCACAATCGCTTCTTAAATTGCCTTGTATTTTTATGCAGTCCATGGCAATGACTTATGTATTTTTTTATGTCTTGGGAAAACATTTCTAACATCAGTTGAGGTAAACATTTTGGAGATTGCAAGAGAGAATTCCCTCGAATAGTAGTGTGATAAAATAATTGCAAAAAAAATTTTTTTTAAGAAACATAAATACCAGTTCAGAATGCTTCAAGAATTCTTCAGTTTTGAATATGAGGTTGGTAGGTTGGTTCAGCATTCTATAATTATGGAATGCATGTATCCAAACAGAAGTAAAAGTATGTACATGCTGGGTGAATATTTAGAATTAAAGCATTAAAAGATGAAAAGCCTCCAAGTTTATGTGAACAATTTAAGGATTTATTTTCCCAATACAACATAGCCAACATACCTGTTTTTCCAGGTTGCGTTGCGTTATCTTTTCTTACTTCCTTTTTCTTTATAGGTCAAGATTAGACAGGCTCAAAGAACATTGTAGTAAAAGGAATGAGAATCTTGATCGCAATAAACATTTATAATTTCTTTTTCTTCCTGTTGGTCAGCATCTTTGTTTCTTTTTTTAATATGCTACAAAATGAAACATCGTGATTGATTATACTTGTTATCATACTAATTAATTGTCATACATATTAATATTTGGTTATTGTAAATTCCATGAGACATTAACTTGGCTCCTTTTATGAAAAGTAACAACATAATAATGATTACGCTTTTTAAAACATTACCCAGAGATACAATTGTCATCTTAGTCATCGATTACTATAGTTAGTTCTTAGATTGGTTTAGAGTTAGATATTGGGACCTATGGTTATTCATTTTCTCAGCTGTTAGAAAAGAGAATTAATTCAAATATGAATTTGTTCTACCTCATAATTGTTAGACTGCTTCAAGTAAACTGGTCATATGTATTTGTCAGTCCCCCAAACTTCAAAAACTTAGGAAGAAATCTTTTCTTTTTGGTCTTTTGTTTTATTTACCTTAGTTTTCACATGTATAACTTTGAAGTAATGAGATACAAATTCAGATGTTAAAGTTTTTTAAAAAAATAATTTTGAGGGCATATATTAAAAATATTCAAGTTTAAAGAGAATTTGGTAATGTGATGCATTCACTTGATCTTTAAAAAGGTTTAGACACCAGTAGTTATTGAGACTTCAGTTTATGGAAAAAATATGTCAATGCCAGTATAGTATAATCTTTCATTTGCCTTTCTGGGTAACATGATCCAATCAAATTTAATATTATATGACTTTTTCAGTCCTTGTCTTATAAAATTTCTCATTTCATATGCAGCTAAATATTTTCAACAAAAGGGAAAAGGTTATATTTAGAAAATTTTAAAGGTTTTCTATCCATATTCATGATTATATGCAGACCTACCAAATGACTGAGTACTCAGTTGTTCCAAATGTTTATTTTCTGTCTTTCTCAGCTGGGTGATACTGGTCGGTACACCTGTGTTGCATCAACTCCTAGTGGTGAAGCAACATGGAGTGCATACATTGAAGTTCAAGGTAAATTGAAGAATCTTCATTTGTTAATTTTTTTAAACCTGTAAACTAAGATATGATTGATTTCTGAGAGAGTAGATATGATCAGACCCAAGTGTGTATGCACACAGATATGGAGACCGAGATGTATATATTTCTCCATGCATATACATATTTCTTTTGTTTTTTGCTTCTTTGTTAGAATTTGGAGTTCCAGTTCAGCCTCCAAGACCCACTGACCCAAATTTAATCCCAAGTGCCCCGTCAAAACCTGAAGTCACAGATGTCAGCAGAAATACAGTAACATTGTCATGGCAACCAAATTTGAATTCAGGTGCAACGCCAACATCTTATATCATAGAAGCCTTCAGGTATAGTAAACATGATATATGCTGTTTTTCATACTTTGAATTTACAATTGAGCACACATGTTCTAACTTGTATTTATCTATACTTAGCCATGCATCTGGTAGCAGCTGGCAAACTGTAGCAGAAAATGTGAAGACAGAAACATTTGCCACTAAAGGACTAAAACCTAATGCAATTTACCTTTTCCTTGTGAGAGCTGCTAATGCATATGGTCTTAGTGATCCGAGTCAAATATCAGATCCAGTGAAAACACAAGGTAAAAATGAATTTATTAAACCTTATGATGCCATTTTATCCTTGTAGCTTATAATTTTACCATCAATTAATGTGTATTACAAGTCAGTACTGAATATTTAAAGATGTTCTCAGAAATAACCAGTTGACCTTTTAGTATTCGTTATGATCAGAACAAAAATGAATAACAAGAAAGATGATAATGTTTCTCATTTGTTGTTACATTTAAAATTAAATTCATTGTAGCTAAAACACAATTTGGGTTAAGAATACAATGAGTTATAATTATAATAATATCATGGATGATTTCTGCTATGTAGGATTATTTTGTACTTTAAAAAATTAGCTTCACATCTTAACTGTGAAAATGTTACAAAAATTTGAATTTATAGTCTATAGCATAGAATTAAAATCTATAGCATGTGCTTAACATATTTAAAACTGGTTGGTTTTTACTGATATTGATATGCTAGTACCTATGATCTAGAACAGTGGTTCTCAACTTTCCTAATGCCGCAACCCTTTAATAGTCAGATGTGGGCATGTCTATATGTGGGCAGACCCGCCTGGAGACGGATAGAGGAGCGGTGTCTTGGTTCCTCAGACCATTGGAAATATGTGTTTTCTGATGGTCTTAGGTACCCCTGTGAAAGGGTCATTCAACCCCAAAGGGGTCGCGACCCACAGGTTAAGAACCGCTGATCTAGAAGATGGTACAGAATTATAATAAAAATTGATTAATGCTATCTGGAAATCACATAAATGTAGGAAATAGATTTTTTAAGTGCCACAAGATCAAGGAAAGTTTTAAAATCCTTGTGTTCAGTACATTTTTTTTAATAATATAACTTGATCATTTGGTTCTAAAGGTTGTTCAGCAACCTTATTTTGTGTTGGGGGTATCTATGAAGCCTTGGATAAATCTTATTTAAAATTACAAATTCCTTTTTTCCCCTAATAATTAATTTGAAACAAAGGTAGGAGAAAGAAGGAATTATAATCACTTAAAATTGAGCTTCTTAGCTTTTAAAATCACCCAATTACTGTTTACCTATCAACCCTTGAGAGTAATCATAATATTACAGCAACAATACTGAGCAAAATGAGCATTTTATTCCCAGCTCTGCTATTTAACATTTATGTTGTTTAGGCAAATTATTTATCCTCTTAACCTCAGTTTTCTTGTCAGCAAGAAGTATTTGCAATGTGTCATACATGGTGGATATGAGACTCAAATGAGTTAATGTACTATGAAAATCTTTTATAAAATGTTCTGTGCTATACAAATGGGAATCGTTAACATGCTTTACACAATTCTTCATCTAGAGTATGTTGGAATATGTTGGAAAAGCTGTTGGAAATTCCATTTTATCTTAAGAATTTCACGTGCAAAGTTTTTGTACTTTAAATTGTTCTTAATAGCTAAAATTTATTAACTCTTTAAAGCTAAGCAATTAGAAATGTAATCCATTTTCTTCAGTATGTCTCTTTCCAAACTAATTTTACTAGGTATACATTTGTACCAGAACTGGATTAGTAAGCTATCTGAATGATCTTCTAAAGTCATCATGATCTTCTATGTTGAGAGTGGGGATTACATTTTATGAGTTTTGTTCCATGAACAAAATTACAAGGATGACACAATAAGAAAACATGCTAACGCCTAACATTTAAAAAAAATTACCTGGGTGTTTTTTGTTTTTGTTTTTTGTATTGAATAGTCATGATGTTAATAGACATCCTTACTTTATCCCTGATCTTATTGGGAAAAGGCTCTAGTGTGCTCTCATTATAGGTAAGACTGGGTTGTGGCTTTATATAGAAGCTACTTTTCATTTAAAAGAAAATTCACTTAACCTTACATGTTCTAATGTTTTTTTAAAGGAATAGGTGTTCTATCTTGACAAAAGTTTTCTGCATCTATTTATATAATCATGGTTTTTATTAATCTTGTTAATATTGTCATTAATGTTCATGGTTTTTCTAATATTACTGTGATAAATCCAGTATAGTCATAGTATATAACGTTGTGATATATTACCAGTTTCCTTATGAATATTTTCTTTCTTTCAGTTATTAATTTTTTTTGTTGCTTTTGCCTTGTCTGAGATCATGTTTCTAACCCTGCCTTTTCTAATTCAGCTGAGGCGTAGCAGATTGTATTACAAACCCTTATTTTAACTCTGTGAATCTTTATCTTTCAACTGTGTTCCTTATGAATGTATTGTTGGATTTTGCTTTCTAGTCCAGTCTGTTATCCTATTCTGTTTAATGAATAAGTTCATCCCATAAGCATTTATAGCAGCGATCATTAATTGTGTATTTCCCTCCATCCTATGTTTCTATGCCTTTGTTTCTCCTTGTTTCCCACTCTCTCTTTATAGAGAAGAAAATAGTAAGAGAGGGGGATTCTATTTAGTACCAATCCTCTAAGCTTCCTACCATCTACTTTGGCTTTCTTTTACAACTCTTTCCTTTGCCCAGAGCACAATTATAGCTTTTTATCCTTTCTTTCCTTTTAAGTCATAATTCTTGATCTACCATCCTTAGTTTGGGTTTTCTTTGCTTAGGGCTGATTTCTCCTTTAAACCTACCTTCCTCTTATTCCTTCCTTTCCCCTCTCCACCTTCTCTCCTTATTTCCCTATTGAGCGAAATATATTTATGCTCCCAACTTTTGTGTTGCCTTCCCTCCTTTGATTAATTTAGATGAGAATGAGTAATCAGTATCATCTGTTCTTCCATCTCTTCTCCCTTGTTTGTGTAGTATTCGATGTATGAACCATGATTGTGTGTTATAATTTTTCCCAAACTTCCTATTAGTCAGTAAACTCACATATATTAAGCATTTACTGTGTGTCAGGTACTGGGGAGACGAAGGTAAAAGCAAACAAAAACCAATCCATGCTCTCAAGGAGTTCACAATCTTTCAGACTAAGTCTGTCTTATTAAACTCTCTCTCTTTTTCTCTCTAGATAGATAGATTGATATAGATATATATGGAGCATAAACATACATGTATTATCTCCCCATGTTAGAATATATAGAATTTATCTCTATTTAATCCCTTGTTATTTTCATTAGAAAACTCTTAGTTGTAAGTCTCTATCTTTTATCCGCCTGAATATTGTATTATGGATTATATATACTCTTTTATAGTAATGACAGCAAGCACATGATCTTGTGGTTCTTCTGTACTTGAATTCTTTTGTTTTGGCTGCTTGTAGTATATTTTTTCTTTGGCCCCAGACTACTAGATTTTGGCTATTATGTTCCTGGACATTTTCATGTGGGGTTCCCTTCAGGTAAAGGCTAGCGAATTCTTTCTATTTCTAACTTGTCCTTGGTTTCTAAGTGATCCAGATAGTTTTCTTTTCTTATCCCTTGAAATGCTATATCTGTATTCTTTTTCCCCAGTGAAGCTTTCAGGTTTTCTAATAATTTCTAGATTCCTCTATTCTGTTTTCCATGGCAGTTATTTTGCTATGAAATATTTGATATGAGATATACTTTATCTGCTTTTATTGGCTTTTTTCGGTCTTTTAATTTGTTTAAAAATTTTTTGTTTCTCCAAGAATGGCCACTATCACCCCTATTATTCAATCTGGTACTAGAAATGTTAGCAGTAGCAATTACAGAAGAAAAAGAAATCAAAGGAATCAAATTAAGCCAAGAGACTAAGCTATTACTCTTTGGAGATGACATGATGATATACTTGGAGAGTCCTACAGAATCAAGTAAAAAAACTTCTGGAGATAAAAATAAATTTAGCAAAGTTGCAGGATATAAAATAAACCCACATGAATCCTCAGCATTCCTATATATTTCCAGCGAAGTCTAACAGCAAGAGATAGTAAGAGAAACCCCATTTAAAGTTACTGCAGACATTATAAAATATTTAGGAATCTACCTGCCAAAACAAACTCAGTACCTTTATGAACACAACTACAAAACACTTTTTACACAAATAAAATCAGATCTAACTAATTGGAAAAACATCATTTGCTCGTGGCTGGGTCAAGCTAATATAATAAAAATGACAATTTTACCTAAATTAAATTACATATTTAGTGCCATACCAATCAATCTACCAAAAAATTACTTTATAGAACTAGAAAAAAATAGTGACAAAATTCATTTGGAAGAACAAAAAGTCCAGAATATCAAGGCAATTAATGAAAAGAAATGCTAGGGAAGGTAGCCTAGCTGTACCAGATTTTAATCTGTATTATAAAGCAACAGTCATCAACACTGGTTGGTACTGGCTAAGGAATAGAGTAGTGGATCAATGGAACAGATTGGGTACAAAAGACTCAGTAATCAACAATTATAGTAATATACTGTTTGATAAACCCAAAGACCCCAGTTTTTGAGATAAGAACTCACTATTTGACAAAAACTGCTGGGAAAATTGGAGTGTAGTATGTCAGAAACTGAACATAGAACATCATCTAACACTGTGCACCAAAGTCAAGTCTAAATGGGTGCACGATCTAGGTATAAAGGCTAATACTGTAAATAATATAATTTACCTGTCAGATATATGGAGTAGGGAAGTCTTTATGACCAAAGAAGAGTTGGAGAGCATTATAAAATGCAAAATGGATAATCTTGATTACATTCAATTGAAAAGTTTCTGTACAAACAAAACCAATGTAACCAAGATTAAGAGGGAAGTGGGAAATTGGGGAAAAAAATGTTTTACTACCAGTGTCTCTGATAAAGGCCTCATTTCTAAAATATACAGGGAATTAAGTCAAATCTATAAGAATACAAGTCATTCCCCAATTGACAAATGGTCGAAGGATATGAACATGCAATTTTCAAAAGTAGAAATTTGCTCTAAATCACTATTGAGAAATGCAAATCAAAACAACTCTGAGGTACCACATCTCACCAGTCAGATTGGCTAAGATGACAAAACAGGAAAATGACAAATGCTGGAGACTATGTGGAAAAATTGGAGCACTACTGCATTGTTGATGGAGCTGTGAACTGATACAACCATTCTGGAGAACAATTTGGAACTATGCCCAAAGGGCGATAAATAATTACATACCCTTTGACCCAGTTATACCACCTCTGGGGTTGTGTCCCAAAGAGATGATAGAAGTGGGAGGAAGACCCATATGTACAAAAATATTTATTGCAGCTCTCTTTGTGGTGGCAAAAAACTGGAAATTAATGGGATACCCATCAATTGGAGAATGGCTAAACAAGTTGCGGTGTATGAATGTAATGGAATACTATTGTGCTATAAGAAATGAGGAGACGTTCTATGTATTTACCCGGAGAGGCTTATACAAACTGATGCTAAGTGAGAAGAACAGAACCAGGAAAAATTTGTACACAATCACAGACACATCATATGTGTGATGACCAGCTTTAATAAATTGGACTCTTCTCAGCAACGTACAGTTATAAGACAACTCTACAAGTCTCTGGATGGAAGGGGATACCTACATTCAGAGAACAATCTAGAAAGAACAGAATTTAAATGGAGACAGAAGCAATCTACATGCTATCATTCTTTTTCATATTTGGTTCTCTTTCTTTTTTCCCATTGTTCACTTCATTGGTTACAATATACAACCAGACTAATGTCCAGTGTGAAAGTATTTGCAGATCCTATACTTGATTGCATGCCACCATGGGGGTGGAGTGAGAGGCAGGGGAGAAAATTTGAAACTCAAGGGATTGTGGAACTGAATCTTGTAAACTAAAAGTAAATAAATAAATCCATTTTAAAAAATTCTTGTTTCTCACTGGTTTTTATTTGGTCCATTCTGATATTCAGAGTTGTTTTCTGCATAAGGTTTTGTACCTCTTCTTCCAAGCTGTTAATTCTCTTTCTAATTCTGTATTCCGTAACTCTCAGTGTTTTTCAGATTTTACTTTAGAGCTTTCATTCATTTATAAAGTCATTTTAACATTTAAAAAATCCTCATCCATTTCTTCCAGTAATTCTGCAATCTGTAGTCAGGCTATGTTTTATCTTGAGACTTTGCTTATAAATAAAGGTTTTGTTTTCATTCTCTTCTTCTGGATGTGTGTCTTGCACACCCGTATCATCCTAATAGCTCTTTATTTTAGAATTCTCTTTTTGTTTATTTGTTTACCCATTCTTATATCCCACTTCCTTACTTCAGACTTTATATTAGAGCCCAGTTCTTTACACCTCTAGAGGGAATATTTAGGCCTCACTTGTGTCTTCTTGAGTCTTGCTGCAACTTTTTTGGGATATTGTGTTAATCTAGGGTTTAGGGACTGCACAAACTGGGGACCAATAATCTTTTAATGCTCCTAAAATGCTCTTATTCAGGGCAAAACCTGATGGATGTACTTCTGGTCTGAGCTCTGCATGTTTCTGGATTTTGATCTAAATGACACACCTGTTGAATTGCTAATATGTAGACTATTGCTGGACTTAGCAACCATCTTCCAGTTAGAAAACTGCTGATTCGGAGTGGTAGAACTGTAGGCTCTACATTAGTCTGGGCTGGCTTCCTACCTTGGTTATTCCTCTGTAGGCTTCAGACTGGGCTAGGTGGTTAGAACTGTGTGACGCTGCTCTAGGGGTAGAGCCACGCTTCTGTCCACATTGTTCAGACTAAGGCTTCTAACCACTGCCTACTATCACTATGACTCCTGATGCAGTTCCATGCCTCAGCCCACACTGAATTTATGACACAGCACTGAGTAGTTAGTTGCAGAACTGCTAGTTAACACCTGTCCCTGCTTTTTGCGTAAAGTTAGGCTTCTCTTCCATTCTGGAGACTCTTCTTCCTATGGCACACAGCAGTGAACAGGCCTTCATTTCATCCTCATGCTACAAGGTTATGTGTGGCATAATCCTGGCTAGCACATATCTCTCTATCTCTATTTCCTTCTGTAGAACTGGGCTCCAAAAATAACTGTCTTTTTTTTTCTTGGATTTTCCAATCAGGACTCTTTTCTTGTACATTTTAAGGTCTTTATAGAGTGGTTGTATGGGAGATCTTGCTCGTAATTCTTTCTGCTGCTTTGCCATTTTGGCTAATCTCCTCTGAATTTGTCTTTACTGTATTGTTAGCCAAAAAGGCTTATAGCATACATTTTCTTCCTACATCTGAAATAATATTTTAGACTCTTAATCTGCTGATCACCTTGGGGAAGAAGGATCAGGTAATCCCATGAAGAAATCAGCTAGATGGCACCCAGTGACAAAATTAGAATCTGGGATGTAGTCAAGGTAGAAAGTATTCTCTTGCATTTTGAAACTATTTCCCAAAAGACAGAAACTTTTCTGGGATGAGATTATAAGAGAATTCACTTTGATCACAGTAAAAAGGTTCTGAGAACCAAGAGTTGTTTGGAATAGAGGACCTGAATTTGAATGCCATTTCTGATAGCTCCTACCTCTGTGGCACTGAACTAAATCATTACCCTTTCTGAACCTCAGTTTCTTTTTATAAGATTTGTATTAACACCTGGGCTGTTGTGAAAACCAAACAAGATCATATGTATAAAGTACCTTGCAAACTTTAAAGTGCTGTGTAAATGCCAGTATTACTGACATTTCTTTAGAAAATGATCCTGCTGATAAAAGCATCTTCCTCCAACAATTCAAGCTAACACCTGAATTTAACGTACTATGAGGTTAAAGACTTGACTGGGGTCACAGAACCAGCATGTGTGAAAAGCAGGACTTGAACCTAAATCTTCCTGACTCTAAGGCTTTGTATATATGAGGACATTTTTTTAAAATGAATGTCTTAACTGGATGAAAAAGATTTAAGAAGTTATATATTCTACCTTCCTGCCACATCTTAGCTCCTCTGCCCCCTACAGAGCCTCCCTAGCCTCTCAGCCTATGCCTCTTATGATAGTGGGGAAAAATTTACTTGAGTAATACCATGGTTGAAAGGATCCATATCTTGAAAGAGTAAAGTATACTTAACCTTTAGTACCTACATTATTAGGCATAATGAATAAGAAATATAAATTTTTATTTACAGATTTGATTTAGGAAAGTCAGATTCCCCCAACTTCTCTTCTCCCAAACCCCTGAGGAATATTTCCTAAGGAGGTCTTCCTTTTCCTGTTTCCCAAAACTACCTTTATAATTTCTTTTGCCCATAATCTGCCCCTATCATAATGAATGTTCACCCTTTTTCTTTCACTAACTTTTGATTCTTCTAAGTTATATATCTCTTTACAAAACTAGAATCTGTATTTCAGACTGTAGAAAATGATGAATGAAACAGGATCTACCCAGAATTATGAAAACTTCAACAAATGTGATAATTAAGAAATAGATAATCATACTTTTTCTGCCACTGAGATCCTTTTCATACTGATGTTTACTGCTTTGTAACAGAAGAATTGGATTCACATCTATGCCCAGTTATTACTATCTATGTGACCTTGGACAAATAATTTAACTTCCGAGCTTCAATTTACCCATATAACAATATGTATATTATCTGTCTGGGCGAGCTGTTATGAGAAGTAAATAAGAAACTGATTGTTAATATACACTGATTTTAATAATTTCAGAAATACTAGACTTTTTCTATATAAAGATATTTTGGAAATGTAAAGAAGTATTTATCAAATTATTCTTCCTTTGTCTAAGAAAATTGCTATTTAGCACTCTTTCTCCTTCTGACTTATTAAAAATCAGTAAAAATATTTCTATTATATTTAAAATTATTAATTATTCTTTTAAAAGGGCAAAAAAGGCCACATGAGATTCTGTGTTAAAGCTCAGGGTTTATAAAGGCAATTAAAAGTACAACTTAATGATTTGAGTATAAAGAAGGAATGATAGCAGCAATATGGTTCTTAATGTACTCTTGATTTGTTGTAAGAAATATATTTTGAGGTTAGAAAATGTCTATTGAACCTATTTTCCTGTAATATAATTAATAAATTGGAATAAGATCTACAGTAGATTAGACTTTAAATACTCAGTTTTCAAAAGTTATCTATTTATGTTTTCCTGCCTCTGCCCTTATTTTGTGAGGTAGAAGTTATGATCTACCTTGGAAAAAGAGGGTTTTAAAAATTAAATTATTTATTTTTTGTTTTGACATCTACTTCCATAAGTTTAAAATTTTCTCCATCTCCTTCCCACCTCCCTTTCTAACATGGCTTGCAGTTTGATATGGGCTCCACACATACATTTCTATTAAATACATTTTCACATTAGTCATGTTGCATAGAAGAATTATAACGGATGGGAAAAAACATGAGAAAGAAGAAGAAAAAGAAAACAAAACAAAAAAGAAAATAGTATGCTTCATTCTGCATTCCATATCCATAATTCTTTCTCTGGATGAGGCTGGCATTTTCTATCATGTGTCCTTTGGAATCATTTTATATCCTTGCATTGCCGAGAAGGGCTTAGTTTCAAAATCAATCCTCACACACTGTGGCTCTTACTGTGTACAATGTTCTCCTGGTTCTGCTCCCCTCACTCAGCATCAGTTTATGTGAGTCTTCCCAGGTTTTTCTGGTCTGCCTATTCATAATTTCATATAGCACAATAGTATTCCATTACATTCATTTACTATAACTTGTTTAGCCATTCCCCAGTTGATGGGCATCCCCTCAATTTCTAGTTCTTGGTCACCACAAAAAGAGTTGCTATAAATATTTTTGTACATTTTTTCTCATTTTTATGATATCTTTGGGGGAGTAATGCTGTGTCAAAGGGTATGCACATTTTTTGGCCCTTTGGGCATAGTTCCAAATTGCTCTCCCAAATGGTTGGATCAGCTCACAGCTCCACCAGCAATGAATTCCAACATTTCCACATCCTCTCAGTTATCATTTTCCTGTTTTGCCATGTTAGCCAGTCTGACAGGTATGATGTGGTACCTCAGAGTTGTTTTGATTTGCATCTCTCTAATCAATAGTGATTTAGAGCATTTTTATATGACTATAGATAGCCTTAATTTCTTCCTTTGAAAATTGTTCATATCCTTTTGTTTATGACCATTTATCAATTGGAGAATGACTTGTACTCTTGTAAATTTTTTAAAATTAAATTATTTATTTTTAGTCTTCAACATTCATTCCTATAAGTTTTAAATTTTCTGGGTTTTTCTTTTTTAAAGACTTGTGATGTGACCACTTTTTTTTGGTTTTGCATTTTTTGCACATCCATTCTCATTTTATTCCTTTAATGAAAGAATGCATATATTTTGTTGTCACTCTCATAGCTGATGCTATGGCCATTTCTTGTTTGTTTTCTTGCCAATGTAATGGGTTTTCCTACATAGCAATTTTAATAACTACTAAGAGGCTAGAACAAGAGATTGCCTTGTCTCAGCAAGGGAAGTAAGAGTCACGTGAGTGCAAGGAGTTGTTAATGCTTCTATTTGCCATTGTTATCTTAGTTACTATCTCTTTCTCTTTCTTCCCAAGTCCCCAGCATATTACCTTTCTCAGCAGATCCCCATCTCCCCTGGATCCTAATAAAAATGGTAAATTTGGTTTCATTTGATTCTTAAGTATATTTCACAAGCTGACTCCACATAAAAAAACAGGCACAGCAATTCTGGAAGTTTAAGAACTGCTGAGACTGAACTGATTGATTGGTTTTATATTTTTGCAAGGTAATATTATTTAATACAGTTTAAGGCAATGTTCTTAACTTGTTTACAGATATTCCACCAACAAGTCAAGGTGTGGATCACAAGCAGGTCCAGAGAGAACTGGGAAATGTTGTTTTGCACCTTCATAATCCTACCATCCTTTCTTCTTCTTCAATTGAAGTTCATTGGACGGTAACTATTTCCTTTCTTTTCCTTGTTTTGAGCTTCTTTTGAAAGCTGTATGAAATAGACAAATTCATTATGAGGTGATATGGGAAAATTCTCATACTTTGAAAAGCTTTAAAAAATTCAATTCCATAACAGGTTTATTTAGTCCCATAACATTATAGTTCATATTCTTCTTGTTTTTCTGATTGTGTCCATCTCTTCATGATCTGATTTTGGAGTTTTCTTAGCAGAGTAGTTTCCCATCTCCTTCTCCTGCTCATTACACAGATAAGGAACTGAGGCAAACAGGGTCAAGTGACTTGCCCAGGGTCACACAGCTAGTAAGTGTCTGAGGCTGGATTTGAACTCATGAAGATGAGTCTTCCTGATTCCAAGCCCACTGTGCCATCTCGCAGCTCATGGGATGATACATGGTAACTTTAAACAGAGTAGAAATTTTTTGATTGTTTCATAATATGTTGCAGCAGTAAATTTACACAATATTTTTAACTTATATACTATATCCCCCAACTCTGTCATTGTTCATGTGTCTTAGTTTGAAAAGAAAGTGCCCTTGCCATTGACAAAGAAATAATCTTTGAGGAGTAAAAAAGTAATTTTGTATAATTTTCACACTGTTCCAAATAAGCAAGGACAGATGAGATTCAAGGTCCTCACTATGACATATGCTGGCTATGTGATCTTGGGCAAGTCATTTATCTTCTCAGTGCCATAGACTATAACCCAAAGACTGTTTACTTGTTTTCTGGTTTTATAATATTCATTTTTTTCTTTAAAAATGTTTTATTTTATACTGCACTTAAGAAATAAAACAAGTATTTCCATAACCTAATAGAATAGGGAAAACAAGATGGTTGCACATGAAACTGCAAATCTGTTATGTACAACTTGCTGTTCCTTTAAAATATATAATAAAATTATCATGGAACTTTCTTTTTCTTTATTCCCTTCATTTATTTTTTCAAATTTGATTTTCAAATTATCTTCCTTCCCCAGCTCCTCCCTTACTCACTGAAAAGACAAGCGATATGATACCCATTATACATGTGGAGGCATATAAAATATTTACTCATCATGTTGCCAAAAAAGGGAGGTAGAAAGAAAAATAAAGTGAAAAACTTATGCTTGAATTTGTACTCAAAGTTATCAGTTTTGTATCTGAATGTGGATAGTCTTTTTCATCATGATTCCTTTAGAAATGTCCTGGATCACTGTACTGATCATAGTAGTTAAGTGTTTTGCAGTTTGAACATCTTTAAAATATTACTTTTACTATGTACAGTGTTCTAATGGTTCTGCTCACTTCACTTTCCATCAGTTTATATAACCCTCCCCAGTTTTTCTGGAACCATCCTCCTCATTATTTCTTTTAGCATAATAATATCCTATCACATTCATATACAATAGCTTGTTCAGCCATTCTCCAATTGATGGGCATCCCCTCAATTTCCAATTCTTCTTTGCCACTGTGTATAACTGTCTAGCCCCAAAACTCTTACATTATAAGAGAGTGTTGACCTGCTTTGTTTGAAGTAGTTTCCTTATCTTTAAGTCTGCTATGCTAGTGAAATCACAGGTCCTTCAGTTAACAAGTACTACATGCCAGTTGATAAACAATGAGGAAAACAAACAAACAAAAAGAGAGTTCTGTGTTTCAAGGAGCTCCTCTTCTCATGAAGAAGACAACATCCAAACAAATTTGTATGTACAAGATATAAAAAGTGTAAATGACAGATAATTTCAAAGGAAGGACACTAACATTGGAGCAGGATGGAGAGGGGAAACAGGGTAGCAAATTCTTGTAGAAATTTTTTTCTACAATTCTTGTAGAAAATGGGATTGAACCAAGTGTGGAAGTAAACCAGGAAGCAGAGCTGTGGGAGGAGAGCATTCCAGGGATTGGAACAGACAGTAGTAGAAAGGCATTGAATGGGAGAAGGATATCATGGGTGAGGAACAGTAAGTAGAGTATATGGAGGGAAATAAAGTTGCAAAATTGGAAAAGTTAGACAAGTTTCAGGTTTTGAGGGGTTTAAAATGTCAAAGAGCATTTTCTATTTGATCTTAGATATAACAAGGACCCCTTGAAGTTTCTTGAATTGAAGAGTGGTATAGTCAAGCCTTAGTTTGGTAGCTGCTTGAGATAATCAGGGCCTGCATCAGGGAGGAGGCTGGGTATGAATGGACTAAGGAGACATTGACATACACACACACACACACACACACACACGAGTAAAAATGATCATTGAAATCCTTAGGAGTTGAAGATGTCATCAAGTGAAGTAATATAGAGATGGAAGAGAAGAGAATTTGGGACAGGGTTTTGGGGGGGATGCCCATGATTAGTTAGCATAACCTAGATGAATATACTGGAAAAGAGAGTGAGGAGGAGCAGTCAGAGATGTAAAATGAGAATCAGGATGAGCAGTGACACAAATACCTTGAGAGAAGAGAAGAGCCAACCTAAGAGTATGTTTCACTAAGTCAACAGAAAAGTCCAGAAGGATGAGGACTGAGAAAAGGACACTAAATTTGGCAATTAAGAGATCATTGGTAACTTTGGAAATAGTAGTTTCAGTTAAATTACAGAGGGTTTAGAAGCAAATGAGAGGAGAAGAAAGGAGGCACCTAATACACAGAACTTTCTCAAGGAGGTTAGCTGAGAAGGGATGATAGCTAGCTGGGATCTAGTGAGGTTTTTTGTGTGGTTTTGTTTTTAGGATATAGGAGATGGGTGAGTTTTTAGGTAGCAGGGAAGGAGCCAGCAGATAGGGAAAGTTTGAAGACTAAAGAAAGAATGGGGATAATATAAGAGTCAATCAGTTGGAGAAGATGAAAATAGATGGGATGACGGTGCCTGCTGATTGATTTGCCTGAGCCACTTCTTCATGTGAAATAAGAGTAAAGTGGGAGATAGTGAGAGATGTCTAAGTGATGTGACAAGAGTAAAGGGTGAATGGTGGTGAATTCTTGGCAAATGGATATAATTTTTTCAGTGAAATAGGAGGCAAGGTCTTCATTCGAATGGGTTGGGGGAAGGGTGAAATGGGAAGCTTGAGAAAGTTTAAAAGGTTAGAATAGTAGATCACTTAGGAAGGTATAGAACTTCCTTGCTGCAGTGAGTGCCTGGGTGAGATTATGTGACAGATTTGTAGTGTACTTATCATGGTTTCTTGTTATTCTCTAGCTTCATTCAACAGCATATGAATAGCAGCACAGGCGGCTTGATCAGTGATAGTGCAAGGGGGCAAGGAATTCAAGTGTAAGGAGTAGTATAGAGTTAGAGGAAATAATTTACCAAGGTGTCAAGAAAGGGAATCTAGGAGAAGAATGTAGCTGGTCTGTAGATAATGACTTGTTAAAGAACTGAAGGTTGAAGGGATTAGAGATCACATTTAGAATGAGCAACTCGGATTATGTAGCACAGGGCATAGAGAAAGATGAAATAATGAAAGATTATAATAACAGAAGTTTAAAGTTAATGAATGTGGAGATGAGACACTTGTGGATGAAAGACCCACAAGTATGATGACCCTTTGTGTTTGTAGCTGAAGTGGAGTAGAGGCGCAAGTGAAGGGAACTGAATAGGTTGAGATTTTAGAAGGTTAGTGATTGAGAGTATAAGTGTACAGTGAAGGTGCCTTATACGAGGGCAGGTTATGAGGAGGAATAAAAAGCTATGAACCAGACACTGACCTCATTGGAGGAGAAGAAGAATGTCTCAGGTGTCAATGAATAATGGTCCAGGCCTTGTCCCTTTCTGAGTTTTAAACAAAAGTCAAATATAATTCAGTTTCTTTCTTCTTTTTTTTATAACAAATATTTATGGGAAATATAGCAGTTTGGTTGAACTCTGATGTTCAGATTCTTTTCTTTTTGCAACATGAAACCTTGATCCTATATTTCACTCGAAAAGAACATAATACTAATTAACATTTTTGCAATTTTTATAGGTGGACCAGCAGTCTCAGTATATTCAAGGATATAAAATTCTCTACAGGCCTTCTGGTGCTAGCCATGGAGACTCTGAGTGGCTAATTTTTGAAGTTAGAACTCCAACGAAAAATAGCATTGTTATCCCAGAACTCAAAAAGGGAGTAAACTATGAAATTAAGGCTCGGCCTTTTTTTAATGAATTTCAAGGAGCAGATAGTGAAATCAAATTTGCAAAAACTCTGGAAGAAGGCAAGTATAGTTGGTTTTTCGTTTATTATGGTATGTTCACTAGGTATTGTTATTTTAATTGAAATTAAAGCACTTTTTAAAGCTGATCATACTATTGAACAGTTTTTTAAAATTAAATTACATTCAATTGGGAAAGTTGAGAGAAGTTGGCCCAGGGAAAAATAAAATGCATAGCGATGAAGTTAGTAGAGTTTACAAACACATGAACATATATGATATATATAAACATATTATATAATGTCATATTGAAAGGACATTTTAATATTGTATGTCCAAATGTCACTCACTGCATTTGAGTATATATTTGCTTTTTTAAAAATATATAATTTAACCCTCTTTATCTATTTTATCTTGTTTTGAATGAACGTTATATAAGAATAATTTACCTTACTTTAACCTTAATTTCTAGTGAAATATTGTAATTCTTTATATTTTCTTTTTCATGAAGACCAGTTTCCAAATTAACTAAAGATTTTGAATTTAAAAAAATTAATTGTTAAAATATGAGTCATTTTTCTCTCATCCTAAAAATTATTTGAATGAAGTTTGGATGCAAGTTCTGAAAACTTTCAGATAATATTTAGGGATCACTTTATATTAGAAACATCAAAGTCTTCTTGAGGAGAGTAATAAACTAAAGTTTTAATAACTGTGAGAGATCTCCTTTCATTCAAAGCCTAATACATATCTTTAAAATATGAAAAAAGAAAAATGGAAAAATATATCCTTGAGTATAACAATTTGATGAACACTCTAGTGAAGAGATTTAGACCTTATTGATATAGTGAAAGAAGAAAAGATTTGTATCACAGAAATGTTTTAAAATATAAAATGTTTTCTTTTTCCTTTGAAATTATATTTATCCTTTTGCCTAGTTATTAATAAGAGTTGCTTTGGACTATGAGTTAATGAGACCTTAACCATCTGGTCTGTCATATAACTGGAAATATTTGTACCTTCTCTTGGGAGAATAAAATGGGGAGCCCAGGGAAAAAAAGTGTAAATTTCTCCTGACTTCTTTGGGGAACTAATTTTATTTGGTCAGAGTAAACTTAAAATGGTCAAGATTGAGGAAACCAGATTCTTTAAGTCACATTATAACCTTCTTTAAAGGCTCAAACAATTTGAGCAATGTCTAGATACAAATGAATTGATTTAAAGCTTAATGACACAAGATGATATTTATATGCTTACAGACTGCATGCATTCCAGTAATTGTGGATTTAATTTTTAAATATTCCTACATGTGCTTTGATGTGTATGTGCGTGTGCACACACATGCACAGACACAGACACACACACACATACATATATTTTTTCTTTATTTAAACAGCACCAAGTGCACCACCCCAGAGTGTAACAATATCAAAGAATGATGGAAATGGAACTGCAATTCTAGTAACTTGGCAGCCACCCCCAGAAGATACCCAAAATGGACTGGTCCAAGAGTATAAGGTAACACATTTATTCACTGAAAAAGACAGAAGAGCTGATTAACTTGTTTGTGGAAACTTGGCTCCATCTGCTGGTACAAAGAGATACATGTAAAATGTTTTACATTTACTCAGTAATTCTTTATGGCAATTACACTATAAAATTTTTTAAGGTCGATGACTTGAAAATCACAGATCCTCCTCACAAAAAAAAAACTTTTTTTTGAAAAGGAAAGTTTGTGTATTTGCAGAAGAGGGAATACAAATTTCATAGATACAGCTATTATAAAATAAAGATTCATTATCTTTCCTCAAACATCTCTCCTTCTTCCAAATGTCTTGATTTCTTTTGTGGGTACTATCACCCCGGTAATCTGCATTGTAGATTTTTAAAAACTTATTTAAAATAATGGCATTTTTCTTAAAACAATATTCTAAAAATTACATTACACTTTGAGGTGAAATCATGTAGTGATTAACATTTTCTGTTACATAAATTACTTTTATATGTGATATATTTCCTAACATTTAAGATAGATTTAGCGAAAATTAATATTTGTTTTCCATAGTCAACAACTTTGAAAGTAAGATGGTTCTAGAATGATAGGATCTAGAATAATGATGCTGCTTCTTTGATCTTGGGAATTTCATCTCCTCTCTTTTGGCCTAAGTTTCCTCATTTTTAAAATAAAGGAGTTGAATTAGGTAACCTCTGACATCTATATCTATAATTTATACACTTAGTAAATGTTTCTAAGAGTACAGATTTGCAGTAATGATTGAAGTGGAAAATCAGAAAATATTAATCAGTAGAAAATAAGAGATTAATAAAAATGTAGGCCTGGAAGGAACTTTTAGAATTACCTAATCCTCTCAATTTACAGATAACAAAACAGGCCCAAAAGAAATTAGGTGACTTGCCCAATGTCACACAGCTAGGACATGCTAGCTAAATAACTAAAGCCCTAACTAAAACCCTAGTGTATCTTACTTCCCCCGAGATTTATGATTGTTCCTTCAGATGAATATTGTTATTATTCCACTATACTGGGATTCCTCTAAGTCTGTAATTAATATTCTTTTGTTTAAACTTTTACTTTTTAAACCTTAAAGTACATATTAATACATTTATCTGCTTCAGTAAATGAAGTAGACTGAAAATAATAGAATCTTTGATAATTCAGAATTTCAGCGACGTCATTCTTTAAAATAATCACTTGGACTAAGTTAGGAAAAAGCTGATCCCTTTACCTTCTGTAAAGTCTTTCAGCTCTATGATCTCTGTTATCATTGTACAATAAAAAGTCACTATTGATTCATTACAAAGACTCATTGAAAACCCTCATCTCTGTATCCCCTATCATCAGTAACTTACGAACTACCCCCCTAGGAACACATTTTTAAAAGTGAAATGAGAAGACATTAGAGTCTGTGACTATTTTCTTATTTAATGTGAGAATTACTACTTCAGAGCTTTAATTTATCACCTCATGTGAAGTAAAAGAAAGGCCTTTGTTAGGAAACCCAGATGTATCTAGGCCATTGGTCTGTTCTGAAGACAGGGCAATTGGGAGGGGATTATTAGCAGGAAGATATAACTTTTTCCATTTAATTATATTAAAATGTTTATTATGACCTTAACATCCAAAGCATTCCACTAGACAAAACATAGAATTCTGATTGTGTATAAAACCGTGAACATTAATATAGCTTATCTTTTTAAAAATGTATTAAATGTAACACGATAGTAACAAAACATCCCTGGTTTTCTTTGCCCTGTCTGAGCTTTCTTCTGCTATTTTCTTTGTACGTACGTTTTGTTTCATTGATGCTTATTTCTTTTATCTGCATTCCAGTCTCTATCCACCAAGTTCTCCCCTAGAGATGACCTTTCTAACAAATATAGGGAAGCCAAACCAATCAACATAATATTTTTTCTATGACAACACATCTCATTCTGCACCTCTTGTCCATACCTCTAAGAGGTGGGCAACATTGATCACTGTACTGATCATAGTTCTGAAGTCTTTCAAAATTGTTTTCCTTTGCATTATTATGGTCATTGTGTGAAGACTAAGCACATAATAATACTTGTCATTGGCTTGATCAATAATTTCAGGGGCAATCTGACAGAGAAAACAAGGGAGAATGGGATTGAGGATACAAACACAGAGAAATTGCCCTTGGCGAGGAATAGGTCTGTCTCTTCATCTAAGATTAGAGTAAAAGAGAAAAGAATGAAAGGTGATTTCAAGGATTTTGAGATGTAGAGTAGGATAGAAAGAGCTCATAGTGAATGGCTTCTTTTTTCTCTGCAAAGTAATGGTCTCTGTGGGGAGTGTGATAGAGAGTCAAGTAGGGAAGTGTTAAATAATGGAATAAAAAGAGGTTCAGAATCTCTGCTTTTAAGTGCATATTCACACTTTTCAAGTTTATTTCCAAGCTGTTCGGGGGCAAGATGCTACGGTTCATTCGATGGAAAATGGTACTTTAATAATCTCATTTTCTCTTAGTAAGGAAGAAGAAAAAATATTTTTTTTGAGATTTAAAGTGAGATGATGTCTCAGCTCCCAAGTAAGATAGTGTAATTTAGGCATTCCACCCCTCTTCCAAGGAAACCATAAGGGTAGAGATCTCTTAACTTCATGGTCAATTTAAAATAATAAAGTGCCTTTCAGATTCTGATTGGTACAAAATCAGTTTATAGTTTAATTTTAGCCATGTAATATAATTGGAAAAAATATTCACAAAGAGGTCTTTATTTCACATCAGTCAGACCTTGAAAGAAAGAGCTAGATTTATGCATTCAAAGTACATTAAGAAAATGTTAACTTTGGAAGAACAAATGATCTTTAAAAACAAAAGAAATTATACAAGTAATGATGGATTCTAGTTCATCCACTTCTTTTAGACAGCAGCATGCATTAAGCTTATGAATTCATACATGTGCCAGAAGACACAGAGTTTTTCACTGCTTCAAATTCAGTTATGTGTAATACAAAGCTCTACAGATGATAATTTTCTATGTATCACTTGGTTCCTTGGAACCAACTCATAATATCATTAAAGAACATGTCAGCATTTTTGAGTATTCTTTAAAAACAAACAAAAGAACTAAATGCAATTTAATTATTGAAATTCAAACTTCAGTAATTTTCTGAAACTTAGACCATTTTCCCAATTGAGATATTAAAGACAAACTATTAGCAAAAGTGCAAACATTTCTTTTAGCTGTAAATATATTTTTTCACCAAGCATATATCTTACTTGTTTAGTTCTTCTAAGTCTGTTTGTGCTTTTGATAGCTAAAGTTATTCCCCTATATAATTTAAAGACCAGTGGTGGTAACATTCTCTTATTGCTAATTAATCTGGATGTAGCAGAGACTGGATAAAGGTCTCAGAATGATTATTATTTCATAGTCACTATATTCGAAACTTTTTTAATTGAAATTTATATCAGTGTTATTAAACATACTTATTTCAGATCCTTGGCTTTAACTCATTTAAATTGAGTACATGTAAAAGTGACTTTTTATAATAAAGTCCTGTTCAAATGATTCATCACAACACTGGAAGTGACCCTGTGTTCTTGAATACCATGCCTGAAGAGCCCAGGCCCTAGCAGGTCCTAACAGGGTTAAAGGACTTGGAAAGGAGGTGCAATAACAGCATTTGCCTGTCATCTGCCAAGATCACAGATTCCATTCACCAGAGAACTGGCATGAACCTCACTAGTAAGGATTGGAGAGGACTGTCCACAAAGATGAAGTCATAGATGTTGCAGAAAGGGTTGCCATAATTTAATGAAAAACATCCATTAGTGTTATCATCCTCAATACACAGATTTGTATCTCATAATGATCTTGGGAGGCCAGTGTTAGAACCATTGTGACTGTTATCACCATCAGTGCCACCACCACTGATAATCCTGCATTACAACAGATAGATGATTGATAGATAGATAGATAGATAGATAGATAGATAGATAGATAGATAGATAGATGGATAGATAGATAGATAGATTTATCTATATGTGCATGTAGAAATATACACATGTATATTTATATAATCTGTATACATTTTATATGTGTGTGTGTGTGTGTGTGTATAGAGTCTCCGCTACCACCTTCTGGCATGACATACATAGGTGTATATATGCATATTTGTATATATGTGGATATTTTAAAATATTGTATAGTATTTAGAGCTGGAAGGTGACCTTAGAAATTTTCTGTTCTACCCTACTCATTTTACATTTAAGAACTTGACGTTTAAGGGGAGAAGAAATGACTTGGCGGTGGTTAGGTGCTAGTAAGTGCTGGGGCATATTGCTTTTTGAAGTGGGAAGTTGTAGCACGTGATGCTCATTTATTCTGTAAGCATCTTAAAGCAAGCATTGATGCAGTTCATATACATTAGATTAATGGTTGGAAGACTGGGACAATCTCTCTTTGAGAATTCTCTACCTTTCTGATATCTTCACAGATTAAACATTTTACTTACTTGACGCTTATCTTCCTACAGGTTTGGTGCCTGGGCAATGAAAGTCGATACCACATAAACAAGACAGTGGATGGTTCTACCTTTTCTGTAATCATTCCATCTCTAGTTCCTGGTGTTCGATACAGTGTAGAAGTAGCAGCCAGTACAGGAGCAGGATCTGGTGTGAAAAGTGAACCACAATTCATCCAGTTAGGTAAGCCCTAGTTGCTAAAAATATTTGAAAATTCATCTTTATATATTTTGCCCTTTTTTCTGTTTGTTTTTTGTTTTTGCTTTTTGAAGGGCAATTGGGGTTAAGTGACTTGTTCTAGGTCACACAGCTAGGTTTTATGTTAAGTGTCTGAGGCCGGATTTGAACTCAGATCCTCCTGACTCCAGGACCAGTGCTCTGTTCACTGCACCCCGTAGCTACCCCGTTTTTAGTTTTATGAAACCATTTACATTTTTAGGTAGAGTAAAACAAAGGACATGATATTTGTTTTTTAATTAAATCTTATTTTTTAAATTAATGACATATTTTTCTCTCCCTCACTGGAGAAAAAATGAAAAAAACTTGAGACAAATATTCATAGTTAAGCAAAGCAAATTCCCACACTGGCAGTGTCCGAAAATGTCTCTTATTGCCTATTCATTCTGGTCATTTCTCTGTCATGAGGTCATTATTCTTCATCACTAGTCCTATACAGGTTGTTGGTGTGACATGATGTTTAAAATACTAGCATTAGTGATTTACTTATTAGACTAATCTCATTCGGACAAATTTCAAAATCACTCAGAGTATAACAATTATAGTGTCAGTATAATGTTATGAATGAGAAATTTCCTGCCATATTGGTTCCCCATAAAAAAGAAAACACAAGTGATAGTATTATTAGGGCTCTAATATAGAATTTAATATATTTAGCCATTTCTAAAGCTAAAATTGTGTTGAATTTTCCAAGAAAGCGCCATCCAAATACATATTGTAATATGTATTACGTATCCTGTTAGAGATTCAGTTTAGTGTTCTAGGCAGTCAAGATCCTTTTGGATTCTAGCACCGTCATCCAATGGGTTACATATCTCTCCCAGTTTTATGTCATCTGAAAATTTGTTGAGCGTACCATCTATGACTTTTTCTAATTCATTCATAAAAAATTCTAAATACCACCAGGATCAAGCTCAACAGAAAATAAAAATAGTGAGCTCTTATAATTAATTCTCTACATTCTCTCATTGAATTGTGAAATGGTAAAAAAATGTTGCTAATTGTTGAACAAAAAAGAATATTGTGAAATATATATTTGTGAAATATAACTCAATACAATGAATATATAATAATGAGATATCCAAAAATATCTTTTGTAAATTTTTAAGTTTGTGACTTTTTAAAAAATTGCAACTTATCTTGGAAAATATAGTTCATTAGGCCCTCAAGGTCAATTTCTCAATTTAGATGTCTTATATCTAGACTATAATTTTTGATTTACTTAGAAGGCTTATTTCCAGCATTCTTTCTGCCCTCTTATCCTCAGTGACCTTTATGAAAGCCTTCATTTTGAGGTTCTTTTTTGTACTTATTGAATCTTGCCTTCTCATCCCCTCTATCTGCCTTTATGATGTATCCTGTCTCTTCTTCTTTGAAAGGAACCTTTGTTCTGATAAACTGTTTCTCCATTACATGTTACTAGTTATGAAGAGGGTACCCACAAAGAGGGTTAGGGTTTCCTGAGACCCCAAAATAGCAACATGCCAGGTCCTGCTGAAAGAATTCAACTCAAGTCTTCTCAGCCAAAGAAAAGTAATATTTGTTGAAATTTCTCCATATTGGGTAGACTCTTAAGGAGCCTAGGTATCTGTAAGGCTTGCATTGAGCAAGCAGTCTAGAATAAGTCTGTGCTAGGTCATTCTATGGCGCTCTCACACCACATGGAAGGAAGATGGGATCCTATATACAGAAAGGTTGTGGGAGGAATCTAGGGGTGGTCTAGAGTAGTTTGGGGAGGGTCTTCAGGAGGAGTCAGAGGAGGTCAGACTCTAGTAATAAGTGATTAAGGGTGGGAAGTTGCTGGAGGATACCTAGAGACCATTGACAATGGTGGACTAGGCCAGTTCTAGGGTGGGAACAAGAGCATCAAGGGTGGGAAACAGTTGGAACAAAGGAGGGCTAAAGACTTGGGCAGAGGGCGGCTAGGTGGCACAGTGAATAGAGCACTGGCCTCGAGAAGGACTTGGGTTCAAATGCGGCCTCAGACACTTAACACAAAACCTTGCCCTGTGACCTTGGGCAAGTCACTTAACCCCAACTGCCCTCCAAAAAAGCAAAAACAAAAAAACCCTACACAAACACACACACACACAAATACTTGGGCAGAGCCACAACTTAAGCCCATGACCTCAGGCAAATGCCTTCTTAGGAAGATTCAAGGAGAGCTCAAGGGGGCTCCCAGAGCCTGCACCTCATCAGTTCCACACATTATATTCACTGTAAATTTATTGGCAATTTAACAGGGACCTCAAAGAGCTTTAGTGCTTTCACCCAAAGAAATTTATGATAATGATGGAATCCCATCATTTCAGGTATTCTTTCAGGCTACTCTCAGAGATATTTTTGAGTAGGTGAGTCTCCTATTCATCCTCAAACCACATTATCAGCTTCTCTTGCCTTTCCTGATTTTGGATATATATCAAGTCGGTAGCATTTAAAATGCATATGACTGAATTATTAAAATATGTATTATTCTTCAGTGGACATTCATGCCTCAAAAACAGTGATGCATTACTTTGGGCATCTGAAAAGCCAAGAAAACAATTCCTAGATTTCAGAGAAAAATTAAGGAATAATTCTGGGTCTTGAAATTTTTGAGAGAAAAAAAATCTAAATCATGTTTAGTGTATTTTCTTTTGAGGGGCAATAGTGGTTAGACAGTTTGTCTTGAGTCAGCAATCAATCACCATCAATCACTGTTGGGTACTGAGCACAGAAAGACAAAAATTAAAACAGTCCTTGAACTCATTAAGTCCATTATGTGGAGAGAAGCAATATGTTTTACACACACACGCACACGCACACACACGCACACACATGCACACACACACATGCATGCACACGCACACGAAAATGCAGTGAAGTTAAAAGCAAGGTAAGGAAGAAAGCAGCATATGTTAGGAAGTCCTTTCTTTGACAAATACTGATGTTGTGACCCTGGGCAAGTCCTTAATCCTCTTAATGTCCCCAACTGCTCCTTAAAAGTATAATTTACAGAGCAGATGCAGATATGCATTGCTAAAGGGAGTTTTCTGTTCACTGGATATTCTCTAGACCATTACAAGTCCTGTATAAAAAGAAAAGTATTCTGTTTGTAAAGGTTAGATAATGTATCTTAGAATATTTTCCACCTCAGTAGTAAAAAGGTTAGAATTTTTTAAATTAATGTTTAAAAAGATAAGCCTCAGTTATTCAAAAAACTTGGGTGGAACAGCTCAGCCATGTAGTAATGTTATCTAAATAAGAAATTACTTTATAATTCAAAGAATAGTTCTTAAAAATGAAATTTCCATTCTTAATCCTTAAATTTCATGCAAATTATTCAGTAATCTCCTTTTTAATATGGTTCATTGTCTAACTGTTTTGTGTAGATCTAATTACTAAGCAATTAGTAGTGGGGAAAAAATGACAGCCTTCTGAGGCTCCACCACTGATTGATTTTGACACAGATACATGGAGTATGTTAATCATATTCCTCAGTCTATTAAGTCTGAACCTTAACCTTTATCTTCTTTAAGCAACTAGACTGACAAAACAAACATATATTTGGAACCAGTTTATTTGAGTGAATACATATGAACAACTGATAACTTTTTATTTAGTATCAACATAGATTATACTTAAAAATTAAAAAAAATTCTTCATCTACTTTGTAGTCTACAAAGCTAGTTTTGGAATCTCTCTTCTAGAATAGAGCACATACCACAATTTTCAACCATATGTAATCATGTCTTAGGTTTGACTTTAGACTCCATCAAATCCTTTACTTTACAGATGAGGAAACTGAGGTTGAGACTTGTATAGAATGACATGCCAGAGAAATATTTGGGATGTATACCAATTCAATAGCGTTTAAAATAAATGTGAATGAATTGACAAAAAGTATAAAATTAATCTAAGGCAGGATTTGAACCCAAGTCTTTCTGACTCTTTGTCTAGTGTCCTATCCACTATAGTACACTGCCTACCACATATTTTATTTCTCTTTTGGTCAAAAGAGAAGGTTTCTATTGCAAGTGTTAAAATGCTGTATATCAATACAAGTGTAGTGAGAAAAAAAATGGCCTAAAGTAGAGGAAAATGTATTTGTGTGTTTCTGTGCATTTGCTGCGTTCTTGTACATGCACTAATTTATGAAATGTCAGTAGTTCTCAAATTAGTAATCCTACAGTATTGCTGAATTCTAAATTGTTGATACATTTTAATAGGGTATATAGCATTTAATTTCTGTTTTGTGGCATGATCTAAGAAAAATTATCTATAATTCTGTTGACTTAATATTTAATCATGGGATTTAGGGGTCATATTTGGTGTTTTGAAATTGTAAGTACATTTCAGTTTTCCATATCATACTATAGCCTCAGCTGCAGGGAGACAAAGGATGAGATCTAGAGTGGCAGTTTTAATTCATTAGTCACACTGCACTTTATACTGTTAAGCCCATCTGGCCACTTGTATTGAACCCCATTCGGCTGTCTCCATAAAATGTGAAGCAACCCAACTTAACCTTGCACAAATAGCCATGAAATCTATAAACCTAGCAGATACAAAGGGTATATTAGAAAGAAAAGGATAGGTCTGCTTCGTGAACTTTCAGAGTATGAAGTGCTCTTAGGACAGCTAAAGATAAAAGGATATGGAACATAAAATGAAACTTTCAGTCAACAAACTGTAGAAGCCAGGTGATTGTTATGTGAAAAGAGGTATTCAGCCTTGACCCCTCCATAGAATGAAATCTGTAATTCTGTTCAAGCAGAAAAGCAAGCAACAAAAAATGACAAAACTAATAGGAAATGGGAAAATAATTCACATACAAAAAAGCTATCTTTCCTAAAGTAAATGCATTCATGGAATGTGGCTTGCTGCCCTTCCAGTTCACTTGTCAGAATTGATAACTGCATATAATGTTCAGGGGGGGGTGGTGGTGGAAGAAACATGTTAATATGGTCATTTTATCAAAAATAGTGTTGATGTAAATAGTTTTAACAGCCAGCACTCTGAGATTTTTTTTAATTAACCAATTTTCCCTTTGTGAATCAGGTTGTTTTAACAGAAAATTTTAAAGCCGGTTGATTTAACACCCTGTCTCTTTTCTAAATATACCAGTCTCAATAAAATGGACAAAAGCACAGATTTCCATTCTACCAGATGTTGCAGGGAAGAGCTGCTATTTGACTAAGTCAAAATCAGTAAAGCTGCAGCACACAAATGGAAATTTTCAGCCCAGTGAACATCCTCAATACTAATGTCTGTTAGTGCCAAAGTAGAGTGTTGGTTGGTAGCATGGGGCAGCTGTCCTCATATCCCTGAGAGGTCTTTGCAAGCATACTATGTGCACACTGAGATGGGAGGTGTTGGTGAAGCATGAATGCCATAGATGAGAACTGAGTGTAATATGCTTGTAAGTTTAATATTTATATGGAAATAAGGATATTTGACAGCTATCCATGTCTTCTGTTGCTTTCTGAATCTGGATAATTACAGGGAAAATATCGACTTAAATATCTGTTTAAATCTAGTGTAGTTTGTTTTCCTTCTTGTCCCGTTCTCATAGTCTTTCCTGGTTTTTTTCAATTATATTTTCCAAGTAAGACATCCAAGGGTTGCATTAGTTTATCTTGTCTTTGTTGCATTTTACCATTCTTGATTTTGAGGGGTGCTTTTGTTTACATAATAATAATAATAAAGCACTAAGAAAGATAAGTTTTAAGCCATAATGTTTTGGAGACTTTCAGAAACATCATTTTAGCATCTACCTTGTGAAGGAAGCATACTGTCGCTTCACAATGCTTTTCACTCCGTATTTTTGTATAATAAAGAACTCTTTAAAAGTCTGAGAAAATAAGTAATGTTTTACAACTGTTCCCTACTCACAATTTAGCTATATGGTCATTGAAAATATTTATGGTTTTTTTCCTGATTTTTATGTTTGTACTAATTTTTGGAAACTTTTTCTTCAGAGGGACTTTGCTTAAGCCCTAATAGGTAACATTTTAAAACTTTCTACTACCCACATGTTATAAGTAGAATTTTTTACTCAAATTGAATTAAAATTCCTTTTGTTTTGTTTGACCAGATGTCATGATCTTAGGAGGTAAATGGAAACCACAAAAGTGAGATTAGCTGTCGCTGCTCTAAAGTTTTAAAAACTGACAAACACAATGTATTGTATATTTTTTTTTATGTCTCATGAGTTGCATGTTTAATCTTAAAACCTAATTAATCAAAAGATGAATTTTCAGACTCCTACGGGAATCCTGTGTCACCAGAAGATCAAGTCAGTCTTGCTCAGCAGATTTCTGATGTTGTGAAGCAACCAGCATTTATAGCAGGTATTGGGGCTGCCTGTTGGATAATCCTTATGGTCTTCAGCATCTGGCTGTATCGTCACCGGAAGAAGAGAAATGGACTCACTAGTACTTATGCTGGTATCAGAAAAGGTATTCACTTCTTTAATTTTCTAACATTTTTGATGTTTGCCTAAGTTTGAAGATGCATTTTTAATAAGAACAAATTAGGGTATTTTAAACAGTCACCAGGCTTTAAATTTATAGTATTTTTAAGTTAAAACTTATATTGATACATGTGCCTTACATTCAGTTTAATCAGTATTTATTGTATATAAATTGAATATAAGGAATATGTGCATGTGTGTATCTGTATAATTGTGGATATGTGTATAGAAATCAGCTTTATATAATCTGCATGGAAAATAGTAGAGACATATAATAAATATCATTTAAGGTAACTCTTTTGTTCAGTACTTTTAAAGATACTTAAGCCCATTTCCTGACCAGTGAATCTTATGTGGGGTAATACATAGATGTTTATCATTCCTAGGCCAGTCCGAGCATTTATCTTTGGCTTCACATAGAGGGGAGGGAATTCTGCTTTTCCTGTGACAGCAACAATAAAAGCAGAATTTGAACTTTGCTTTTCACAGTTTTTGAAGAGGATATCACTGCCCCTTGTGAAACAAGAGGGATAATTGTGCTCTTTGGTTATTTTAGGATCATTTGTTATTGTTTTTATAGATAAGGGAATATGGGACTAAAAAATATGTCCATTCCTGGCAGAGAAGAGAGAGGGATTTAAGATCTCTTTTTTCTTAATTAAAGCTTCTCAGTTAAATATATACATATTGCTGATGGCAGAGTTTCTAGTGCACGACTTTACAGCATCAGCAGAATTTATGCTTGAATTAGTTTTATTGGAAAGGGTTTCTTGGCATCATCTGTAGTCTCATGGGATGAAATGAATAGTGCCAATGCTTTTCACAAGTACCTTTTCCACAAATATTCATGTATTTTAGGTTAGTTATTTTGTATTTCTTTGCCCCCAGGAAATTTTTAATGCTCTTAAAAACAATCAGATTGACCCTCCTTAGAAGTAAAATATTCTCCTGATTTACCAAAACTTCTAAGAATACCTCTTTGTCTTAGTTTTGAGTTAAATGATCTCGGTTATTGCTATAAAGTACTTTATATGATTCAGAGCTTCCGTTAGTGATTCCTAAAAGTTTAATTTGTATTAAGGATACCTGCCATTTTTATTTTCTTTGGAGAGGGGCAAGAATTTCTCATTCTTGACTGTGAAGGATTAAGAGAGCGTATCTTCAAATCTCTAGGCCAAATAATTTATTTCACTAACTCATGAGTTGGTTTCCTTAAATGAGCTAGTTACCATTCCAGAGAGAACTGTTCAATGACCAAAGATTACAACCCCAGAACCAGTCAGTTAATCCACCACCAGAAACAGAAAAAGAGCCATGAAACCTTCTCACAGGCAGTGAGCAGTCTTAGTATTAGCCACATTAAATAAGTCTTCAAACATACAATTTATTTAAATACAGAAAATCTTACCTCAGTTGCCAGAGAAATAAAATCTAAAATGAGGGTTGGCAGTTGTTGCAAAGGACTATCTCTCGCTTACACCCAGTCTATACACGGTTTGAAGTAGTACACGACCCATATGTTACCATTGGAATTGATGGTTTTGTGAAATTTGTGGGTTAGACTTTTATTTTGAATCTAGTTTTGAACGAGAAGAGTATTTGATTGACATCGGTTTGCCCTGTTTCCTTACATCTTCCGGTCAGGTGTCCCTTGTATTAGGGTTTAGTACATTTTTTCTATAGTTGTATATATTTAATATCTTTAATTCTCTTGGAACATTAAGATATAAGCACACTGATTTTAACTAATGAAATTCTCTTTTCCATTTACTAATGTACTTGAAGCATGCTGGTCAATGCCTTTGCCTTCTTTCTGTAAAACCTACTAAACTAATAAAATTGTCCTTTCATCCAGCTAGTGTTTTAGTAGAAATCATAGAACATAATTACAAATGTAATTTGATGAGAATTTGATTCTACTTTCTGCACTTTTGCCTTATTGGCACTTTTGAAATAATTCTAAATTTATTTGGATTTCTTCAATGTATTTCTTCAAAAAGTATTTCTTATATTTTGAGATTTTTAAAAGACAACATGTTTCTACACTGAAAAAACATGTTCATAATTTCAAGACAAAAAGATGTGAAATGTTTTGAATAAATGTGGAAAAACCTATTGATCTGTAAAAGATGCTAAAATATAATAAGCATTATTAATAATTTTTTCAACGTTTTTTGTGCCTCTGACATGTTGAAAGATTTCAGTACCTACGTTTGCACATATTCACTCATGTTGGACAGGAAGACAGTTTTTTAATGGCAGCTTTGAGAATTAAGTTGTTCTTTGTTGTACTAGCCATGACGATTTCATTTGGTTTGACCTCCTTTCATTTCCTTTTGTATTCCTCAGACTGAAGGTTAGTAGTTGGCTAAGAGAAGTAATGACAAGGACCTTTCCTATTTTTCGTGTGTCCTTGTGATTGAAAATTAATGTTGAGAAGCTCCATTCCTGTTTGAATAGCTGTAGTTTCAAATGGCCTTTTTATTTATTTATTTACAAAGACTGGTTACTATGGCTCTCTGTTTTTGAATATAGCTAAATTACTCTGTGAAAAGACCTGACTGGGGCGGGGGGAACCCATAATAAATTCTTGCCTGTTGGGCTATGAAATGAAACCAGTGCATGAAGTGGGTAAACAATGTTGAGGTTTTCAGTTTTTTGCCCTTGATACATAGTGTGCTTAGATATAGAAAAGCTTGTATTTACTTGAGAGGGTCCACAGTGATACTATTTGTATCCCAAAGGCCTTAATCCTAAAATAAATTTCATAAAAATATTAGGACTTTATGAAATGGAAAATGTGTACTTGGTAGTTTTCTTACATAAAATATACAATTGGTTATTCCATTTCCTGTGTATCAAAAATTTTCCTAACTAAATCTTTATATTAAGTCTGTTAGACTTTTTTTTTCTTTACTATACCAGACTTTAAATTAATTTGAAGAGTTAAAAAAAATAAGTCAGTCTCTTCCCTTTATGAAATGCCATGGAAATCGCTCTGGTGCCATGCAACATACAGAGGGAGTGTGAGATGATAGAAAGAATGAAGGAGGCAAGGGCTGCCACTTTTTAAAGTCTGCAGTTCCATTTCAGGCATTATTGATTAGATTAAGATTTATAATGAGAGAGAGGTAGAGAGAGAGACAGACAGAGAGACATAGAGAGAGAGAGATTTTCAGAGGAATAGTATCATTCCTTTGTTAGATCATCATGTGCAGGAGATTACATATACACATGCATACATACACGCACATATACATGTATTTTGAGAGAGAGACTGGTAGACTTAGAGATTTTTGAAATGCAAAGTGCAGAAAACACAGTTTTAAGTCTTCTAAGCTTTGATCCATCCAAGATTTTTCCATAATGACAAAATAAACAATTGGAAATGTAGCATTTACACCACTTCTATAATGAGATGTTATACATTTCTTCTTGAACTTATTCAAAATGAAACAAGTCGATTTTATGGTTGCATTTGTTCCTATGATTGCTATTTTTTCGCCTAAGTCCTCAATAGTCTCCTTTTAATGATCATTTACTGATCTGTAGATAAGGTTCAAGCAAGACCTTGCTAATACTTGTTCAAGAATCCATCATCCAGTGTTTGGAAATGATTAATAGTTTAGGATTCTTGTTTGTACTAAGACTATGGGTAAAATATGTTACTAAATGGAGGGTCATTCACAGGCTAACCCAGCTCTATTCCCTCCTGAGTGTGCTACCATGTCAGCGACTTCAAATTGGTACCTTTAGAGGAAGGCTTCTTTTTTAACCACAAATTTGGTCTTATTCATCTATCAGTGTGACAGACTACTGGCTTAGTTATTTACATTTGTTTTATGTTCAGCTGTCTGCTCGATTTATACTAATGTGATATGTTCCCCTTCTCTCTTCAGCTTAATAACTGGTTTATATTTTGTTTTGATTTTTCAGTCCCGTCTTTTACCTTCACACCAACAGGTATATATTTGCACTTACCCTCACCCTGTCCTTTGTTAGTTTTGCATGTGTTGTACTATTATGTTGCCCTTTTTCTAGTATAACCAACTGGGCTGCTTTGAGGAAAAATGAAAAAGACTTAAAATCAAATCTTTTATTTGATAGCAGCAGACAGGCATGTGTTTGAGCAGAAATATTAGACATAGCTTTTCATCTGTTTAATAGATTTATTTATTCATGACTTCACATTGCATCTTACTATTTGTTTGCACTGTTTTTATTAGAGACACACAATGTTTCTACCCCAAGCATGATTTAACATGCTAATAATCCTTTTGATTATTTTCTGACTTCATTCTTTTCTTCACCTTGAACGTGGTAGATTTTTCAAACATACATTTCTCTTCCGCATAATTCTTTGCTATAGAATAAATCTTTAAAACATGTAAATTGTAATGTACAGCGTACTTGGAGAATAAAGCTTTCTGTTTCCTTGGGTCAAGATCCTGATAATCACATCTACTGAATTTATTTGGTAGAGGGCCCTCTTTTTTCACATTGCCATTAGCAAAAGACTTACCTGTAATATTACCTCCCACATTTTAATCTGGTTATTGTAATCACTGGAAGCAGTTATCTCTCCCTTGCAGGTTCCTAGCTAGGAGTTCTTATAAGGGTGAGAAATTTGGCAGATTTAAAACACATTCCTAGTAAGAAAATGCACAGCTGTTGAATCTGTCAGGATTTGCAGTGAAGCTTATCTTTTTAACTCCTTGTCTAGCTGACTACATATAACTGTTAAAAAGAAATAAAGAAAGCAAATGTAAAACATCTATTTGGCTCTTACCTTCAGATGGCTAGCTTTTTTGTTGTTGTTCTTTTGTTCTATTTAAGAATGTTTTGGATGGTGTACAGAGGTATAATAGTAATTAACCTGAATTACATAAATCACAGAGGACTAGCAAGCAGTATCACTTACATTTGCATAGTAGATTTTTTCTTCTCTTTGGTGGTTACTGTAGTACTTTTTCAGTATCAGAGCCATTATTTCTTTTTACAGTTTTTTTTAAACAGTTTAGTTTTCCAAATAAAATCATCGCTTGAATACTTTTATCATAAAATTATGCACGAAACAAAACTTTAACTATGGGAAGTTGGCATAGAGATATATATTTGATATTTAGTATTCTGTGGAAGAATGAATGAACAAATGAATTCTGTTTTCAATCTTGGTGGCACATTTAGGAAATGATTGTTTCCTAAAATCATTGTCATAGCTTAAAAATAAATGAGTTTCTCTAGAAAGTTGTTTTGCCCTACTTGAGAATGTTATCATGAGAATAGAAAAAAGAAAATACTCTGTTTTAGAAAGTATTTATAAATGCATTGCTTTCAATATCTAATGATTATTAATTAATTCCTTTCTTTTGTAATATTCTAGTAACTTATCAGAGAGGAGGCGAAGCAGTGAGCAGTGGAGGCAGGTAATTACATTGTTTATTTTAGATTTTTAAGGAACAGGAAATAAATCTCATTGTATTGAATTAAGGTTTATTAAGAATAAAAGATGTATCCTAAGGGAGGATATTACGGAATCAATATTTTCTTAATTTTGGTACTATTTCACAAATGTAACTAAATGGGAGAATTTGATTCACATCTTTTTATGCATGGTTCCCTTGCATGATCAAATTGGACTCTTTCAACCCAGTTGCTGATTGAAACCAATGTGTTTTTAGGAAATGAACACCAGAGGGAGCACGTTGACTGGGAAAAGAAAAGACTTGCTGATTTAACATTAATATTAACAGATGATTAAAGGCATTAAAGTAATTAAGTTGTGGCATTTATTGAGATTAAGAAATACAGTTGTTTCATAGATACTACAAAAGAAAAAATTGTTCATCAGGAAGCTACTTAATACAGCAGCAGCATGCTGGAACTTTTTCTAGGTCTGCTCTGGCTTTTTGAACAGTTTAAACCATCACTTGAACTAAGTGACGTACTAAAGGAAACAACCAGGGTTAGTCTAATAGCGAACAAGGTTTATTCTGTAAACATCTATTCTAGATAGAGCTGAAATAGAATCTAGAACACAAGTGTTTACTGGACTAGTTATTGTTTAATGAATAATGATATCAGCACAGTAGGATCACAAATTGTTGTGAGGTTTGACTCCACCAGACTGATTAAAAAGCCACCTGTGCGTGACTTTCCAGCGTAAAAGATAATTTTAAGAAAACAAAAGAAGGTTTTTGTCACGTCTAGTTTAGGATGTGCAAACTAAACTGAACTGAAGCTTCCACGTAAGACCTATTTTCCATTTGAATCATTTAAAAGAGCACCCAGAAAATGGGGAAGTAGTGTAGTGTATTTGGCATTAAATGCTGATCTCTGGGGTAGTAATGCAGGTTTCTTTGTTCCACCATACCTATCTGTATTTACCTTATATCAGCAGGGTTGTGGTTCTTCTTAAGGATTACTTTTCTTTATTTCCCAGTTAATTTAATTTGAGAATTAAACCTATACGCATTTTTATATCCTTTAGAAGTCAGTACTTTTTTTGTTTGTTTTGTTCTGTTTTTTTGGACAGGAGAAGGGGGGCAATTGGGGTTAAGTGACTTGCCCAATGTCACAGAGCTAGTTTTGTGTTAAGTGTCTGAGGTCAAATTTGAACTCAGGTCCTCCTGACTCCAGAGCCGGTGCTCCATTCACTGTGCCACCTTGCTGCCCAGTCAGTGATTTTAAGCATTGATTTTTTTTTAAAAAAAGCTTCTGGTTTCCAGGACTTGCTATTTACAAGGTCTAGTACTATGGATTAATGTGTCTCTGTCAGTTTTTATCTGTCTTGCCACCACTCTATCTGTATATGCTCTGCTTAAAACCCCCTGGCCTGCTAAATTTAATCAATCCATTGGCAAATATTTACTCAGATACCTAATAGTTGCTCAGTCTATGGGTGTTGGCTTTTTTGTTTTGTTTTTGTTTTTGGTAAAGGAGCTGAAGAAGTATAAAACAGGTTCTAGATCTCAAATTTATAATCTAAAGAGAATGCTATCTGAAGCAGGACAATGTCTGTTTGCATATACAGAATTTCTAATTCGTTAATTATACCTCTGTTAATTTTTGTTTTAAATACAACTATGTGTGTGTGTTTTATAAATATGTATATCAGTAAAATCTTATATATTACTATATGCAATATCTAATACAGATATAATGTCTGTAAGTAAATTCCAGAGCGAGTTAAAATATACCAAGTGTAAGCTAAGAAATTGACTTATTCCAGGTCACCCAGATCATGTGGAAAGACCTAAATTCTAGGTGTCCTCAGCCTTGGATTCTAGATTTCTTTTCTGTGCTTTAGTTTCTTCTCCTGTAAAATGAAGAAGTTAATAAATACTTTAAATTCTCTTCAAATCTCTAAATTCTGTAATTCTAAATGTTTTTAAAAGTAAAAATTTAGTTGGAACTAAAAACATCCTTCTCACTTTATCAGTAAAGGAAGCTAGGTAATAGGTGTGTTTGCATTGGGGTAACAATGGAGCTAAGTAATAATTACTCTTCAGCCCCTCCCCTCTTAAATATTCTTAATTGGCCCTCCAGTGGAAAAAATACCATCTTCATCCTCACACTATAATATAAAGCATCAAAGAGACATCATAATAAGCCCAGGATAGGGGGAGGAACATTAAAAAAATATATACCTTCCTACAGGAATAAAACAGACAAAAGCCAGAGTAGTTTACTTAATCATCTAGGTGTTGATCAGCTAAGTAAAAAGAAATATTTTAGATAAAGCTGTTAAACACCCATATTCCATTCCTACTTTTACCTTGTAAATCACCACCAGCCTACAAAACCATGTAGACTTACTTGGTGAAAGGAGCCCATGGAGGTGACTTTCCTAGTTCTGTGCCATATATATTTCTTTACCTATATTTTCTTCCTTTGGGTAAAATATAAGTTTCCTGAGGATAGGGACAGTCATATATGTGTGTGTGTATGTATGTAAATGTATTTGTTATATGTGTATAAAACATGTGTGTGCATATATTCCTTTTCCTCTTCTTTATAAGCAAACATGCCCCTCAGCATAGGAACAAGAAGAGAACTCTTTATATAACATTCAAAAATGCTAGTCCTTTAAAATACAAATAAAAAACCCCAAACTTGGCAGAGGAATGCCAGCACTGTACAGGTTTCATCAAAATGATTGGCTTTTTTCCCCCTGCTTTCATTCTGTAGTCATGAATGACATACTGATGACATAATCTGATACTTCTGCTGCTTAGTTTCAGACTATATAACCACCACCAATTTGTCAACCTTTATAGAAATTAGTCTGAGGTTGAAGTTTTTGAGAGATTGATTTGTGAACCATATTATTTTTTTTAAGTTTAAAATATGAAGTTTACAGGCAGAGTTGTTCATTTAAATCTTT